>JANRMT010062808.1:21947278-21972620 GCA_026402145.1 Polypterus bichir lapradei | reverse complement strand
CTTTCTTTCTTTCTTTCTTTCTTTCTTTCTTTCTTTCTTTCTTTCTTTCCATCTAACCTACTGAACTATGTTTCCCCTTTTTTTTCCATTTTCTCTTTCTTCCGTATGTTCTTTTATACTAATGTGTGATCCCAAGAGTGCTAATGAGAAAACTGGCTGAACTGATCACGTTTGCATGTGAATGCCTGATCAGCCAGATTCTAGACTTTTCAGGTTTTAAAAACTTTACTTTAATCAATCCTAGCATGTTTCTGACTTTAGGCTTGGTTCTGTCTCTATTTTCATGCTTTGATTTGATTGACTTTTTGGGTTATCAACTGGCTAGATGTTTGGCAATAGCCATTTGTGTGAGAGGTTTCCTAATCTCTTCCACTCAATAATTTTTTAGCATTTTAGTTAGAGCACTCTCATTTACAACCTGTTGATGTTGAAGCAGATTAGCCTGCATGGGCACCCTCAGCCCCAAAGAAGCCACTCGGAGTCTCAGGACAGGCAGCAGAATCAAGATTTATTGTATGGTGCACATACAGACTCAATTCAGATGTAATGACTGAGCAGCCATAGGCATCTCTTACATTTATTACAATTCTTATCATACAAGCAATTAATCATCCTCATATGACTCCTATCATTTCATGCTCTAATCTTGCCTCTATTTAATTATACCAATATTTCTTACATGAGGGGGGTTCAAACCCCTCTCTGTCTATTATTTCAGTCTGACAAGGCCTACCCTTACTCCCTATTAGCTCAGCGCTTGCTAATATTATTTACAGCCAAAGAGTTCACATTCCAACCCTTCAAGCTCTCCTGCATGTCTGACCTTTGGCTTAATGAACTATTGACGGTTTGTAGCTCATACTGAATAATAAAATATGTAGGCATGAGTCTTTTTAATCCTAACTCTTACATCTTAATATTTAGTAAAATATACTGTCTACTTATCTTATGTGCTTATAATACTTTTTTAATATGTACAGATTACCAATTTTAAGAATACATTTTTCTATATTGACAGCTTATTAACATATTTATACTGGCCAGCCTCTGCCCTGTCTTTCTTTCTTTCTTTCTTTCTTTCTCTCTAACTTCCCAAACTCCGTTTCACTGTTATCTCACTCTCTCTTTCTTTTTTTTCCTAGGCAGTTTTATACTAATGTGGGTGAAGTTGCCTTGATTAAAATCCCCAGAGCGCTATTGAGGAAACTGGCTTATCTGTTCACATTTGCACATGAATGCTTGATCAGCCAATTTCCTTAGAAACACCCCAGGGCCAGTCAGCTATGCTATGCAACACATACACATCCACTCAATAACTATTTATAGGTTTAGTTACAGCACTTCCATTTACAATCTGCTGACAGCTTATTAACATACTCATACTGGTCAGCTACATATCTGTTACATGCATTGATTCAGAGTTCATACAGATTAAGGTGAATTGTGTGAAATTACCAGGATTGCAACAACTTCTCTTTTTATATAATGGTAAAGTCACTGTTAACTTGCATTATAATGGAATTTTCCTTGTTCGAGGACTTAAGAATAAATGCTGTTTGCTGCTTATGATTTATTTTTTTGCCTTTTTATATCTTTATATTGCTGTACAGGGTGGTCCAGATCTAATTATGTAGATCTAGATCGTCTGGATGACTTTGATTTATGTGGGGACAATTCCAGTTCAGCGCAAAGACAATTCTTCATGTCGTCAGTTTGCACACTTCTCGATGGTCCGGGATTTTTTGGGTGATTTTCTATGTGTAAGATGAATGAGTCGGAGACATCATAAAGATTTAGGGCAGCCACCCGTATAATTGTATCGGCTGCAAAAGTTGGTTTTGAATAGCATGATGTGCTTAGTTCCGAGTCTAGAACAGAACTGCCTGTACTGAGGCAAGATGGCAGTTTTAAAGGCCTGGAAGGGAAATGACGTCATCTGTGCAGGAACTGGGAGTGGCGTCCTCATGCCCGGAAGTGAAGTCATCCTTGGGGCCGGCAACAGGCGGCATTTCCTGGGAAAGGTCTGCAAGGGACTGAAAGAGATAGTCAGTACACTCCGCCACCCCCTGGCCTGGCGTAGAATTACTAGTGTTTAGGCCCTTCAGCTGTTTCCCATGCGCACGTGTGTGACATATGTAATAAACTTAAGTTAGAGCATAATGAAAATTGCATAATTAGATCTGGACCACCCTATACAGTAATCCCTCCTCCATCGCGGGGGTTGCGTTCCAGACCCCCCCGCGATAGGTGAAAATCCGCGAAGTAGAAACCATATGTTTGTATGGTTATTTTTATATATTTTAAGCCCTTATAAACTCTCCCGCACTGTTTATAAATATTCCCCGCAGCGTTATACAGCATAATCCCTTTGTATTCTCTTAGATATTAGGTAAGATTCATTGAAATTATGTATATAAACACACACTGTTTATATACAGTAAAACCTAAATATTATTTTAAAGATATTGAGTGTCTCCGATATCACATATGTTACAGCCATTACGATAGACAGGTCACCAGCAATAAATACGTACATTGCAAGAAAAATAGTATACAGTAAATGTATTAATTATTTATGGTTACTCACCAACAATGACACGATGACTTGTCCGATAACAATGAGTTTAATTTTACTGCACAACAAAGGAGAGTGTTACAGCCCTTGTAAAGGAGCCACTTCAGGCGATTGTGTAGCACTGCCGTTGTTCTTCTTCTGGCAGTCTTCAATCCAAATCCCTAAAGCAGATTCCATCCAGACTACTGCCTTATTACATCCACTTGCAACTTGTTTTGCACCCTGGTTAAAAGGACGCTGCAGCCGTAGATCTTATATTCCTTTCCTACTTTTTAAATAAAAAGAATCGTAGCCTTCAACAAATCCAAAACGTTTACCTTTTCGGCAATCGTTAACATCTTCTTCTTGCGCTTGGGCACGGCACCTGAAGCAGTAGCAGATTGTTTTGGAGCCATAATGAAGGGCTTGACTATGCACAAAGATAAACACTAAAGAGCACAACTCTTTACACAGCGAAGCACGTTGATGCTGAATGAGCGAGATGAGACTTCCTGGTTAACACTGCATAGCTCCTGCGTGCTCTGAATGGTTAGCTTCTCAGTCAGGAGAACTTAACTGCGTGCTCTGATTGGTTAGCTTCTCAGCCCTCCGCCAATAGCGTCCCTTGTATGAAATCAACTGGGCAAACCAACTGAGGAAGCATATACAGGAAGTAAAAAGACACATTGTCCGCAGAACCTGCGAAGCAGCGAAAAATCCGCGTTATATATTTAGTTATGCTTTCATATAAAATCCGCGATAGAGTGAAGCCGCGAAAGTCGAAGCGCGATATAGCGAGGGATTACTGTATATAATTAAAAGACATTGCCAATATAAATCTAAATACTCTGTGTAATTACTGGCATTTTACTGTCCTCTTCCTTAGTGAAATATTAAAAACGATATTGTGTATTTTCTGTTTTTTATCAGAATATTTTTTATATGGGCTCACTTTTTCAATACCTATATTATTAGTCTCCATGTATTTCCATTGTATTGTATTTTAGCAGCTGTAATTATCAATATTTTAAGTATTGATTTTAATTTGCATATGTTTTTCAGTTAAAATTGTAGCCAATCCCAGCAGCATTGGACACAAGACAGACAGAAATCACCAGTCAACCTAATCTGCACTGCTTTGGAGTTATATGAGGAAAACTGGACTACCTGTACGAAACAGACACAAGGAAAATGTGCAGACTACACACAAACAACATGAGCATGAGGTTGAAACTCTGGTTTCTTATATATTTGAAGAAGCAGTACTATGCAATGCACTACTCTTCCCACCTACCTTTTTTGATGCTATTAAAAAATCTGTTATTGATCTTAGTTACCTTCTTCCTGCGTTATGATGTCTTTAACATACCCAGTCATTTTCTTTCTAACCCAATATTATTAACAAAATGCTGCTCATCTTCCTTTCGAAAGACCTTTATTTTCATATTCTGTTATATTCTGTACATATATACAAAGCCATAATTTCCCATATTAACTAAATAATACTATTATTTACTATATTACACACATTCTATTCTTTTAAGTGTAAAATTTTGAGAAATTTCAACTCTAGCTTTAAATTTCCACTAAAAAACAAAAATTCAGAAAAGGTATGGCATCTTGACAACTTAAGTACCAAGCTCATGGTTGCGAATACACAAATGTCAAAATTAAAAATAAAACTACACCTAAACTGGAGTTTATGTGAAAGTCCACTTTGTCCTCTACCAGCGTAGAAAATGAGAGATGCTGAAATTTAAAGCCTCACTACTATTTGCGTATTTACAGTATATCCTTTCTTTCCCTCATTTTTACTTTCTGTCTTTCCAAACAAATTGTCAAAATCATCAGAGTCTCCTATTATAAAGGTAAAGCTCTCTCAGCATGCTGGCAAAGCTGTAATTGTCAAACACACACACTCACACTCACACACATAAATTAGAGAAATGTACAAAACAAAATGCACAACTAGAAGCTTGGGAGGCTGGGGCTATCTAGAACTTGGTAATTTAAATATTTCAATTCTTATACTATTCTTATACTTTTTTATTATTAATTTATCAAATACACTTAATACAGATGGGAAGTTATCTAGGCCATGACAGGACACATTTACTCACACATTTAAAGTCATTCCTAAAAGGCTGATTTAGAGTTTAGGATATTGGAAGAAAATAAATAAAACCCAGGTGTACAGAGAGAGAGTGCTAAGTTCACAAAGACATTGTCAAGCTGGGATGTGAGACCAATGATTATGTACATTTGAACTGCTTCAATTTGTTAAGCATATGTTTGCAAAAATTATCCATGTTTTTATAATCAATGTGCAAAGATACATAACCTCAATTTTATGAAGTGCTTCAGTATTTTTAAATGATTTATCAGTTTGTATGTCAATTTAAATTAAATGTGTGTACTTTACAAGGTGTCATGCATGCATGTTGGTGGATCTCCTCTCGGGCTCGATCGAGGTATGTAATAAGTCCTGGAATAAGAGGGGGCACTGTTGCTAACATCATCTTCTCTTTTTTTCCTCACAGCACTGAGAAACCACCCACTGAGGGCACTAAGCCCCGACCCTTCTGGTCACCTGGCTGCCCAGAAGGATGTCTTTTTGGCAAGAATGACCTCCCAGACGGAGCTCACAAACAAACAGACCCTGATCCTATGGCTAAAGCCAAGCCTTTTTGTTTATTTGTAAGCCTGAGGGCAAGACACCTAACAGCATGAAGCATTTGTTTTATGGTTACATTTTTTTTTAATTAACATGATAATCTAGTTGGCACTTCAATTTTTTTTTTCCTCAAGACCTGTCATTCTTATCACAAAGCATAGTAGCAGCCATGGTAAGATAATCATTGTGAATCACTTTTCTGGGTTCAGTGATTTCTGTTATTTCCTTTTCACTGTTCTATGACATATAAAAGTTTAATTTGTAACAAAAACATTGCAAGTCCCCCAGCACCACCAAGCTTAACTACAAGAAACTATAAAACGTAGCAACATATATTAGCATATTTTTATTCAATTTATTTGTAGACATAAAGACATTTTGCTCCCAATATATTTCAAAGCAAACACAATGTCCAAAATTACTGCAACTCTTGTCATCTAATTCCATGACAGCTTTTTCTTTTTAATATATAATCATTATTTCTTGTCACTCAATAGTTTCCAATAGACTTATTCCAGCTTTTTCTAACTGTGAATATAAAGAGAGAGAGAGAGAGAATACCTTTGACACACATCTCTGTCTGGATCCATCGATATCTGTAAGATTAAAAGAAACACACATATCAGAAAGACTCCACCTCTAACCCTATCTTTGGTATATGTTTGCTTAAATCTGCCAAAGTTAAAAAGTGGATTTTTTTTTTTTTTTATGTGAGTCTACTATCTGTGCTTATAAACTGGGTGCTTTATACCATTAATAAAACTTAAACATTTAAATACTGTATGCAAGGAAAAATGGGAGATTTTTAACAAATAGTACACTGTGTAGTGTACTCTGCAAACTATATGCATATTTAACGTATATTAACACATTAAAACTTATGTAGTTTGCAAGTACATATGCTTGCTCTTGTGAAAACGGTTCCCCATTCCATTTTCAATAGGTTTCTTCACTGGCACAATGAATACAGTTAGAAGCTTATTATAATTTATATTTTATTGTCTTTATTAGTTGCTTAGGTCTCTCCTGAGACAATGTTTTTCTTCTTCTTCTTAATGTGGTGATAATGTTCTACTGAAAACAAATTATTGATCAGCTAAAAGAGCCAAGAAGCGTTTTCAACTCGTGGCGTGGCTGAAACACAGAAATCTATAAACCTAGAGACTGTACACTACAAGGTGATATGTAATATTCTCTGTGGTTTAACACTGTCCAGTCGATAGACTTCCATTAAGAATGGATAAGCTGTTGAAATGACCTGCTGCCCTCCATGCAGTGTAGAGAGGTAGCCTTTGTTGTTCGTATTAATATGAATTTTAGCCCCTTGGTCTGGCACCTCTCTTCTCTGTCCATTAGTCTCATATTTCCTGTTTCTTTAGCTATTGATTTTTTTTTTCAAAATATGAGCAGTCACTTAAATTCTTACAATTGCAAATTCTTCATTCATAGACATTACCTTCTGTATTACTTGTATTTCTTTTCCAGAAGGCAACACGTTGTAACGATTGTTTGTAGACTTTCCACTTTGAAAATTGGAACCCTTTGTCTATTGAAATCTCCACTAACTGCTCAGCAGACATAGCTGATAATGTGTGAAAATATAAAATGGACACTTCAGCATTTAAAATCATTGCTAAATAAATAAAGGGGCAGAATTATATTAAAGTAAAGAAGAAACCAAGGTGCAAAATTTCTTTAACGTTAATATTAATTTAATATTAGTATTAATTATGATACTGTAAGAAGCGCATAACTGCAATCAAAATTAGTGTGTGACATGTTTAACAATATCACTGTTAAATGCAACTAAACTACTAAGGGGCATATTGCTAATATTAATTATCTTATGTAATGTATATGTAGTGTACTGTATGCATTTATCTTACTATACTAACAATATGCAAGTAAATTGACCTGAAATTGAAAAAACACCAATTTTGTATGTCAGATATTGAAATCAACCTTGTTGTTGGCATAAACTTTCAGTCTTATTATAGTGTGAAACATTCATTGCAGCCAGTGAAAAATATATTAGTATTTATGCAGGTAAAGATTCATATTTTAATAATCTGTCAAATTAACAGTTATAGATCACTTTTGCTGTTTCCAACAATTAATTAATTAATTTCACTTACATTTTTATCAAATAATGCATACAATTATATTATGGTGAATAATGCATTTGTAAAATACATTGTTAATTAATTTTAATAACTTCTGCATAGTGCATAGAATCTAAAAATGACCTCTGACTTTATTTATATGTAGGGATATCTTTTGTCATCTAATATTATCTCAATAAGTCTTTGTGATCATCTGGTCAGCTTTCAATTTTTCAAACATACATTACTTCAGCCACAGAATTCTACTAAATTAAAGAATCAATAGGCCATCTAAAACACCTAAGGGGATATTGAAATACCCAGATACCATCTCAAGTTTCAAAGGCTAACAAATAGGTTGTTGTTTGTGTTGTAATGAACAGTGTCATATAGTTCTTATTACATACTCATTTTTAGCACTAAAGCACTCTTGGGAATTATAAAACTGCTCATAAGGCTGAATAGCAGTGTCTGTGAGTCATATTTTTCTAAGTATAAATCATATATTAAGATTAAGTATTTAACAGCATAAATACCTTCATTAATTGATGACTATCACAGTTTTTCACATTTGTGGATAAATGATTTACTTACTGCATGTAAAACATTAATTATATTAATATCACTATATACACCAAAGCTAGTTAATGAATAGTGAGTTATTAACAGATGTACAACCCCAATTTGGAAAAATTTGGACTGTATGGAAAATGCAAATAAAAACAGGAAGCAGTGATTTCAAAATTTTCTTTGACTTGTCATCCATGATAAACAGTATAAAGACAAGATATTTAATGTTTGGTCAACTTAATTGTTTTGTAAATATACAGTACATCCATTCTTGCCATTGAGGGCCTGCAACACATTCCAAAAAGATTGGATGGGGCAATTTAGGACCAATGATGCATTAAAAAGGACAATAATGACATGAGTAGGAAAAGATAATGTTCAACAGGTGATTGTAATCATGCTTTGGTGTAAAAGTTGCATCCAGGAAGTCCTGGTCCTTAAGGAACAAAGATGGGCTGAGGATCGCCAATCTTCCCACAAATGCATGAGAAAATTATTCAAAAGTTTAAAAAGAATGTTTCTCAAAGACAAATCAGAAGGGATTTGGCTATTTCATCTTTAACAGTGCATAATATAATTAAAAGTTTCAAGAGACATTTCGGTGCATAAAGGGCAAAGGCACAAGCTCGATCCCTCAGATGGCACTGTATCAAGAACCGCCTTTCATCAGTAAGTGATACAACCTCATAAGCTCAGGAGTACTTTGGCAAACCTTTATCAAGTAACACAATACTTAGTTACATTCACAAATACCGGTTTTCAATTGCATTGTGCAAAAAGGAAGTTGTTTGTTAACAGTGTCCAGAGGCAAAGAAATGCATGTTGTGCCCTACAAACCAAGGAAGAAAAAGACTCTGGCTCTTACAGGCTACATCTCCAGAAGACAGTGTGGTGGTATGGCATTGTGCCAGTGTTCTGGGCAAGGGAAACTTGTACTTATGTGATGACACCATTAATGCCAAAAAGTACCTAACAATTTTGGAGAAACACATGCTACCTTCAAGATGACATGCATATTTCACCAAGCTAATGTGAAATCACATTCTGCATGCATTACAAAGGCATGGCTGCACAGGAAGAGGGTACAGTTACTCAGTGGGCCTGCCTGCATTCCTGACATGTCCCAACTGAGAATATGTGGCATCTTTTAAAATGCAAAATGAAATAACAGGCACCCTTACTATTGCACACCTTAAGACTTGTTTACAAGAAGAATGGGACAAAGTTAAATAGATTAGTGCCTTCAGTACCTAAACATTTATTAAGTGGTGTGAGGAGGAAAAAGCAAAGTTATAAAGAGGTAAATTCTCTACTGTCCAAACTTTTTTGGAATATATTGTATGTAACAAAATCCAAATAAGTGTTTATTTTTCAAAAAACAATAAAATGTATTAGATGTAACATCAGATAATACATGTCATATTTTTAACACAAAGATTATTTACTACCAGTAACGGTGTACTGCACGATATCGTGTAGTGAATACACTTGACTAGAGCATTCGTAGTTTTCATCCTCTTTCTCTGTCTCTGTTTAGCATTCGTTTCCTCAGAGGTTTATGTTCTTGCTGCTTCCTGAGCAGCTCTTCTTTTCTCCACCCAAGCGGCCCGCTGCTCCTCTTCTTTCGTCGGCATCTTTTCGCGTTAAAACTGATTAAGTTAGTTTTTGTGTTGCAATTACTTAGTATGTTATAGTTAGTTTTTGTGTTTAAATTACTTAGTACGTTTTCTTTAATTTTTCACTTAAGCTGGCACTTAAGTCTTCAATCTGCCTTAAGAATGATTAGCTAAGGTGGTAGGGAATGAGAACGGCCCCCATACGCATGCGCCACACGGCCACCCTGCTGCGCGCTGCCGAGAGTTGATTCTACAATAAAATAAAAATAAAAAGAGTAATAAAAATCATCACCCCAAAAGCGGCTAGTAGACATAACGTAGTATATGTGTACCAAATTTCAGGTCAATAGTTCAAACGGTTTGCGAACTACAGGTGATTTAAAATCCTGGACAGACAAACGAATGGCCACGGTAGCATATTATATATAAAGATCTTATATTAATAACTTTTCTCTGTTTTTATTTGTATTTTCCAAACCGTCCCAAATTTTTCAGAGTTTCTCAGTTAAAATGAGGCATTTTAATTTTGTCAAGTCTGTGTAGCTGTCCAATTCTACTCAGTGTTGGCTGAACGCCTTCTTCTCCTCTCCCAGAAGAAGATACTTTGGTTACACAGCATACTGATTTGACCTTAGGACAACTGCTACAGTTACTTCAAATTGTTCTTGCTTTTCCCCTTTCTTTTCTTGACAAATAATTCTGCTCTTTTTTGTTAAATTACATTTTTCATTAAAAAAATATTTTATGAAGAAAAAAATAAATTAACACCAAAAAAGTTTTGGTTTTGGATCTATGGCTTTCAATAAACTAGCTGCAATTTTTTTTGGGAGAAAACCTATTTATTCTTTTACCTTGTCAGGAGAGTGTACAAAAGTACAAAAGTGATTGCTATGTTGCTTTAATGTACTCACTTTGTCATATCCAATGCCTGTCATATTTTGTGCTATAACATAAATTTTTGACTGTGGTATTAATTTCAATGAATTTAATTAGCAATGACTTCCTATAACAAGATAGTACAAAACAATTCAAAGGTGATTATAGAATAAGGTACAAGGTATAGTGAAAAGGCTCGAGAGAAGTCCCAGTGTACAGGAACCAGTCCAGTTCAGTTCAGTTGAGAGTTAGGAAGTATATTTTATTGCAGAAGGGAAGATATACAATGTAAGTTAAAAGAAAGGGAAGACAAAATTACCAAAAGCTATGCCTCCAAAACATTTTTGTGCAAATTATCCACTTCACTGCCTATCATCCTTCCTCTTTCTCACTACACTAGCCTCCTCTTCCTCCTTGTCAGGTAAGACTTTCCTCAACCAGAAACTTAGCAATTGTAGCAGAATAATGCTTCTGCCCAGTAGTTGCCTTGAAGGAATTATTGGTTATGTGGAGCTCATTCCTAGATGAGGATCTCTTGGCCTGGCATCCTGGCCTAGCAAAGGTATCCTGTATGGCATGCATACTGCCCTGAAATTTCCTCTGCTATCGTACTATCCTGTACAGTATAAAGTAAAGCTAATTTTGGCATAAGTTCTAAGTCAGTAAAAAGATGATTTTTTTGCCTTTAAATAAGTTTAAATAGAACAAGTATATACTGAGGAATTTACAGAACCCTGAATTTATTTATTTTTTAATTATGCAAAGAATTATTAATAGCCAACAGCTTACCTAAAATGAATGTGGATTTCATGAAGTTCAGATTTTTCAGAACAGTGCATCTAGACAATTAGTAAAATAGAAGTGGCAGAAGTGGTTAATGATTTGTTTATGGGCTAAGCAAGAAAGTTGTCAGGTTGTAAAGATCTGATACAAAGGAGATTATTTTGACATTTAACCAATACTATTAACCGAACCAGAATAGAACAAGAAAAAGCCTGTCTATTTTAATGGCAATTGCATGCAATAAAAACTATAGATATGGGCTGAGGAACCAATGTTATTTTAAGGAAAAATTCACTACGAATGATTCCTGATTAATCTTTAAAGCCTTACAGATCAAAACCTATCTCCATTGGACAAGGATTTAACTTACGGTTCATTTTAGGTGTTATTTGATCCAGAACCCAGTTGAATACTACAGATACCCCTTTTCCTTTCACAAGGTAAGACTTACTTCCAAAAACAGTAGTGCTGGATTAGCCTGCTCAAGTTATGCTAGTTGAAGAGCAGATATAATCGCAGATCTTTTTAATAATGCCTCAGTCTTGCAAAAAATCATTTACAATTCCTGTACCAAAATCATCCAAAATGTAATATTTCATGCCTCTTCCTTTTACTTCCATGGCTGTGAAAGCTTTTGAGCACTTAGCACTCATTGTTCCAGCTGGTTTTGGATAATTTAAGCTCAGTAGTGTTGCATTTATTGATCGATGATGAAAAGACCTGTAAATCTCAGAATTATATTTAAGATTTAGAATACAAATTTCAAAATTGTGCTTGATCAAAATGGTTTTATTTTTACTACAGTATAAGCATTAATTTATTATGTCTTCTTGGATATCGAAAATTACAACATCAAAAGGTCAATTTACAGTGCTAATGATTGTTCTGTTAAAATATTTTAGTGAATCCTGTTGCATGTGATTTACAGCACTCTTCTGAATCTCTGGTTTACAGGTTTGTTTAGAAATCTCTGATTTATTTTTCATATTCAAATAATGAACAAGACTATTCCAAATACATTTGTCTGTATTTGTCACCCTGTGAGAGAATTGTTTTCTTAAAAAATCTGTCAATACAACATAGTTTCATATGAAAGCTATTCTTTTTTAAGCTTTTAAAACTATGGACCCAGCAAGCCAGCCAGTAATAATGTATTGTACCATGGCAAAGTGCTTGCCTGTGCAGAATCAAGGGATTATTGTTTATTCTTTGCTTTTTTAAGTAACTCTATATCCTTAGAAGGGCTGCTTGGTATCCCACACTAGGATGGCCACAGTGTGGCTTAGACAAATCTGCCTTTTTATAAGATTCTCAGCCTTTTGCACTGAAGCTGCTCGTTTGCATAGAAGCCTAATGGCACAGACCGCTTCCTCTTACTGACTTATTTTTTAATAAAATAACATGGTAATCGACATATAAAAAGAGAACATGGCCATATTAAAACTCACAACTTCTATTATCATTCAGAGCAGTGGGCCTGATCCTTCCAAACTTTATTTGCATTTAAATGTAAATTACATTCTGATATTTTTGGGGTAAAATTGTTATAAACGAAATGGAGCTGGCAATCTGTTGATTTTCACACATGCCTATAGTTTCTTGAACATTAAGCTCATTTTCTCTTAATTCTGAACACTTTATGCAACATGTAGTAATGTAACATACCACAGTGTATGCTATGTTTTACAAACCTTTTAAAGAATT
This sequence comes from Polypterus bichir lapradei, assembly GCA_026402145.1. Taxonomy (NCBI): domain Eukaryota; kingdom Metazoa; phylum Chordata; class Cladistia; order Polypteriformes; family Polypteridae; genus Polypterus; species Polypterus bichir. Next base: position 21,959,741 of record JANRMT010062808.1, on the reverse strand, counting down.
GTGTCTGTATAAGCTAAATAAGCACTCCACATTCCACTACAGCCTATTCCCTGGTTCTTAGAGCTGGGTTCCTCTCTTGCAGCAAGCAATATGAATTAGATAGGTCCTTGAAGGTCCAGAAGTAAGATGAACTATCATTTGGATCCCCTGTTTTACAAGGGCCCCAGGTCATCTGAATAAAAATGATGTGTTGTCCTTTGTTTCAAACCTTAAAAGATTGAGTTGCCTCCTCTTTCCTTCAGGTTCCCTCCTCAGTCAGGTATCTGATGATGCTTCCAGCCCTTCTTCTTTACCACCTTGGTTTTCCTTGGGCTCCCAGATTTGAGCTACTATGAAGTTAGAGTGAAGTATGAAACAATGGTAAAATATACTTTGGAATTCAAAAATATAAGCAAGCAGGAGAAACACAAGCAGTTGTAATAAAAGTCTCTAGACAAAGGAAAACAAACAATCCAAGAAACGTTAGATAACCATACACATTTTGAACAATAGGTGCTTTTTGACATAAGCTGCAAAACACAATGCCGGAACACTGTTAAAATTGTGTGCTCCCTGTTTTGTTTTCCCCATTCCTCCCATAACATGACTGCTTCATAATTAGTTTTTCTGGGACAATACAATTAGTTGAATGAAGTTACAACTAAACAGCACATGCATAGAGAGGTCAGAGGTAAAGCCTAGCTCTTGGTGGACATTTAGGAGGTAGTTTTACTCCAATATATAATAGCATCAATAATATCAATAATTTCTGTAAAATGAAGACATCTTTATTCAGCATAAAAATCTATTCAGCTAGATAACAACACAAAAATTAAATACTGTCATACCAAAGGCTCAACAATGTATAATTTACAGGATTAGGCAGAAATTAGTTTTAATGCTAGTATTTTGAAAAATAAATACATACCTTTCCCTTTAGTTCCTAAAATTCTTCAACTATGTTTATTCTTAATAAATTTGCTTCTGCCTAAAAGCTCAATGCACTAGAGACAGAAATATAACATAAACATAAATCGCATTGATGAAAAATAACCAGAGAAAGATCATGCAATATGCAAACATATTCAAATATACACATGTGTACATGGTGGTGGTAAGTCCAGATCTCAACTCTTTTGGATCAGTTGCGTTTTAAAATATATTATTCTACAGACAAAAAAAATTTATTTAGATGTACCTCATCTGGAAATATGTTTATTACTGAAGACAGCACAGCCCTCCAGCCAAACAGATACATGTTTTAGAAAGTGGTGAAATGTGCTGAGTAAAAGTTAAATTTGTGTCAATTTCAGATGGATGCAGAACATCTTGTCATGTTCTAAAACACTTTGCCTGGTGAAGGCTGTGGTAGCACCAGGTCAAGCAAGTAACCCTACACTTCCCTGTCCCCAGCTATAGATTCTAGCTCTTCCTGTGGAATTTCCAGGTGTTCCCAAAGCAGCTAACATATATAATCTATCCAGGGTGTCATGGGTCTGCTGTAGGGTCTCCATCCAGTGGGTTGTGTCCAGAGCAACTCTAGAGAGAGCGTCCTTGCGCAATCCACCTCAGCTGGCTCCTTTCAATCCAGAAGAGCAGCAACTCTACTCTGATGCTCTCAAAAATCCTTAAGCTTCTCACTATTTTACAGAATGTCAGCCAAACCACCCTGCAAAAAAAAAAACCAAAACAAATTTCTGCCAAATTTACTCGCACTCTCATTCTTTTGGTCATTGCCCACAGTTTATGACCATAGGTGAGGACATTGGTTGTGGATCGACTGGTATAAATGACAGTTTTGTGTTTAGACTGAACTCCCACTTCACCATCACAAACTAGTATAGCACCTGCAACATAGTTGCCACCACTCCAATTGTATTGTCGATTTTATGCTCCCTTTCTCTGCTACTTGTGAACAAGTTCCCAAGATACTTGAACTTCTCCACTAAGAGCAGTTGTTCCCCCTCAACCATAGAGAGCTTCCTTTTCCAAGAGAGAACCATGACTTCAGAGTTGGAGGGGCTGATCCTCACCCAGGCAGGAAATTGCTGAAGTTCATGCTGAAGGTCACAGTCAGATGAAGCAAAGAGAACAACATTGTTTACATAAAGCAAAGATGCTACCCTTAGCCACCTCAACTGGACACTGTCACATCTTTGACTGCATCTTGATATTGAAAACCACAAACAGAAGTGATGACAAGACACTGCCTTGACATAGTTTGATGCCCACATTGAATACATTTGAGTTAATTTCAAGAATCCAGACACAGCTCTCACTGCATTCATATAGGAACAGAATAGCATGAAAGAGTGTTCCTGTTACCTCATATTCCTGCATCACCTTCCACAACACATACCAAGGGGCAATATCATATACTTTTTACAAATTTAAAATTCATAACATTCTGAAATCAGTTTAATCCACTTTGAGGTTTCAGGGGCTATAACCTACCAAGACGCAATTGGCCTCAAGCCAAGATACAGCCCTGGATTGGGTGCCCCTTTCACACAGGATCTCTTCAATTAACCTAACTAATTGATCTTAGTGGTTATTGGAGGAAATATGACAAAAAAATGGAGAAAACATGCATACTACACACACTCAGTGATGCAGAATTCAAACCCAAATCGCTGGCTCCATCAGGTGCCAGTAGTGCCCACAGTGCCACCCCATAGGCAGATTCCACACACTAAAACACTTTCAATTTTTTCTGAATTTATAGACAAATAATTATAATTTATACTTTGTTTTACATCAGAAAAGCAGTTAATTAATAATATAACTAAAGAGGTATAATTTGGTTAAATGATAAATATAGCTGGATGACATCATAACACAAATGAAATTTGATACTTTGTTTATTAATTATACATGTATATCTTAATGGCATCATATATAGAAAAACAATTTGTCCTAGTATTGAATGCTGTCTGAGTGTAGAGTAAAATTCTTAACCAGGCTATCTTAAATATCATGGTGAATTATAGTAGCGAGACACACAAATCAAAAACAAATATAAAAACTCACAACACAATGACTTCACTACAATGATAATAAATAAACACAAAAGTAAATCACATTCAAAAAGGCTCTAATGATTTCTTAATAGTCATGATTAATATTATTATAAGCTACACTTATTGGCAGGAAAAAAACCCAAAAAATAATCAAATAATGATCACAGAGATTTTATTAACAAAAATGATAATTACTTTATGAATGTTAAAGCTAGATGGGCTCTGGACCCCTATGACCCTGAACTTGATAAGTAGATTTCAGAATGAGATGAGAGTGTGTAGCTCTTTTAAAAATTTGGAGAAACTCAATGGAATCAATCAGACAGAGAAAACTCTTAAAGAGAGTGTCAGTTTAACAGCATCCATGTGAATATTACAGTGTAAATAAGATGAGCTTATCTTAATTAACAGCTAATTGTAATAAAAGGGTTGCTAAACTCAACAAAGAGTATTGAATAAGGACAAAGGATCTGTCAGTTTGTCATTGTCTATGTTTAATTCAGCTTTGAGGACCTATTATCAGGATCTCAGATGAAATAACCAAATTGTCAAAATTATTATTGTCACAATATGCTTTTCAGGTTATGTAATCAAACAATAATGAGACAGCAAGTATAGACCAATGATATGTCACAATGGAGAATCTTCAGTTGATGCATTTTTCTCTTTCTTTTGCTCTTACTAAATTAGTGGTTTACACTATATATTATTACTTAATATATTTGATAGTGCCATAATTATAATAGTTTGATTGGACAAGATTCATTGCACGTGAATAAATAAGAAATGCAAGGTGTTAAATACTCTAATGCGATAATTAAAAGTACATAATGGTACTGACCATATTTGCATTTAATTGATAAATTCATCAAAGGCACTCTTACCTAAATTCAAAACAAGACCAAACTTCTTTCCACACATCACATGGCTGTAGATGCACAAGACAAAATGAAAAAGGTAAACATTTGTATTTTGGCTACAGGACTGAGGTTGTGAAATTATCAGCCGAACACTATTTAAAATAAAGTTGTGTGCTTTATTACATGCACAATAACATCTCACTTATAACATTAAGATCAGGAACAATTATAAATCCTTATGAAAACATTCTGTGTATATCTATACTAATAAAAGGCAAAGCCCTCACTGACTGACTTACTGACTGACTGACTTACTCACTCACTCACTCATCACTAATTCTCCAATTTCCCGTGTAGGTAGAAGGCTGAAATTTGGCAGGCTCATTCCTTACAGCTTACTTACAAAAGTTAAACAGGTTTAATTTCGAAATTATACGCGTAACGGTCATAACTGGAACCTACTTACGTACATATATACGGCCATAGCCTGCAGCTCGGTCGCCATGTGAGGCGGAGTTGCATCCCCCATCATCACGCCTCCCACGTAATTGAGTGCCTGTCCATATAAGGCCGTCCGTCAGCAGCAATCCAATAGACACACTGCTGCTAAATATTCACGGGTGAAGGACTGTGCTTATGCAAACGAAGAAGAAATGGTCAGGGATAGACTAGTGTTTGGCACAAACTCAGCGAAAGTGTGAGAGAAACTTTTAAGTGCCGGGTCTTAGCTAACATTAAATAAAGCCATGGACATCGCAAGATCGCACAAGATAGCACAAGCACAGCTGAGAACCTTCGATGCATGTACTCCGAGCGGCTCACGTGAACTGACTGTGAACGCAGTACGCAGAGAACAAGCAAGAGCTCCAAAGAGCGCTGAACAAAAAACGCATTACACAATTGAGAAGGCAGCAAAAGAATATGAAGCGAGTGACGCATACAAGCATATTCATAAGTGCAGCTACTGCGGAAACAAAGCACGGTGTAAACCTTAAGTTTAAATTAAGTTCATAGACATGCTGCCGCTGGCATTTGTCATGCCTAAGATGAAAACGATATTTGCGAGATACAAGTTTAATGAGAAGACGCAGGGTATAAATGAGACTTTTGATCACTTTGTAACGGAGATAAAATTGCTGTAACTGAGTTAAAATTGCAGGTGAAGGACTGTGCTTATGCAAATGAACAGAAAAGCAAGGTGTAAAGCTTAACTTTAAATTAAGTTCATAGACACGCTACCGCTGGCGTTTGTCATGCCTAAGATGAATACGATATTCGCGAGATACAAGTTTAATGAGAGGACGCAGGGTATAAACGAGACTTTTGATCACTTTGTAACGGAGTTAAAATTGCTGGTTAAGGACTGTGCTTATGCAAACAAAGATGAGATGGTCAGGGATAGACTAGTGTTTGGCACAAACTCAACAAAAGTGCGAGAGAAACTTTTAAGTGCCGGGTCTTAGCTAACATTAAATAAAGCCGTGGACATCGCAAGATCGCACAAGATAGCACAAGCATAGCTGAGAACCTTTGATGCATGTACTCCGAGCGGCTCACGTGAACTGACTGTGAACGCAGTATGCAGAGAACAAGCAAGAGCTCCAAAGAGCGCTGAACAAAAAATGCATTACACAATTGAGAAGGCAGCAAAAGAATATGAAGCGAGTGATGCATACAAGCATATTCATAAGTGCAGCTACAGAGGAAACAAAGCACGGTGTAAACCTTAAGTTTAAATTAAGTTAATTGACAAACTGCCGCTGGCGTTTTTCATGCCTACGACGAATACGATATTCGCCAGATACAAGTTTAATGAGAAGACACAGGGTATAAACGAGACTTTTGATCACTTTGTAACGGAGTAAAAATTGCTGGTGAAGGACTGTGCTTATGCAAACGAATAGGAAAGCAAGGTGTAAAGCTTAACTTTAAATTAAGTTCATAGACATGCTGCCGCTGGCGTTTGTCATGCCTAAGATGAATACGATATTCGCGAGATACAAGTTTAATAAGAGGACGCAGGGTATAAATGAGACTTTTGATCACTTTGTAATGGAGTTAAAATTGCTGGTGAAGGACTGTGCTTATGCAAACGAAGATGAGATGGTCAGGAATAGAATAGTGTTTGGCGCAAACTCAGCATAAGTGAGAGAGAAACTTTTAAGTGCCGGGTCTGAGCTAACATTAAATAAAGCCGTAGACATTGCAAGATCGCACGAGATAGCACACACAAACACGGTATGTAATTTGAACACAACACATCCTCCAAATACGAACCTGATTGAAAGAAATAATGATAATCAAATCCTTGATGACAGCAACACTCATAACAGTCACAAAACAATTACATTGACAATCGTTACGTTATTTTTAAAATGTTTCCTTTTCTTTTTCATAACTTCATTAGCACACTACTTCTCCGCTGCGAAGCGCGAGTATTTTGCTAGTATTTAATAAAATGTAAAAATTTCAGTAAGTTTAAAAATGCTATAAATGGTGAAAGTAAAATACCTTTTCTGAAAAAAAGCAAAGTTAACTAATGTTCTACTGAAAATTACCTATATATCTTAAACAATACATTTAATTATTTTTTACAGGCACTTTCATTTAAATCAATATTTTTCTACCTTCAAAATATGCTACATACCGTTTACTGATACATTACAGTTACACTAAAAAAATTGCTGTTAATTTTATGGTATAAAACTGTTAAATAGTGAAGGTAAACAACTGTAAATTGTAAAATGTTAAAGCACTGCTTTAGTAACAGCAAAGTTCTGATAGTTGCATAAGGACATGCCCCCTTTAACCATATTATTCCTCGGTGAACCGTATACCTGTGCACAGTAGGGAAAAAAAAACTTAAACAAAGTTAGCAGACTTATTTTTCCCTGCAAGCTGAAGGTTTTTTGAGGTTATGGAAGCTGATTTATGGTGGGTTGAATTTAATAAGCTGGCACACCTATAGGACGCCATAAACCACAAAGCAAACTCTACTTCTCCACCAGACAATGTGCCAAAACTTCCTTAAACATTGAATTCTTTTAAATGTATATAATTAAATGATACATTTTTGCTACTGGTTGTTGTTACTTTACTGATGCAAACTGTGTACTGGTGCTTGATCCTTAAAATACTTTCTACAGATTTGTTGAGTGGTTTATTTATTACAGTGCATGGATTTCAGGCTATGGTTAAACGTTCACTTTTATTGGAATGTGTTGTAAAGAAACAGCAATTATTTACTATAAAGTTATACCGTAGACCAAAAAATATTGTCACCTTACACTGTAAAGCTGCCAGTACTTTACTGTAAATTTAACATTATTTTTTTCAGTGTATATTTGTATTTTCAAATACAGTAGGTTACAACTGCACATAATTACTTAGTCATACAGCATTTGTACACTAAAACTTGCTTGTTAACCAAATGAAGGCTCTGAACATATTGGCTTTTCTAATTTTCTTTTTTAATACCATAATAATATCATATAGTACTACTTTTAGCATGAAAACTCATGCGGGCTCAGTCTTTTGGACTTTGGAGATAAAGAGAGAGAAAGAGACAGAGAGAGAGAGAGACAGAGATGTGCTGTCAAAAAGACCTGAGCCATCATGAGAAGCCCTGCAAAGGTGTATGTGTTTGCGTGTGTGTGAGCACGAGTGAATGAGTTGATGAGTGAGACAGAGAAAGAAAGTTAAACAGCAAAACGTACAAGACACATTCCTCTGCTTAAATCCATTGACCTTGACAGCTGACCTCTCGCAATCTAGGGATGGATCCTGGCTTGGATCAGCTCAGCTCATGGAGATATGGAAGTGAAGTGAATACAGATGGTGTTGCCTCTGACCCCACAAATCAGTGGAGCTGCCTTAAATGAGCCATGGAAGATCATTTATGTTAGGAAGCAAGAGGAGTCACTGCATTTAGACTTCCAGCATCAGTAACAATCGATAAAATGTCTGTTGAATTCCTTAGACAATACAGCCATCAAATAACAATAATACATATCTTAGCATCAGATACTCAGTACCAAAAGCAGAAAAGCAAATTAATATTCATAAATGTCAAAAATTTTTGTTAAATGGACAAAGTGCTAAATCGTATTATACATAAGTAATCAACATGATTCAGAATGATGGTAATGACTACAGTAATCCCCCGCTCTATCGCAGTCCAGCTATCGCGCCCCCGCTACATCGCGGATTTATTTATACTATTATTATTACTAGGGGGCTCCGCCCCCTGCTCGCTTTGCTCACCCACCCCCTCGTTTGGTTTACCGGATAAACAATTTAAAAAGATTGTTATTTTCATGGGAATTGTTACATATGCATTATTTTCATTCTTACTTTAAAACAATATTTGTCCTTTATTTCCTGCCCTGGGCGTGGTTAAATATCTTTCTCACGGCACTTATAATGCTGCTTGCATTGTGAAGGGAGGGTCTGAATGCAAGCTAAAGAGATGCGATCGGTTCAGCTGGTGTCTTGCTGCTGATGCTGGCCAGCTGTGTGTTGTGCTTGTCGCACTTTGCTTCAATCACTTAAAAGCCTGTACAGCAGCTGTCCTTTTTCCACTTCGCATCTCTGCCATTCTTTTTGTTAAGGGGGGCAGCTGAACATAGGCTAAGCAGAAGTGGACAGATCAGTTACTGGCTTTATGCTGCTTCTGCCAAGATGCATTCCTGTTCTGTTTGCTCTGCGCGTTCTGGTGACGGTTGAACGCACCTAAGGAGAAGTCCTGGGATCTGGTCACAATCACTTCGCTAAAACCCTCACAAACCCCCACCCCCACCCCCACCCCCGAGGCGCGTTATGCTCCTGCCACTTCGTGTTGGGAAGGGGGGAGCTCGATGCGTGCTAAGGAGAAGTGGACTTTGTGCAGGCTCTGTGCTGTTTGTTTTTCAGCTTGTCGCTCTGCGTGTCAGTCATTTAAAAGACTGTACAGCAACTCTTATCCTGTCTCACTGCCTTGTCTTCCGTGAAGTTAAAATGTTTTATAATAGAGAGATGTTACTCATATCCTTAGCCCGACATCCACATATCATATGTGTTTACAAAGTGTGTTTTAATAAGTTTACATGTGTTTAAAGCGTGTGGGATGGGTATTTTAAGACTTAAACTATAAAAAAAATGTGGTCTTTCTATATCGCGGTTTTTCACCTATTGTGGGTAGGTCTGGAACATAACTTCCGCAATAGGCAGGGAATTACTGTACACCAAAATACTGAGATGTACAAGTTAACTCATGCTTTAAATGTGAAAAGTTTATAGTGCAGTATTGATTCTTGTCAATCAAAATGGACATATGTTCTGCCCAATGGCTAAATTCATATGTAATGTACTTTATCACATGTCAATTAGAAGGCCACCATTTGAATGTCTCTAAGGGTATCAAACAAGGTTTCATTACTTTCTTTCATTTATGTCAGAATGTATGTTAGAATATCAGTGAAGGCTTATGTCAGTCTGGGAATTAGTGTAGAAGAATTTAATGAGAATGGAAACCTCTATCAACCAGATAGGGCACAAGGTACCATAAGGTAGCCCCAGAATTTAGGGTCTGACAGAAGGGGTGGCTCACTATGCAGGACATCCACCTGAAAGTTCCATCTCATAAATTGGCTACTAGATATATTGGACCTTATGTAACTGAGAAAAAGGTGGGCCTTGTGCCATATTATTTGGCTCTTTGGCACACTATACATTTCATTCAACTTGTCGGTTTGCCTCTTGAAACAAGTGTGTAGTACACCTTAAAATAAACCATGTTCTATTCCTCATCCAGGTCAACTAAAATATTTTGGATTTGTGATGCCATGGACCCAATGTGGAATTCCTGATTCACTGGCTGCCCTATGGTCCCAAGGACCACTCTTCGGTCAAGGCAGATTATGTATATGCCCCTGTGTTCCTGTGGAACTTTCATCTTCGTTACCCAGGAAAGCCTCACGAAAGGGGGTCTATGTCTTGATCTGTCTTTTGTTTAAATCATTTTTCAGTTATTCCTAGGTTTCTAAAAGTAACTGAAATATTTTTTTGCTAGTGTGACGGTATACAAGTCAGTGTTGTGCATTTCTTGATTACCCAAGTTTGTCGATATGATTTAAAAACGCTGTGTGAAGAACTGTGTGCTCTGAAAATCTTTAGATACAAATCTGCTTTTCCCCTTGACTACAATTTACATCCTTTGTTTTGGCTCTCATTATGTGTAGTTCTTTGGTTTTCAACACTTTCTTGGACTATGTTTTGGTTTCCTGTCCTGGGTTTTTTTCCTTAGAGTCTTGACTTTGGTTTTGACTCGGTTTGTTTTTTCTTGACTGCAGTCAGTACAATTGAATCATTCTGTTGTTCCTTTTTTAAGCAATTTCTTTTATTATTAGTTTATAACTTTGGGATATTAGTATTTTTTTATTATTTCACTTTTCTATGAGAGGATGGCAAGTTCTCAAATCACGCACACATGCCTGGGGATCATCTTCAAGGCTCAAAGGAGGAAACCATTCCACCCTCAGATGAGAAAGGACGCCTACTCTCACAGTTAATTCTTTTTCTTCAAATTAATCCTAATAATATATAAATTGTTAATAATTTAAGCTCAATAAGAAGACAGAGTAGGTTCTGCCCTTTCTTATACAGTGTGTGAACAGTCCACTCCGTCTTATTATCTAAATGTACACCCAGTGTGGAACGGGCCCTGGACACAGACAGGTAGACATGTTGCAAAGTACCACCACACGTTTATTTTCAACTATTATCTATACTGGAACGGGCCCTGGACACAGACAGGTAGATATGTTGCAAAGTACCACCACACGTTTATTTTCAACTATTATCTATACCCTATAAAAGGCACTGACTCACTCACTCACTCACTCACTCACTGACTGACTCATCACTAATTCTCCAACTTCCTGTGTGGGTGGAAGGCTGAAATTTGGCAGGTTCATTCCTTACAGCTTCCTTACAAAAGTTGGGCAGGTTTCCTTTCGAAATTCTACGCATAACTGGAAGCTGTTTTTCTCCATTTACTGTAATGGAGTTGAGCTCGAAAGCCGTGGGGGGTGGAGTTTCATGTGACATCATCACGCCTCCCACGTAATCACGCAGTACGTAGAAAACCAGGAAGAGCTCCAAAAAGCGCTGAAGAAAACATGCATTATATAATTGAGAAGGCAGCGAAACAATAAGAAGCGAGTGAGTGACATATACAACCATATTCATGAGTGCTGCTACTACGAAAACAAAGCACGGTGTAAACCTAAACTTTAAATTAAGTTCATAGACAGGCTGCCGCTGGCGTTTGTAATTTAGTGCCTGCCCATATAAGGCCGTCCGTCAGCGGCAATCCAATAGAAACACTGCCGCTAAAGATTCACGGGTGAAGGACTGTGCTTATGCAGAGGAAGATGAGATGGGTGGTGTCTGGCACAAACTCAGCGAAACTGTGAGAGAAAGTTTTAGGTGCCGGGACTTAGGTAACATTAAATACAGCCGTGGACATAGCACGACATGGCACCAGCACAGCTGGGAAACTTCGATGCATGTACACCGAGCGGCTCACGTGAACTGACGCAGTACACAGACAAAAAGCAACAGTTCCAAAGAGCGCTGAACAAAAACCGAATTACACAATTGAAAAGGCAGCGAAAAAATATGAAGTGTCTGATACATACAAGCATATTCATAAGTGCAGCTACTGCGGAAACAAAGCACACGGTGGAAAAAGTCAATGTCCCGCTAAAGGAAGACAGTGTAAAAAAAAACCCGTGCATGCAGTGTGTCAGGTCTCAGATAAAGAAGAAGACGAGCTGTTTATTAATGCAGTAAGAAACGAATCGATGAATGAAACCTGTTTAATCTTTACAACGATTGACAAACACCGCATGTAACTTGAACACAACACATCCTACAAATACGAACCTGATTGAAAGAAATAATGATAATCAAATCCTTAATGACAGCAACACTCAATAACACTCACAAAACAATTACTGTATATTGACAATCATGTTACGTTATTTTTAAAATGTTCCCTTTTCTTTTTCATAACTTCTTTAACACACTACTTCTCCGCTGCGATACGCAGGTATATATATATGTATATATATACCCCGATCTACATACTCAAATAATGGATACTTTATTCGCCATCAATGATTGTTTTGGTAAAGCCATACTCAGTGTATTCATTAGATGAACGGTAAAAAAGTAAGAGCGAGGGGAGGGTGACTTATTCAGGCACGCAGGCAAAACCACAATAGCACGCGGGCTCGATGTACTGTAGTGCGCGTCAACTCGATCTGAATTGGGCGATCACATTCGAAAAAATATATCTTTTCAAGTTCTATTTAGTCCATATGTGTCAAACTCAAGGGCTGCGGGCCACATCCGGCCCGGCGTGTAATTATATTCGGCCCGCGAGATCATTTTATATACTGTATTATTGTTATTAATGGCCCGGGTATATGAAGCGCTGGTAACACAATAAACTACAGATCCCATAATGCAGCGCTTCAGCTGCCTTGCCGAACACTTACCGCGTTAATCAAGTCTAGCTTATGATGCTGCAAGTTATTGCGAAGCTAGCCCACACGATGC
>JANRMT010062808.1:21924257-21946878 GCA_026402145.1 Polypterus bichir lapradei | reverse complement strand
GAACACATTTTATTTATATTTCCAGGTTTTGTTATGCAGCATGTTCATATTTGAATTTGTATAATTTTGACAGGATATATTTTTATGGAGAGCAAAATCTTTTGGGATATTTAAAATCTAAGTTTATTTTTTATATAAAATTACATAAGAGTAAAGAAATTTGAATGTTTGTTCTTTTAACGTTTACTTTATTTCTAACTTGTATAATTTAGACAGGATATATTTTTATGGAGAGCAAAATATTATAAGTTATTTAAGGTTTGAGTTGATTTATTCAGGAATAATATTCCTGTCTGATTTTATTCATATTTATGTTCAAAAAAGTTAAGTTTTAAAAGTTTTAAAAGTTTAGTTTTAGCGTGTTCAATAAATGTTTATCCTGTTCGGACTGCGACCTAAAGTGTGTTTTGGATTTTGGCCCCCTGTGCAATTGAGTTTGACACCCCTGATTTAGTCGACACAAATATCTTTGGTTGGAATGTAAGGCGAATTTACTCTTTACATTTGTATGGTGAAGAAAAATTTATGCAATGATGCCTACATTTAACTTCCATTCCTACCAAAGATATTTCTGTCGACTAAATAAAAATTCCTTCTATTTAAAATTTAAATAGAACTTGAACAGATACGATAGTTCATAATATCCACGCAGACTTGCACGTAAGAGCGGGAGTCATCCGTTTTAACAAACAGCGTATTGCACTGATACAAAATAGCCTGCCCATTTAATTATTTAGGAATGGATAAATAAATTAAGATTTTGTACAAATAATGTTTTTCATTTTTCTTCCTTGATGGATTCTGCCACCCCCAGCAACAGTTGCTCGCACCCCAAAGAGTGTATATATATATATATGTATATATGTATATATGTGTGTGTGTGTATATATGTAGATATGTATGTATATGTATATATATGTTTATATATGTGTGTGTGTATGTATATATATATGTATGTGTGTATACAGTATATGTGTGTGTGTATATATATACTGTATGTGTATATGTATAGATATGTATATATATATGTTTATATGTGTGTGTGTATATATATATATATATTATATATGACAGCAACACTCATCACTCAGAACAGTGACAAAACAATTACATTGACAATCATGTTACGTTATTTTCAAAATGTTTCCTTTTCTTTTTCATTACTTCTTTAACACACTACTTCTCCGCTGCGAAGCGTGGGTATTTTTCTAGTTTACAATAAAGTGCACACAACACCCCCAGGACTCCCCAATGTCCAGGCCTCACACTCAGTGCCTCACTTCTTCAGGCTGCCTCCACTCCTCTCCATCAAGCTCTGTCCTTCTCCTCACCCGACTCTAGCCTTGAATGAAGGGAGGCGGCCCCTTTTATAGTCACCCAGATGTGCTCTAGGTGCTTCCTGGCAATCTTCCACCCCCAGTACCACCCCCAGCCACTTGCCACACCAGGTACTTATAGAACTGCACCACCTCTATGTCCGCACTGTAGATGGAAACCCTAATCAACTAGGACTGATTTTTCCATCATTATTATTATTATTATTAGTAGTAGTAGTAGTAGTAGTATTACTTCTCCATGACTATTTCATAGCCTTTCTGGCATTGATTTGTAGAAGGTACCACTCTGCAAAGCTGGTGATCAGACTTTTATTCCTCACTAATATACCCCAGAATTACAGAGTCATCCGAAAGTTTTTGCAGACAATATGCCTTAGACGCACAGTTCCATAGCCATTTGGGTAAGAGAATACATAATCCAAACACCAAGACAATGTCCATTTCAGCCACCTTCAGCTTCACTCTCAGTAACTATCAAAATGCCTTCTTTTCCAGATAAATGTTAGTGCTATGTGGCAAGTTGATGACTCTACTCTACTCTCATATGTAACTGATTGGTGATATACAGTATTTCTTTGATTTCTTTTACCACATTGCATTCTGTTTTATATTTTTCTGTCTGTATGTGTTTAAAATCTCTCATAGATATTTAAATGTATTCATCAATTTTTGAAAGTGTATGTTGTACGTGAAAGAGAGGACAAAAAAATACTAGAATGATCAAATCCTGACAGATATGTGGAAGTGAACCGAAGATGCTAGTCCTTGTCCATTGGGACAATTTAAAAATCTTTCTACTTTTAGTAAGAAATATAGTGTGAGAAAATCTTGATAGTTCAAGGGAGTTGCTGGTTCTCTTTAAGTTGAGAGATATTTTGGTAGTTTTCTTTTATTGTTTTGTACAAATTGCATATATAATGCACAGGGCAAGAACTGAATCTGGATGGAATCCCAGTTACAAGGCACATTCTCACCCAAACATATACTTAATTAATCTAGCAGCACATCTTGGGAATACATGAAAAACTCAAGCACTTAGGGGAGTTCCGTACAAAAAGCAGGAAGACTATGCTCACAGAAATACTGTACATTATTTTTTAAAAGTGGAACACAGATGCATCAATTGACTTTCACAAATTCTCTTGAAGAAATTCTAAATTTATCATTGATACAAACATATTTCAGTAGTATAATGTGTAAATGTTTAAGTGCAATTATATATAATGGGTAAGAAGTCAACAGTTATACAATTGCTATTTTCTTTTTCATCAAATTTATTAAAACATTGCATGTGCATGACTATTGTTATATTTGGGTCTTTGTAATTGTTAAAACTGGTGCTATTCTCATTAGGGGAGCATTTAACAAGACGTAGGTGCCTTCATTTCAGTTATTGTACATTAAAGGGGTTGAGAAAGTCAGTGATTTAAATTAATATGAGGCAGGCATTATGGATAACACAATGTTGTTATATTTCTTGAAATGAAAGTTTTAATTGATAAGTAATTGGCACAACCCATGAAAATAATTATTTTTTTCTTATTTAATTGCCACTCAGCAGAAGCCATATTATCAACAGTTCCCACAACCATTTCTTGACTTAATGTATTCTAATATTAATAACAAATGGACTTTAGGAAGCATATAAATTATTGTTAATAACAATGACCACTGTTGACTGATTAGGAAGGGTTAAAAAGGTCAAACAAATGAGAGGCTCCAAAGCAGCTCTGACCTTCAGTGGCATTTCAGTCATGCAGAAAAAGATTGGTGTTCATCCTTTAGACTATGCTTTGTGAGTCAGAACAAAGCAAGCCATATTCATGTAGCATTCAGCAAATTTATTGGGATTTTTTTTAACAACTTTCAGTTTTTGTGTTGCTTTTCGTTCACAGACTTGAGACACTGTTTACAAAAAAAAAAAAAAAAAAAAGGTTTTGGCAAACATTATCCAGAATTATCTCAGTGTAGCATCTAATTCCTGAAGTTAATTCTGCTTTTCTTTGTTTTGACATGGAATGGAAAATCAGTGGGGGAGGTGAAGGTTTCAATCTTTCCATTGTGAGTCATAATAAGTTGAGGATAAGCCACCTATATGTCAGAATGGAAATTGTCTTAAATATGAGTCCCCATTCTACATATGCATATTTATTATTTGTGTGTGTGTGTGTGAGGGTGCCCTGTAATGGACTGGTGTCCTATCCAGAGTGGGTTCCTGCCTCACCTTCAAGGTTACCAATTTTATTTTATCCATAGGGCTTTGAAACAGGTTTTAAAAGGTTCTGTAACTAGGAAGATGAATGGAAGCTACATCTGCTGTTTAGTCGATGAGAGATATAACAATATGCAATTGTTTTTTGATTGGAATAGCACATTGGTTTTTATTACACCAAACAACATTAATGCAGGCACAGTGATCCACAGCTCTTTTATATGTAAAAACAACAATTTAAATTAAAATCCTTATGTTATGTGGAAATGTTATTTACTCACATATTTTCTCTTTCCCATTAAAAACACATTATGTTGTGAATTTCACCTGTTATTTTCATTTTACAGATAAACAAGTTGTACTGTATACTATTAGTTATACCATTACCTTAAAGAAGTCATTATTCTTTTTTTTTAATTATTCCCATTTAAAATCAAAGGTGAAATATAAGCTTTAAAGTTATTTTTTTAAAAAGCACATCATCAATTACTGCTAGTTTTATCTATTTTAATTTAATAGTATTGATGGTTTTAAGAATATTAGAACATTAGAAGAATCGAGATGATTGCAGTATCTTTAGAAATGCTATTTTACTATATTCTCTTCACTTTAACTTTATTGTTTACAGAGATATCACGGATGCTGCATTATTGAGAAAATATATATCATATAAAAGCAACATTTAAGTTGTACTTATTTGCCATTTATTTTAAGATATCCAAATGTATGTACTGCATGGAAAGTATTCAGATTAGGCATTATATCATCAGTTACATTGGTGGAAATTCCAAATAAGCTTTTGTTGTCATATTGCTTTAAGGCAAGCACAAGCAGTCACTGGTGCATGTAAAGTGGTGCATTATGTGTTATAGATTGTGCATGTAAAGATGAAATCATCATTAAAAATGCATATGAGTGCACTTGGTACGTGAAGACTTAAGTTCCAATGTGTTCATTACTACAGAGCATATAATAAAGCACTTCCATTTATTTAAAGGTTGTTTCATTATGGGCTTAGAAAACCAGATAAGATAATTATTGTTTCTCTTTTAAGAGTCAGGTGCCTGCTAGATATGTACAGTATGTATTGCATTCTTTCAACGTAAATTAATAAGATATATTAATGGTAATATGTATTCAAGATTTGGAAATATATAATATCTATCTAATATCTATCTAATAAAATATTTCTAGCTGAGTATGTTTTGGAATTTACTAATTACATTTTATACCTTTTAAAACTTTAGCGATTTTAAAACTATTTTTAATGGAATGGTAAGCATCTTAGTGTATCTCTTATTTACTGTTTAGCTTCTCTGTGATTTTTACAGGAGAAAAACATATTTTCAGTAGAGAAGCTTTTATCTCTGAATGTTATACTTGAATCCTTACATAAATTCTGCATGAGTTTTAAATATAGTCTAAAACATTTATATTAGTGAAGAGATTTCATCTACCATTTTGATCTCTTATCAGCAAATGACAGAATGGACTTGAGATAACCTGCCTAAATGCTTTTCCTGGACATTGCATTTATTTATGGTTGTATGGTGGATAATACAAAATATATTTTCTGAATTGCTTTTCATTGTGTTATTTATTAAAAGTTATTTTCTCTGTTATAAAATAAAGTTAGACCTGAATATTATCAAAATATAACCATTATGTAAATCATACAGGATTTTTAAAATTACTGTGTAATATCATAAACGCTGATATGCCTGTTTACATCAGTCATATGTAATGTCATTTTTATTCATATTTGACCAAACATATTTTTTGTAAGATCTACATAACTGCTGGTAATTGCAGAATACACCATTAGTTAAGAGATACTCTTAGCAGCCTTAGAAGCAGACTAGTGCTCTTAGAAAAAGATTTCTTTAGCCCAAGGCGATGCAGTTTCACACAGTGACTTCACTGTGGGTTTCCTTAATAAAAGGAATGTTGTGTTGTTTGACGGACTGGCTTTTCTAGCATCAAGGGTGCTATAAGAACTTAATACAGTTAAGCCAGTTGAAATGTGAATACACAAATTCAGATATTTGTGTTTAATGTACTTATACCATATAATCACATCTATTCTAAAAATATATGGTTGCGAGACAGGGACACTATCCAGTGACCTGAGACGAAGACTGGACTCCTTTTGTACTGTGTTTCTTTGGAGAATCCTTGGATGCTGTTGGTTTGAGGCACATTAACTGCATTGTGAGGGAGCGTCACTTATGCCACTACGGCCATGTGGCGCAATTCCCCAAGTGTGATCCGGATCGCAGGGTCCTCATTGTTGAGGACCCGAGTAGCTGGACCAGGCCAAGGGGACACCCGTGTTACACCTGGCTGTGGCAGATGGAGGGTCATTTCCAGAGGGTGGCTGGACCGCATGTCTGTCTGGGGTGATTTTCAACCAGGATCCTAAGCTGTTTCATTGTGTGGTGGGTGCGACAATGTGCTGTACCAATGCATGTTCCCCAACCTGACCTGACCTGACCTATTCCAAAAATAGTGAAATATTTCTAGAAGTGATGCTTTGGTATTGTTTGCTCCTGTCTTATTAGAATTCCTTCTGCAGTCCTGGGTTCTTCTCATGTAGGTGGTGCTAGACCTATATCTTCATGCTCATGTACAGTATCAACCTTCCAGAAGCATTCACACAGTTACTGTCTAATGGAAGGTTGTTTGCGATTTCCATGGTGTTTGTGTCAAGGGATATTTTTATAAGTTGCCTTCTTCCAGGTGCCTCTACTGTTTTTAACCCAGGTGTCTTCAGAGTCAAACTTAGTACCTTAATCCTCATTACAGTGAGTGCTGGGTCTGTTACTGTACCTTTTAATTCATCTCAACTTCCAGTCTTGACTTTTTTGAGTGGTTGGACTCTTCATTTAGATATACTTCAGAATCCTGTTTCAGTTCCAACAGCCACCAGTCTTATTTCTGTTTGCTTAGGCCAGATGCCATGGGAGACCAAATGTTTCCTGTTGCTGTAGTAGTCTCAGCTGCTACCTGGTCAGGCTTAAGGAATATGGCTCCTCCACTATGGTGTCCCTGGCCTGTCTGTCTATTTCAAATTTTATCTTGCCCTAATAATAGTTGTACAGGCTGTGCAACTGCTGCAAAATCTTGGTATAATTTGCTCTGTTTTAGGTAAATACCAGTTGTGTAATGCCACTACTAACTGCCAGATATAATCATATCTTTTTTGTCCTTGGTGGGTGGTGAACATTCTCTTTGCTAACTCTGGCCCTACATTTGGTTTGAATTGGTCTTGGCCCTTCACTTATTAATTCTTCAGCAACAGGGTCTTTAACCCTCTTGATGTTTAATTTAATGCCTGCCAGAACCCTCAGCTTTTGTGACCAGGTTTTTAAACCTCTAACTCTTAAATCATTCAGCCACACATTGTCATGTTTCTGTAGCCCTTCTTTCCCCATAACAATATGCTGTGGCATTTCATCCCTGTTTAGTTTAAGATAATCTTCGTCTATTCATTTATCAAGTTGAGATTTTGTTTTTGCCAATATTGCTGAACAATCTGCTGATTGTTCATTTAGTAAATGGCGAATTCTGTCTCATATATAGAATTTCTTATGTTGTTGTGTACTCTCTATGTTTACAGGTTCTGCACAGCTGAAGATGATCTATTGTTCTTGATATCACAAAAAGTGTTTTTTATTTCTCTATTTCATAATATTAGTCTTCCCTAAGTTCATCCGAGAAGTCATATATACTGGTGACCTCTTGAGACTGAGCTTAACTGTTTTTCAGTGGCCTTTGTACCTTCACTTGTTCATCTTTACACTTTCATCTGTTCAAGACCCCATTTTTACGCATCCTCCACTGCTGCTGCTAACTGTGAGTTTTCTCACAAGCATTTTTGTGATGATGCTTAAAGTTGCTCTCTTTTGCCTCACAATGGCAAATGAGCTACTTCTATTGATATTTCTAATTTTACTTTAGAATTAAAAGTATAATTTTGTATTGTTTTGTGATTTATTAAGCACCATTCACTTTGCTATCCATGTCAGGTCCATGCCTCAACCAGCATTATGTAATTTCTTGAAGAATGTATTACTTTGAAATAATAACTGGTTTTACCAGCTGGTTATACCGTGATATTTTAAACATTTCTAATATTTTTCTCTTATCTTTTATATAACAGGAAAAATTATTTCAATCTTTCCTTAAAACTCATAGAGCAGTCCTTGAATTTCCCGGAAATCCCTCCTAGAAACCCCATGAGACCCTTCCTCTTCAAGGGTGCCACTTAGACTGAAAACCCCAACCCCCCCAAAAAATGGCCATTGGACTGAAAAACACCCCATGCCCCTCACCAAAACCTACTGGAAATTAGTTTTGTATGGATGGGATGTCTGGAAACATTACATAAACTATCAAAATAACACACAAATAAAAGAGGTCTAGTATGTCTGAAACAGTCTGCAAATGTACAGTCAAAATAAGTTAACAAAACAGAGAGCAAGCAGCAAAAATTCAGCCCTAAAAGAAAGAGGCTGGCTTTTCCTGTAAAGGTCAAAAGAGCTGACAATCTTACAACACTTCAAAGCTGTCTTTTCTAGCAACATTATAGAATGGTGGCCATCTTGAATGTTATAATATTTTTTTATTTTTGTATTTTTATTTGGAAAAATAATCAGCTCTAGTTGATGACACTGTATCTACTATAAAGTTCAACCTTTTCATGGGTACCAACATTTTGTATGTGTCTAGTTGCTATGATACTAATTGGTTGCTGGTCAAGTGATGCCCACATGACATGTGACATTATGGCAAACATGTTATATAAGATGACTGTGCAAGTACACAGGGTTGTGAAACAAAATAACAAAAATAGCTTATCTGGAAAAAAACTTTTAGGCACTCTTCTGGTTTATCATTTTTTCATAACAGCTGTGTTTTGTGACTACGATTCAGTGAACACTTTTGATCCTTTACAAACAATCTTTGACTTTTCAGTGTTACTGTAGTTATTAGTATGAAAAAGAGACAACCTCATAGTCATAAATCTAATTAGTCATTTGAGCCAACAGAGTTTTCCTAAGATTTTTTTTTCAAACATTGCTTACAGGTTGTGCATCCAAGTTCATTCCCTAGGAGCCCAGTGAGGTCAACATGTAAAATGAATGCCACCCAAGTAAATTTGGTACCATGCACAGGATTCACCAATTAGTCTGAGAAGGATTTCACTGTAGATGGCAAAATTCTGTGAGGAGAGTGTAGCAAGGTTCAAATGGAACGAAACATGACTTAGATTTTGTGGCTTGCCTCAAAAACTCAGAATAGTGGTATCCAAAAAGTGATTTATTGAAATATCAATATAGAGATAAATTGCAGCCAACACAGCAAAAGACCACTCAGTACACCTTAAACAAGATTTGATGATACAATATTCTATTTTAAATCAGAATGGCATAAACAAGTAAAGATAAACTGAAAAAAGTGGCTGAACACTGACATTGAACGAAAAAGAAAACTTCTAAAGGAAGATGCAGTTTATTACCCTAAATTAACTCCATCAGGGTGAGCGTAGGTTAAGGTGAATGTCGTCATTAGTCAAAATCCAGGGGTACAGGGCGGTAATCAGCTGTAAATGTTGACAAAACCCTTTTGTTAACAGTATGGTGCTTGCAGAATGTGTTACACTGGTGCCACTGTTGCAGCCATCTGTTGCTTTTGTTTGGGGAAAATGGCCTCTATGACATCACATACTGACTCATGTGACCACAACCACTAAATTACACAACCACAGCCAGTGCCATGATGATGTCATGACCATCCTGAATCTAGGAAGACAAGTAAAGATTGATTTTGTGATACTGAAGGATGCTCAACTGGATTAATTTGGTCACAAAATTATTAGATAATAGATACATAGAAACTTTATTAATCAAGAAAGAAATTGCCAGATGCGTGACCATTTAAAGAAAATAAGTACATATTAGTCAAATTGATGGTCCCTGATGCATTCATTTTGATTTTTTATTCTTATGTTTTTAAATATCTATATATATAATTCACTAAGGCAAGACAACCATGGAAAGCACGCCGGAAGGGGCGTTGATTCACTGAGCCGCCGACAAGTAAGACACCTATGGCGCACGCAGGAAGGAGCCACGCCCACCAACTTCTGGCACCTCCGAGCCACGTTGACTGTTCATAGAGGCATGTTTCTCGCAGAGGTGAATCGCCATATGCAGCGTGTAAAACTGTTTGCGAGGGGTATCCCATGGGATCCTTAAAACAATCCTTTACAACTGCGGTTAAAACACAGTGAAGTAAGCAGTCTTTAAAAACCGAGTTTTCAGTTACGATGCACGACCGCGTGCACCATAGCAAACTGTTTTACACGCTACATACAGCAATTCGCATCCGCGACAAACATGCGTCTTCTTAGATGCTCCTGCAGGAACACGGAAAGTCTACGTGAGTCACAGGTGCATCTGGACTGTGCAAAGATGACAACGACTCAAGTGACGAGTTGGAGGTGGGCACATGAGCGATGGTGGTCCGCCAGTTTTCAGTCACGGACGATTGTGTGTTGGTTCGTTCCGTGCATTGTTACAATGTTGCTTTTCTTGCTGATTTATAACATTACCGATTTTTCAAATGTTAATTTTCTCCCTGTGCTTAAAAATCATTAAAAAACCGGCCTGATTATGTGGCGTATGGTACGCCGCGGGTTGGCTAGTTATTAATAATAGCATATGAAATTGACTGTTTAGACATATAGAAAAGTGGTAGAGAATACACTTAGCAAGAAAGCAATCAGGATGTAATCTGGTCTAGCTGTCATTATGATTCATATTTTCACCATATCCTGTACAGTATAATGCTTGAAATGAAACACATGTGTTACCGTCTTATATCTTGCATTCACGTTATGGTTTATCTGTAATTTCACTCATACCATCCTCCATAAAGGGCATATTAAAAAAAAAGATTAAATAAAGGCAGTAAAGCGATATAATATCTATCACTGGTGGCTCTCAGATTCAGGAATTTGGCTTTGATTCTCAGCCTGGTCACTGTTTTTTTGGGATTCTGATTATTCTCTCTGTATCAAGGAAGGTGCTATCTGAGTATTATGGTTTCATCCAATGGAGTAGCTTTATTCAATAATGATAAAAGATGGATAGATGGATGGATGGATGAATTATTAGTTATCTTGCTATTTGTACTATTCCATAAAATTCAGTCATGTATACAGAATTACTGATTTTCAATTTATAGTTTTAGAACCATAAGTGTATGCTACAAATTTAAAATGAAATGTCTGTATCAATTCACATTTAATGGCCTTTATTATCTTTTTAAACACTGTTCAGCTCTTCTTAGATTTCATTTCATAAGAAGAAGGAATAAGGCAAGTGTCTTCACATTAGAAGTTAAGTACAGATTGCTGTATGAGCCAAAGGGCATTTTATTTAGACATCAGTTTTAAAGAACATGACAGTAATATGAGACAGCAAGGATTCTTCTTGAAAGGCCTTTTAAGAGTTATTACTCTTTTGCAATCAAGCAAGTCATTACAAATTCTTCCTTAAGCTGGCTAGTATTGGATAAAATTGAATGGTAGAAAAATTGCAATTCAAGTATACACCTTGACATGAGAAAATAAATAACCAAAGCAGAATTGTCTACTTTATAATATTAAGAATGAAAAAGAAACATTGTATTTTCATTTTTGTGCTTGCTTAACAAAAAATACATTTAATTAATTCCCATCTTTTTTCAGTCAATGCATGATTTTTTTTTTTTTTTTGCAAGACATAATTTCCAAAATTTGTAATGAAACTACTACTTTGCACTTTTCTAAGACATGTTTTAACCAAAAAACGCTAAAGTAAGCTAGTATGCCTCCAAAAAAGTACTTAAGGAAACATAACTAAAATAAGAGATAAGTAATAAAAAATTCTATATTTAAAAGTCCATAGAGGTTAAAAGGGCATATTCATTCTAAAAATGTGGACCAAGCAGTTCTTCTTATAGTCTGCAAAACTGGTATTGTATTTTTGGAATTCCTAAAAAGGTACAGGCCAGCTGTCAGTGTCCATACACTTAAGTTATGAGTTTCAAAAGCTGCTTTTTAATTTTCAGAAGCTATACAGCACCACTGAGACACCAAAAGAGAGCCAGAAAAACATACATGAATGTTTAGATTACCAGAAAAATGGTACAGCATATATAACATTGTATGTACACTTTGGGGAAAAAGTCACACATCATATATAAAACTGTAAATAAAAAACAAACCAGATGTAAACCTTAAAAGCAGGCCAGGTACAGCAATCATTTACAGAAAATAATGAGAATTGTTCACACAGTATATCTATTTTTATTTATAAATCCAAAAACCTTTCTCATATAGCAATGGGTTGTGAAAAATTTTCAGCATCAAAACATTTTTTTATGTCTTAGAAGAAAACTTAAAAAAACAGGCATAACAGGCTGGGAAAGACCATTAAGTGCACCTCAACTTTACTTGCTCAATCAGATCAACATGCAAAAGTACAAATTAAACATTTCAAAGGTAATTTAGATAGAAATCTGTCAGATTATTACATAAGTGTTTGAGCAGCATTGGAAAGAAGTCCTTGTCTCATCATAGTGAAAACATACACATGAGTGGGATCTCTATGTTTTTATGGATGCTAGACATTTAATTTTACAGTCCAGAAGCAGCATTAAAAGTTCAAATAAGTTAATAAGTCAAAAAATGTATGCATGGCATAACATTCATGCGTTTTTGGGGAGCTAGTTAAGAGATTTGAAAGTTGGTGAATTTAAAATTTTTTTCAATTACTTCATCAAAGAATCAGTTATCGCTTTTTTGTTACTACCACAACACCACTGTGCCGTCACGTTTTTAATACATGCTTTAATGCATTTCATCATGAAAATGATATTACATATACATCTTACTATTCTAAAATGTTCAGAGAGACGTAATATCATGAATGTATTGTATTCGGTGTTGTGATTACTGCCTGGGAACTCCTGTCTACGAAAGAGAAACCCTGTTTAAGAAGTACGTAGTGATTAGTTACAATGGGATTTGAGAAATTCTAGTAAATTAAACATCAATTTAAGGTTTAAGTTTACGACAGTCTACTTTAATGATAAAATAAACTACAAGATTAAAGTGGAAATTTTGAGATTAAAGTTTACATTTCAATCTTTTTTTCTTTACTGTGTCCATAATTTTTTTTTCTTTTCTCTGTGCCCTAATATTCTTCTGTATGACACTCTGACGGTGGGCTACAACTCACCTTTTCATCTCGACTTTGACATCTGACCACTTCCTTTTTACTTCAGGCACCGTGTGACTTTCTGGACTTGAATTTTCAAGTGTTTCGGCCACGCTGTATCACTCCGTCACTTTCCTTTATAGCACTGCTTAAGCCAACAAATAGTACGTTTTTCCTTGCCTCCATTTCACATATGCTGAAGTTTTTTTTTTCTCTTGATTTTGCCTTTGTTTTTTCACAAAATGCTGAATGTAGTGTGCTATTTATATTAATGTGCATATTCAAAGAGGTGTATTTCTGGGAGGAGTTGGAGTTAGATGGCAGGCGTGTGCATATGCATTAGCAGACAGCCACAATAAATAAAGGGAGAATGTTTATTTTATCATTGTAGATTCTTAGATATTTAGAACAACAGAGTAAAATATGTATCCATTAACCAAAGAAACCAAGCAACATAAATAAACAGAATGTCCACATTTCCCTAGAGAACAGTAATCATCCATAATAAATAAGAAAGCAGCATTACACTGTGTGCCAAAAATAAACATAATGAGAAATCCCTGCTGTACATGTATTTCTTGGAGCTTATACTCAGTCCAGAGTTACAGGTCCTTTAGACTAAAGTCAAAACAGAATGGTCTGCTAAAATACTATTCTAATTTATTTTCTTCAAGTTTTACTTGTCTTTAGTAAATGGAACAAAACTGCACTGGGAGTGATGGAGACCTCTCCTGAGTCAAAACTCAGAAAACCTTTAACACACACTCAGTTGTTATACAAAATTTCATCCATACGTTTACATAAAGAAATACAAGTGAGACACATAGCACTGGCCACAACCACATAGTAAAATATTACAATGTTCACTATTAAATGATGTAATTGTGCCAAAAACCATGGAAAGCAGGAAGCAAAAAGGAAAACAGGTATAAATCAAAATAAACATCAAAACAATCAAATTCCATGGAGGTATATTCAAAGGTCACATGTTCTAATAGAGCCTTCCTTCTTAGATACAATCCCCAAATACATCTATTTGATTTGGAAGGATAACATCAGAGGAACTGCCACAACAGGACAGGTACAGGAATGTCTGGAACTCAGAAGTGTTCTTTAAGAATGTAACCAATAGATGTTGGACCCTTAATATTACATAAATTAAGAACTATAATGAACTTTAAGAATCCTATCCTGAAAAAAATTTAATTTTAGGGAAATGAAAATGGCAAAAGATTAGTCTGAAGGCAAAATTATTGTATTAACCCAGTAAAAGGGAAACTAAAACAAAATCACCAAGATCATGAGTCAAAAATGAAACAATGTTTCCTGACTGCCTTATAATCTTTTTAATAATCCTTTAATAACTGCTCATACTTGGATATCACAGTACCACAAAAACATTTTTAAACAGTATTAGCAAATGCTACTTCAGGTGTCACCAACTCTAAAAGTACTGGTTTGGCTGCATACAGCAAAATGTCAGCAAGAAACAAAGGAGTCCAAACTGGAGCCAAGATAACATCATCTTCATCACATAAACATAAAAAAATAACAGAGGATATAAAATAACCAAAAAAAAAAAAAAAAAAAAAAACAATATTTATGAGAAGAATTTTTTGTACTTAAGATTCAGGGATCCCACCTTTTATAATTGAATTTGGTTCTCAGCATCGAAGTGTAAAAACATTGGAGGAGATGGCACAAACTTGATGATCGTATAGGAAGAGATGGAAAAGGGGTTTAACGTCCACAATGATTGGAAAGCAAAAGTGTCTAAAACCAGCTCAAATCAGAGTTGGTTAGAGAATGTTGCGTACTTCAACTGTATTTTTCGATGTTGGTTTTACAAATTACCAGATCTCTTTCTGGTTTCTTATTGCACCTGAATCTTACTGGTGTTTTACAAATGTTACTGAAAAAGCAAAAGAAAATAGAGGTTCCAGGTGTGTATCCAGACTGCTAGACAGATAAAAAAAAGTACACAGTGTGTTAGGGTCAGGCTCACTAAATAGACAGAAAAGTATAAATTTATCTTTAATTTACAGCTAGATGACTA
This sequence comes from Polypterus bichir lapradei, assembly GCA_026402145.1. NCBI lineage: Eukaryota > Metazoa > Chordata > Cladistia > Polypteriformes > Polypteridae > Polypterus > Polypterus bichir. The sequence goes on along the minus strand of JANRMT010062808.1, from coordinate 21,932,004 downwards.
AAGAAAGGCCAAAGAGTAACTGGAAAGAAACTTTTTTGGCTCCACGAGAACTCTCAAAAGCAAAATGTGGGGCTTAGAGGACAGCATGCAGCAACACTACAAAGAAACTGTAATCAGCTTTAAATCACACACACACACATACACATACACATACATATAATATATATATATATATATATATATATATATATACACAGTATATTGTGAATTTCTCCTTGGGATTAATAAAGTATCTATCTATCTATATACACACATATATATATGTGTGTGTGTGTGTGTGTACAAAATGCTACAAAAATGTATATTTTTTAATCTTTCAGTCTAAACTTTAAGCAAGGCATGTTATTTATAATAAATCATTTTTGTCTATTGCAGGTCTACTAAAACAGAATCAAAAAGTTAAATAAAAATCAAGAGCCAGACAAAATGAAATATGTAACAGTTTACAAAATAATGCATAATGTGTAAACCGTATAGAGAACAGTTTATATATGATATAATAAAATTAATAATTTTTATAACTTTTTACAATCTTGCTTATTGCATTTAAAAGTTAATTCTTTGTTGCCTACCCTTAACTAAATTGGTGCTAACAAGACATTTTAGTTAGAAACTGGTTCTTTTTTCTTCCAAGTAAAAGTATTTTAACAAAAAATAAAGAAAAGCTTTCTAAACACGTTTAATTCTATTTGTAGAATACAATATATTAAATGAGTTTGTATTGTATGCACCATTGAATAAATAAAAGGGTGCAACAAAAAGGCTTGAAATGATTGAATGAAATCTGAAACTTTCACTTTTACATTGTGCTATGTCTAATAGCTTCCAATGGTGTTGATCAATACAGTATATATAACATCTATAATGCTTTTTGTCAGAGATACTCCTAAATGAGTGCAGATGGTCTACTTTCATTTGGATGCCTTTGATAAAGTAGAGTTTTCAATAGATTTTTGTCCTAGGCAAATCTACTTTCCAAACAACTAACAACAAAATGGAATAAGCCAAGAGGTCATCTGAACCTTGTGGTTTCAGAGCAAAGTGCACCAGGCGACATAAGGAGGTTCAGTGTTTGCAAGCTTTGCATGTGGGTTAGAGTCAGAAAGTCTGGCTGCTGCTGCCGCTGCCACTGCCCTGTCATTAAAAGTTGAACAGCAGCACAAGGCATTCATTTATGTAACCTAATATAAATGCAGAAAGGCAGTTGACACCATACTTTTATAGGTATTGGGAAAATATCAAAATATTAAGGTGGCAGCAGTCCCTTTAAAAAATACTGTTGGTATTAAAAAATTTGTGTAAAAGTAATAGAACATATATAAGCTTTCAGTTATCTGTCACTTTGATTATTTATTTTACACACCCATTTTCTACTTAATGCATCAATTTCTCTAACATAACAAAATCAAATAATATAAGAAAACCTCTTTAAAGGTTATAAGCTTAGACAAAATAAATCTCTTTTGAATTGCCTTGAATGTTTTTGTTATTAATTTTTAACTTACAAACAGAAGTTATATATTTTAAATAAAAACATTACTTTCACTTGGAACTTTAAAAATATACACAGTGTTTAAAATTAAAACTAAAAAATAGAGTGTGGAGGATTCATTCATTCTTTGATGATATGTTTTTCTATTATCTTTTTAATCTAAAGACTAAAAAATAGTGCATATTATTATTTTTCATATTTACAGTTTGATCTAAATATTATACAAATTTTTTGGACTGACACTACACAAACAGTGGTCAGGCCCTTGGGCTGTAAGGCAGCAGCAACAGCTTTCGTTAATGATAAACCGATATAATATCCTCTCATAGGATTGTGACCTCGGCATGACAGTCCTTTGTGCCTCAATGATCCTTAAAGTTATATCATTTGGAGATACATGCTCCTGTTAAAATTACCAGAAACAAACTGGTCTAAGGGAAGTGGCCAGACAAAGAAAAATCCATTATATGGAATGTTCTGATTAAATCTAAGTGAACCTTGCCCAGATCAGCAATAACCAGACCCATTCTTGAAGCCAGGTCTGGGAGTGGTGTTTGCCAGAAAGCACCTGGTTATAGGGTCAGTGACATAATATGGTTGGGCTTAACATGAAAAGCTTCACAGAAACACAATAAGGACTCACCTCTTAGAATGCAAAGAGTGAGGGTCAGGTGCAATATCCTGGACTGACCCAGGTGTATTGCACATTGGTGATGAAAAATGGCTCTTGGGATGTGGAACATTACATGGCTGGAGCCAGAACACATGTGGGAGATTGAAAATTCCTAGCTAGACAAACCTCTATACACTGAATCTGGAGCAAAATTTCTTGATCAAAGATGGTCTCCATATATCTCTCTCTTTCTTTTAACTTGGAGTTTCAGCAAAGCTGGGAAAATGTTAAACTCACCTGGAGATAATTGTCAAAGGGTGCCTTGCACCCTGTGTTGGCTGGGATTGGCTCCAGCAGACCCCGTGACCCTGTAGTTAGGATATAGCAGGTTGGATAATGGATGGATGGATGGATGCAGTAACAGTGATCCAGAGTTTTAGTATCGCTGGCATGTAACATTCTAATAATGGAGGTTGTTATAGTCCTGTTTGTCTTCTTGTTGCCTGTCGAGGTCTGCTGTTTTTAGAAGTGTTTGGTAATACATGATAAGAGTGCAAAAAGGTGACATAAACAAAGAGAACAACAAGATTATGCAATATTCAAAAAAGAAACACATCCAAGAAGACCAACATGTAACATGTTGCCACTCTCCAACACCATGATGAAATATCTAAATAAAGATAATGGAAAATATTATGAAGTCCAAAAAACATTGTTTCTTCTGTGATTTATTTGCCCTTTAGGTAGAACAGCTTGGGTCCAAGCAAATAATAGGTGTGTGGTCATTGCAACTATATGTGACATATTTATCCTTAAAATCTTTTGTGAGAAACTATTGAACAATATGTTTTGTTTTATTTCTTGTATGTAATTATTGTTCTTTTAGTTGTATGATTATTACATTTAAGTTAATTTTATTATTAAGAACTGGTTCTCAAAAGATGGACTATTTAAAAAAATCACATCCACAACATTGTGCAAAATAAATATTGTTTCCAATTGTCACTCCCCATGCAAGGACACTGTGATACATTACTGACTTGGGGGCACCATTGGATGAGACCAAATGACCAGGGGATAGAGAAAGTGAGATTTGGTGTGAAAAACAAACTGTTCAAAAACAGGATTCTGTTGGCTTGCAATTATATTACAATGTCCAATGCAAAGACAATTTCAAACAAAAGAAAATTAGTGTAAGTGCTTTTTATAATATTTACAGTAGCTCCAAGACAAAAATGAAGAAAAACAACAAAAAAAAACTCAGTTAATTTAAGTTTAAAACTATGTTTTTGCTGTGGATTAAATGATCTGTTTTGGTATAGTAGTAATAGATTTTACAAAAAAAGAAATTTTGGGTTCTACAGGAAGTTCCTTTTCTACAGACGCAATTCATACTTCCTGTTTAAGCTTTAAGTCAACCTTTCCTTAGAACAATTAATCCCTCATCTCAGTTTTGCTGTAGAAGCACAATTATATGTCACACATCTCACACTGCTAATATTTATCTATTCTTATAATTTGTATACAGTTCATTGTTCCAATGCACTCACCCAGGACTGTGGTCCTACTTCATCCAGACATGACTGTCACTTTAGCCTTACAATTGGTTGCATTCTTTCTCACTTACTGTAAATTAACCCAACTGAGAAAAGCACTCATTTCCTTGTCCCCGCTGAAAACAAAAAATGAAATCAGGGTGTTGACTCATTAAACTTTATTTTTTAATCATTAGTCCAATAATTAGTACCATAAGCAAAAGCAAAATAAAGTGTGAGAGTTCACACCATACAACACAGGTTGTGTTGTATTTCTGAAGATCAGCAACACATTCAATTTGTGTGCCATTGCAGTTGCTGGAAACGTTACGAGTAACTCAAGGCATTTTCAGTTTGATTTCCCTCATTGGTATAACTACACTTGGGTGAAATGAAGTTCCTATTCTCAGGATGACTCAATGTCACTTGCCTCTCATCTGGGGTGCGTAAAACCATCTATTGTTTCTCCCATCATTTTCATAAAGAACATTTCAAAACGAAGTACCTTTGGACATATAGCACCACAGAGACTTGACACTTTCTACTTAAAATATCTGCCACATTATTAATGTAATTCTTATCTAAATGCAAAAGTTTTTCAAAGTACATTTTGCTTTTAATATAATAGGCTGAATAAGCATGCTGAATTGTCTTTCTTAGGTCCTTGTTCAAAACTAGTTGCACTCCTTCTTTTCCAGTGAGGCTTCCCATACTGTGCAACACACTCCTTCAAAAAAAAGGAGCAAATATTTAATTGTTGCAAGAAAAGGTCTGCTTCTTCCCTATACATTTACCACTTGTTTATATTACTTTGTTCTATGAATTTTAACAACAGAAACAGTGCATACTCACCATTCATTTATATTAGTCTTTTCAAGCCATAAACAAATCAAAATTGCACTCACTGAATGACAGTGTACACATTTTATTTTGATAAGTGACAGATTTAGCACTTAATAGTATATACTGATCTTCGTACTGTAGATGTATTATTGCCCATAGTCTAGTATAGATCATATTAATGGCTTTATCACTGGCCTATGTTAAATTAACTGACATGTACACTATTCTCATTAATCATTTTAACACTTTCAGGACTTACATAAATTACTTCTATTCAATCCAAATTCTATATCATTCTAAATTCATAATTTCTCTCTTGTCCAAACATTTAACAAAATTGAATATGAAATGAAAAAGAAATATCACATTAAATAGTATCATATATAGCATGGATTATAATGCAATGCATAAGCCCTGCATTTAAGACAATTAAAGCAAACATTTTGTAAAAGTAAGGAATTTAACATATCAGAGATGTTGTTAACTAATAACTTGGAAGTGCACATGAATACTAAGTAGCAGACGTGTATAATGATTTTTTAAAATAAATTTATAATCAGTACTTCAAAATAAAATGTCTGTCATCATCTATAATTTGCAATCCTATTATCAGTTGTCAATAATGTTGAAGACTAAGCCAACTGTCAAGGGGGATTTCAGGGAGTTCTAAAGTCAATGTAAATTGTAACACTTCAAAAATGCATTGGTTACCTTGTAATGATATTTTGTTTAGGAAATAAGGTTATGTATTTAATATAGATAAAAAATAAAGACAAAACAGATTTTTTTTTTTGTTAATCAGGGACTTAATCATGATTTTCTGTATACTATGTTTTGCATTAAACAGTGTCATAGATGCAGTTATTTGACAAGTGAATAGTTCTGTCAGAGCAGAAGTGACATAAGATGAAGCCCTACCTGTATAAATATGGAAAAAATAAAGAAATATGTAACAGCTAATTTCTCAAGTTATTCTTGATGCATAATGACAAATCTAAAGGGCAAATTCTTTGAAAACAACTTCAGTAATTGACCTTTACATTTAATAAAGGTTTTCTTTTTTTATTTTGTTTCGTTGTTGCATGAGCACAATGTTAGAATGTATGTTCAAATAATTACCCGTTTTCATATGTCCAAGGCAGGCACCATCACAAACATTTCACAAGGCAATTAATAGAATACAGTAGTGGAATAAATTGGGATACAACTAATTGTTAGGACTATAAGAGCAAAAACAGCACAGCAGTGATTTGTTCAATACCTCAGAAAAACAATGATAATACAATAGTTGGTGGGTCAAAATGTGCATATACAAACAGAATTAACATACACCAGATGTAGTACATGAAAACAAAGCTTTGTATAAAACAAAAGATATGTTTTTAAAGATCTCAGTTATCTCTATTTTTGCAAAGGGGTTATATATATATATATACTGTATATATAGTTTTTTACACAAGAAGATAAGAAGCCAGTGGCATACCATTCCCAAGCTTTGCAAAGGAGAAGAAAGGTCTTGGAAGATGCTTTGAAAGCAAACTGTTTACTCATTTAGGGTGATATAAAATGTTGCAGCAGTATTTTTAACTACTTTGGATGTAACGTATTAATTACTTTCACTAAAATACTTTTCCAATATGTCATTTTCCAAAGCACTATTGTAGATCTACTTTAAATGAGATAAAAATTCATGCATTTATTTCTAGTAGGATTGATTACTGCAATGTGGTGTTCACTGGATGTTCAAACTGTTCTTTATTCAGCTTTCACTTATTTCAAAATGCTTCTGCAAGAATTATTACTTTGTACAAGAACAAGAAAATAAGAACAAATCACTCCGGTTCTTAAATCCTTACACTGGCTCCCAGGTTAAGCTTAGGGCAGATTTCAAAATCCTTCTTTTAACATATAAAGCCTTAAATGGCTAAGGTTTGGCTTACTTGTCTGAACTTATCATGACTTACAAACCAGAATGTACATTAAGATCTCAAGATGCCGGTCTGCTTATGATTCCAAGGATTAATAAAATAACAGTGGGAGGTCGAGCTTTCAGTTACAGGGCCCCTAAACTGTGGAATGGTATGCCTGCTACTATAAGAGATGCCCCTTCTGTCTCAGCTTTCAAACCCTGGCTGAAGACTCACTACTTCAGTTTAGCATATCCTGACTAGAGCTGCTGATTAACTGTACAGACTGCATTTCTGTTGTTAGTCTTTACCACTAAAACATAAGTAATATGATAGTTATAATTTGTTACTAACCCTTACCTATTCTGTTTCTCTTTTCGGCATTCAAATGTGGCACTTGGTGCCACTGCCCACCTGCCAAGTTGTTTTGCCTACCTAAGGTAAAGTCATCACTGATAGAGGATCACAAGAATCACTGGGTAGAGAGATCCTTTCATCGGATTGGCTGGCCCAGCACTGACTTAGCTGTGGAATGGCCAATAGGGCGGGGCAGCTTGATGGCCGAGATCTCCAGGACTCTGAACAAATCCAAATCGTTTTATGTAATATCATCTACTGTTCAGTTCTGCTATGTACTTGTAATACGAGTATTTCTATTGCACTATTACATTGTATTGAGGATTATATGTTTTCTGTTCTGTGTATTGTATCGCATTTACCCCCTTTTTTTGACACTCACTGCACACCCAACCTACCTGGAAAGGGGTCTCTCTTTGAACCGCTTTTCCCAAGGTTTCTTCCCTTTTTTTCCCTACAAATGTTTTTTTGGGAGTTTTTCCTTATCTTCTTAGAGAGTCAAGGCTGAGGGGCTGTCAAAAGGCAGGGTCTATTAAAGCCCATTGTGACACTTCTTGTGTGATTTTGGGCAATAGAAAAATAAATTGCATAAATACGAGTCTGTAAGCTATCTTATTTACAGACTGAATACCCAATTGATATTGTTCTCTGTTTTATTTTTACATAAATCATTTTTAGTGTTTTTGTTTTCAATAATTCCAAATACTGTGGTGCAAAATACAAAACTAAGATGGACAGTCGTGATATAAAAATGCTACTTACAGTGGTTCTTGAAAGTTTGCGAACCCTTTAGAATTTTCTGTATTTCTGCATAAATATGACCTAAAACATCATCAGATTTTCACTCAAGTCTTAAAAGTAGATAAAGAGAAACAAGTTAAACAAATGAGACAAAAATATTATACTTGGTCATTTATTTATTAAGGAAAATGATTGAATATTACATATTTGTAAGTGGCAAAAGTATGTGAACCTTTGCTTTCAGTATCTGGTGTGACCC
>JANRMT010062808.1:21909893-21924157 GCA_026402145.1 Polypterus bichir lapradei | reverse complement strand
CCCCCCCCGCCCCGTTTGCAGCAATAACTGCAACTGAATGTTTCCGGTAACTTTTCATCATTCTTGCACACCGGCTTGGATAAATTTTAGCCCATTCCTCCGTACATAACAGCTTCAACTCTGAGATGTTGGTGGGTTTCCTCACATTAACTGCTCGCTTCAAGTCCTTCCACAACATTTCGATTGGATTAAGGTCAGGACTTTGACTTGGCCATTCCAAAACATTAACTTTATTCTTCTTTAACCATTCTTTGGTAGAACGACTTGTATGCTTAGGGTCGTTGTCTTGCTGCATGACCCACCTTCTCTTGAGATTCAGTTCGTGGACAGATGTCCTGACATTTTCCTTCAGAATTCTCTGATATAATTCAGAATTCATTGTTCCATCAATGAAGGCAAGCCGTCCTGGCCCAGATGCAGCAAAACAGGCCAAAACCATGATACTACCACCACCATGTTTCACAGATGGGATAAGGTTCTTATGCTGGAATGCAGTGTTTTCCTTTCTCCAAACATAACGCTTTTCATTTAAACCAAAAAATTCTATTTTGGTCTCATCCGTCCACAAAACATTCTTCCAATAGCCTTCTGGTTTGTCCACGTGATCTTTAGCAAACTGCAGACGAGCAGCAATTTTTTTTTGGAGAGCAGTGGCTTTCTCCTTGCAACTCTGCCATGCACACCATTGTTGTTCAGTGTTCTCCTGAAGAAGATTAGCCAATGTGAGAGAGGCCTTCAGTTGCTTATAAGTTACCCTGGGGTCCTTTGTGACCTCGCCGACTATTACACGCCTTGCTCTTGGAGTGATCTTTTTTGGTCGACCACTCCTGGGGAAGGTAACAATGGTCTTCAGTTTCCTCCATTTGTACACAATCTGCCTGACTGTGGATTGGTGGAGTCCAAACTCTTTAGAGATGGTTTTGTAACCTGATGAGCATCAACAACTCTTTTTCTGAGGTCCTCAGAAATCTCCTTTGTTAGTGCCATGATACACTTCCACAAACATGTGTTGTGAAGAGCAGACTTTGATAGATCCCTGTTCTTTAAACAACACAGGGTGCACACTCACACCTGATTGTCATCCCATTGATTGAAAACACCTGACTCTAATTTCACCCTCAAACTAACTGCTAATCCTCGAGGTTCACATACTTTTGCCACTCACAAATATGTCATATTCGATCATTTTCCTCAATAAATAAATGACCAAGTATAATATTTTTGTCTCATTTGTTTAACTGGTTTCTCTTTATCTACTTTTAGGACTTGAGTGAAAATCTGATGATGTTTTGGGTCATATTTATGCAGAAATATAGAAAATTCTAAAGGGTTCACAAACTTTCAAGCACTACTGTATGTATGTTTTCAAAATATCCATTTCTTTCCACAGTAAATATATCATTAATTTCTAAATATCAGAAGATATGACATGAAGATGACGATTCCCAATCAAAATAACAACAAACAGATGCAGAGGGAAGTAAGTTAGTAATATTACCATTTCAAACTCAGACATTTGGAGAACTTGCTCATTCAGCCATAAGAATTGCAAAGTGGGAGTCTACTTGATATGTTTTAGCTCCTATAAACACAAAAATCGAAAAACATATCACAGTAGCGACTAACAGGAAAAAAGAGATATTCATAAATAACTCAATGGCATGGGAACACAAAGATCAAAAAATTAATGAACACCAAAAATACAAAGTGACAAACACTCATACAAACAAGAATAAATGCAAAAAATCTATAGTCAAGAAACATCACCAATATCAGAAAATCAAACAATGTACTTGCTTTCTTCTGCTTTTTTATTTGAATTACAGTACAGTATAACTGTCATAAAGTCACCCACCAGTCACCAGTGCATACATGATGAGTTCTTGTGTACTGTATAGTGAATTACACTGACTTGCAGTGAGTCTGAAATCAGTGACCACTGCAGTCGTTCAGCAGACACTGAAGACAGCAGTATAAATGTATTAGTCATTTGCATAACAAAAACAAATTAAAACATATGAAAAGCACAGCTAACCTGTTCTGAATCCTGATATTGAAATTCAACTGTAATTCGGGCGCATTAGTTGACATGATGAGAAATATTCTGTCAGAGGAACTGCAAGATTTATTTTTTATTCACAAACAAGGCACTGATTTTAATAACACACTTGATTATACAATAAATTTAGTTCTTTATTATAGGAAAGAAAGGGTAAATATGGCAGTGTCAATTGTTGCCTTTGATTAATTGTTGCCACTTCACACCAATATGTTTAACCTGAGACCTGTAATAAAAACATGACAGAAATTAACAGCAAATGCACATTAATAGAAGCTGTGCCTTTGTTGTGGCTTTGGGTCAATTTTAAGAAACACTGTCAGCCTTGCAAAGAAGAGGCAAAATAATTAGAAATTCCATAATGGTAAGGACAGCAGAAGTAAAGAACCAAATGCTTTTGACTGAAAGAACAAATAAAACTTCACTTTAATTTTTATTTATTTTAACAACTCTAAAAATACTCATTTATGATTACTATATTAATATACAGTATTTAGATAATAGAAAAAATGTAATACAGGATCAATTTCTTTATTATTTTGATAGACATGCGAATTAAATAAGCAAAATGTTAAGGCATAGTGAACATGAAGTTTTTCTTTTTAATAACTGTCCTATTTTGCCCAACACACTATATACAGGGTGGCTTGGGTCTTAGCTAGCATACATTTCCAAAAGGAAAAACACAGATAAAATTTTTTTATGTTAAAAAAAAAAAAAAAAAAACACTTAGAAACACAAGTGTTCAACTCTTCAAAATCACTGTGGGGTCAGGTAGATTTTCAGTGAAACCCTTATCATAGAGAAGTGTCTTCTGACAGTATAATGTATTGCCACATCCATGAGCCCCCCAAAGAAGTCCTGGAACCTTCAGAGTAAAGCTCTGACTTTTGTCCTGACGTATCCACCCATGGTGTGCTATTTCTGTAAAAGAGACAAATACAGAGAACAACTTCTGTTTTTCGCTGTTTTAACCCAAGGAGCAGAAAAAGAGGTCTTTGAAATTTTGCCTGTTCATGATCCACATACATTAGGTTTATATAGTTGTGGTCTAGACTTTAGCTGCACCCTGTATAAGCAATATATTTTTATAGATGTAAATATTCCATAGTTGGTTGCTTTTTTTGTTAAAGTTACATTTTTCTACTTCAGTATCTCCTTTCTGAAACATATAATTCATATTTTCACTGCTTGGTAACAAATTCATAATAGAACAATGTAAACATTCAATTCAATTACAGTAAAATGAAAATGCAACACTATACTGCATATGGTCTGTTACACTTAAAGTTTGATAGTAAATAGACAAGACAATAATTACTAGAAGATTCTACGGTCTGATTAGACCAAAAATGAGCATTTTGTCCATTTTTGCATTTTGCATTTTGCATAAGCCAGATGCTGCACATTACCAAAAACATACCATTTGTGCCATGAAGCCTGGTGGTGGCAGGATCATGTTGTGAGAATGCTTCTTTGCAGCAAGTTCTGAAAGGCTTCTGAGGTTAGAATGTAAAATAAATACAGCAAAATACAGAGAAATCCTGAAAGATTCTGTAAGAAACCTGCGCCTTGGAAACTGATTTTTTTCTCCATCAAGACAACCACTCTAAACATAAAGCCACAGCTACAAAAGAATGGCTTAAAAACAACAATGAAGTTGTCCTGGAGTGGTCAAGTCAGAGTCCAGATATCAATTAAATTGGGAATCTGTGGCTAGACTTGAAATAGACTGTTCCCTCATGATCCCCATTGCAACCTAACACAGCCTAAGAAGTTTTCCAAAGATGGGATGGGAGCATGCACTGATGCTGCATGTTGCCACACCCACCACATGACGAACCACCTGAGGATCCTAAATTAGGTACCGAGTGCAGCCGTGCAACGGGTGATACCTCAGTACCACACTAGTTCAAATGGAGCAGTGTGAAGTTTTTTACAATGGCACTGGGGGAAAAAATGGCAATATCAACATGTGCAAAACTAACAGAGATCTGTCCACATAGAATCAAAAATGTCATTGTTGCTAAAGGTGCTTCTATTATATACTGTATTGTAAGGGGTAAATACTTATGTGAGTGATCATTTTGTGTTACATACTGTACTTCAAATTAATTCAGGTGTCTGTAGAAATCTGCTTTCATTTTGACTTTAAAGAATATTTTTCTGTTGATTAGTCTCAAAAATGCCAAATTAAATCCACTGTGATTCAGTGTGGCATAATAATAATAAGTGAACATTTTTAAGGGGGTGAATACTTTTCATAGGTACTGTATATTAATGTGTGGGTTACATACTATAAAAGAGCAGTGCAGTTCAGTCATCTTTTTGAGAATATCTTAAAAAGATTTAAATAGAATGGAATGAGGGTTTATTTTACTTGTATTAGATTGAAACAGTTTTTGGCTATAGGAATATATTGCATGACTCTTTCATAATAACTGATATATTGTAAAATCTAAAAATTAATTTTAATGTATTGTAACCCAAGTATTGTCATAAAAGTGCATTATGTTGTTAACAATAATTCCAACCTCTACTAAATACATTTGTAACTGCAAGAAGCAAAGGCTGTTACAAGAGCAAACAGGCAACCAGGAAAGGCAATGGTAGGCTGATGCCTAGGGTGGTCCTCACAAGCTGTACATAAAAAAGGAACAGAGCTTATATCAATGAGATGGGAGTCAAGCAGCTGTAAAGAAGACTCAAGAAAAGGGAGTGCAGCAGCCAAGAATCTGGAGGAGCTAACTGTGCAGACTAACAGAACGTGGCAGCTGCTGAGCTGCAGGCTGGCAGGATGCACAAAAATGACCAAAGTAAATTCTGCTGTGGTTGGGCAGTATTCACAAGGTTCTCCACAAAACAGACACAGCAGAGACAAACAAGGCAGGAAAGCTAAAATAATGCTGCCTGACAATAAAAGAATTGCAAAAAGAAATAAAAGAGCTGCCCAAAAATGGTTGGCAGGCTCAAAAGAACTGAACTGCTGTATAGACAAACGGGTGGTGCCAGAGAACTGAAGAGGCCCCATATAACAGATGGCAAACATCCCTGAAAACATTAATCGAAAAGGGATCCAAAGGAACAGTGAAATAAACAACTGTGGCTTGGCAAGATATGGATGGTATACAAGAACAAGAAACAGAATAAAGAGCTGCCACCAGACAGACAAATAAATCTTGCCCCAAAGCAAATTAAATGTTCCATTCAATGTTTTTTTCTGCTTCTGTATTAAAAAAAATAACCCTAACACATAGGGTCTGTGATGTCATGCATAAACTAACAAATATAGACAGGAACTGAGCATGAGCATGACACAAGCATGTACTTAGAATGTCATTAACACATGAAGCCTCAAACACTAACACACCCACAATTAAAAATACAAACCAAAGAAAAAAAGACTACAAAAACTAGGAACTATGCAAAAATGTAATCCAAAAAATACTGCTATCCCCAGTGATCAGGGCCATTTATATTACCTTTCTCTCCCTAAATTGACTTATCTCTGATCTACAACTTCTGCTTCTTGAACCTTACTTTTAATAGATAGTGTGTACACCACAGGTAAACTTTTTTTATTATTTCATGTACAATGTACAATCAGACTCTTTAATGAGTGTCCCTCTCTCCTATTTTTGAAACTAGGCAAAACAGTATGATCATAAAATTTTTCAATTGCTAGTTTCAAAGAATTTAAGAGTTTTTATATTTAAATACAAAGTTTTACATCTCCCTTAAGATACTGCAGATTATGTTTTATCTTTCATTCCATTTTTAAGGTGGCTTCCTTTATCAAAGCACTGTTTGTGTACAGAATGACACGTTAAAGAAATATTTTCATGATAAGACAAGGTTACATTCTAAGTAATCTAAACATTAAACCTTCTGCTGACATATACAGTATACTATATATACTGTGTGTATATATATATATACATACAGAAGTGAAGGACTGTGATACGGTTTGCATATTTATATACAGAAATCCACAAAGGGAGAAAATAAATCACATTGTATCACATAGAGTAGTATTTTATTCCTGGGCTTTTGACACCCATTAGGTATAATCATCAGACAAAAACATTCAGACATATAGGAATAAAAGGCAATATATATCAAATTTGGAAAGGGGGGTAGATGAGTGTAAGGGGGTGGATTAGTAAGGTGGGTTTCAGAGGGTGTTAGTCTTAAGGTCTTTTTTATTATTTGGATGTTCTTCTTTTAAAGTTTGCATATGCTGTGCTCATGACCAAGTGTGTGTTAATGGTGTTTTCCTTTGATAGCCACGATTCAGCCTGCTCTCTGGCACTATTAGTATTTGCCTTGAATCTCACTTGTGCTCTGTCCTAGTTAAACGTTTACCCTGTGGAGTTGGTACGTGCATATATCAGCAGAGACATGCAACGCAGTATACAGTATACTATGGAGTGCATGTGGGACAAACATCTAAAACAAATGCAAAATTTGTACAAGAACATGTTTAACTGGGACACAGAGATTCAATAATGATAATACACATATTATTACCACTAAGACCCCTACCTACTTATTTGTAATATTTTGTCTTTAATCATCTTACAGTCTACCTTTATATATTTTGGTTTACACTTCTCAGTATATTATTTCTTTTTAGAATTTTAGATTTTATTCTGTCCATGCTTTTGCAATGTAATTTAACCTGGATATGTTCACTTCCTCCATGGCAACACCAATGCTCAAATGTGTTGGCTGGCCTCTTACTTGTCAAAAGGACTTCCTCAGCGATTTTGGTTTCCCTATCACTAACAGTGCATATTATTAGAAAACAAAATGAAGTCTGATACTGGTATAACACTGATTTTATATGGCTTTTTTGAAATTAGTATATTATATATTTTTGTTGACTTCGATACTTTTTAAAAGTACATTGCAAATACAGTATATTTAAAGTGACACAGCTACTATACTCAAATGTTATAATTTTATATGTTTTACCACAAAATATTAAAATTTATGATATTGTGTCTTATTTAATATACACAACTATTAAAGAGTAAAAGTTACCGCTCTCTCTTTTTGCGCACTCATAAATGTTATATTTAACCCAATTGTATACTCTTAAAAATGAAAGTTCCAAGGTGGTTATTCAGAGTGATGCCTTAGGGGAACCATTTTTGGTTCCCAAAAGAGCCATCCACATGAAGTTTCCACAAAGAACCTTTATTTATTGAGATCTGTAACAGCCTCAAAACAATAAATAACCATGAATAGATGGTAACAGATCTGTAAAATGTCAATGAATCATGATTTCATGACTCGTGCTGCATAGAGTAACACAGGCTAAGTGCAGATTTTCTTAATCTGTTTGTGTCCTCCTGGGTAGCCTACCATACATTCAAGATTTTTTTATACATATAAGGACGTTTTTCACAACACAAAGAACCAACTTCATATGTGAAGAACTCTTCCCAGAATAAAATGATGCTTTGTCAAGAAATATTTATATGAGGAACTACACAACACAGTAAAGAACCATATAGTGCCATTAAAGAGTGTATGCAATATGACCTAAATACAAAACATTCTGCATAGTTTAGTGATAACTATATTATATTTGTTCTGTTACACTACTTTGCCACTTAGACAATGACTGAAACCCTAGGTTATGTATGGCCTATCGCACTGATAAATAATTTGATGTGTTTGTTTTCTAAAAAATAAAATAATAAGGCTTTAAATATGTATAATACTCATCCATGTAGAAATAAATATCATGATTGCTCACATAAATATGAATGTTTATCAAAAATGCAAACTAATTTGATAGAATTTTTACATAAGCATGGAAAGCATCAAAAACAGTTGAACATGTTGCAACCTATTTTGTCCTTTAAAAATAAAATGTTCACCAAAACAGTCCATTTGCTTTTAGAAATACGAAAAAAAAACAAAAAAAAAAAAACTAAAGTAAATCCCAAAAGAGGTCAAATCTTTTTGATTAATAGATTAAAATCTTTTTGTTGAGAGACTCATTATTTTAATACTCATTTTCAGTAAATGCCAACTAATCCCTAAATCCAGTAATAAACCCACTTAATTAAGTGCAGGGTTACAGAGCCAAAGCCTAACACAGAGTATCAGAGCAAGACAGGAACCGACCATATATGGGGCACCATTCCATGATAAGACACTCTTAAACTCAGACCGGCACTGACCCAGATGGATTGAATGTAAAAACTCCTGCTAATGTAAAACTTTGCAATGCTGCTGGAAAACCAGAACCCACAAAGGAAAACTCACCTGAATATTTTGGAGAACATCCAGACAGTGCTTGGTCTAGAACTGTGAAGTTGCAATGCAACAGTGCTATCCACTGTGACACTGTGGTACAACTTTCTAAATTGGTGTTCTGAGCAGCCTTTCTACAGTAAAGAACTGTGGAGTTACAGTTGGTCCTGATGGGTAAAATGAGTATTACCAGTTTGTATAAACCTCATAAAATGAGGACAGTAGTAACATACTAAGCCTATCAAGTACTTTTAAAAGGTTCATTATAAGGGATCAACATTACTAACATGTAAACTTTATGGGTGTATAAATAATAGCACTTTAAATTTTATTACTGCTTTCATAAAGTTATAAGTAATCAATGATTTAATAAATAATCCTTACTGAGACATAACCATAAGCACTTTTTGTATAGTGAAGCGTGCTTAAGGAGAAGAGTTTAGCGGAACAGATCATTATTTAGATTGTATTTACTATTTTTGTGTAAAATATTTAAAAACTGTCATTTATTGGCTCTTGTATTCAAAGAATAACTCATGAATGTGTGCAGTTCGTGGCTATCAGATCTCTTGATAAAATGTATTCTGGGATCATTCATTTAAGAGATGGTTATTACGTCTCGCTGAAAAAATAGCATTTTGAAATTACTTAAATGTTTGTTTCAGCAAGTTTCATGTATGAGTTTAAAAGTTCCTGAAAACTCTAACGCAACGCACAGTTTAAGGGTAGCCATTTGCGCTGGGTGTAATTAACGTTTGAACAGCCATCAAGCAAAACTACCATACATAGTAAATGAATACGACTCATTTAGACTATATAATTTGTTTTTACTTAAGATTATTTAATTGATTACTTATATTAGTTAAAAACTTTCATTTGCATTAGCTACACTTGAACTATAATCCATTTAGAAAAGCTAAGTTGTCTCGAAAAGAAAAAAAAAGTTGCTTTTGTGAATGCTGGGTGTGTGACGTTTGCCTTTTTTTAAAATCTCTTAAACAGACTAACATTAATCATCTTCTCTAGTGCAACCTACGACACTAGGGAAAAATACTAATAATCGTTAACTTTCTTTCTTACTGAAATCACCTGAATCCCTAATAACATTTGCGAAAACAAAAGTGGCGATCCTTTTTACAAAATACCTTACTCTTATAAAAACAAAAAACTCGCCGACAGAAAGAGTTAGAAAGAGCCCATCTAATTTGCATACAGCAGAGGTGTATGGGTGTTCAGGAAGTGGGTTAGGAATTTAGAGCGGCGTTGAGCACCGCAGTAAGGCCGAGTTAAGTTACGTTTCATACATGGACAGTAGCAATCTTTAATAAACGGTCCTAAAAGTTAAGCGTCTGGTCTTTATCCCTTTTGTTAATGAATAAAACAGGCCTTCCAGAAACATCTCTCTGTTTTACCGACACCATGTCGCGAGTGGAGCAGCCTGACTCGGCGTCGTAAGTCGAGTGAGTTTTCCTCCCCCACGGAAAGAATACGCCAGAAAATGCAGTTCTAAAAATTATCTTCCCATCTATATAAAGTACCCACTTCGACCCATTTTCCCGAATAGAGAGTATTCAAAATAACCAAACTGACAGAAAACGCGTCCGTAATGGCAAAATGTTTTGCAAAGTTATTGTGAACATGAATTGACTTAAAGGCAGTGTATTGGGAAATTAGGTATACCTGTTTTAGCAAAAAGGTGTCCCTTTTGATATAAAGGTGGACAATGCCAACAGGCAATGAGACTAATTATGTCTATGTCTAAAAGAACAAAGTCTGCGTGTGTTGTTTTAACGTAAATTATCTCTTCATACAATACAATACAATTTATTTTTGTATAGCCCAAAATCACGCAAGAAGTGCCGCAATGGGCATTAACTGGCCCTGCCTCTTGATAGCCCCCCCAGCCTTGAGTTTAAAGAAGACGAGGAAAAACTCCCAAAAAAACCCATGTAGGGAAAAATGGAAGAAACCTTGGGAAAGGCAGTTCAAATAGAGACCCCTTTCCAGGTAGGTTGGACGTGCAGTCGGTGTAAAAAAGTAAGGGGGGGGGGGGATTTGGGGTGGCAATACAATACACAGATCAGAACAAATCCTCAATACATGTGCCGCCAAACATACCTATGAAAGTACTGTTAGAAATACTTAAGGTATAAGTAAAGCCAAGAAATATAATTTGAAGTCCAAACTAATTAAGGCAGGTTTACAATGAAAACAGGTCTGTGCGTTCATTTTTAAGAGATAAACATCCAGTAGGTTCATGTGTTACCTGCTGGCCCATTCCTTTAAGAATGATAACACCCATTAATAACACTAACTGACAACAAACTGACAGGGTGATATTGTATGCAAATGAACAACCCCAGGGCCGAATGCCATTTCGCACATACCCACACTGCACACTGTTTTGTGGTTTGTAAAAAGCACAAGAAAAGAGATGTTAGAAAAAATGGTACACATATAAATAATTACTCCTGTCTGTCCTTAGTGTTGCAGTAAATCACGATCGTTAAAAGTTCGTGATGCAAAGCTTTAAATATTCTCAAAATCAATACCACTGAAAATCTAGGCATTTCCTTCTCTTACTTTAACTGATTCTTCCTGTTTTTCTAATAAAGCAAAGCAATCGAGCAAATTTCGGTGTCGTAATTAATGTATTAATTGTACTATTCCCTCGCCTTCTCTCGTTTTTGTAACGGATCTTGAATCTATATGTACTATATAGAGACCTTCTCATTTTAATAAATAAAATCCGCATGTCCTTACACACCCAAGCTATCATCTCAAGAGAAGAACTTATTAAATGTTCATTGTATTAATTGTATATTGTTAAAAGAATTCGTCTTTGAAAATCAATTTTCAGCTTTAAATGAAGCATTGAATATACACATTTTAAAAAGCATACAGATAACATGTCGGCATTGGCTAATAGCTAAAACGTGATGTGCATTTACAAATGTGAATATAGTTTCGGAAAAGTGCTTGCGGATGGAATTCAGTTATGTAACCTTTTGAGTGTATACAGCATTAAAACATAATCTGATTTTGGTTAACGAGTGATTGACGTTTAGGTGCTGGTCACTGAAACTTATATCGTTAGACAAAGAAATCGGAATACGTCGGGTTGAAGCATTGATTAAAGAAAACTAATAGCGGAAACTATAAAGGAAAACAATACAAATTGTAAAAATAAAATGTTTAATAACAAGGCAAGACAATATGTAAATAGAATTACCTGATCGAATCATAAATAATTGAGGCAAGCAACAAAGATTAGTTATTATGAAATTAAATACACAAGAGAACAGCATGCTTCAGAAAAAGGTTTATACATTCATTTTTTAAAATATATATCAAATTTGAATATCTGAGTCGCACTGTTTTAAAAATGTAATTACTATATAACATGCATGCAGACTCTTCTACTGATGTTATCTTTGGCTGTTTTCTGCACTACAAAAAGGAATATCAATAACTGAAAAAAATAAAACTAAAAACAACACTTGTTAATGAAATACTGAAACCAGAAAAAAAAGTATATTTTAAGTATAATTAACATAAATCTTTGCTTTTATCTGGCATATATAATTTTATCATGTTAACATAAGCTGCTGACAGGATACAGGTCGGTAAGTGAATACATCTGAAGCAAACAAATGAATATATATATATATATATATATATATATATATATATATATATATATATATATATATATATATATATATATATATATTTATGACTGGAGACTGCATAAAATGCAAAGGCGTTTTAGATAATGGCATGAATGCAAATTATATAGGCCTATGCCATTCCCCTGTAAGTAATTTTTCATGCATACTTGAGATAAGAGAAAGATTTAACATGAAAATAAAATTATCCCTTCTTGTAACACAATTCAAATTAAGATGTGTGCAGTATAAAAAAAAACTGAATAACCCATATCTTGATTATATGCTCATTGTGTATTGTGGTATCTTCTTATATACTGTATAGTAAATAGTTTTAAAGTTATACATCTCCATCAAAAAGATTAAAATATTTGCTGGCACTTGAAAAGCAAAGATAAGGCGTACTGCTCCCAGGATAAACAATAGGGAAAGGCATTGGAAGTAAACATCTACCCAAAATATTGCTTTCTTTATAAACAGCTGGCAGATGTAAAGTTTTTCCAGCATCAGAAAAATGGTCAGCATTGTTAGGGCATTCAAGTTCATTGGATAACTGCCGCTTCAGCTTATTCCTCCGGTTCTGAAACCAAATTTTGACCTGAGTTTCTGTTAGTTGTAAAGAGTTTGCCAAGCAGGCTCTTTCTGCACTACTCAGGTATCGCTTCATATCAAAGGTTGATTCCAGCTGGAAAATCTGTCTTTTTGAAAAAATAGTACGAGTTTTCTTCTTCGCTATCAATTTATTCTTCTTGTTTACTTTATGCTGAGAAGCACCATCTTCACTGCTTTCTGTACTTTCACACCTTGAATTGCTTTCAGTTCTTTTTAGGACCTCTTCTCTGTTTCCTGAGAGGCTGTGTGTTGAAGCACTGTAATAGTCAGTGCTAATTTGTTCTGCATGAATAGATAGTAAATTTACAAAAAATTAAATTTATCGACTTTAAATTCACATAAACAAAAGCAATAATGCAGCAGACTTGAAATGTATGTTTTATTGTTGACTTAAATTTGTGAACAATGCTTAATATAGTTTTACTTTAGAAATTACTTAATATAAAATATAATTCCAATGACATCATGAAAAGAAAGAAGACTGCAATTAGTTGTAATAACACAAAGTGCATGCTTGAAATGCATTTTGAGTATTTCTCCTAAAAACAATACTCTTAACTCACAACGTCTCTGCATTGTGTTAATCACTTTCATTCCACCATTAACACTGAAAACATGCACACATTTATTTATAGTTTCAGACTGACAGTGTACTAGTAGAAGCATAGTGTATACTGACATGGCAGTATCACTCAGTATGTAAGTAATGAACATACATATTATATATTTAATTTGATAATTAATATAATTGTTAAACTTTAGGTACAAAAATAAATTATCAAAAAATATAATATTGGTGACAGAATGTGAAGATGATGACAATCGTATTTCATTCTTCAGATTTTTCTAAATATAAATATACAATGAACGCAGTCAAATAAATTATTTTCAAATAAATAATAATAATAATTACCAGTGGGTGATATTCTGTAGCCAGGACCATGTCTACCGTTCATTACCTGATCCTCCGGCCGTCCATGAAAATCACTTTTGGTATTTGCGGCTGTGTGTCGCTTGGCATGGGAAATTTCAAATTCTTTATTATTTTGCTTCAGATTTAAAATGTTATCTATAGTAAATTTCAAAGACGCAGGTCGACATTGAACGTCTTCTTTGCTCATATTCCCAGAAGTTCACGGTTATCCTTGTGTTTAGAATCACCACTCAGCTTCCCGAAGACTGCTGCTCCCAGACGCTCCGAGCACCATTTCTCCTAGATTAGTTCTGCATCTGCGGATGGTTGGCAGTTATTCACTGAACCGGAACAGCGAGCTTTTACCGCTATTGATTGGTCAAGTAGTAAACAGAGTGTTGCAGCCAATAATTAAAGAGGGTGAGAGTTGAGATAGCAGCACTTTTGTATGGCTGGTGCAGCTCACCCCCATCACCTCCCTCCGCCCCAATTTTTTGACCCCTAAGGAGTTGAGCATTTGATTTATTAAAGCAACAGAATGTAGATAAATTATCGCCACATACGAACTGAGATAAATAGATTATATGAACAAGCAATTCGTATTTGGAGATTATATTTTTAGAACTGCTTATTCAATTGTGTATAATATATATATATATATATATATATATATATATATATATATATATATATATAGAGAGAGAGAGAGAGAGAGAGAGAGAGAGAGAGAGAGAGAGAGAGA
>JANRMT010062808.1:21895739-21909883 GCA_026402145.1 Polypterus bichir lapradei | reverse complement strand
AGAGAGAGAGAGAGAGAGAGAGAGAGAGAGAGAGAGAGAGAGAGAGATACTGGAAGTATTTATTTGTTTTGCAAAGTATAAAAGACCGAAAAATAAGTAAGAAGAAATATAAGAAATATTCATTATGGAGAGAAAGGTTTAGTTCATATATTTTTACACCTCAAAAAGTTTATTTAATTTTGTCGTAAAGGAAATAATTATAGAGAAGTGTTTAATACAATGTACGTCTGTAGATATTTTTGCTGAATATGCAATGTTACAGATATGTGAAATTAAGGTAGCTATTATTTCAGCACGTCTCATTATAACACACTTTATCTTGGAATCTATGAAAAAATCGAAAAATATTTTGTACTAATACCTAACGTGATATTATAGTTACAAGCCTAATTTTACATATCACCTACAATTACATAAAGTAAATGCAAGTTCAAGTCCAGAGTGTGTGTGTCCGTGTGTGTATTGTATATATATTGCATATATAGTTATGTACCCGAGTCTAGTATAAAGTAATTATTAAAAGATAAATGTGCCTATTATATTAGTCACCTTCTTATTAGCGTTCTTCTATTTATCAGTGGTCATAAGTGAAGTTTAATATATTAATGATAATTATTGTTAAAATGGATGATTGCTTCTTTTCTTTCGGGATTTGACAATACATGTGTGCAGACATTTTAATGTTGTTGATGTTGTTCTGATATAATACAATTCACAAGACGCTTGACAGATACAGTAACTAGTTTGTGATTTATTGCGCTGCTTTACAAATGAAACATTAAACATTTCAAGAAGTTGCTTAAGCATCGTTAATTTTTCCATTTTTTTTAGAGTAACTGGAACGTAATTTCAGACAGCATAAGTTAGACCAGTTCACCTGAATTTATGACATTATGGTTGTAAGAGGAAATTCATTACTGAAAAGATATCTACAAAAATATAAATATGTTCAGACTGACAATGCTGTTTATATTATCACATAGATTGTCTATGTGTGTACTGATGCCTTTTGAAAAGTGAAAAATCGTTGCATACTAATCGGTTTCTTTAAGCAAACACATGAAATTCATTAATTCTTTAATACATTCATCCATGTCAGAGGAGGTAGACACAAAGCACAAGGTATATTTTATTATTTTTATTTTGTTGCATTCCTTTCACTTTTGATAATGAAAATGTGTCAAATAAAGATACTGATCTGTTAAAAAGGTACTTTCCATAAGTAACATTTCACTTCAAATGCAGTTTTTCATCACATGCTCTCTAAAATTGATCTATTATTATAGTGAGATTCTATAGTATAGACTAAAACATAATAAAATGTAATGCGATTATGCACAAAGTAAAACCATTTACATAAAGAATAGTAAAAGGTTATTAGGATTATCATATAAGATAAAGGTGTCCCAAAGTACTTTGTCTTACTTCCAACGTTAACTTTTCTTAACTGTCTATTTAGGTATTTTGCAATATGCATATTGCTTTTGGAATCAAGTGAAACCACAATTTTAGAAGTAAGACCCCATAAAATCATCTTATTCATGTAACTGTGCATTTAAATGAGCCCTTGGATGTGAGATCTTATTAAAGAAGCTGAAGGGTGGAATGAAACGGGGTAAGATGTAGAATTCTGAAAATTAACTAATGATGGAGTAACCTGAGGCAAACTGAAGCTCAGTGCGATCGGGGCAGAAGTCTCACGGTACAAAATGGGAACTCGGACAATCCTCTGTGGAGACTGGCAGAGATTTGCCGACTCCAAGTCCGCTGCTAACTGCCTTTTCCACTTGTTTCGCCTGTTTTGAAACCAGATTTTGACCTGTGTTTCGGTAAGGTGTAGCGATGCAGCAAGCTCTGCTCTTTCTGAGCTGCTGAGGTATCTCTTTACGTCAAACGTTGATTCCAGCTGGAAAACTTGACTCCTGCTGAAAACTGTTCGGGTCTTTTTCTTACGAGCAGATTTTGCCTCAGTGTTGCCCTGGTCCGCCTTTTCAACATAATCAGGATCCGTATCGTCTTCAACGCTGCTTAACGATTTTCCATCTCCTTCTTCCTGGTTTTCCACCGATTCAGAAATCACAGGCGAGTCTCGGTCGCTGGCTGGCAGCTCCTCAAAATCACAGTCACCGTCATTTGCACCTGCGTTTATTATTTTTTATTAGAAAAGAGCTTTAACAACTTTTAAACTATAAAGAGTATACATAATCTCTAATACATACTAATTAATATTGTTACCTTTATGTAAAGAATGCACGAAATCATTGCTTTCTGTGCTGGCAATGGAATGTAAATAGTTTTAAGAGGTTGCCGAATTTAGTATCTGATAAATTCACTTCACTTGTGTATGTAAGCAAAGGTGGGATTTACTTACCGATTTGTAATGACTCTGGCTAACAACTGGATGGTTTTCTAGCGATAAGTTGTTTCCAATAAAGCTGATCTACATAATTTGTCAAACAAATGCAATATGTTTTCATATGTAACAAAAATGAGACTTACTTTCTCTCCTAGTGTACAGTTTAGGTCTAATCGTTGACTCTCTGTACCACTCCAGATTGTTCTGTCCAAGCGAGTGGCCGTGTGTGCTAAATCCATCGTTAGAAAGCATACAGCAGATCTGATTACAATGGTTGATGACAACTCCGCCGAAAAAATGCTTCTTTTTGCGACTACCTTCTGGTGGATCCCAGTTACTTTCCTTTTTATTTTCGTTTCTGTTTGATCTCAATAGGTTTTCAATAAGAAATGAGGAAAACCTGGCGGACGACAAGTTTGGGCTCTCTATCTGCTTTTCTGGCATATTGTTAGGCTTTGAGACGAAAGGGAAAGCAACTACGCGTTTCCTTCAGTTTTATTCCCTTGTTAATATTTTAACTTTCAATAACCGCTTGGTTTTCTTTCTCCGATCAGGACTTTTGTGTACCACAAATCGCATTTACTAACGACGAAAGACCTGCTTACACAGCGGTCGTAAACCTCGGACACAAAAATGAAGAATAGCCATGACAATAAAATGCCAGTTAAATGCTTATCGGGCAAAGTGTACTCTGCGATTCAACGCGCACAAAAAGCAAGTGGGATTACTCAAGAAAACAAGGGAATTGCTTGCAATGAGTTCACTACTCTGTTTGATGGTGTGCCTGGGGGGCTGGAGAAGCCCTGTCACTCAGACGCTTTATTTAGGTCAATTAGGGAGCAAATCAAAACAGAGATAGGGGTATCTGAGGCTCATATTCCATGTTAAGTAAGAGGACTGGCCTTGATAAAACATGATATAGTACCTCCTATTGGCTGTCTGAATTTTTGCATCCTGTCCGATAAAAAGAGCAGCTACAGAATTGTCTTCAAGCCTCTCCTTTTTGTTTCATGTCGCAAAAATATTTTCCGGAAATACTCAGATTTTGTACCATAATTCACATCAAGGTTTTATTTACTTATTTGCTCGTGCTTATTTTAACGAGTGAAAAATAACCACGTTTAATACCTAAGCAGCTCCCGTTTTTTTTTTTAATTTACATCTTATTGCATTCGAGTAAAATGAACTGAAATATAGGCTATTGGTAGTTTTTGCATTTTTCGTTAAACAATTAATTACGCGACAAATACAAAATTTCAAACAGCAAACTTTATTTTTTTACTATTGATGTATTCGGTATTGTGTTTTATGTTGGCGACAGCTTCAAAAAAAAAAACAGCTGACAATAACTTATCGGCTGAAACAGTTCGACAACAGAGGTCGATTATTTGGACAGTCTCCGGTAGAGGGTAAAGTATTGTGCTCTTTCCCAAAACCGCTCTTGTGTGAAGATAGTGTTGAATGAAGCATGACGACTTAGTCCAGCACCTCTATTCTTTGCAAAGATTAACCACATTCACTGTACGACGGGATTGATGTCTATTCTACCATTTAACAAATTGCTTTTGACGTTATTCTTTTCATTTCACTCATACACTACACTTCTTGACCAAGTGTTTTTTATTTTAAAGAAAATGAATAATTTACTTTAACAGCATACAGTCTTAAGCATGTGCTTCTAAAGTATATTGATTTTGAAGTGCTTTCATTTATACATATATACATGCATTTTTTTCTTTTACAGCAATACTTACAGCAACTAACTTTTGAGTCTGGGAGCTACTTCTTAAGGTAAGTACATGCTACGTACATGACTGCGTTAAGACTATAATAGGTGAAGTAAGAGTACAACAAGCGAGCAAAACGTCATTTGGGAATTTTATTAGTGTCATTATCTTAAATAGCATCACAAAACGTGACGCGCATTAGTTAATATGCAGTAAATCTTTATAATGTTTGTTAAAGGATGTACCTTACACAGAGGAAAAAGTATAGGCACAATCAATGGACAAAGTTGAGTAATTTCCAAACAAATGCAATATACAATTTTTACTAATTTGTCAAAGAGTGACGTGAGTGTGGAATATTTGAAAGACGTTTATCGTATTTCAAACTTTTTGAAAACTATTTGATAAGTTACGCATGATCTATCTATCTATCTATCTATCTATCTATCTATCTATCTATCTATCTATCTATCTATCTAAACTGTGACACAGCATTAGAGGTACTGAACATAAATTCAGCAATACATTTGTGGATAATTAATTTATTAATTAGCAGAACGGTCAATGTAAAATGTACTTAAATTAACAATTTTAGGCTTCGAGTGGCTGTACTGTCATTAGGTTCTGCTATATTTGAACGTATTTTCTTTAAAGTCAGTTTTTATGGACTTTGAAAGCAGTTTATCATTTGTTAGATTTAAGTACTTTATGAATACGAACAAGTAGATACTATTGGAAATCATACAGGACAACATTTGCAAGTTTTTTTCTTTTGTTGTCTTTTGTCTTTAGTCAATGTGGTAAAGTAGCAGTGATCCAGAAGTTTAATGTGACGCTATTACTAGTGATTGGACTCTCCCTTGTTAGTTGACAAATATGTAAATGGCAAAGTTGTAACTATCCCTATAAATTGTTTTAATTGGACAGGTGAGACGAGAATACAATTAAATTAAACCCCAATTAGTTGCTAGTTTATTGTTTAGTCTAAAACCGGGTGTGCAATATTCTTGTTATTTCTTTTTCGTTTTTACTTGCAAAGTAATAAAATATATATTATGTACTAAACCTAACGCAAAGTATTCAATGCATCATACATTTTAAGTAAATATATCAATGTGTTGATATCTTCAAATCAGCACCCCCCCCCCAAAAAAAAAAGAAAAGAAAAAGAAAGAGAAAACATTTTTAATTTATATTAAACAACTGAATTGTCCATTTTATTTATTTACTTAAATTTGTGTACAAAATCCTGAGCTTGGCAAAAAACGATTAAGATTTTAATTTAGCTAAATTTAAAAATTGGACATATTATTGAAAGGTATGTGCT
Organism: Polypterus bichir lapradei; assembly: GCA_026402145.1. Classification (NCBI taxonomy): domain Eukaryota; kingdom Metazoa; phylum Chordata; class Cladistia; order Polypteriformes; family Polypteridae; genus Polypterus; species Polypterus bichir. The sequence goes on along the minus strand of JANRMT010062808.1, from coordinate 21,904,473 downwards.
TCTTAAAGTTATTTTGAGAATAATTAATCAATTAAATGTTTAGCCTTATTCTTTTTACATTTAATGTACCAAAATTCAGTAAGTAAAAAAGATGCGAAGTAGTAGAAAAAACATCTTCCTTCTTCATGAAGGGCATCTCTATTGTATAAATATTTGTTTACATTTTAGGATTCTATGTAATACTGAAATGAAAGCAACGTAAAATTTTGATAATCGTGTCAACTTTGAAAAAAAAAGCTTAGTCGCCTTTCATATGCCGATTTGGAAATTAATGCAACATTGAAAAACTGTCAGCTACTTAAAACACAACAGGACCTATGATAAATAAGTATAAGTTAAAACAAAAAGTAAGGACTGTTTAAAGTTACACTAGGATTACTATCGATAATTAAAATCATACATTTTTCAGTGATACATCTATAAATTTCTCAGATGTAATTATTATACTGTAATTAGATTTTATTTTTATTTACTTAATACCCGTGTGACACAAAACACCAAGCACTCGAAAAGCTAAATAATGCATCAAGTATTATATGAAGAGATTTGCACAGAAATTAGAAGGAGATTTCACGGGATTTATTTCACAGACGAGACTCCTTATTGCTCCATCGCAGTGAGCTTGAATATCTTCAGCACTGATCCGTGTCTTTTGTGTAGGGCTATAGTTAAACACAAACCAATGTGTAACTTAGCCGTATGGGCAGTAATAACTAATGCGTGGATTTAGTATTACGTATTAGCACTACTTATTTTATGACATATATTAAGAACGATGGGGGAATATTACATAAACAGAATTGGTTTTGTTAAAAATGTATTTTAAAAAAAGAGGAAATGTGCATATAAATTACAATTGTTTTCAATTAATGCGTATGTCACTTGCTTAGGTAAAATTAATTATAATTAATAAATTATATTTTGAAGAAAATAAAATAACACAAAGAAATCTTATTTTACAAGTCAAAATTGCATTGGAACGTTTATGTATTTCAAGCAACTGACGTAATATCTCTCCAAAAAACACAAACAAGCTCGTCAGCAAAAGCTCAGTCACAACTGTTTCATGTTGCCTTTTTGACATTAAGCTCATTCAGAAAGTATAACTGATACGAAAACATAGCAAGACTAGTAAAGAGCAGAAGAAAATTATTCACAAATGTAGGTGAAATTGGAAAATATGATTAAAAATGCAAATAAATAAATACATAAATAAAGTTCCTTGCGACTTTAATACGAATACTTTGGAAATATTCACCGAAAAAACATTAAAACATTCCTTGCTGTTGTTTTGAAAAAGTCAAGCACTTGTGATTCAGATCTTTCGCGTTTATATTTTTATGACGCCTCCTTAAGGTTAAACTGAATAATACTTTGATTTATTTTAGCCTCAATTTTGGCGTCTGCAAGTGCACAATTTTGTTTGTAACATTAAGCTCTCTACTGTTGCTCTTTTGTCAACATTTATTGAACCCCTGAAGAACTGTCAGTGAATGCTGGTTTCCAAATAAGTTATTTGCTCTGGACAACTAATTTTACAGTGTTTCAGCTATAGTCAGCTAGTTAAACAATATGCTAATAAATGTGTTTCCTGAAAAAGTATAATTAAAATTTTGTTTAAACTTGACAACAATTAAAACCTTTATATTGGTTTAACGAGCAAGCCTATTATAGAGTAAAACAACCTCTCATCCTAATGTTATTTATATCCCGGTTTTTCATTCTGATTAAAGTAAATTAAACTAAAGAAACCATATAAGATAACGTTTACCTGTAAGTGGGGCCAAAGAATTGTTTCAATAGGCAATATCTTATAATTGTTTTTAATCAATTTGTAAATGTTAAAGGAAGAATGTATATGTGAGTGAGTACGTGTATACACACACGCGCACTTACAAGAAAGAACTGCAATTATGAACAGACCTATAAGTGCATTTTAGGACGCTGATGCGCACAGGTTAGCGCTACTGCTTCCTATAGGACTTTCATTTTCAATCTCAGCACGGCGCCCGAGTCTTACAAAGTTAAAGAGTTAATGTTTCCTTTTGTAACATTTACATACTTTAGGTAATTCTTAACAAATATACGTGTCCTCTTCATATCTTAGATATTTTAGGTCGAAACTATGCAATATGCTTAAACAGTGTACTCGTTACAGCTTTAATTAGTCATTGCTATCTTTAATCTCTTAATTCCTTATCTCTCTGAATGAGTATTGCTTTTTTTATTCTGTCACTTATTTTGTCAGTGGCAGCTGTTATATTATGTTTTAAGAATAACAGACCTGTTATTTACATTGATTTTAAAAACAATTCTCAGATTCTTATTTTCAGTCAAACATACTTTTGTTAATTATTCTACGTTTTCATTACCAAGGCCAGCTCCGGTAGCCATAGTCTGTAAAGTTTTAAGATTTCATTATATATTATTGAAATAGTCGTAATCTCTTTTATCATTTGTAATTCAAATATAATTTCAAGGTTGCAAACATAACCATATTAGTATATCAAATGCAATGCAATAAATTGGATTATTTTAAATTATTGGAGTTACTCACCCATTTTTTTAAATGAAGCAATACTTATGATTAATTTACATATCAGGTGAACATATTCCACGTTGAAACTAACTAAAGCCTACTAATTTAATCCAAAATGATATGCAAATAAGTTATACAAATATTTAGCAGTAAAGCATGTTGCTGTTATTTTTTGCTTATGCTAACTTAATATTATTATACTTAATACTAACAGTTTCTCTATGAATAATAAGTTTTAAAGTAAGCAGCAGGTTTTTTTTTAATTCACTACTTAGGACTTAACATGTCAATGCATGGTTTATGTTTACATATTTTTTATTTTCTATTGTTTTTCTTGTTGTGATAGAAACAAAATTCACTGTTACCATTTCACCATACTTTTTACCATATGTTCCATTAAGTTTTTTTTGTTTAACCATACTTTTTATGTCAATATTCTTATTGCTTCTCGTATCATTTTCTTTTTTTTTTAAACCATGTCCTTATACACTTCTTTTCTGTTGCTTCCCTTTCTTGTATTTTATAGTGACCTTTCCCATAATTAATTTATTTAATCAAATATCTTCCATTGCCTATTTTTTCCAGCACATTAGGTGTTGGTTCCTCCTTTACCACACTATATATTCTATTATCCTACTTGAAAAATTCCTTTTACTATTACCACTTTTGTGTCTTTCTTCATTTTGTTTCCTGCCTAATGCAAGCCTTCTTTTTTGATGTTGAATGTTGCCCATTTCTTTTCACAAAAACATGGTGGAACATTTGGATGCTTGGTTAGATGGCTTATAATAATTATGCACATATTACAGCCTTGTGCTAAAATTGTTTCAATTCATTTTTCACACATTAAGCAAAACTCAACCTAGCATGATGAAAAACAGGTTTTTAGGAAGGTTTGCAAATAAAGAAAAAAAAAATAAGAAAAAAAACCTGAAATATCACATTGATACAAGTATGCAGACCCTTTGCTATGACATTTGAAGTCTGGCTAAGGTGCATCCCATTATTTTGATCATTGTTGAGATGATTCTATACCTTGTTTAAAGTTCACATGTGGTAAATTCAATTAAATGGACTTCGTTATGAAAGGCACACTTCTACCAATGTGAGGTCCCACAGATGAAAATGTTTATCAGAGCAAATACCAAGCCATGAGGATTAATTAATTGCCTGTAGAGCTTAGAGACAGGATTGGGTTGAGGGACAAATCTGAGGAGAATGACTGTTGCCAAAAGTACACTAGCCTCCATAATTTTTAAATGGAAGAAGTGTGGCACAACCATGACTTTTCCTAGAGCCACCTGCCTAAACTGAGCAGTCATGTGAGAAGAGCACCAGGGGACCTATGTGGAGACAGGAGAATCTTCCAGAAGAACAACAATCACTGCAGAACTCCACTGATCTGGACGTTTTGACAGAATGGCCAGACAGACGCCTTTTCTCAATAAAGGACCCACAGCCTGTTGAAGTTTGCAAAAAGTCATCTAAAGCTCTCAGAAGTGAAAAACAAGATTCTTTGTTCTGATGAAACCAAGGTTAGCATCATGTCTGCAGAAAACCAGGCACCGTTCCTAACTTTGGCAATGCTATTCTAGCAGTGAAGCATGGTGGTGGCAGCATTATGCTTTGGGGCAGTTTTACAGTGGCAGGGTCTGGGAGACTAAACAGGGTTGAATATTAGTTAATGCAGAATAACAGTTCAGTTATTTCTGTGTTAGTTTTTCTCCTATTCTTCTCGTTGTATTATATATAGTATCTTCCTACAAAAATGGTCCAATAACAAGCTTGTAGAGTATGGTAGGAAATTAATTTTCTTCTCAACATAGAGAGAAGAGGTTAGGATCATGCATTGATAAAGCGCATTACCGCACCCACAACATGACAAACCAACTCAGGATCCCAGATTAGGATCTGGGTACGGCCATGAAACAGGTGACACCTCAGCACCACACTAGATCAGATGGAATGGAACAGTGTGAGGTTTTTTATGGTGGCTGGAGTGCCAGTTCTGCCACCAACCCCCAGGTTTTTCCCTGCAGGTTGGAGAGCCTACATGCAGGCCTGGATGCAGATTAATGTCGTATTCAGGAAGGAGAAATTGCAGGTTAAGGCCCTTGCTCAAGGGTCCAACGAAGTAGAGTCACTTTTGGCATTTACAGGATTCAAACCGGTGCAAATCCCTAGCCTCAGAGCCACCACTTTGCCCTCCCAACATCCTTATATATAACTTGATACTATCCATATGTATGGTGTTCGCATCAATACCCCGTATGTATGGTGTTCGCATCAATACCCCATATGTATGGTGATCATGTCAATACCTCGATTCAGTACAAGTTAGAACCATGCAATGGGACTCTGCCTCTGTAGTTAGAACATAACGTGGCAAATGGCGACGCAGTATTGCATGATTGGCTAAGAATCTTCGAATGCTTCAGTGATGCTGCTGGACGGCCGAGTATAGTAAGTCGGTGTTGGTTCGAGCAGATAACAGTAAGTTTGGTTGGTTTTTGGAACGTTGGTTTGGGGGGACATACTTTCCAGGACTAACATCATCAATTGACTTAGACCCTTCGACAGCTCCGGAACCGTAAGTAATTTAGAATGTATCGCCATTTGCTTGGTACGTCATTATCTATCGTTGGGCAGTTCAGTTTTGGCAGCCATCCTTCTGACATCTATTGGCAAACTGAGTAATGACGGCTAGGTATTAACAACGGTCATTGTTTAAATTTTAGCCAATCTCAGATCTAAAATGACCACACCAACAAAATTATTACTCCGACTCTGATTAGAGTTGTAAAATATGGTTTGTTTTGAAAATTTGTTTGCCGGAAAAAATCAAATGAGGTGCGCCGAAGAGCTGAGTTCGTCTCGCAGCCCCGTTTAAACAGGAAGCTCTTTATTACATCGGCCGAAAAGGTCCATTTTAAGCACAAATCAGTGCCATGATAACAAAATCATTTCAAGGACTTAAAAAAAACAAATAATTCTTTGCAGAGAAAGTATGGATTTCACAAACGTAGAATTTGTAGCCCAATTCAATCGGGCTCCCAGTTGCTAGTGTTTTATATAAAATGGTCTTTGGTTCTTTGGTTTGTTTCCTCTTTGTTCATATATCTACTAAATTATTTTCATGCTCTTAGCATATCTGCACTGCAAAAAAATGAAGGCTGGCTAATAGTTATATTGATAGAAAAATATAGTGCACTAGCCAACCCGCGGCGTAGCATACGCCGTATATGATTATTTATTGATGAGTGAACACTTCCTGAAAGACACAGTTGTCCAAATGGGGAGGGTTTGAGGATACAACTATCAGTGAATGAAAAGATGGAACTCTGGAGAGAGCAACATACAATTGTCCGTGAGTGGAAACAGGTTTTGGCAGATACAGGCATATTTTTTTTTTAAAGTTTGTCCTTGTGCCTTATTAATAGTCATTGCAAATGTCAATCTAACAGGAAATTATCTGCGTGCAAAAGTAAAAGGCAAATTAGGATCTGATTGGGTCAGGGGAATCCGGGGAATCAGGACAGTTTGTGAGGTAGCAGATATGATAGTCTTACACTCCATTACATTGCGATGAATGCTAGTAACAGAAAGTCTAGCGCCATTACAGAGACCTTTTGCTGGCATGAGGTTCCTGAGAAGCATGATGACTGAACCAATTTTAATTTTGAGTTTATGCGGAGGCATGCCAGTGGGAGTAAGACTATTAAGAAATTATTCGGGGAATGCAAGTTGATCTGCAGGATCGTCTGTGACGATGGAGTCAACGCTGGTGAAAGTTACTTCATCGTTAGGGATAAGTTTCAGCACCTGTTCATTAAGGTGTAGTGAGTCTTCGTTGGTGACAATTAATATAGCTCGCATACTGAGTTGTTTCAGAGTGACAGTTGAGAAGTCGATGTCGCCATATAATTGCCTCGAGAGCGATGTTGGAAGCCTGCAGAGGGTGAGAGTTGGTGGGATGTGGGAGTAGGGTTAGAGTGGGCGTTCGTGGCTCTTTCGTGCATAAGCCATGGGTGGGGCTCTGTTAGAGTTGGCGGGTGGGGCTCTGTGAGTTGGCGGTCATGGCTCTCTGTCTTGCATGCGGTGAATAGTCAACGTGGCTCAGAGGTGCATGTGGACTTCTGCACAGACGAAAGCGACTGAGGCTGTGTTTGGTGAACTGTTGCGTGCGGGCACATGAGCAGGCAGTGCACATGCCTCAAGAGCGACGCTGGACGTGGGATGACAGTTACAGTTAGCGTGCGTGGCTCTATCGTGCATATCCCATGATGCAGTAGGAGGGTTAGAGTTGGCAGGCGGGACTCTGTCGAGCGTATCCCATGGTCTTAGTGTTGGTGGGCGGGGCTCTGTGAGTTGGCGGGTGTGGCTTTCTGTCTTGCTTGCGCTCACTGTCTTGCGTGCCTTTAGTGAATTATATATATAGATGGACATCAAAGAGATATTCAAAGGTCATCCCTGAATATAGTAGCAGTAGTAGGACTAGTAATACTACTAATACTAATACTAATAACAACAAAATGTGATTTTCTTAACATATTAATCTGAGGTTTAATTTTAAGGGAATAGCATTACAAGTACGATAGTAAATTCATTGCTGTTGCAACTTTCCACAATCATATTGTAATTAAAGAGTTAAATTACTCATTACACATTTCTGATTTCTCCATTTTATAAAGTTGCTGGCATATACATTCCATTAGCTATCATTAGGAGAGGATAAGATTCCTTTTCAGACTGTGCGACGCCAGCATATAGGATATTTGTGCCCAATAATACATTCACTAATTGAGAGCTATCTAGTAAGCTCCCTTTCCTGTAGGGGTTTTATGTCAAGAACAAAAGCATACAAGAGACTACCTTATCTAAATGTTACTACATATTATTAAAAAAAATCTAATTTTAAATTGAAACCTAAAAAATTGGCAAAGTTGGACATTAGTTTGTAAAGTTTTTCAAAAGATTATAAACCTTGTAAACCTTAATTAATTTTTTTTTGTCATAATATAAGAAAAATTACCAAATGTTTTAGTTAGATATCTTGATATTATATTAAATTTTATTAAAGTAAATTGCTATTACTGCTTATTATAGTTTAAAATTGATGGCGTTTGAGTACTATTTAAGATGATTTTTACTAATGTAAAAAAAAAAAAAACACACACATCTGAAATGTTCTGACCTTGTAAGAACTAGAATTAAAACTAATATGTTATTTTATGACTTTAATAAAAATGAGTAAGTAATCTTATAATATTATTTTTCTTCTTTGGAACTGCTTAGCTCACCTTAATGTTCATCTTGTACCTCTAGGATGTTGCCTTGATTTATAAGAATAAGAAATATTTCATAGGTCATTTTAAAATAACCAATAATAAAACAAAGTTTCTATATCAAAAATAGAACAATCTCTTTAAAAAGTACTGCTTATTGCTAATGATACCATTAAACACTAATGGATGGATGGAAGTTTTGTTCTTTGGCATTGCAAATAATTTGCTCATTAATGGACTGGTTTTCCATTTATAGATTTGTAAACATAAAAAATACAAATTTGAACAAGAAAAGACAAAAATATAGCAAAACAAAATTATTTTAATAATTAAAAGGAAGAAATATGAATACATTAAGCTACAATTGACTAGAAATGAGAAAATTGAGAAGGTGTGAGTAAGCGTGATTGTGTGCATAAGCGTGCCCTATGATGGATTTGTACTTTGTGAAAGTGTGTTTATTCTGACATTTAGAATGTGCTATGGTGTCAGCGTTTTCTTCATTACAAATTCAATATAAATTTGTTTGATCTATTTAATGCTATAATTCTCATTTATTTTTTTATGGTAATGTTGTTTGTTTTTTCATTTATGTAAATACCCTGATAAGTTACACATATTATCTATCTTAAACAGGAATTTAAGGTTTTTTTTACACAGTCAGGAAAACTTTTTTTTAATGGAAAATTAAAATGTTGTTCTGCTTGTGGAAAGCTTCAAAGAATGAGACTTTTGAAGCAGGTTCCAGGATTGCCTGCTCATTGCCTGCTCTCTTTACATTTTCCTACTTGCTGTATTAGCGCTGACAACAGGACAGAGGAATCTTAGTAATTGTCACAGGAAACACTGTTGAGATCAACGTTGAGCTTTTTCAACATGGGATTTATTGAAAGCATCCCTAAATTACCTC
>JANRMT010062808.1:21857483-21882731 GCA_026402145.1 Polypterus bichir lapradei | reverse complement strand
ATATATATATATATATATATATATATATATATATTGTAATGGATGGCTGGTTTCATATTCCGGCCCTCACCCCCAGGCCGCCAGGAGGACCTCTCCCGAAAGCATGTACGGGCCCCGAATTCCAGCAGGGCCTCATGGACTATGTACTTTTTATGCACAGCCCTGCTGGATACCTTGGGGGCCACTGGGAGTCGCTGTCGGGAGGCCAGGGGACTCTTTTGCGCACTATGACCCGGAAGTTCGTCACAGGAAGAGCGATGGGCTTCCGGGGTGAGGAAAAGCATTGTTTACCCTGACCCGGAAGGAATACGGAGTTGTGGACTGCTGGATTAGAAACACTTCCGGGTCAGGGAATATAAAAGGACTGAGGGAGCTCCCAGACAGCGAGCTGAGCTGGGTGGTAGGAGGGCAACGCGTCTGGGAGTGGAGGATTGGTTTATTGTAGTATTGTGATTAGTTTATTGAGAATAGTGGAGTGGTAGTGCTTTGTGCACTTTATTATTATAATAAATAATAATTGTTGGACTTTTACCTGGTGTCTGGCGTGGTGCCTGAGGGTTCAAGGGAGCACTATTGCCCCCTACTGCGACAATATATATATATATATATATATATATATATATATATATATATATATATATATATACTCTGATTTTGTTTACAATGCTGAACCATTTTTTTTAAGATTTTAACAAGTTCTACACAAGATAAAGTCCAAGTTCAGTTGGGGCCAGATATCATTGACCAATTGTTTCCTGGTGAAGTAGATTTTGTACATTTACATATGTTAAAAAATGTATGTGATAAATGGAACTGACATAACAGTCATCTGGCTTATCCTAAAAAATGACTGCAGTGATTTACAGTGTTGTTATTATTTTGTTTTGCTGTTTCAATTACTTCATTTTTTTATTTCACACATCACAAACCACAATATGTCATAATTAAGTAGCTATTCATGAACTACATATGGATTTGATTTTGTTATTTTTGAGGACTAACAGATGTCTTGAGGAAAATGTGTTATGTACATACATAAAAGATGTGATTTGTTAACTTCATTTACAGTATTAAGCAAAATGTACTGCACAACCTTCTCAATAACTTATAATCAGTCTAGACATTTTAGAAGACAACACTTCATTTTACACTACGTTAATTGTTTTTATTGAGCTGTGGTATCTTACAAGATGACATGATCTTGTAATAAATGGAAAAATAGAATAAATTTGTAAGAATTCTCTCAAATTGTCATCAACTAGGGAGGAAATAACAGAAATGTGTTTTTTTTTTGGACATATTTCAAACTGTCCTCAAAATAAAATACAAAACACATATAGGTTTATAGGTTACTTTGCAAGTTTTAAAACAAAATTTTTTAACTTTTTCCTTAATGACTGACATTAAAACAGATAACCCTTCAATGGCACTTAATGGCATTTTATTGCGTGTGCGTTGATGGTGGCCTGGCCTGATAGGCAGGCAGAATAGGGTGTTGTCCCCCCTTAACTGAAATGTCTTAGTCCTTAGTCATTTTTTTAGACACTGTCACTCAGTGAATGTGAACTCAGCCTAACATAAGCGCTTGTTTGTCTAATTAACACCAACACCAGTTCTGTTCTGTATATCAACACTGCAAAGCAGGGTAAAAACAGCAGTTGTTTTAGAATAGTTTTTATTGTAATTTCTAGTTGTTCTTGAATATTCCAGGTATAGCATGGTTATATGATATTAACATTTATAAACACTGTAGAATCTGAGGAGAATGAAGCAATTGCAGCTGGTGCTGTGCTAAACAGGGAAACCGATTGGATTGGAAAGAAATAAGAAAACAGATAGCACAGTGAGCAGAGCTCATAAAATGTATCAAGGACCACATCACATAGAGCTAACAAACAGTCACGAATCATTGGGCCACGAATCATTGCCTATGTCCATGTGTAAATCTTAACTCCATCATACTTTGGGTTGTTCCAATAAGTTTAATGTTTTAAGAAAACATGTTTTGCTTGAGTAGAGGTTATTTATAACATAATGAAATATCAATAAATTACATAAAGAATTTGACTGATTTTATAATAGAATTTTTATTAGTCAGTATTTTTGATTAATATACTCTTTATTGGGTATGAAAATAAAAGTGACGTTTCACTTGGGTAGTTGCAACATGTCCATTTTAATTGAAATATCATGACCTCCCCACAGTATTTCAGAAACACTCTACAGATCTGAAGAATTACAGAGATTCTTTTACATTTTCTAATATGCAATAAAATGTATTAAATGTCCTTGCAAAATTTAATTAGTTTTTTTTTTTATTCAATTGATGCTGCATGCATAATAAAGAGATAGACAGGCAGTCACAAACAGTGACTGGACTAAGAATCACCCATTGCCTCATTGTACCATGTCTTTGTGTTAACTTAGAACTTATCTTCCACTAACTATGATACCCTGTGCATTCACCTAATAATACTCACCTCTGTTCTTTCCAGCTTTGCCTCATGATCTGCCTACATCAGGCATGACTTACTCCCTTAGAGCCTATTTCTGCTCAAGCAGCTTTCAAAAACTTTACCCTTCAATGCCAGAAGAACTCATTTAGAAGTGAAAATAGGGTAGAGCTTCGGGAATTTCTTTCATGTACCTCTCATGGTTGCTATCACTGTTTTGCTTGCTCCTCCATCTGCACTCCACTAGTTATCCAAGTAACAGAATTTCCCTTCTTTCTGCAAAATAGCTTCATTAATGATATCTAAACTTGTTCTTATTACATCACAATTCTGCACCTCATCATATGCTTTCTATAAACAAAAGCCACATTTGACACCTTCAGACTATCCTCCACATCACCGTATCTTTTTTCAATACACTTTTGACAATCCCAAGCAATGGCCAGAGTTGCTCCCAACCCCACTACTGTACATATCACACAGCCTTGCATTAGGATGCACCTCTTCTATGGCACCTTCCCATTTACCTCCAACTTATACCTTTTATGGATATACTTTGAGGCATTTTGCTTTCAAACTAGCTTTCTGTTTCAGTATCATCTCTTTCAGTTCCACTGTTGTCATGAATACAAGATCATCAGTATACAAAGGCTAAAACGATTACTATATATCCAAAGATACCCAAAAGAAGTATATGGAATTATTGCTGAATACGGAGAATTAATGACATAATAATGTTGTGAGAAGAACCGAGCTCTTAATTTATTGAAAGAGAATGTTGCAAAATTACCTAAAATAAAGAATATAGGTAATGCAGTGGGCCAAACTAAACTAGTTTTAGAAATGTTGAAAGTAGCAGAATTTCCAGGAGTTGAATGGTTGGCAGACCTGTGCTATGTGATTATGTGTGAAGGAATGATTCCTAAATAATGGAAAGAAAGTTTCAGCATTCATGGGAAAAGATGATCTATTACAGTCTCAGCCATATCAAGTGGTAAAGCTTTTGGAGCAGGAAATGAAGGTACTAGACAAAAGAATCAAGGGTTAGGAGAAAACTAATAAAATGCAGTCTGACTTCATGTCCAGGAAGGGAGCAGCATATGCAGGCAAAGCATCAGTTGATGGTATCAAATCTGCATTATGTTTATATATATATATATATGAAGATGTTTCATAGGGTTCTGCAAGTGATGATGAAGTGAGCATTGAGAAAGCTACGTGTGGACTAAAGGTTATTGCCTGTAGTGATGTAATTGTATAAAGAAGCATGAATGAATCTTATATCAACAGATGGGAATAATGATAGTTTTAAGGTGAAGATGAGACTACATCAGGAGTGTGTGAAAGATTGGCATGGGAACTCTTGTATACCAATTTAGAAGTACCAATCAACCCAAATTTCTAATTTTTATTAAATGGGAAGAAACCAGTGTCGTGAAGAAAAATGTACATACTAGGTCAGGTTTCAAGCTCATAACTGTGAGGTATAATCACTAATCACTGCAAAACAAACCTGTCCATTTATTCATTCATTATCAAACCAATTTAATGTATCTCCTATTTGCAGGATGACATACTATCTCATTAGCATTGAATCCATCCATCCATTATCCAACCCACTATATCCTAACTACAGGGTCACGAGGGTCTGCTGGAGCCAATCCCAGCCAACACAGGGCGCAAGGCAGGAAACAAACCCTAAGCAGGGCGCCAGCCCACCACAGGCTAGAATTGAATGCAAGGCATAAATCAATATTGCATGGATATCAGTCCATCAAATTGGAACATTCACACTCATACCAATACTCAGTAATATTGGGCCCATTTGGAGTCTTACGGAGCTGACAAATGTGTTTGGCATGTGAGAAGTAAAACAAGTAACACAACTGAAATGTGGAGAATTTCAAGACTCCATGCAGACAGTGACTGGCCTAGGATTCTGGAGCTGTAGTGCAAACCACAGTGCCACCCTTGCTTGTTTTTATTTTATTTTACATTTTATAGGTGGCACAGAAAATATAAAACTTCAGTTCAAAACAATATCTTTCTTACCAGAAGTAAAAGTAAATTGTCATTATTTATTAATGTATATGCATAGAAAACGACTTACTGAATATCACATCAGCTTGAAAAATGTAGTTTGCTTTAGATGCTCATCTTTACTTTGATTAATATATTTTAAATGAACATCTTCTATGGATTATTCAACCATTACTGGGGCCTTAAAGGACCTTGTCCAAATCAGCATTATTTTGGTAAACAAAATATAATGATGAGATTAGACAGAGTTCAGCAGAATAATGGAAGCAAATTCCCACAGCACTTTAGGCTACTTGGCACCAAAGCACATAGGCATATTATTTACCTGGTGGACAGTTAGTCTGCTTTCCCACTATTATCCCCTTGCTCGTCTTAGGTATCCTTTTACCAGAAAACTTTTGCTACTTCTATCCACTCCATTTTCTTGATTCTTACACTTCTATTTAAACTCCCTTTTGGAGTTTTCAGGGATTCCTTTTAGGGTAGGAAACTGCTTTTAATAATGTGCCACTAACATTTTCTGGCAACTTGTGTATTTCTGTACCCCTGAACCTTGCTTAAACAATATCCAATTTGTTTGCCTTTGCAGACTGCCCTGAAACAGGAGAAGGATGGCTCCAAAAGTAAAAATCCTTGCTGTCATTTAATGGTTCTGAGAATGTTGTTTGGCATCTGTTGAGTTCAAAAGTGAAACTTTTAGTGTACATTGTTCCTCAAACCCCAATCCCTTAAATATTCACACTAAGTTATATGACTACCTTTATCAGGGAATTGGGCAGGCACTATCCATGGTGACTCTTCTTGTCTGATTGGACGCTTGGGGTATCAATATTTTATGATGTCTGTACTACCCCATCATACACTTGCTTTCTGTATGGAAGCTCATTCTTGTTCCTGGCTTAAAAATTACTATTCAGGGATCCAAAAACACTCACTTGCGGATGTGCAAAGAGAATATGGTATCACTACCTCCCTTATTCACTGCTTCTCAGAAGTAAACATATCGGCACTGTTTATCACTACATCTATTAAGTAACATGAGATATTTTTTTTGTTTCAGATTCCATTAAGTAGAAATAACTGACAAATTAGGAGACTGTCCAAGTATTGAAGTCAGAAAAAAGCTGTGACTAGACAGAAAAAGAAACACATGGGACAAAACAATTGCAAGTATGCATGAATGGAAAGTAGAGAATAATCCAGATAAATCACTGACCATGGGACAAATGAAAGTGTAGTGGGAGCAATATAAGAGAAATGTTGAGTGCATAATGAGCTACTTTAAACCCACAGAATTTGAAAATAAAGATTTGAACATAAATGATTTTCTATCAATTCGGGAAAGCTGTTATAAATAGGGGTAATGGTAACTGTTATCAGATAATTCCATGCTGCTTTCATGCTTTACTTGAATTATATTAAATATTCTGAAGACCTGTGTGTTCACCTTGACAATTTACATCTACAACAATATTTAAAAGACTTGGAGATTCCAAAGATTTTGGGCACATATATCCAATACCATACAATACAGTAAATGCCCATTTGTCGTAATTCATACTTTTTTCATACAGTTAGTTCTCTTTACCAAACTGTTTTTTGAGTGGCACAATAATTAGTGATGTTGCCTTACAGCTTCACAATACAATACAGTATTCAAATCCCAGCCTAGCTGCATCCTCAGCAGAGTTTATGCTTTCTCCTAATATCTTTGTGGTGTTTGTTCGGACTTCCCCAAATAATGCTATTTTAATCGGCAAGTCTAAATAGATCCTGTCTAGGTTTGTGCATAAATGTGCCCTTTAATTGGCTGGTACTCCATCCACAATTGGTTTCTTCCTTCTTTTGGTGACCCTAAACTGGATAAACAAGTAATAAAATGTAAAGGTAGATATGTCTTTAGTGAAAAATGAACAACACCAGAAATTGATTACTTGGAAATGTAAAGCAGTGAACACTTTTTTCATTATAGATTAGCACAACAGTCAGAGAGTCGTTTTCATTTTTTTCTCAATAATTTGGAACATCACCTAACTACATGTGGAGAGACAAGCTATAGACTTGCTCATTCTTTTAAATTTGTAGCCTATTTGTGTTCCTTGTGTTTATGGCCTTTCACCAGGCACAATGTTCAAGTCTATTATTACTGCATTTCATCATCCTCTACTTCCACTATCCAGAACAAAAGAAGGCAATATAAATTTTGGCATAGTTCAGGAAGTCAGTATATATGGACAGTGAGAAACCAGCAGTAGCTCACAACCTATGAACCTTCCTTATTGACTGAACAGTAGTCACCAAAGGAAATCTTACCGAAGTGTTCAAAATGAGAATACTTTTTAATTTTGAATTGCTGATGAAATACTGACATCTAAAAATAATTAAAGTAATAGTAAGTTTACTTGTGCAAACTACCATTTTGTTAAATGGAATAAGCTACTAAGGCAACACAGTACTTCGATAGCTGTAGGCAAAAGGCAAAAAATTAAATAGGTGTATGTAATAACTTGAAATAAGTAAGACTCAGTTACTAAATCCTCTCAGCTGGTGCACCTTAAAAGAAAATTGTACAATATTAAAGAAAACGAGCCAACCAGAAAGGTGGTTCATTGAGATAGTAGCACAATGAATGCATTCGTTCTTGGGCCTGTATCTTATGAAGAGAAACACAACACTAATTGTAGCTTTCAATGAAAAATTAAAAGTAATTTGAAATTAACTCTGAGGACCAATTATAAAGGAGGATATACTCAATAGAAAAAAACTGTTTTAAGAATTAGAAGAAATATCTTCTAAAGCAGAAATGTTACTGACATTTTAAATGCTACTTGGGGAAAAAAACAATGTGGTGTTTCTATCAAAGTTCAGGTTATTAATTTCCCACAGCAATGAAAAGTGTGAATGCACTCATTTACAGCAGAAGTCTGTAAAGTCCCCTTCCATGACACAGCTGCAACTGCTTTAATTTTTTGTAAATGTTTTCTTCATATCTGGCTATTTAAAATAATTTTAATTGAACTAATACTGAAGTAAGTTATTTCCCTATATGAACATATTGCTTTATGCTGGGAGGCTCTTGCTTCCTCTGATCCTTTATTGTAATTAAAGTAGTTAATAATAAAAACATGAATGAATGAATGGACTCAGGGAAACAGTCATAATTTTCTGAATTTACATTGTAAAATATAACAATTAGTTGTCATTTAAACAACGTATTTTACATACTACAGTGTAAAAGACATATTTGAATATAGTGCTGTAATTAAAGATCCATCTATCCATGTTATGGATCTGCCTGGTACATTGTTTGTGTTGCCATGGAGAGAAAGTTTAGATACACACTCACCTGTACTCACACCAGGCCAGTTTAAAAGTGCCAATTAGCATAACATATAGATCTTGAAGGATATATGAGAAAAATTAGAATGTGCAAATGTCACATGTACAGTACACTAAATAGGACAGACTTCAAACCTGCTCTCCTGCTATTGTGAGTCATCAAATGTTACCATTGCATTTCTGTGGCAAGCTATAATGAAATATGCAATCATTACTGTATATACTAGTAAACACTATCTCAAGGCTTTTTATGGACAGTTGCAAAAATGAAAACCTGCAGCCCAGACATGCTGAAATAACTGAACTTTGTTGTGGGCTAAACAAAACATAATCTGAGCTAAACAAAATGTGTTGTTTTCAATTCTATTTAATCAGAAAAATGTTGTTTATTATTTTTGTTTTTAATTTTGGAAACATATTAAGTTTAGGGCTGATAAAGTGTTGTGGTAGTGTCTTTTACCACATATATCCTTTGCCTCTTTCCTCTATAGAACCCAGCAGAGTTAATGTATTCCAAAACTTTATTGAGATTTAATTTTTCATACATGTCAGAAACACTTTGACAACTTTCTGGGTTGACAGTACTTACATATAAAGTGCCAAGTAAGTGGGGAGGGAACTACAATGCTTCAAAGCTGCACAATAATTCTGTCTTTAATAAAAATTAAAAAAAAGGTAATTGTCAGCAATGGCTGAATAGCTTGGTTATTTTGTTGCATTTATTGCATAATTTCCTGAAAGAACCAAAAAAATAAGATACGTACACAATACTGTGGATAAGTATATAAAGGAAATTGCATAGTCAGTTACAAAGCAGCAAGGATCAGAACACATATGCTGGTGACTTTGTACTATTCCCCAAAGGTACTCAAAGGTCAGATTCCAGCAGTGCTGCCATTTCACTCCTGCTTTACTGAGACTAGCGTGCACCTCCCCCTTTGCTACTGGAAAGCAGCTTTTGTAAAATGGGTTCTCTGGTGGTAACTTGGCTCCACAATTTCCTCTTTGGCTTAAGTAAAACAAAGAGGAAAAAGTAGTCCCTTATTTCATGATCATTCTTACTTCAGAAAAAATAAATATCTGCAAAATCACCAAGCTCGTCATCTTCTCTCGCACCCAGTAACCTGAGTCTCTTATTGTTTCTTTAAACAAACGAGTATCAGTGCACCTTTGTACAGTTGTCTTGCTTAATCTGGCCGTTGTTTGGAGTGAGTTTCCAGAAAATGTTGCATATAAGTGAATAATGAACAAACTAATGTGTGACTGTTGACCAGAGGGTTTCATTACTGGTTATTTAATGACACGATTGAAACTGCTTCATTGTTGACTCTTTTCTGTATCAGCATAGAGAAACCACCTCCAGTCAAAAGCTGTATGATGAAAGCACTAAATGCCAAATAGTTTTCACTATTACAAATTCAAAATATATATTAATGGAAAAAGAAAGGCTTTAGCTAAATAGAGCACAGCTCTAAATGAAATAAGAAGAGCTCCTGCAGCAGGGGAGCCATCATCATGAGCTGGATTTGCTAATGTCAAAATTGACATCCTAAATACAAAGCTCACAATGACAGAAGTATAATAAAGGAGGCACTCCATTTCAGTGCCAATAGTATTGCCCCCTAATAAAAGGCAACGCCCTCACTCACTGACTGACTCACTCACTCACTCACTGACTCACTGACTCATCACTAATTCTCCAACTTCCCGTGTAGTTAGAAGGCTGAAATTTGGCGGGCTCATTCCTTACAGCTTACTTACAAAAGTTAAGCAGGTTTCATTTCAAAATTCTATGTGTAATGGTCATAACTGAATTCTACTTACGTACATATATACGGCCATAGCCTGCAGCTCGGTCGCCGTGTGAGGCGGAGTTGCGTCACCCATCACCACGCCTCCCACGTAGTTGGCTGCCTGCTTATATTGCGTCCCCCTTACCCACGCCTCCCACATAATTGAGTGCCTGCCCATATAAGGCTGTACGTCACCAGCAATCCAATAGACACGCTGCCGTTACGAGGCGTTTGTCATACCTAAGATGAATACGATTTTCACGAGATACAAGTTTAGTGAGAAGACGCAAGATATAAACGAGACTTTTAATCACTTTGTAACGGAGTTAAAATTGCTGGTGAAGGACTGTGCTTATGCAAACGAAGATGAGATGGTCAGGGATAGAATAGTGTTTGCCACAAACTCAGCAAAAGTGCGAGAGAAACTTTTAAGTGCTGGGTCTGAGCTAAAATTAAATAAAGCCGTGGACATCGAAAGATCGCACGAGATAGCAAACCTTCGATGCATGTACTCAGAGCGGCTCACGTGAACTGACTGTGAACGCAGTACGCAGACAACAAGCAAAAGCTCCAAAGAGCGCGGAACAAAAAACGCATTACACAATTGAGAAGGCAGCAAAAGAATATGAAGCGAGTGACACATACAAGCATATTCATAAGTGCAGCTACTGCAGAAACAAAGCACACGGTGGAAAAAGTCAATGTCCAGCTAAAGGAAGACAGTGCAAACGAAGATGAGATGGTCAGGGATAGAATAGTGTTTGACACAAACTCAACGAAAGTGCGAGAGAAACTTTTAAGTGCCGGGTCTGAGCTAACATTAAATAAAGCCATGGACATCAAAAGATCGCATGAGATATTCGCGAGATACAAGTTTAATGAGAAGACACAGGGTATAAACGAGACTTTTGATCACTTTGTAACGGAGTTAAAATTGCTGGTGAAGGACTGTGCTTATGCAAACGAAGATGAGATGGTCAGGGATAGAATAGTGTTTGGCACAAACTCAGTGAAAGTGCGACTGAAACTTTTAAGTGGCAGGTCTGAGCTAACATTAAATAAAGCCGTGGACATCGCAAGATCACACAAGATAGCACAACCACAGCTGAGAACCTTCGATGCATGTACTCAGAGCGGCTCACGTGAACTGACTGTGAACGCAGTACGCACACAAAAAGCAAGAGCTCCAAAGAGCGCTGAGCAAAAACGCATTACACAATTCAGAAGGCAGCAAAAGAATATGAAGCGTGTGACAAATACAAGCATATTCATAAGTGCAGGTACTGCGGAAACAAAGCACACGGTGGAAAAAGTCAATGTCCAGCTAAAGGAAGACAGTGTAAAAATGTGGTAAATTGAACCACTTCGCTAAAGTTTGCAGGACTGGGAAAGGTAAGCCCGTGCATGCATTGTGTGATGTCTCAGATAAAGAGGAAGACGAGCTGTTTATTGGTGCAGTAAGAAAGGAACAACCCTCTGAATCTGAACAAGCCTTTGTAGACAAATCAATAGGAAAGCAAGGTGTAAAGCTTAGGTTTAAATTAAGTTTATAGACATGCTGCCGCTAAATATTCGCAGGCAAATCCAAAACTTAATACTGGGAATGCCTGTTAAACATCTTAGATTCACGACTACCGATATGGGTAGTGAACACTTCGATGAATGAAACCTGTTATCTTTACAACGGTTGACAAACACGGAATATAACTTGAACACAACACATCCTCCAAATACGAACCTGATTAAAAGAAATAATCATAATCAAATCCTTGATGACAGCAACACTCATAACAGTCACAAAACAAATACATTGACAATCATGTTACGTTATTTTTAAAATGTTTCCTTTTCTTTTTCATAACTTCTTTAACACACTGCTTCTCTGCTGTGAAGCGTGGGTATTTTGCTAGTTAAGAATAAAAGGCAGTATATGTTGACTTCTTTATGACATATAAAAAAAACAATAGCATCATTTGATGTGGCTTAGGCAATTATTTATACTCATTCTGTTTTCAGACACACAGACAGAAGGGCAAATGAAGCCAGTACAACAATTATAGTTCTACACCACAGTTTACTTTTTGCCAATAAAGTTTGAATTGAATAGAAACATGATGACTCAAAAAAGAGTGTACAGTATTTATTGATGTGACAATTAAAACATATCTGACATGTCAAATAACAAATGAAAATATTCTGAACATAATTTGTACAAAGATAAAAGTAAAAACATTTATGATCATGTTCATTCATGTATCCATACCTACCTTGTGAAGTCACTGTCTCCTAACTCTCAGTAAATTAATTGAAGAGATGTCTTCCTCTGTCTTCTTCTCAAAACCTTTCCCTTTATCATGGGTACTAGGGTGTTGTACCATGTTAGTCATTATGAATGTAGAGAAAAGCCAAGCAAAATAACACCTTTTATTGGCTAACTAAAAAGATTACAATATGCAGGCTTTCGAGGCAACTCAGGCCCCTTCTTCAGGCAAGATGTAATACTAGCTCTAATTTGCTGCAAACGAAAGATAATTTCCAAAATAAACTATTAAATTCTTTCCATTATTTCAAAACAATTGCTAATTTTCTAGAAGATGCTTCAGCTGAGAATAATATTGTTTTTTTGGAATTGCAATTTCCATCAACAAAAAAAAAGAGGTAAAATTAATTATGGTATTTCACATTTCCAATTGGATATCTTAATGATGCAATTCTGGAATTCTGATGGTGTAATTTGCAATTCTAGAATTCTCCATTAAAATCTCAAAACAGTTCAGGTGCTGTCCATGGCATGTTTGCATTGTTTCCACTTGAGTTTTCAAAGTGCTCCAGCTTTCTTTCACATCCCAAAACCATCCAGGTTTCTTTGATTAGATAGATCCTGCTATTAGGATGTATGAATTTGTGCATGAGGGTTCCCAACAGTGAACTAGCATCCTGTCCAGTCTATGTTCCTTGGTTTGTCCCCAAGGACAACTCAAAAGGCATTGGCTTTGAAACTTGTGTATTGCAATGAGTGGGTTAAAAAATTGAATGAATCTATGGATATTTCATAATTTCTGTGTAAATATGCCATTTAGAGCTAAATAGTATATATCTGCTATTACACAGCATCTTTAAAGTAAATGTTTAAAGATTTAACATTATTAGGTTTTTATGTTTTGAAATCTTTGCCTAGGTGATACGATTGTATGTTGGTCTATAATTCCTAAACATTTGGTCACCCCATTATAGAGTAATATATCTTACTGGTATCCAAGGAAGACTTTAAACTAAAATACATCAGGCAAATAGTTGTATAAGAGCAATAGTGAGTTATTAAACACTCAGTAAAAAATAGTACAGAAAAAACCTATCATAAGTGATTCTGCCTGTTCATTCTTAGTCATATGCCTTAAGAAAACATTTTAGTAGCATACTATGCAGAAAATAATACAACCAAACCCAATAGCAAAAGCTCCAAATATCGAACAAGCAACCAGATGTAGTATCTCTGGTATAACTGACATGTGTTAATAGAAGAACAGAATGACTCTCTCTGATATTGCAGACAGCAAGCTTCACAAAGATTTAATGCAAGTGTTTTGAGAACTCAAATGTATGAACATAAATCAATCTGATTTCTTTTAACGCAAAAGTGAAGCACCATATCACTGAAAGACAGAAAAAAAACCCACGTGAACAAGGAGCTTAGCGTGAAACAATTTGTTTTATAAAAGAATAGTTGAGTCTGAAGCAACAGCCTGCGGACATGTTGTTGAAATACAGTATATCAACTTTTAGAATGGACAAAGCCCTAGAGGAAAAAGTACTAATAGTTACCATAAATCCTGTAGGTTTGTACTTCTGTCATCAGGGGATGTACCTAATAATCCTCATTATGTTTGAATGAACTGAATGAGTTGTTTTTAAAACTGCAAGTTGTGCGGGTGTGACGGAAGGTGAGGAGGAGCCTTGCAGTTTATCTCGAACAAGAGTATTTTTAGGAATACCTGAAGCAGTGAGGAGGTTCTTTAAGGAAATCTCCAGCCGAAAAACTAAAGCGTTTATTCACATATCTCTGTTCACACTCTAAATCTCAGATCAGGAGATATAAATGCTTTGTTGAAGAAAGACATAAATTATGCTGATCCTTTTCCCCACACCCTATTGAGAAAATAGGTTAAATAATAAATACAAAGTTGGATATTTTTTTGTTTTATTACTTTTTTTTAGAGTAATACCAGTCTATTTATTAATAATTATTAGCTCAGTTTATAGTGGAAACCTTTACATTTTTAGTTTTATTTCAAAGTACAAATATACAAACATATTTCTTGACCTAATTTTATTACCCCTTAGAATATCTCAGAGTCTCGAGGTTTCACGTTTGTACTCTCAGTCGTTTATTGCCTCGTTATTTTATTAGAAATTAAATTGGATTTTTTTTTGTTTGTTTCGTTTTTACTTTGAACCCTTAAAAGAGTTAATCCTTATGTATTCCATCCACATAAAACTCAAACTTCACCTAAACGTTTTGCTTTGAAACATTAGGAAAAAATTGTCCATGAAATTCTTTCTCTCTTTCTCTTTCTCTCTTCCTTTCTCTCCCTCATCACAGATCCAGAAATATCAAGACAGAACTAAAGCCCATATTTTAAATGGGTTACTGTAGAGTAAAAGTATTTCAGAATAACCGTAATTGTAAAATAAAAAGTATATAATAATCACAATAGTAATAATGACTACCTCAGAAAACAAGGAGAGAACGCACAGATATTGCGATGCCGTATTTTGAAACAGAAAATTCAATATTGCTAAAGGAGAAACTGTACTGTTCCTTAGCCAGTAAAGAATTCAGTCTACTACCACTACAAGATCATTTATTTAACCTTTTCACGGCAGCTTAACCTCTGTCAAAGAGAGAAAAACGCGCTTCGACAATCCGCAAAATCTGACTTTTTAACGAGCTCAACTTGACACTTAGCTGTTGTTCTTTATCAAGAATATGTGTTGGTCACACCGTCTGCCAAACGTTCATGAAAGAGGTAAGAAAATGCAAAATGTACTATATTTTGTATTATACACTATCTGTGCAATGTATTAACAGTTGGAAGAGTAGTTCCTCTTAGATTTGCTTAGTAGTTACTTTTATAAATGCTTCAGTTTAATAAAGCACAAATGCAGTATTTTCATAGAGAAAGCGAAAATTTGGGCTACAATATTTCAGACTGAATATACATGAAAAAATTAGAAAAATGATGATGTATTATTGTGTGTGGATGTTGGAGTATGCGTTATTAATGGTCAACTTTTTAAAATGTCACCATCGTTCAGGTTACACTGTAGGCTAAAAAAACGGATTCTTCGATTTTCCAAATTATTTATAATGGATTCATATACTAAATAAAGCAATTTTAATGTATACATATTCCTTTATGTTCAAGTATTTGTTACCTTCCACATTTGAAAGATACATTTAAGCTAAAATAAGGGACAATGTTTCACTTAGAAAAAAACGGCATCATACGGAATTGAGTTTCTAAACTTCAGCAATTTTTAGTATTTTTTTTATAGAGAATTAAAAGGAAATACATGTTAAATGGTTTAATAAGTACAAATTTCCATTCTTCAGTTGGATAAGCATTCCTAGCTAAAAGTATAATTGCAAACAAGAAATGCGATCAACGCTGTTATCAAAACTTGAAGGTATCATATCATTCCTTCTAAACAGCACCAGCTTCTCGTCACACTAAACTCGCATGTAATGTTCTTAGTGGCAGTCAGAAGTAATCTCGTCATTTTACTTCTCGTTTGGCATATTTGATTTGAACCGAGAACTACGTCGTTATTCGACTAATTCAGTTCATAGGATACCCATGAAATAACGTGCATTAATGTGTAGACTGAAAATGCATAAATTAATATTGTATTCAGTGCAAATATTGCATTATTTAGATGTACTGTATATATTTTGTAGACTTAAACCACTCGTCCTAATGCATATCTAGCTCTCTCTTTCTGTTTGTACACACATATAAACACATACATATTAATTTTACTGTTCATACATTTTATTATGACTAATATGTATGCTAACAGATACCTCAATTCGGCAAATCGCAAAAAAATAAATATAAAAATAGGAAACGTGAATAGTTTGTGCGTTTATGTACCGTTACATTGTGTAGGTTTTATCGATTATATAAATATAATTTACGTTCCATAAACATTTGTTTAACGTGGCTTTTATTTTCTTAACGGCATGTTCTTGCGGCATTATTGCAGTGAAGTCATGTACTTCATCTGCTTGATCATCTACTGTTAAATTCTGGTCCATTTTTATTTCTATACTGTATTGAGGATTTGTTCTGATCTGTGTGTTGTACTGTATTGACCGCCTTCTTTTTGATACGCACTGCACGCCCATCCTACCTGGAAAGGGTTCTCCCTTTGAACTGCCTTTCTCAAGGTTTCTTCCATTTTTTCCCTACATGGGTTTTTTTTTGGGAGTGTTTCCTTGTCTTCTTAGTGAGTCAAGGGTGGGGGGCTGTCAAGAGGCAGGGCCTGTTAATGCTCATTGCGGCACTTCTTGTGTGATTTTGGGCTATATAAAAATAAATTTTATTGTATTGTATTGCAAACTGACAATTAGCTAGCTGCTTTTTTCAAGGCTAGCCGCTTCTTCGCCAAAAGACCTCGCATGGATTTAAGGAATTAAGGAATCGCGTGAGAAACTAGAGGGCATTTTACAGTAAAGTACACTGCTGACTTGAGACTACTCTGCCCCCAAGGTTATAACATATCTCCATTCAGGTTATTAAACCAGACCCATTTATTTTAATAAATGATGTGCGTTTATGGGTACTTGCGTGTGTGCCTGAAAGGGGAGGGTGGGTCGGAGCTATGAACCAAGAGAAAAGCAGAGCAAGATTTACACATTACTTGCGCTTCAGTCTCTGCCCAAAGTCCTACTGCCATCATTCCACATATTTATGTCATACACAGTCATACACTAAAACTATCAAACGTTAGTACGCAAAAACGAAACAAAACTTTCAAAAGAGCGGCTTTTTTAACTGTTAAAGGTTTCCAAACCTTCAAGTCGCCGGCCAAACCAGGTGATAGTTAACAAAATCAGTGAATTTGAGTTTGATGGATTTTGTTACTTATTTATGTCATATATGTGTTTAGCTTATTACATCATAGGAGGCAAAGTGTCACAGTGCTTAATACTGCATCCTCACACATTTTGGACTTTCTCCAAATATTTGTGTATTTTCTTAAAGTTCTTGATTTCCTTCCACTTCCATGTTTTTACTTATTTCCAAATTTAAGATCATAGAGCTCAAGGTTGTTCTATACATGGATCAATCCTGTCCAGGGAACCTCACAAGACAGGCTTAGTCACACAGCAACATTCACTTTTATGTTAATTTAGTGTCACCACTTAACACATACCCCAAAGATGCTTATGTTAGATTCACTGATTACTACAATGTGGCCTGGTATGAGTAAAGGTGACCTGCAGTGTTTTATTAAAAGGATGTGGGGTTCTAATTCTTTGGCATACTTAAAAAATCCATACCATTTGCATTATCTCTTGGTTATTATAAATTGTGTCCAACATATTCAATTAATTTACATCTTTATATACAGACCCCTTAATTGTTCTTGTACATGTACCATGGCAGCAAAAGACAAGAATAATACATGTACAATATAAGGTCCATTGAACTGTAGTCTAGCAATAATCATGATTAAGCAGTCATAGCAATGGGTATACGGTAAGTGTCAGACAAAATATGCATATATGAGTCAACTACTTGGATTATTAATACATTTATAACAACAAATTTTCAAGAAAGGCCTGCACTCTTAAAAATACTGTTTTTTTAATGGCACTTTATGGTTCCTTACTGAGTTGTGTGGTTCCTTGTAGAACTATTGCTTGACAAAGCACCATTTCATTCTGGGAAGGGCTTTTTGCATATGAAGTTGGTTCTTTGTGCTTTAAAAAAACTTTGTAATATGGAGAAAAAAACTGAAATCTTTAAATCTTCGGCTACCTAGCACTACACTGTCAGATTAAGAATACCTGGACTTGTAGCCTGTGTGACTGCATGTAGCCAGAGTCATTTTAAACTCATGACTCATTGTATTTCACAAATCTTTTACTATCTAGTCAAAAATAAAGACTCTTTCTGAAATCTTCATGTGAATGGGTCTTTTGGGAACCAAAATGGTTCCCCAATGACATCGCTCAGAAGAACCACTCTGGCACCTTTATTTTTAAGAGTGTGCAACACACTGTTTTTCATAACCTCTAAGAAAAATCTTACTTTTGAAAGAATCCATAGGTGGGCAGAATAGGGCAATAATGGAAAAAATGTATTTAACACCACTAACTTGTAACAAGAAAAAGGCTGAAATCGTGATAGGTATAGTTCTTCATTAGATTTATTTTTAAAGGAAACATTGTACTTTCACTCAGTTTTACAAAACTGCACAAACAATATTAATCCAAGATACAAAGAGAATATTTAAAACAACAATATGCTGTGATTCTGAAAGGAAGAAAGGAGGAAACAGGCTGAAAGAAATCACAGACCCCTAATATGTCAACAAAGTGTCTTTTAGGTATCCTATGGTTAATACAGGTTACATAGAGGGAAAAAACTCATTTTTCCCAGGAGCATTAAAAAAATATATGGAAAAACGTCAGCCATGCTTATCATACACCCTGTTAGCAAAGAAAAGTGAACATATTGTCCCATAGCTGACTGCAGCCATCTTAACCAGGAAAAGAGCTCTTAGCGAGGCGTTATTAATTGTCAATGTTAAGGAAATAGGAAATGGTCCGTCAACATTACGAAGCAGTGAATAAAGGGTAATGTTACTTACAGGATTCTTTCTGCGCTTCTTTGTTTTGTGTGCATTCTTTTAATTCAACGATTTAATCGACATATTTTGGCTGCATCGATTGCGCTTTGTTTTGCGCCAGCCACATAACTCAAGAATCCTATTCAAGAATCAGAAGGAGGTATACTGCCCTTTCCATAACTCGATTCCACGAGCGGCGACTGGCAGTTAAAAGTTCGACTGCAAGCGCCCCTTTTCCGCTCATATCACTTCGAGCGAAAATTACCTGCGACATCAGGAATGTATTTTTAAGAAATCTGACTTTCATTTCAATTTTCTAAAGCAAAGCTGAAATAAGCGACTTGTCGTTCAGCCAGAACTCAACACGGCTGCCTTTCGTTATTCGCGTGGCAACTTCAGAGTTCCTGATTCACTACCCTTAGCGAGAATGCCCGCAAAACGAAATGAGGGTCTGCTCTTGTTTTAACTTAGCCTTGTCTTTTAACCCACTTTGGTAAGTTCGCAACCTTTTTCCGTAAAGGCCAAACAGTAGTTGGTATAGTATGTTTTCAGTTTTGAAGGATAAAGTCCCTTTTACCAAATCATTTAATCGACCTCACAAGGCGGAAGTGCAAAAATGTATTAGTCGACAGAATTCGCACGTAACCAAACTGATTAGTTACAGTTTTAAATCATCTGTCTTCTGTTGGACTGACTGGGTGTTGTAATCATCAGAATACGAGAACAAATCATGGTGCTGATGAAATTAAGTCAAACTAATGTTTCTTTTCTCACAATTTCTCCTTGCGCTGCCTTGAGCCTCGGGAAGCTTGAATCTCAATGACGTTCATAGTTAAGTACCAGCTTTACTTTTTATGTACTAAACATGGGCAGCATCTTATTGCTTGCTTGTGCGTTGCGCTCACTGTTTCAGAAAAAAATAACTCCGATACGATGTTATTAGCTTAATGTCTAATAATACAAACTATAAATATAGAAAATTACTTTGATTTTATAGTAAAAAGCATTATAAATATTATAGCATGATTTGGGAATACGGTTGTTTTGAAAGTAATCTATTGATTGCTTTTTTTCCTGGCAATCAGAAAATGTAATGGTTTTGTCTGGGAAGGGGTTTAGCGGTGTGGCACTCTGAAACTTCGAACTAGAGGTCTGAAAGGGAAGACTGAAAGCCCTAAGAAAGTAAAAAGCTTAAACGAAAACGTATGCCGCCCGGCCTAAGAGTCATTTCTTAATGCACATTCCAAAAAAAAAAAAGATGCATTACTTCGTTATAACAGGAATTTTAGCGGTAAGAAATGACATAGTTTTCCGAAATAAACACATGAGCTGTGGTTTAAAAAGAAGTAATTTAGTTCGTATCATTTATTAACACACGTCTTACGCCCATCACAATAATGCTGTATTGAATTTTTCTGCACATTGTTTGTTTGCTTGCTTCCTGTCCCTTTTTTACCCCTAAACTGTACACATTTCTCCTTGACACTAAACCATGATAAATGCTTGCAACCCAAAATGATCTAGCTATTCTGTAATGAACTGCAAAAAAGAAACTGCATTTTTTCTATATCAGACAAAATCAAAATATTTAATATATGTGATACAATATTTCACATGCAGTCTGCATTGTTCAAAGCAGTTGCATACTCCTTAAAATATAAATCACGTATTCAGTTTTCATGTTCTAAACGAGCTGATCATAAGCATAAGACTAACTATATTCTTATAGCGCTTCCGTTTGTTTTTTTCAGTTCTGGAAGCCGAACTTTGCTCGACTTTCAGTGACTCGTAGTGTAGCGGCCACTCTCGCTTTTTCTGAACTGCTAAGGAGTCTTTCTATTTTAAAAGTAGACAGGAGGTGAAAAACCTGATTACGGGGTAAAACGATCTTAGATTCCCACCCATCTACCTCTTATACTGAGAAATGGTGCCCTCTTCCTGTTGGAAAAGACAAGGACTGTTTTCCTTAAGCTGGATTCACAGAAGTCATTAAAACAAAAAATGTAGGCCAATGTAAGAAAAAATGGAGCACAACAGTCTAGTTTAATATACGAATATAATATAAAAATCTTGATATAGCATGTTAATATAAATATAATGTAAAGTGAACATTGTGCCTGCAAATTACTATTTATTTTAAAGAACAACAATAACAATAATCAAAATTTTTAATTATTTTAAATATATTTCACCAAACTATACATCAACAATAAACAGCATCGTATCAAGCGTAAATTAATTTCTGTTTCATTAAAATTGAAAAATAAATAAATAAATAAAATCGCCTCGCTTCTGGAACAAATTTTCCCCAGTATTGGTGCCTTCTTCATATTTGAAGTTTTTTAAAAGTTCTGTAGAAATATATAATTCTATGTTTTGCTGTCTGACATTTTTTGATTATAAGCAGACTTCTTCGAAAAACTGGAAGTCAGGAAGGAACCAGAAGTCTAGTCCATGGTCTTGCTCTGGTACAGAAAGCCCACCTTTTGATATTCTATACCTTACTCATAAAAAAATATAAAAGGCCTTAACACAAGATGCTTGGAGAAATGCTTAGTTGAAAAAAGGGTACTGCTCTCATGAAGTCCAAAACTACACGATGCCAACTTATTTGAAGTATTTATTGCTCGATGACTGCGCTTCAAATACATTTCAAATGAAGTGTACGTCATCCTGAATTCGGAGAGATTAATGATTACCATGTTATACACTTCTGTAACATACCATTTAAACTGTTTATCATTCATGACAAAATGAACGTATGTAGTTTTATTATTTGATTATAATTATGAAATAATTTTATTTTCCTTGGACTGAAGCACATTATTGAATAGTATCAGTGATTTTAAAGTTTTATAGTGATGAGATTAGCAGTATACCTTTACTTTTTATACCATTTATTTATTGTGTTTGAAAATTTAAACGAGAATGCCTGGTTTACGAGGTGCACATTCAATTTAGTCGATCACTGGTGGAAGACGCCGAAATCGGGGTTAACGTTTACCTTTATAAAAGAGGGCCGTGCTGTTGTAGTTACAGTGATGTACCTGTTCAGCATGCATCTTTCATCACAGCCGAGCTTATGTTTCTGAGGACACCAGCAGTTTGACTCATATGCACATTTCACTTACGATTGAAAAAAATCCTTCTGGATTTACTTTAGCAACGTTTTTGAGAGCAATATAAGCAATTACCTGTAGATTACCATCTTTTGGGATTGTTTTAACATACGTTTTAGAATCAGGCCTGCAAAATACTTTCAGGCGATTGTAGTAACTTTGTTGGTGCTCCATGTAGCCCGTTATTTGAAATTATTCCATTCTCATTCGGAATGTCTTAATAACTCCATTTCAGGGTCGCAGAGCGCCCGGGTAAGTCGAGACACCCATTAGAGTGGGCGCCACCTTTATTAATTCACCACTGAGTTTAAATACATTTTTAATAAGTTGAAAGAATCAATTGCATTGTTCAGAAGATGTACGAATGCAACATGACTACACTAAGGTTAGTAAAAAATAAATAAATAATAAAGCAATAGCAGCTCAATTGTATAAGCTAAAAGAGAAAGTACTTGTGTTGATTAATATACTTTAGTTTGTATGGTATGTTACACTAAAATAATATTACGTTATTGAGTATTAAATGAACAGCATGCCGCATACTTCACATAAACTTCATCTATAAAACACCTTCTAACCTGCTTCATTTTATTTATGTAGCGGAGGTGATGTGTATGCTTTAGTTAAATTTAAAGTAGTCCAAAGTTCTTGGCATATTACACCAAATTATGAACATTTATTTAAATCAATCATGTATTTTCTGTAATTCGTCTCGATTTATTTTTTACTTAATTTTATCGTATACCCAAATAGCAACACATGTATTTTGAAATGCCCCCACAAAAATATAATTTAAATTATTTTGTTAGGCACCGAAATAAAAACAATTAAATATGTAAATTAAACTAAGTATTATATTAGGCAAGTCGGGCAATAGACAAATGACAAACAAGGTGGTTAAGGTGTGTGAATATGTTTATTGTATGCAATGATGTCCAACTTTATTTAAAATTAATTGGCTTAATAAATGACCAGTTAGCAGACAGTTGGTAAATGAGGTCATACAACTAAAAACTTTGTCAATTATGTTTATGATAATAATAAAAACAGAAAAATAAATCAGTAGATCATTGCATACATGTTACACTTGCCAAGTCAACTTTATGAATTAACACTTCATTGTCTTTGTGCACATAGTTTAGGAGCTGGTCGTTTAAGTTCGCAAAGTGCAATACAGTATTAATCAATACTGATTTCATATTACCTACTTCAGATTTCATGATTTTTGTAGCCCAAACAAAATTATGGAAAAAATCAAGTGATTACGAGATGACAGTATGATCGATTTGGACAATGACATGATAGGGTGGCGTTCACACTTCACAGTACTTGAACCAAATTGGGACGGTGCCCGTCCTTATAGTATTAAGAAAGGGGATTAAGAACATGGAATGTTCAAGGAAATTTTATAGTGCCTTTTTTTCCTAAAAACCTTTTAACGCTGACACGTAGCGATTAGTGCGTTACTTAGCTTGGAATTTGACAATAATAAATGTGATAATGGAGCCATTCAACTGTGTTACTGCAGAGATGCCAATGAAACATATCAGGGGAATATGACTATTAAAGGTTTATTAATTATTGGACCTGCTGAATATTGACGTACATTGTAGCTGTACTCAACATTTTCACAAGAAGACTGAAAGGACAAGTCTTAATAGCATTGACCAGTGGCGTTGGAATATTAATAAACCGTTTTTAACTCCCAAAAGCACCACTCAGTCAGATGTACTGCGCTCTTTATTGTTGGAAGAGATCTCGGCGTCTTTAACACATGTAAGAGTGAATCAGACTAAAACGACTTACTGTGGATATCTGAAAAGACCGCAAAGCATCTTTACTGCTTATTGTGTGATTCCTTTTGACAACGTGCAGCGTGGGATTTACTTACCTTATTCGTATATGCAAAATCCTTTGTCGATTTAAACATTTAAACTGAAGATAAAGTAATACATGACATTTATACACGATGTTCATTTTTTTTTAATCAAAATAAAATATGATGATCTAAAAATATATTTCCAAGGACGTAATTAATTATTATACATATTTTATAATTCACAATACAATACATAAATAAATAAAAAAATAAGTCGTTTATAAAAAACTGTAATTAATGTTGAGCTGGGCAAAATAGTGCTTGCCAAAACTTAAAAAGTATGCCACTTTACATTTACATAAAGTTAATCTGAGTTGATATAACTAGCGCGTCATCAAATGGAAAATAAAGATAACTAGATGTGACATAAACGACGTTTCTCAGTCCGGTGCGCCTACCCCTGCTTAGGAGTTCCTTGTTTGTGTTCTTTCTGTCACGCAACTATTGACAGGCCGTAAGACTCGGAGTGTTTTCATTTCAGTATTGGATGGCTGTATTTCTCGTGAATATATACATTCAGTATGCTACGAGTTTTATACTGTATAATGTCGATTTAGGTTTTTTTTTTACATTAACCGCTATGCTAAATAAAATAGCATTGAACCACACTATTATTTGATGAATAATCTTTATGGTACAGAGCAAGTATTTCGTGCCTTAAACGATCAAAAAAGCATCAATATTATAACGTAAAAAAAAAAAAAAAAAAAACATAACATCCTTACAATATTCCCTCTTAAACCGCAGGAAAGGTTTAATATGGAACAACTGAAAAAGATGCATATACTTTTTTATTTGCTAATTAATCAAATACTAGTCTAAAATTATTTCTATTGTTTCTGTGCTAAAAAAAATTAAAACATTGCTTTGTGTAAATTGTATACCTCTATAAATAATAGTTTACCTATTACTTCATGCAAATTATGCAGACTGAGTCGTTTGGATTAGTGATGCAGCAAAAATTTCATTGAATTACTGAGTAATATCCTGAAATTGTAGTTAATTTATTTAAACCATTCTGCAATTTATTTATTTATTAATAAGTTTTTTAATTAAATTTAAATGTTCAAAAATCATATATTTATAACTACAGTCAGGAAAATAAAATGACAAACCGCTGTTTTAAACTTTTATGATGAACTACTCATAACATATTGCAGATGCATAGTAGTGAGGCTAAGTACAGAGCTCCTAAAGTAATGATTAGTTATGACTAAACAAAAATGACGTTAACAAGCTGGTTAAGAGGCCACACTAAAGTAGGTGACTTGGACTAGAGACTAGACATTATTGTTCATGGACCTAAACAGAAGTCACACTTAGGACAGATATTTAACAAGGCTTAATGTAAATCAATGAAGTAAAACATGTTAGTAATAATTACATCATGGAACATGATGGATGACTTGAAACTAGTCAAAATGTGATATTTACAGATCAGTAAAGAGGTTAATAGGGTGATAGGTTACATAACCTAATGTGTTAAAAATAATAAGGGAGTTTACGCTTAAACTGTAACAACCTGTTAGGCTGTGTCAGAATATTATGTGCATGTTTGGTTTAATTTAAAGGGTGTGACAGCATGAGAGAAAGTCCATCTGTTAGTCATATTGGAGAACTGTTTATTGTTAAAGTTTGAAGGAAATGAACATTTTCACCTTCAAGTGGAGATTCAGAAGAGGCATTAGAGGACTCTTTAAAATACTGAAGGCAACTAATTGGGTAAAGGTCAGCTGTACAGGATTATACTTTATATATATATA
>JANRMT010062808.1:21804343-21857083 GCA_026402145.1 Polypterus bichir lapradei | reverse complement strand
CTGTAAACTTTATTTCTTTTAATGGCCTGTTCTCTTCAGATAAATTTTCTGAATTGTTGTTAAACTGTCAGGTCAGTAATTGTGTGTGTGATGTACATTATCTCTCCAGGTACTCCAGGTCACCTGATCAGTTAATCAGGCCATAAAATTGACTTTAGAAGTGTTTTAATTTTTGTCCTACTTCAATGTGCAGCTTTATTAGGTTCATGATCTGTAAAACATTATGTCATAACAATGTTCATATACATTAACATGAACAATTTGATTGCTGTGATATGTATTGAACTAGTGGTATTATTTTAATGAACTGTTGAATACCACAAATACAGAAACCAAACAAAAATACATACAGCCTTCTGTTTTAACAGGAACATTTATTTCTTAAATTTGCTAATTTCGAAATGAGGGTGGGATTGGGATTAGGGATTAACCATAAAGCTACATTGTTTCTTGTATTTAACATGGTATTGAAAACAACATTTGTCTTTTCCCTTTAGGTAGCCCCCTGGCACTCTGATAGGAGGGCATCAGCCTCCTGGCACTCTGGCAACAAGAAGATAATGCTCATCCTGTAGATGTGGTGGGAAACACAATAATGTCCCCAACCCTGCAAAGAGAAAAAAACTGAAGAAACAATAGCAGTCCCCTCCCCGGGAAACTGGGGTGTAACAGAAACTCAAAGTTGCCTTCTTCTGTGGATGCAGGTGATAGCAACAACTCACTGGACCTATCTGTCCCAAGTTTGTAGTAGATGCAGTTTAGGCTGAAGCTGAAAGATCAGAAACCATTAATGGAAATTCAAAATAAAGAGTAATAGGTATGGGGAGTGGCAGAACAGATTTTAATGGGTTGCTAAAAAGAAACAGAACCATAACTTTGAGTTGATGATTCAAAAGTTTCAGAAACAGGCTCTGGAGTTGGGGGCTTGACAAATATAGCAGCAGCACAAATAGGAGTGGGTGGCTTAATGGAGGTGATAATAAACATCAGGGTATGTGGTTTAACAAAACCTGCACCATACCTTAGGATGGGTAGCTCAAAAGCAGCGGCTGCTTACACTGGAGGAGATGGTTTCATCAATGCAGCAGCAAAAACTGAAATTGGTGTCTTAACAGAGGGTAGATGGTTCCATTGAAACAGCAGTAAAAACTGAAATAGATGGCATAACGGAGACAGCAACATACTCAGGAGTATGTGGAAGTGGCAGGAAATACTGGAGATTTGGGTGCAACAGCTGCAGAATTAGACTTGAGTTTCTGGTCAGGGTGAACTGAGGAATTCTGTGAAAAATATTAGAATGCTGGGCTCTTTTCATTCAAAACACACTGCCAATAATCCCCAAAATCATAAAATTTATCGTCATCATTCAAGTCATATTTTTTTTTTTTCAAAAAAGGATAATGCTGCTACAGATTTCTTTTCAATGTCTGTTAACTGAAAATAATTTGAAAAAAAAAATCATTCTGGGGTGTCTAACTAAGTTTGGATCTTAACTTAGATTGCAGGGATTTCTGTAAATAATGTAGCCCAATATGAAATGAACTAATTTTAACATTGTGGTTTTTAAATTTTTCTGGCTAGAGCATTCTCTTGGTATTGGCAGGCACTCAAAACTCAAAAATGTGGTAGGCCTCAAATCAAAAGTCAGACCAGTACTCCAACAAAGGTTTGTATACATACAGTAGGCTCCTCCGGCAAAACTCAGTCTGGTCCAAAACTCAAGAAGCAGTCTTCATGGCTTGCACAGGTGAAAATGCACCAAACTGAAAAAAAAAATATCATTAGGAAGAAAAGATAATCAGTAATATCCCAAATATTAAAGCAATTCTTTAAAACTAAACAGTTTATTAAAAAAAGTTTCAAAACAAGAACTAAACAGTGTTACCTCTTATCAAAAAGGTTTTACCAAAAAAGCAAAACTTAAGCAAACAGTAATCTTTGAACAACACAAGAAAAAGATAATCCAAATAATGAGACAGCAAACAAAAGTGTAACCTTTATGTTCCATTGCTAACACTGAGGTTAGTTTAGTCTTAATATAAGTCTGGGAGTGGTCTCACAGCTGTAGTGTCAGGAGGTATTGCCCCTTTAGCCTTAACTTAAAGTACACAATGCCCATACCAAGAAACAAATCAACATAAGGGAATGCAAAATTAATAAAATAATATTCACAAAGAAATAATATATAAAAAGAAAACAACAACAACAATTTTCTTATAAATGATGTAGCTCAAAATACTTTACAGGATGAAGAAAGAGAAAAAAAGACAAAATATAAAAATAAAATTAGGCAATACGAATTAACATAGAATAAAAGTAAGGTCCAATGGCTAGGGAGGACAGAAAAAACAAAAACAAACTCCAGACGGCTGGAGAAAAAAACAAAATCTGCAGGGGTTCTAGGCCACAAGACCGCCTAGCCCCCTCTAGGCATTCTACCTCACATAAATTACCTCAGTCAGTCCTCATGGTTTACAGGTTTCACATGGAAGAACTTGATGATGATGGTAATGTGGACCTCTGGCCTTCAGTCCATCAATGTAGGGACAGCACGGTGCTTTGATTAGGTGGTGGTGGCGCAGATCACCACCACAGAAAACCGGAAAAAGAACAGCAGAGAAAGTAGGGGTTAGTATGGATTTTGGAGCCACCATGAATGATAATGATAATTAAATGCATATACAGAATATCAGGATTAAACTAAAATGAAGTTTTTCACAACATATGAATATCAATTTACAAACTAATATTCAATAGGTAATAAAAAGATTAAATAAAAATAAAAGAAGCTTAATCCAGGAATAAAACCGTGGCTATCCCATTACAGCGGGGCTCTTGTTTCAGCTTGAGACAGATTTCTTGACATCCTTAAAGAAAGTGATCCACCAGAAATGTTGCTTTAAGAATTCTTTAGGTCCTTTGAGCCCATTCCAACACAACATTACACAAATTCTGGAATGAGTATCTGCCCAAATGGATGTGGTGTAACAGTGGAGGTTCTGATTACCCCTAGTAAATCTGTGGGTTGATTCAGATCCATATAAGCAACATGTGTTTTGGAGAGATCAATGGATTCAGGTTCTGTCTCCTGTTCATTCAAATCAATCTGAAAGAAACAAACAAAAAATTTTTTAAATGATTAATAAACAGAACATGCAAACTCCACGCAGGAAGGATCCGGGAAGCAAACCCAGATCTCCTTACTGCGAGGCAGCAGCGCTACCACTACGCCACCCGTAGGCATTAAGGTGTTTTGCTACTTTTAAATATATAAAGTTCATTTGATCAGTGAAGATTATAAAAATACATTGTGTGCACTCAAGTTAATGTTTCCATTCTTCTAACGACAGTTTAGTAGTTAATAATTCTCTGTTAACAGCAATACAATACAAGGATACAGTATCAGGGAAGCACTTTGAGAAGATGCCTCCTACACCAATGCTCAAAGTGTCAACGTTTAACTGCAGTTTGACTTCTGACTATCTGAGTATAGGAGTTAGTAAAAGTTTCTTTCAAGATTTCAAATTCTTTCTGAGCTCCAGTAGTCCAACAACATTTGTGTGACATTTTCACATAATGGCTGTAAAATTGGCAGCTAGAGCGATACATTTCTTAATAAAACCATTAATCCATTCATTATCTAACCTGCTATATCCTAACTACAAGGTCACGGGGGTCTGCTGGAGCCAATTCCAGCCAGCACAGGGTGCAAGGCAGGAAACAAAACCACAGCAGGGTGCACACACACACCCACCCAGGACAATTTATAATCGCCAATGCACCTAACCTGCATGTTTGGACTGTGGGAGGAAACCAGAGGAAACCCCCATAGACAACATGCAAACTCCACACAGGGAGGACCTGGGAAGCGAACCCGGGTCTCTTAACTGAGAGGCAGCAGCACTACCACTGCGCCACCATGCCACCTCTTAATAAAACATTTTTAATAATTCAAGAAGGCAACAAAATGCTAAACCTGTTCTGTAGAACTAGGAGGAGCTTCTCATCCCAAATGGCCTTTACCTTGCTGAGACCATATCTAGTAATGTCATACAACACCGAAGATTAATGAAACTCCCATTTTTCTAATTTCACAATCATTTTTGCTTAGGATGTTATGCCTTAAAAACATGGCTCAAGAAAACATTTACTTGATTTGATATTTTTTCTGTTTATTAAATATTGCTGTGCATATTATGTTATTAATGTGTTTGGCCTTTTTATATTTTATGTTTTGAATATTGTTTTGCATAATAATACAGGTTGAGCATCCCTTATTCAAAGTGTCTGGGACCAGACCGGATTTTGGATATTGTCAGATTTTGAAATATTTGCATCTTCCTAAAATACCCACCCTCAGTTTCTCCAGTGCGAGCACTTTAAATCACCAGGGTTTCAGGAAGAGAGCAAAAGAAACTGAGCAAAAGACTTGGCTCTGTGAGAAATAAAAAAAAGCTAAAATAGCTGTTATCCATTCAGGAGCTCGGTAATACAAGGTAACTGAAGCTTAATGATTCATTTGTATATTGTGTGGGGTACAGCCCAGACACAGACAGGCAGACATGTTGGTTCACCACACACGTTTTATTTTCAGTCTTATTTAAAGTGCACAAAACCCAGTGCCTCAGCACCAATTACCCCTTTCAATCCTGGCCGCACAACAATGCCTTCTAGTCTTCAGACCGCCTCCACTCCTCTCCTTCAAGCTCCGTCCACTTCCACCCGACTCTCACCATCGAATGGAGGGAGGCGGCCCCTTTTATGCACCCCCGGATGGGCTCCAGGTGCTTCCTGAGGAGCCTCCGCTGACACACCCCCGTGTGGCGGAAGCACCAGCTGTGTAGCCGGAAGCCCTACAGGTGTCCCTGCTCCTCTTCCCCCCAGCACTTCCTGGTGTGGCGGAAGTGCTGAGGTCCAGGGCTCCCAAGGCATTGGGGCACCCCCTGGTGGTGACCACGGGCCCCTACAGGGTTGGGCTTCCCAGCCCTCTACCCGTGGCCCCCAACACAACCAGGGCACAAGCCCTCCTCCGGTCCTCCTGGGTGTCCCGGCTGGGTACCACCCCCAGCCGCGTGCCACAATTGTAACGACAGAGGAGGCACACAGACACACACACACACATATAGACCAGTGTAGCTATTTGGCTGTATTAATTTGAGAGGTGCTTCCCTGTGCTACAATATCTATCAGCCATTTTGACTAATGCATCAAATTATGGCATAAGAATAACAAATAGTGTTCAGAAAAATGTAGAATTTAACAGCAGTGGTGAATCCAGGAAGAATTCAAAATCATTTCAAAATGACATTAAAACACAATTTTTGGCTTTTAAATAAATAAAGTAGATCTTGTTTAAAATGTGTTGCTAATGCTGTTTATATGGTAGCCATTAAAATGTACTATATGTTAGTATTATCATTAATTATTAACTACTTCCATTTTTCTTTTCTGGAGTCTTGCTATATTTCTATGATCCACTGCACAATTGTCACAGTATCTCAGTAATTCTATGGAACATGTCATCAGCTCGAAGGACAACACTTCTACAGAGACTTTATCATTTTAAGCCCTCCATAATTTCATTACATATAATGACTTGGATAATGTAAATGTAAATTGCCCAGGTAGGGCCAGATGGCCATTTGACCAAAATCAATGACAATTTGTATTCTTAAAATACTGAGGATCACAGGATTAAATGGATTATTTTTTTTCAGGGTTTATGACAATGAATGCTTTAGAGAAGTTTAAGTGTTCTTTTACATGAAGTGAAATGGCATTTACTTTTAGTAGTTTACTAAATTTATTGCTTTTTTCATGATAATGTTTCCATGGATACAGTGATTTTAAGTTTAATTGCCCTCTTAGTAAATTAATCCAGCCTCAATCACTAACTGCTTCTGGGTTACTATATCCTATAATTATCAGCTGAATCTCTGCCTTATGCTCAACTCTAAAGTATTTGCTTAACTTGTAGTGTACTAACAGTTTTTTTGGGACTTTGTCACATAGCTTTTTCTTATCTGTTACTTCAGTGTGTAAAAATAAACATGTTCCACATTGACGCTTTTTTAGAAAAAAAAAAAAACTGCTGTAATGCCATTATTATTTTCTTAATTGATTTTTTCCATAATTTGTCTGACAAAACAAAATGAAACTGAAGCTATAAATCTAGTCTCTTAATGCACCTGTCAAGTCTGAAAGTTTCATTTCTCCTCTAATGCCCTTTGAATGTCACATTTCATTTTCTATTATGGGAGGGTGTACATTTCTCTAAAAACCCTCATTTTCCATACATACTATACGTGTTTGGAAATTTAATAGTAGGTTTTATTTTTCAGTAAAAAAGTAAATATTTGGAAGTGAAAGAGTTTAAAAGCAAAACTAGAACAAAATGTCTTTCAAAAGATGGTATTCAGTGTTGTGAACAAAAACAACATATTTTAATGGTGTAAATGATTAATCAGTAGTGTTGTGGCACTGCCCCTTTGATCTTAGACTCTTACTATGTGAAGTTTGTATTTTGCCATTTGTGCATAGTGTTTCTTTACATAATCAAGGATTAAACAGAATGCCTGTTCATTTCAAGACACTTTCACACTAAAACGCACAGTGAGTTGCATGATACATAAAGTAAAAAAGGCACATGAGAGAAACCCAAGAAACACCAAAGGAAAAAATATAGCACAAATGTCTAGCGCAACCTCTCAGCCATATGATTGGTATTATCTGGCTGACTACATCCACAATTAAACTATCTGATGTTTCTTATATATCAGTCCCGTAATAGTAGGTGTAACAAAGAAGCTACAGCAAAATAGCATTAGTTATGAAAAAAAAAAAAAACATACAAAATGTCAATAGACACTAGAACAACAACAACAACAATACAGACAGCACCACAACAGGAACTGAGAGGGTTAATGGTCTGAAGTTTAGTTGACCAAGCAAAATTTAATAACATGATATAAACTTTATTTAATGTCAGTCTCAGGCAAGTGGATCTTTTTAAGAAATGAAAAAGTGCTATAATGCCATTTATTTACATAGATTTAAAAATTGTTCAAACATGTTTGTCATTAAATTGATAGGAAGAATAACATGGAGAACAGTACTGTAAAAGAAAAAATATGCAAAACTATGAAGAAGAAACATTGTTTGAATGTGTAAAAGAAAGGAAGAGGAAATAAAAGAAAATTTGTGAGCAAAATATGAGGAAGCTTGGGAAAAATGGTTATAAAAAAGCAGGAGAAGCATGATGGAAATGGAAAGAAAATACAGTGGGAATTAAACACGCGAAAATCTGAAATAATGGAGATGTTAGTAAAAGTATAATCCTTAGAAGGGCGGCATGCAGAAAAGGATAAAGAGTTTACAAAAATTATTTAGCAATAATAAAAGGAAGACACAGTAATATACAAAAAAGGAAAACTATTTTTATACTTAACATAAATTGAGGACCAAAAAGGAAAAATTAAAAGGAAGTGAAAAAGCAGGAAAAAGCAAGAAGTGTCACCAAAGAAAGAGGACTAAGGTAAAAGGAGAAACAGGTGGCATTTAAAAAGAAAGTGGAGAAGAAAATGGGGCAGAAGTAATAAAAGGAACATATATACAGTTGAACTGGTACAATTGGCCAATGTCTCCTGTGGCCATACTACAGCTACCTGCAGCATGCCTTATTGACTGCAATGTGCATTTCTGGTAATAGATTGTGGTGACACACCAACACTAAATTAACTGCATTCTGCCATCAGTTTTTTGATTGAAAAAAGCTACTGGTAATTTTGCCTATTTTCCATGTTATGGGAGTTTTTGATCTCACCTTTCCAAATCTTTCTGAATTTCCAGTTGACAATGTGGGAGAAAAGCAAAATCACTGTTGATTTTCAGCTCAATATATAGGTACAAAGATGCATGAACTATCCTTATTTATGTTTAAATAAAATTTTGTGCTGATGTTGATCTTTCATATTGTATTTGTAATTATTCAATAGTAAGCTCAGCTCAACATTGGCAGTGGACCTAATAACAGTAAATTGAGCTGAATTTATTTTATTTGAAATACAAAAAGGAGAGAATGTGATAACTAGAAGGGATGTAGAAGAATTGATTATGTCATTGT
Source organism: Polypterus bichir lapradei (assembly GCA_026402145.1). Taxonomy (NCBI): domain Eukaryota; kingdom Metazoa; phylum Chordata; class Cladistia; order Polypteriformes; family Polypteridae; genus Polypterus; species Polypterus bichir. The sequence continues at coordinate 21,848,961 of JANRMT010062808.1, read as the reverse complement.
TGATAAAAAGTATAAAGTAACGAATAGTGACTTAACATGTTTTTAGACCATTGTACAGTGCTGTAAAAGCAAAAAATGTGTCAAATGGAGGAGAGAAAAATAAATCAAAATTAGACATCAAATTATGGGTGTACAAAAATTATATCTGATTATATGGAAGCATTCAAAAAGTTGTATACTTTAGAACTGGATGAGTCTGCAAAAGCATTTTCAACATACATTGTAAAAATCAAAATAAATAATACCATGTGCAAATTCCCAATTAAGTGTTTTTGTTCTTTAATCCTAGAATTCTAACATACCAGTGAAATACTGTATGATATTCCATCTAAATCCACTCTGAATATTCATTAATAAACCTGTTCTTGCCATATGATGCTCGACCTTTTGGTTAATAACTGCTTTGATTAAATCTACCATGATGCATGGTATTCTAGTGGTTTATGGTTACCTGGATCAGCCAATAATATTTAATACATAATAATATAACATTTTCTGGCTTCCCTTTTTAAGGATTTTCTCTAGTATGCGGTTATTTTTTAAAATAGTTATATTATATATTATATATTATATAGTATATTTAACTCACTGAAGTCTTTAGAATAATTGTTTTCTAGTCTCAGAATTTTTGGATGTCAATCAATTATTTAATCTAAGATACACTTTTCTGAACTGCACAATTTCAAAATAACTAAGTACCTTCTTGATAGTTTCTACATCTGACGTGAGGGTTTTGATTTGTTTACATTCCTTTTTTAGAGAATATTAGTATTCACGCATTTTTTTTAATTCTTCTGACTAGAAGCTTTGTTCAGAGATATAATTTTAGATTTATCTACTAACAAAAACAAGTGTTCAATAGTCATAAAATATGTATTTTTCAATCAACTAGACTGAGAATATTATGCATAGCATTTTATTAAAGTATATTCTTTTCTTATAATTTAGAAGCTATATTGCATAAAATTTCAGTAATCATTGTTTGTGAAAAAAAGTTTTGTCAAAGAAGTTCTTGTTGATGCCATGAATAAATAATGTTGTACGTTGTGTGTAAGTTATTGTACGCATTACCTTAGGTGATATAAATGGAACTGGGCACATTGTAGATCTATGAGAAGGAGATGTCCCATCTGTTATCAAATTCCCAGCCCAACTCCACACAGAGTAGAAAAGGTACATTTATAATTGTAACTCATTAATCCAAAGTTACAGTTTCTGTTTCAGCACTCTGCTTTATCTTCATTGCATTTAACTCACATGGAAACAGTCTGTGAATGGCAATCCTGGACTCAATAATTTACTATTAAACATGCTTCAAAGAAAAAGGAAGGCACAGGAAAATACTGTTTGGTCAGGTGTGTTGTATTATTCATGCCAAGGTCATCCAGCATGAAAATGTTATAAGACGATATCTGGCTTTACAGGTTTTGCAGATTATATTAACGAGACCGGTGTCACACGTAAATGTTCATGGCAGTCGGGTGGCAAGTTCAATGAAAGGTCCATCCATCCATCCATTTTCCAACCCGCTGAATCCGAACACAGGGTCACAGGGGTCTGCTGGTGCCAATCCCAGCCAACACAGGGCACAAAGCAGGAACCAATCCCGGGCAGGGGGCCAACCCACCGCAGATGAAAGGTCCCAGTTGCTTACTTCATCACAAACACACTGACAACAGAACAACAAAAGTTTTTACTGGACCATGTATTAGTGGCGCTGCATAAGAGAGGTACCAACATATTCTGTGTGACATTGGATGGATATACCGCCAATCACCATATGCTCTATGCTTGGATGCCAGCTAAACCTGAACCTCTGAGAGCCTTTAAAGCCATACTTTGCTCACCACTCAACTGACATGCTAATCTTTGCGATGATGGGTATTTGTCACATGCTATTTTAGTCCTGCTGGATACTACAAGTGAACTGGAGCTGAATTTGACATCTAAAAGATCTCCAAAATAAAGTGGGCCATCACACTGCAAAAAACATTACAGTACACCCCCAAAATTTGCGGGGGTTAAATTCCTAGAGCACCCACGAATTATGAAAAACCACAACTTTTGGATGTGGTTAAAAATGCCTTTTAAATGCCTATTTTTATAGTTTAAACCCTAAATACAGTATGCCCCCAAAGCACTTTAATTTTGTTGCAAACTCAGCTTAATACATTAACTAAAAAATTACCTTAATACATTACCTAAAAACAGAATGTAAAGGTAAACCCGTCTACTGTACAGTACTGTACTGCTATGTCTCCCGCGGTGCTAGAATGAACGGGTACTCACCAATGATGAATGATATTGATGATGATGAAGTACCTGTGTAGTACGATGCACAGAATTTAAAACTCCTTGGGTGGCACTTCTTCTTCAGGCACTTCAGAAGGAGTCGTATCTTTGGACGGGTCTTCTTCTGGTAGGGTTTCGTACTGGCTTTTCTTTATAGGTTTCAGGAACATTGTGATGGGAAGTTGCTACATTGTCTCCTCTAGCAAACTGCTGGTACAATTTCCATGCTTTCTCACGAATGATATTACCGTCCAAGGGGATGTTCTTCTTCCTGCAGTCGGTGATCCACAATGTCAAGGAAGATTCCATCCTGACGATATTTTTATTCCTTACGGTCGTTACCTTTTTGGTACTCCAGATCGCTGCTTCGTTCTTCTTTATGTAGTGTGTGGTGCTTTCATTAATGCCATAGTGGCGCACTATCACAGCATAACTTTTTAGTTCCCGGAGCAATTCCAGTAGTTCAACCTTCTCCTGGAGTGTTTTAAATGTCTTCTGGCACTTAGGCTCAGTGCCAGAAGCCTTACAAGGTGCAGGACGATTCGGCGACATCTTGTACGTTTAATAATAACAAAATGAATACAATAACAAAATAGAAAACACAAGGACACTCAACTGGAGTCGCGTCACAGGGCAGCAAGCAATGAGCAGCAAGGAGAAATGAATGGCGCTCTTGGATTTGCTAATTTCACCATGCCAAACCGCGTTTCCCTCAGTGGTAGTAAACCCACTCACCTGGAGATGCGTCACAGTGCAGCAGTCAATCAGCAGCAAGAAGAAATGAATAACGCTCTCGGATTGGCTACTTTCACCATCCCAAACAGCGTTTCCCTCAGCGGTTGCTTCCTGTTCTCTCTACAGCACAGTATTGCCACGAAAAAAGCCATAAAAAATTGCGGAGGATATTTGCGCTTTCCGCTAACAATTAATAGTTAGGTTATAAGGAAAAATCAGCGAACGACTTAGTCCGCGAACCCTGAACCGCGACTTTACGCGGGTCTACTGTATTTGGAACACATTAATATTGACATCCAAAAGATTAATATAGTGGCAAAAAAAAGGAGTATAGACACAAATCCCCACTTCAAATACATCCTATTATATATTTACCCAGTTAGTTTTTATACTTACACTGCAAACTGATTTGTATATAATGCTGAAAACTTGTATTTTAGGTGTTAAACCAAATGTTTAAAATCCCCATGCCAAAGGCTTCAGTCCCGATTAGATTCTCTGAACTTAGAAGAAATTTTAAACTTCTTATCCATGACCATTTGGCAATGAGCGATGGAACGTCTCTTTAGCAATTTTATAAACTGTCTCCTCACTTGTCTCTTTGATGTTAAGAAAAAATAACTAACACTTACTGTATAACTAACATAAGTAGCACTTTGCAGTTTGGCTATTACACAGAGATTTAACTACAGGATGCAGTTACCCACAAAGGGAGGACCCACTGAACTGCACTGGTATTACCTTAGATATTTACATCAGTACTGTTCTTTCAGTTCCATCTGCAATGACAATTACAGTATTTTTTGTTCTCAGTGGAAAACTGCATAGTGCCAGAAAATATAATTCCTCCCTGGATCCAGAGTTGTATTTAGGCATTAAAGTCCCCTTTTGAATGTTTTGTAGTTATTGCCAGTTTTTTTTTTTTATGTTGGCACTTATTTAAGATTTTCCAAGACTGAATTCAAAATGTAATGTGTCTAAGAATTTCCTCTGGCAAGAAATTTGTGAAGAAAAAAATACATGGGTTGGAAATAATATGATTTTCTTTTTTTCCAGATAACACACTAAATACACACTGGAGAATGACAAAAGACAGCCTCCACTGTCAAGTGAAACAAAGATGGAGAAACAAGGGGTGGTTCGGCTAGTGTTTCCACACAGATAATTTTTTTCCTTCAGAAAACTGCATTTCTTGCTACTAATAACTGAGGAAGTTTGTTGAGAAAGTTTTAGGTTTTTTTTGACGATTTTCTTTATGAAAAAAGTACTAAGTGGAACTTTACTAATGAAAACATGGAAATTTCTGAACTGCTGTTTTAAGATGAAAAGGAAGGAAGTGTCAATGATGATGGGGACAATTTGCAGCAACTAATCTATTTTATTGACATCATAATCCTTTTAATTACAAACATTGTTTGTTATATTGCCTTTGTGGACTTTGTAAAAGCAAGTTCTGTTTGCTCTATGTAACAACAAATATTGTCATTTCTGTGGGCTTTGAAAGTCATGTAAACACAAATATCTATTTTATTTTGATTGTGGGTTGATTTGTACAACTATTGTTAGTTTTTTGCTATTCATAGCTATTTTCCAAATACCATTGGCTATGTTATTGCCATTGTTGTAATAAATTATGAATCACAATTTAAAAGGCCTAATAATTACAGTGCTTATGTTAAGAATGGAAAAAATTCTATCTTGACGTAATGCATGTTTCTTGACTTGACTCTTCAGCAGTGGGATAAAGAAGAAAAAGGTTATTTCCTTCTCTGCTGCAAACTGCCTATTTTGGGCCTCCAAACTGTGTGTCAAAATTAATACCTCTGCAAGAACAATATATATTATATTCCAATATATCCAAAATGATGCCATAGAAGCTACACTGATCCATAGTTACTATGGGTTGTAAAGATCCATAGTCACTAAAATGTTTAAAGAAAACAAAAATTCAAATAATTACCACTAATTGGCTTTTGATTGTTAAATATGAATGCAATAACAAAATATATTATATTAATAACATTTCTCTATGATTCATTAATATTTGCATAAGTAATGCATAAGAAAAGTAAAATTAAATTGTGAAGCCTAAATTTGCATTTTATTCTCAGGTACTCTAATTTTGGAGTACTGTATAACATTAGGATTCTTATTTTTCAAAAGTAATATTCCAAAATTTGCTTTCCTCTTGAATGTTATTACATGGAGTATATCAATAAGTACCATATATACTCGCATATAAGTCGGGTCTTGAAACCCGAAAAATCGATCATAAAATCAGACTCCAACTTGTATGCCCGTTCAAAAATACATTTTCTTGTTTCCTCCAATCTCATATCAGTTTCTCAGACACGTTGAATTTTGTTGCAGCAGCACAGTTACCAATTTCTTTCACCACTTCAACGACTTTTACTTTAAAACCAGCTTTATATTTTCTTCTGATCGAACACTCCATCGTAGATAAGTGATGCTCTTACGATAAAGGTGTATGAGGGTCTGAGATACACAAAACAGTGGAAACATCGCTTCGGAATAGTAGCACAATACATAGAAAAAAGGCAGTGTGCTCTGTGGTTACTCTTTCAGGTGGGCATTCATAATCTCTTGGACCAATAGCATGAATTTTCCACATTCGACTTACAGTGGGTACGGAATGTATTCAGACCCCCTTCGATTTTTCACTCTTTGTTATATTGCAGCCACTTGCTAAAATCATTTCAATTAATTTTTTTCCTCATTAATGTACACACAGCACCCCATATTGACAGACAAAAAATAATTTTTGAAATTGTTGCAGATTTATTAAAAAAGAAAAACTGAAATATCACATGGTCCTAAGTATTCAGACCCTTTGCTCAGTATTAAGTAGAAGCACCCTTTTGAGCTAATACAGCCATGAGTCTTCTTGGGAAAGATGCAACAAGTTTTTCACACCTGGATTTGGGGATCCTCTGCCATTCCTCCTTGCAGATCCTCTCCAGTTCTGTCAGGTTGGATGGTAAACGTTGGTGGACAGCCATTTTTAGGTCTCTCCAGAGATGCTCAATTGGGTTTAAGTCAGGGCTCTGGCTGGGCCATTCAAGAACAGTCACAGAGTTGTTGTGAAGCCACTCCTTCGTTATTTTAGCTGTGTGCTTAGGGTCATTGTCTTGTTGGAAGGTAAACCTTCGGCCCAGTTTGAGGTCCTTAGCACTCTGGAGAAGGTTTTTGTCCAGGATATCCCTGTACTTGGCCGCATTCATCTTTCCCTTGATTGCAACCAGTCGTCCTGTCCCTGCAGCTGAAAAACACCCCCACAGCATGATGCTGCCACCGCCATGCTTCACTGTGGGGACTGTATTGGACAAGTGATGAGCAGTGCCTGGTTGTTTCCACACATACAGCTTAGAATTAAGGCCAAAAAGTTCTATCTTGGTCTCATCAGACATTCTCTGGAGACAACCAGGAAATCTATCCCTTTTACTGTACCACCAGTCCAATTAATACACCCACCTGTTTCAAATTTTTGTTATATTCCTTCATTAACATTTGTCCAGTTCAAGAGTTTGGCTGCTAGCTGGTTGATTGAGTAAGCTGCAGTAGTCGAGGAAGACAAGAAAAATGTAGAATGTATTGAGTAAGTCTGGGAAAAGTTGGTCATCACTGGTATTCAATAACAAAATGGCTATTGGAATGTGAAGCTAGTGGTTTTTAAAAGGAAATACAGGGTTACAGTTATTGTTTTTAACAGATGATTTGACTAATGTTAATTTATATGTATACTGTTAATGCTGTAGGTATGCTTTAGTGGCGGTTGAACAAAGTTCTATGGTAACACTATTAATTAAGTTGTCATATACATCCATCCATCCATCCATTATCCAACCCGTTATATCCTAACTACAGGGTCACAGGGGTCTGCTGGAGCCAATCCCAGCCAACATAGGGCACAAGGCAGGAACCAATCCCAGGCAGGGTGCCAACCCACCGCAGGACACACACAAACACACCAAGCACACACTAGGGCCAATTTAGAATTGCCAATCCACCTAACCTGCATGTCTTTGGACTGTGGGAGGAAACCAGAACACCCAGAGGAAACCCACACAGACACGGGGAGAACATGCAAACTCCACGCAGGGAAGCGAACCTGGGTCTCCTAACTGCGAGGCAGCAGCACTACCACTGCGCCACCGTGCTGCCATCTTGCAAAATATTTCAGTCAAATTTTGAAGGTGTCCAAAGTATTCCTATTTACCAGCTTACTAACTGTAAATTAAATTAGTAAATACATGTGGTTACCTGAGTATGCTGGTAATATTCTGAGCTGGCTTCACCACACTCTGTAGTGCTTTGCAGTTCTGACCTGAACAGGTGCATTTCCAGCATATTATTTAGACACTGATGATAGACTCCACTGTATTTCAAAAGAAGTTGGTGAGCACAGATGTAGACATCTGGGGCCTCAAAAGTATAACGCCGTGTGTAGAATTCAAACTAAAGCATGGTGTGCAGACAAAACTGGAAATGTGTATACACCTATGTTCCACGTACTTACATTCTGTAAATCCCAATGAACGTAAAATTTTACATAAAATTTAACACACATGCATGTGCCTACAGCCCCACCCCAACATCTCCCAAAATTCCACATATTTGAATATGTAAATCAATATAGATAACCCCTTCCATTCAGTGGTTTGTTAAAAGACAAAGGCAAAAGCATGTGGGGAAAAAAAACTACTAAGTCCTACTAAGTGAAGTGGAGGCAAGGGAAAATATACTATTTGGTGGCATAAGCAGTGGCACAAGCAATAAAAGGAAAATGAAGTGGCACAGTGTTGCAGAGGCACTGCAAAAGCTCAGGTTCTGACAGTCACACAGTTGCAGGAGTTGCTGCAGTTACTGGCAAGACACTTATAATTGGCCTTTTACCAGCTTACCATTATCCATACTCGTGTAAATAATTTGCATGTTTAATAAGACAAACAAGCAGGTATTAATTATTTTTTATTCTGTTCCAGACATTATTACAAATGTTAATCCGCATTCTGGGGAAATAACTCCAGGTGATGATGATGGTGTTGCTGCCATGCCAAGCACATTTTCAGGCACTGGCTGCTCAAACACCCCTGCCTCCGCAACTGCTGGGTGACCATCTGATCGTGTCCTGACAGATGCTGTTTTGGAATCACAAAATTCATTAGTGGATGCTGTAAGAGATGTAGCTAATGAAGTACAGAATATAAGGCCAGTACTATGTAATATTGACCACAAATCAAATGAATGGTTTAAAAAATAAATGCTGAGTCTGCTTACCTGTGTTTACATTCTGGTAAATACATTCAATCAAAGTTATAATGCTGTCTGATTTGGCTTATCAGTTGGTGCACTAGGGTCAGGTTCATCACACCACATCTCCTCAGGTACAGGCAAACCACGATTTTGTGCCACATTATGCTGCACGCTACATGATTGCACAATGTGATACACTTTCTGCGGGCTATAGAGCAGCACTCCTTTTCCTCTGTTCCAGGCAGAGCCAACGGATGCAAAGCTGCCCTATAGAATGTTCTACCCAAGGTCATTATAACATCACTCTTCTTTAGTCAATGGGTCGGCGAGCAAGGAGAGAAGCCACGTCTTCCGAGGGTACTCGCTGTCACCTATGTAATCGTGTTAAATGGTTACATCATACAAATAACTTACACTTTTGATGAAAAGGGTAATATTAAGCATAACAGCATTTTCAAGTTTGTTCCCAACACTACTATTTCTCAGGATGAATGAATTATGAGCTGAACCAGGTCATTTCGTGACAACATTAATGAGATGCATTTTTGCATCACAGATAATTTGCACATTAAAAGAGTGGAAATGCTTTTTATTTACATAAGCACATTCATTCTGTGACGTCTCCATTATAGAAATGTGTGTACAGTCAACTACTCCAGTTACATTTGGGAAAAAGGACATTGCTGCAGATTGCCCTTTGATGTCTACCTGTAAGGAATTTTTTATTTTATATTTAGACTAGCAAAATACCCGCGCTTCGCAGCGGAGAAGTAGTGTGTTAAAAAAGTAATGAAAAAGAAAAGGAAACATTTTAATAATAACGTAACATGATTGTCATGAGTGTTGCTGTCATATACATGCCTGCCTAAATAAGTCACCCTCGCTTCGCTCTTACTTTTTTACCGTTCAATCATGGCTAGTGGCGGAAAAATTATAAAATGGAAGGAGGATTACACTGAGTATGGCTTTACCAAAACAATTATTGATGGCGAATCGATTATTCATAAAGCTTGAATTGGTGATCTGTTTTTGTGTGTTAACCTCATATTTTTTCATACTTCTTCTCAAACCAAGGTGGTGCGAGGCTAAAATGAATTGGGATGCGCTGATCAATGTTATCGGTGTACCAGGAAATCATGCATTGACAAAAGTTCCCCTTTGATTGTAATGCAAAGTGTGATTAAATGCATTATTTTTTAACGCGTTATGGAGCACATGCATCGAAGCTTCTCAGCTGTGCTTGTGCTAAGAAAAGGAAAGATTTTAAAAATAACGTAACATGATTCTGCGTTAACCGCATATTTTTTCATACGTCTCAAACCAAGGAAATGCGAGGTTAAAATGAACCGAGAAGCACGCGTACATACTCAGTACATCCCCTCTCGGGAATCGAACCTCGGATGTAAGCGATAGAGGCGAAGCCTCTACAATTACACCACGGTGTGTGGCTTATTTATTTGAGAGTATGTAGATCGGGGTATATATATATATATATATATTCGCAGCGGAGATGTAGTGTGTTAAAGAAGCTATGAAAAAGAAAAGGGAACATTTTAAAAATAACGTAACATGATTGTCAATATACAGTAATTGCTTTGTGAGTGTTGCTGTGATCAAGGATTCGATTATCATTATTTGTTTCAATCAGGGTCGTATTGTACGATGTGTTGTGTTCAAGTTACATTCTGTGTTTGTTAGTCGTTGTAAAGATTAAATTCTGTAATTACAGCCACATTAGCTCCACAAATGAGACACACGGGTTTACCGGCAATGTCAGTAAACATATACTCAGCCTCCCATCGGTTTTTAAAGGCTCTATTTTCAGAATCAACTTTTCTCTTAAGCATCGTGTGGGCTAGCTTCGCAATAACTTGCAAGCTAGACTTGATTAACGCGGTAAGTGTTCGGCAAGGCAGCTGAAGCGCTGCGTTATGGGATCTGTAGTTTATTGTGTTACCAGCGCTTCAAATACCCAGGCCATTAATAACAATAATACAGTATATAAAATGATCTCGTGGGCCAGATATAATTACACGCCGGGCCGGATGTGGCCCGTAGGCCTTGAGTTTGACTCATATGGACTAAATAGAACTTGAAAAGAAATATTTTTTGGAATGTGATCGCGCAAGTCAGTACATCGGGTGCTATTGTGGTTTTGCTTGTGTGCTTCAGTAAGTTACCGTCCCCTCGCTCTTACTTTTTTACCGTTCATCTAATGAATACACTGAGTATGGCTTTACCAAAACAATCATTGATCGCGAATAAAGTATCCATTATTCATGAAGCTTCAATAGGTGAATAGGTGATCTGTCTTTCTGCGTTAACCGCATGCGTTTTCATACGTCTCAAACTAAGGGGATGCGAGGTTAAAATAAATTGAGAAGCACGCGTACATACTTAGTGCATCCCCTCTCGGGAATCGAACCTCGGACGTGGGCGCTACAGGCGAATGCTTTACTATCTCGCCACAGCGTGTGGTTTATCTATTTGAGCGTAGCAGTGTAATTCGGCTTTTGTTCAGCACTCTTTGGAATTGTTACTTTTTGTCTGCGCACTGCGTCAGTTCACGTGAGCCGCTGAATATGGTTTTATATGTCACTCGCTCGCTTCTAATTGTTTCGCTGCCTTCTTAATTATATAATGCATGTTTTCTAAAGCGCGTTTTGTAGCTCTTCCTGGCTTTCTACGTAATGCGTGATTACGTGAGAGGCGTGATGATGTCATACGAAACTCCGCCCCTCCAGCTGAACTCCATTACAGTAAATGGAGAAAAATAGCTTCTAGTTATAACCATTATGCGTAGAATTTCGAAATGAAACCTGCCCAACTTTTGTAAGTAAGCTTTAAGGAATGAGCCTGCCAAATTTCAGCCTTCTACCCACACGGGAAGTTGGAGAATTAGTGATGAGTCAGTCAGTGAGTGAGTGAGTGAGTGAGTGAGTGAGTGAGTGAGTGAGGGCTTTGCCTTTTATTAGTATAGATACCGACAGGAAACATGATAAATAGCATTTTTTACTATTTGGATTCAACTCATGAAATTATATGTAGAGTGCAATCTTCAAAAGTTGCCCATTAATTTATCATTACTTGTTAAATTTTAAAATGTAAACAAAAGTAATTACTTAATTCTGAGCTATGTAAATAATAAATTCATGCCAAAGGTATAATTATATTGCTACCACAGAAAGTAGGGGAATTTATTAAAATTGGTTTGGCTTTAGAATGGGGATATGAAGGGTAAATAAAGCTTAAGTATATACTTTGGGGTATCAAAGTTTACTGTAGTGTTAAGATTAATCCAATTATCAAAATATAAATCTGAATCTATGGTGATTCATAGTTATTTTTAGGTGTGTATGCATATAATGTGAAAAGCACATAATACAATAGCCATGCCTGTCTGTCTGTCCATCTGTCTGTCCTCATAAACCTACTTATCTCCCAGTGAACTGATTTTGTTGAAATTTGGCAAAGGTATTCTTTCAGAAAAATTGTCAGAGCTTTTCAATATGCATAGAACATGCTTGTGATAGATGGTCCGTAGTGTAAGGCAAATTTTACATAAATAATCACACCCCAAAAAGTGCAGACTCCAATCGGGCAAGGATGTGTGTGAGTGTGTTTTGCTTCACAGTTTACTGAGGTGCTGGCTGATCACGGCACATTCATGTGCACAGGCAGGTGTATCACTCAGGAAGCTCAAAGATGCCTTGGAGGAAGCGGCTCCTTGCACTTCTGCCCAATTAGTCAGCTGAGTATAAGAGGAGCCTTCACAGAAGAGAGGAAAAAAAATGAGAGAAAGGTAAAAAAAGAGAAAGATGGAGGTAAAAACATGGAGACAAAGGCAATCGTATGAGAGCTGGTGAGTGACAGAGAGAGGAGGCAGGCAGCTGGGAGGAGAGCCTCTTGGGGAGTGTGAGGCCGATGCTCAGGGCTGTTGAAGTGGATTGCTCCAGCTGAGTGACTCAGGAAGCTGGAGTGATGGGGAGCCGGGGAGAGGCAGTGGGAGCTGTAGGTGAAGGAAGGCTTGGCACAGTGTCTTGCAGGAACCCAAGCCTGGCAATGGGAGTCGGGGAGGCTCGGTGTTGTACCCTGCCGGGTTTACAGATGGCTACAGGGACCTGAGCCTAGGAGCATTGAGGTTCTGCCAGGTGCCCTGTTGGGAGCCATGGGCAGCAGGAATACAAACCTGGTAGTGAAGGGTGGCTGTGTCTGTTGGTTAGGCATCTCTTCTGTTGCAACGTCCTGTTTGGGATTAGCAGAGGAGTCATCATTTTTAAATGGCAGCATTATTTTTAAGGAAAGATCCATGCCTGGAAATTTTAACCTAGCTGTTAATTGAATAGTTATTAGATTAATTTTAACCTCCACATTTTTTACTGTTTTTATGGGATTATTTATTTATTGATGAAGAATGCACTGCACTACTTGTCTGAACACTTAGTTTTTTTTTCTGCTGGATTTAAATAAAAGCATTATTCACTTCTTGCACCTTCCTATTGTTGTCTGTGTGTTACCTCAACTGCCTGACTCATCTCAGTTACAACTACTGATGATCTGGGATCAAGAGGCTCCCGGGAGGAACAGGTAGCATGGAGCTGACTCAGACAGTCACAACGCTGTACGATGTTTTGAAATTTCAAAATCTCCCATTGAAAAGTACTGATACATTTGTCAACTCATTTATCTTAAAATAGAGAAGCATTCTGTGCAACTTTATGAATTATGGATTACTTTACTGTTTCAAATTCACCTTGAGAGAGAGGTTACTTCAACAAGTACAAGGTAGTCAAAACTCTGGGGTATACACGTCTGTGCCCAAGCTGCTCATATACTAGCTGATGTTTCTTGCTACTTATGGAAAGTTAAATGTTAAATGTTCAACAAACGTAACATTTGTAAAAAAAAAAAAAACAAACCTGAAAGTGAATAGAAGAGGAAAGGAATTATGTAAGGGTTGCTTTAAAAGCACAGAGTGAACAAATTTTGTACTCAACATTTACAGTACAATAAAATCAACCTCACAGCTGCAGGTGAAAGGTGTTTGAACTGATTAATTACACAATAAAGGCGAAGCTCCCCTAATTCATATAAACATAGGATGGGTTTAGAACTGTAACTGCAGTTGACATGTGGGCAGAAGACTGAAGGCGCAGAGTATACAACAAGGAGCGGAATGTGGTGTGCAATTTTAACTGGGCACTAAGAGGTTGATTATGCCATAAATAGCAAGGGCAGAGCAAAAAGAGTTACATAGGTACATAACATATGACAAAGACTGAGGTGCGGTTACGGTATACTGTATATCTATGCCTGAAGAGCAGCTTCTGCTTCTGTGTATCTTGCAACTGAGAATTTAAATCTTTAGTGTCAGCTTTGATATTCTACACAGTTCCCTTCCAATTTCTTAGTTATTTGGATAATTAATTAATTAATTAACTTAATGAATTATTGGTTTTTTACTAATATTACAGTAACAGCCAGATGGAAAATTTAGTGCAGTTTCTTTCTAACTGTTGGTCCTGGCTATGACGTTAAACTGTATCCAGCCCTGCAAGTGGTCCTCCAACTTGTAGGGAAATCATGGGGGTTGATGGCAAGATTAGCATTCTGGCCACTGTAAAAAAACTTCACAAAGCTCCGAGACCACAGAAAGGACTCCTTAGCCATAGGAAGGCTGCTCACATCATGAAGGGGTTGGGAGAAAGCCCTCGGGAGCCCCATCCCCGGAAGAGTCGAAACCGTTGGAGAGCCAATAGGGTCAGGTCTGTTGGAGATTGGAACTGGTGTGGTGCTGAGGCATCATCTGCTGCACAGCAGCACTCGGGTCCCAATTTGATGCGGTCCATACGGATGGGCGCATGGAATGTCTTGTCTCTCCAGCAAGATGATCATCTTCCTCTGCTGTCGAAGGAGCTGTGTAAACTCCGCATTTCAGTGGCGGCACTCTCTGAGGTGCGCAGACCGGGGACTGGCCAGATCTCTGTAGGTGGATACACCTTTTATTTGTCTTGTCAGTCTGATGGCTGTCATACTCTGGGAGTAGCTGTTGCTGTAGCGGATTGGCTTCTTCCGATGGTGTCCGATGTCATTCCTTTCAACGAGCGTATTATGGGACTCAGATTACGGCACTCTCTGGGTGTCTTGTCTGTTGTCTCAGTGTATGCTCTGACTGCGGTGAGTGATGTCTCGGCGAGGCAGACATTTTATTCGCAGCTTTGCTCGGTGGTTGACGGATGCCCACGAGGTGACACTCCTCTGGTCATGGGTGTCTTCAATGCAGCCACTGGTACTGACAGGGCTGGCTATGAGGATTGTCTTGGTCCCCATGGGTCTGGTGATCGTGGTGAGAGTGGCTCCATGTTCCTTGACTTTGCAAAAGGTCAGGGGCTGTGAATCGCTGGATCCTAGTTCTAGCACCGTGAACCGCATCGTTGGTACTCCAATACTGGTGGTGCGGTGAAGGAGATCAATCACATTCTCGTGGGCAGACGCTGGAGGCTCTTGCAAAACTGCAGGGTCTACAGAAGTGCCCAGTTTGTGAATTCTGACCATAGACTTGTTGTTGCTACTCTTAGGATCCAGCTTACTGTAGGTCCAGTAGGTTACCACCTACTAGGAAAATGAGACTGGACTTGGCCAGACTCCAAGACTAGGCTGTTTCTAATGGGTTTGCACGCAGTTTGTGTGAGGAACTTTCAGATTTGGGTACGAATGCCGATCCTAATGTGATGTGGGAGACCTTCCGTGACAAGACCCTGAAGGTTGCTGAGGGTTGTGTTGGTGTTACCGGTGTTCCCAGAAGGAGGTGTTTCATCTCGCAGTGCACCCTGGATATCATCGAGAGGAGTTGCAGCGCACGGCTCAATGGCAACTCTGGTCTGTACCGGGAACTGAGAAGGACGGCTGTGAGGGCTCTGAGGACAGATAAAGAGGTGTTTGTTAGAGGAATCTGTGAGCAAGTGACACACCATCTGTGGTCTAGCGACCCACGCCCTGCTTACAGAGGAATCGAAGCATTACGCACATCTGAATCTGTTCCTCGGAGAGTTGCAGTCAGGGCAGCTGATGTAACAGTCCTTACAGATGACACTGCAGTTATGACCTGCTGGGTTGGCTACTTTGAGCAGTTGTTCAAAGCTGATCCTCCGGCTAGGACGTTGGATATCTTTGGGTCCACAGTTCTTGAGGCTGATCCTCCAATTAGCTGTGAACCACCCAATCTCACTGAGATTGCACAGGTGTTGAACCAGCTGAGGGGAGGAAAGGTTGCAGGGATCTGTGGTATCCGGGGTGAACTTCTCCAGGCTGGTGGTAAGGCTGTCCTCCTAGCATTGCAAGCAATCTTTGCTTCCATTTGGGAGACTGGCATCATCTCAACTGACTGGAAGACGGGACTTGTCGTCCCTATCTGGAAAGGGAAGGGTGATCACCTGTATTGCAGCAACTACAGGGGGATAACACTGCTCTCGGTGCCGGGTAAGGTCCTTGCTAGGGTCTTCCTCAATAGGATCTGTGATCACTTGCTCACCTACCAGCGACCGGAACAGTCTGGTTTTACGCTTAAGAAGTCTACCACCGACCGCATCCTGGCACTGAGGGTTCTCATTGAGCGCAAACGTGAATATCGGCAGAGTTTCTTTGCAGCCTTTGTCGATTTTCGCAAAGCCTTCAACTCAGTTGATCGAGCTACCCTGTGGGACATCCTGAGGGTTTGCAGCATCCCCTCGAGGTTGCTGGATATCATGGCTGGCCTGTACACTGGTACTGTGAGTGCTGTGCAGAGTGAAGGCAGGACCGCTGCATTTTTCCCAGTTGATTCTGGGGTTCGTCAGGGGTGTGTTCTTGCTCCTACTCTGTTCAATGCTTGTATGGGCTGGGTGTTGGGCAAGGTCATGGGGTCCAGCAGGTGTGGGGCATCTGTTGGTGAAGAAAGATTCATGAATCTTAACTTTGCTGATGATGCTGTGATCTTCGTGGAGTCAATGTAGGCTCTGATCGGGGCACTCGAGAGACTGACTGAGGAATCTGTGTGTCTGGGCTTGCAAGTGTCCTGGATAAAAATCAAGATCCAAGCCTTTAATGACCTCTTGGGCACAGCCATCAGCAGTGTACAATGTCTGTTTGCGGAGAGTGTGTCGACCTTGCTGAGAGTTTTATTTACCTTGGCAGTGACATTCATGTCTCTGGTGACTCTTCCTGTGAAGTCAGTAGATGGATTGGGAGAGCATGGGGGATCATGAGGTCGCTGGAAAAGGGGTGTGTGGCGCTCCCGATATCTATGCAAAAGGACAAAGGTCCAAGTCTTTATAGTCCTGGTGCTTCCTGTCTTACTATATGGTTGTGAGACATGGACGCTATCCAGTGACCTGAGACAAAGATTGGACTCCTTTGGTACTGTGTCTCTCCGGAAAATCCTTGGGTACCGTTGGTTTGACTTTGTGTCGAATGAGCAGTTGCTCATGGAGTCCTGAATGAAGCACATTACCTGCATTGTGAGGGAGCATCAGTTACGGCACTACGGCCATGTGGCACCTTTCCCTGAGGGTGATCCAGCTCATAAGATCCTCATTGCTGGGGACCCAAGTGGCTGGACCAGGCCAAGGGGTCGCCCACGTAACACCTGGCTGCGGCAGATAGAGAGTCATTTCCGGAAGGTAGGACTGGACCCCATGTCTGCCTGGGGGTTGCCAACCGGGATCCTGAGCTGTTTCGACGTGTAGTGGGTACGGCAAAGCACTGTACCAGTGCAAGCTCCCCAACTTGAACTTGCTTTCTTCATTTCATGGAGTAATATTGATTATGATTGAATGCTAGTATAGGTCATTTTGCATTAATTTGCATTATTTGTTTTGATAATATCAATTTCTTTTTGATATTTTGACATTTAGTGGGTAACTGAGTGGTGTGGTATCGTTACTATAGTTGAGAAAGATGGGATTGCATTTACTACACTAGATATTTATTGGGGTGGTTATTAGTTTTGTTTTTCCATTTTGTATCCCTTTCATTATATGAAGAAACTTTATATTTTGAAATTTACAAAAATTACATTACATGGTAATTATATATTTCTTGGACACTACCATTTATCAGCAAGCTCTAGATCTGCTTTCCATCCTGATCTGAAGCAGCCAGCAATTTTACCTTGAGACTCCAACAGAGATTTTAACTCTGTATTGGGTAACGTTTTTAAAAAAGTGTTGTTTCAGAAATTTGAACAACAGTTAGTCACAGAATGTCCATAACTAACTACAGTTTCATCTAAATTGATAACATTTTTACATTAACTGAATTAGACTCTGCTATCTATGGGATCTATATAATACATAATAATGCATTTTATTTATACACCACTTTTCCCATGCTCAAAGCACTTATTCAGCACCACAAGTATATCTGGACTACATTTTTAACTATATGATATTCTAAGAGGTGTTAAAAAACATGTCTACTAATTCATGCAATTGTATGTATTATATAAATATGACTTACTATTGTAAGTAAAATGTAAAAGAAAAAAATCTAGCTACTAATTCTTTGATGAAGTTACTAAAAATGTAAAATGCTCCAACTTTCAAACCAGGTAAGTCCCTGAATGCACCTGACTGTTAAACATTACGTACATATTCTAACTTATGGACTTGTATTGTAAGAGAGTATATTTTTATTTGTTTTGTCATGTTTAATTAAGGCAATGCATGATACATTTTTACTATAGTAGAAGATGTAGTATGTTTCAGTTTATTTCAGCTGTCTTTAAAGATCTTTGATTTTGAATGCTAAAATTTTTACTGTTAGTTATTTTGATTATATTTTAGTTTTGGTACAATAATTTATTTCTCCTCTTTGAAAAACCAGGTGCTTATGATATGGCCACAACTGACTTCAGGTCGCATGAAAAAAATATAATTTGAATTAGACTTAAAAAATAGAAATAAGCAACACATAAACTGTTGTGTTTTGATTATATTATAATGATACAGTACATTGTATTTGTTATACTAATGCTTTATAATTGTAATTCCATAAAATTGTTTCTCTGTTAACTAATTTTTCAAAACATGGGATGAGTACTGAATAATAAAAACTGACATGGTAGAAAGTTATAAAAATAACATTTATTTCCATATTCATGAATACAGTGGTTTTCCATTGTCATTTTGTCAATTATGTTCACCAAACAGATACATATGCATTATATTTATTTTTTCCAGTATTGAATATCCTTTACAGGCCTCACCAAAAAAAATACAGTATTGTTTAAAAGCAAATATATCTATGTAAAGAATTTTTTGCATAGTATTCTCAATGTTAGTACATTTTAGTAATGACATATGAATTGCAGTACTGTAGTTTTCAATTTTGTGGTTTATAAAAACAATGCTTAATATAGGGCAATAAATGTGTTTAAAGTCTGTTAGCTTTATTCCATGGGTTTACCTGGAGAGGGTGCTCATGGTCCTTGGTCTAACAAATGTTTTATTTCATTCTACAGTAGAAGAAGACTGAAAATTACAGATTTACCAGCATCTTAAATGGGCAAGCACATACTATTTTAAGCTGTGCTCTTTTTCTTTCTCTTTTATTAATAAATAAAATAATGGTAAGAAAACATTTTTCTCCAAATAAGTGATACAAATATCTAGTGTACTTTTACTATTGAGGTTTCTCAAATATTTCAATCTTTTATATTACATTGTATATATTTTCTTAATACTTTAACATTTGAATAGGATTGTTATCAACAGGATGGATCACAATTAATTTGATAGCAAAAAGTGAATCATTTACATTTTATTTCTTAATCTTCCTATAGAAATGCCTTTAAATGAATGCACAGACAGTTGTATTATGACTGGTCTTGTTACTTTCCTTATCACATTTACCTTAAAATGTCTTTTGCCCTTTCATGGTGAAAACATGAATACAGGATAGTTATATTTGTGATACAGAAAATAGGATACATAGAAACATTATCTGTCACTGATGTCACAGAGAAAAGGGAGTCTTTTTTTGAAAACTGTTTACCAATATTTCTTAGCATCAACACAAAATTAACCTTCAATAAAAATGAAAAGGACCCTCATATGCTTACCCACAAACCACGGAATAACGACACTTAAAGCTGGAGCACTGTGACTAGACGGGTCTTTCTTTCCTCTTTTACCACTAAGAGTAAAGTGTGACTGTGTTGATGAGGAAAATGTAATTAAATGTTTTAAATTATAAAACACCATAAAGGTTTCTTTATTTAAGAGTCTATTAAAAAGGCTATGTATAATACACGCAAAAAATAGATTTTATGAATGTATGTTATCCCCCCAGTCACACTGTAAATTTTCCATTTTTTCTTTTTCAAAAGTATCTGGACTCAGTAGTAGAGAAGATATTTACTGGAGAGGACCTTAATTGTCAATTAAACCCTTGAATGGATGGGTTTCCAGACAGAACAAAAGACAAATTGTCTAGTATTCTCTCTGGAATTCAATTATGGGTCCTGGTTGCACTCTATGGGTGCTGAAAGGAATTATTAACCTTAGTGATTTATTTGATGGTGCCACAGTGATGTCCTTTAAGTAGTTTGCTGAGAAGTACAACATGCTAGACAAGATTTTTCCACAACTTGCAGATAAGGGACTTTTTAAAGCAAATGCTACTCTAACAACAGGCTATTATTTCTTATTTATTGAGAGCCAGACTTTTTGTATAAGAAAGTACCTCTATTACTGCTTTATGCTAAACACAGGGATTGTTCTAACTGCAATACACAAAGCCTAAAATATTTTGGGAGAATAAGCTAAATTTAGAAATAGCATGGTAAATACGGATATGTTAAAAAAAACACATTTTTGTACCAGAAATAAAGCTATTTAGTTTAAGATTAGACACAGACTTCATTTGTCACCCAGGACTAGTTATTTCCATTGTATATGAGAACAAAAAAGACAAATTGTGTCAAATTACAAAATTAGTACAGGAGTGCATCCCAGAAAATTCTGAAAATTTTCAATATTTGCAGGTCAATGTATATTCTGTGTCTAGTTAACAAAAAGTAGAATTTGTAGTTAAAGTCTTGAATTTTTTCATAGTAGTTTAGAAATATGCACAGATCACTATACTGCAAACATGCCTTAATTTTTTTATTACTATTATATTACCAGAGTTGTGGAAATCCTCAGAAATGACACTTGAGAAAAAGTTCAAGTAATTTGTCAGATTTTTACTTTCACTAAAGTAAGAAATATTTCAGTTAAAAAAAATATTTGAGTAAAAGGAAAGTACCAGCTTTCAAAAGTTCTTAAGTCCCAAAAGCAAAAGTACATTTTATAACAATGACAAAGTGAAAGGGTTTTGTCAGGAGACCACATTTATTTTATTTTTTGCTAGGGAAATGCACTACAGAATAATGAATCATGCATATGCCATAATGACTTTGATCAGTACATTACTGCATTCAGTGTTGCAGTGAAGATCTGAAGTGTGGTGCACTGAGTGTGGATATGACTTACACTGTGTCTCCCCTCTTGGGATACCCAGCAGCCAGCAGTAGATGAGGTTCCCCTATTACAAAGAGAAGAAGAATAAAAATAAACTACAAAAAAAAAAAAAAAAAAAAGTTAGCTTGAATAGATACACAATATAAAATACTATGTGAATTCAAAAACAGAATGGGGTTATTATACTTCACTGAAGTAAAGATAAAAGATGGATTTTAGAAAGGCAATTATTACATTAAATAGCAATACAACAATTTCAGAATTTTTGTTTATCTTTACAAAAAATTCTCTTAAGAAAGCTGTTGTTTCCTTTACTCAGTTTGGTGCCCAGTTTTGTCTTTAAATTACATGCTTGAGCCACTTTTGTAAACTGTAGAATTAACAACAATTAAACTCTTTGACTTTCCAGCATGACCTGATATATAACAGGTAGTTGTCTAATAATACATATTAACATTTTAATGCACTCCTATAGAAAATTTAAATTCTGCAGTATAACATTTTCCCACACATAAAGTATTAAACCAACTTACAATAATATTACAATACAATAATTCAACTTCAATACGAACATAATAAAATGTCAATTACAAATCTAAGAGTCAATTGAATGCTCTAGACATTGCTCTTGGTCATTTCTGTTAAATGCTTTTGCCTGAATCATATAAAGAACTAAAAAAAGGACAACTCAGAGAATATAAAAGTTGCATAATTTTCAATTCAAAGGATTTTCACTTAATAAGCCACCTATATTTTTCTTGGTCATTGTGGCCGTAGTAGATTCTTGTCAACAGAGCAGTGTTTTGTTAGGTTTCCCCAAGTTCAAATTGCATAAGGTAGCAACTACTTATCTCTACTTGAAGGAAAGCTGACACCTCTTTTATTGCCACTCACATATCAAGTAATAATAAGACCCCTCACAGGCCATGAGATCTTACTGGAACCCCGAGTCCATCTTCTCTGTTTAAATAGCGCCTCTTATGGACAGGCTCACTCTAGCATTTTATTAATTGGGCTCGTAAAAATTGCCTCAATATCTTGTGCATACAACATTCAGATATTGTTCGAACAATATATAACTTGCAGTCTCAAAATATTACTTGTGCCCACAAAATCGTGTTTGCACAACACTAAGAAGACATTGATTTTCAGAGTTCAATATAAGCTAGCTTAAGAAAATGAAAAAAGGCCACTTCAACATGCTTCTTTAAATTTGAAGGCACATCCATGAAAGCAGAGATTTGCTTTGATGCTGTTTTTAAATACGACTGTAGGGCAAGTCTACATTAGGTTTCCATTTCTCATCAGTGAGGAGGAAGCATGGGAACAACCTACCAAATGAGCAGCCAAAGACACATTATCGTGCTTTTGTTTTTGAATGACTTACAGCATTCTATTGACTGCGTCTGAGCAACTCTGAATTATAACCTAAGTTGACAACACACCTGACAGGTCTCTTTTGTGAATCTGGTAATATTGTGGTCTGTGTAATGAATAATGACGACTTGAGGGAAAATGTAATAGAGTAAAAAGTATGCTATTTGACCTAAAAATGTATCAGAGTAACAGTAAACGTAGCCCTAAATAAAATGAGCTCAGTAAAGTACAAAAAGCTGAAAGATGTACTTAAGTAATGTAACAGTTGTATTTCATTATTTAACACCTCTATACATTACCTATGAAACGGGGAGTCAACCTATATGGGTAATTACAGTACATTTGTGGCATTTTGCATTGCAGTAAATCTTTAAATCTGAATTGATTAAGCGGTAAAGAGGTGAATATACAAGAAGGCTCAACGTGATCCCCACTTGTGAAGCTGTGCTATATATGTGGCTTACATAATTTTGGAAATTTTTTTTATTGCAAATGATGGAATAAAATATATGTATCCATATAATACATGATTTTTTATATAGACTGTGGTCCATGAAACCATGTGGTTATGTCTTAGAAATCCTAAATCAATACTCACTTTTATTTTAAAAGCTTGGGTGCATTGTTAACGACAGTATTTTGTGACAGCATTTTCTATAAAAAGTACCCATCCGTTCCTATGAACACTTTTTTCAACTTAGGGTTGAAGGGGCTTGACTCTTCTATTTTTTTTTTCTTGGACATTTTTTTTTTTTTTGCCTGAAACACTCCCTTTATTTCTTTTACTACATAGATATGAAGTATTTATTTAGTTTATCAATGCATATTTTAACCATTCATTTTCAGTTATTTATCTTTGTGCAAATGTTAGTCTTCTTTAATTCTCTTTTAAATTTTTTTACATCTTTTACATATTTTAAAGATGTCTTTCAGTGGCATTTCTGCATTTATGGTGTCACACATCTGCGCCTGGGGATTCAAGGCTCAACTGAGGTAAACAATACCACTCTAGGACAAGAGGGGATGTTATCACTCACAGTTTTTTCTCTTTCACCCACAGCTCCGAGTACCCACCTAGTGAGGATGCTTAATTCCCCCTACAACAGTGTTTCCCAAACTCGGTCCTGGTGGACCCCTGTGGCTGCAGGTTTTTGTTCCAACCAGATTCCTAATTAGTGACAACACCTGATAGCACTGATCTCATTTAATTAGCTGGTATTTTTTTTCTTTTATTCGACATTCAGAAAAGCATAGCAGCATGATTTTTACATTTATAAGACATTT
Source organism: Polypterus bichir lapradei (assembly GCA_026402145.1). Taxonomy (NCBI): domain Eukaryota; kingdom Metazoa; phylum Chordata; class Cladistia; order Polypteriformes; family Polypteridae; genus Polypterus; species Polypterus bichir. The sequence goes on along the minus strand of JANRMT010062808.1, from coordinate 21,825,499 downwards.
ATAAATATTTCTGCTTTTGCTATAGATTTAAATTCTTAACTTTCTTTTGTTGATTTCATTATATTTTGTCCTTTCTCTGTACAGTTTTTCCCCCTTCATTGTATCTTAATAATGACAACTTAAAACGAGCAGATCAGACATGCTGGCAAACAACACTGAATTGTGAAAGGCTGCAACTACTTTACTGTCAGACCCACTAATTAGTAAATAATGGATTAATTAAACAATTAGAACACCTAGAAAAGTAGAATGAAAATCAAGATGAAAATACTGTTAAAAAGAAAAAAAATACATTATTCCTATATACCTGCTTGGTACATTTTAATATTTTTAGCAAACTTAGTTTTCTAATTAATATATTGTTCCCTAAACACCGAACGTGGGAAATTTCAGTTCACTTAATTAGCCCAGGAGTTCAATTAAAAACAGAAGCTGGTTGGAAAACCTGCAGCAACAGGGGGTCCCCAGGACCGACGTTGAGAACCCCTGCCCTACAATGTCCGTAACAAGCCCCCCACACCCCCCACGCGGATCCAGTGCTATAAATCAGGATAGCCTCTGGAAGGTGCTGTATCATTTGAACCTTGCCTTTGAAAGTGACAGAGCTCCTGTGAAAATTTCTTAGCTGCCCTTGGAGAATGCAACCTTGGGCTACTGCGGCTGACATTTTTGTTATGCCTTCATGTGCGTGTCATTTTCTTTCTTTTGTTCATTAAAAGGGGTCCACCTGGCTGGTGCCCCAACTGTCATATCATAGATTTTTGTGCTCCATTGAAGAAGAATAAGAATAATAATGCATAAACAGTATGCAAAAATAAGTAATGCACACTTACATAAAATTGATCTATAATAAAGAGAAACAGAGTCCTTAAATGTAGAATTGTTTTAATAGTCTATAAATGACAATGATGAGGTCAGTTGGAAAGGAGAAACACAAAAAAAAAAAACTTTTGCCATGATACTTAAATATAAAAATGCATTTTTAGTAATATAGCTAATATGTGATTTAAGGTTTAGGGCAGAGTTCATGAATGCACCTAAGTTTTTTACTTCCACCTTGACTTTTAATGCTAAGGGATCAAGTTTATTTCTCATACCCTCATCACATTAAATATTTTGAAATATCTTTTAATACTGTTATTTGGTAGTTGTACTGTACTGCTATATAATTTTTTTTGTTAGATCTTTCATTTTGTACAGTGATATTTTTTTCTGCCGTGTTTTCTATCTTTGCATTCATATTTCTGGCTTCACTTTACACAGTGAACTCAACAGTCAAAGGCTTCACCATCTGCATTCACTTTCTCCAACTACATGAGCTGAGCAAAACCAAGTCAGGATACTTCCCAAGATCCCAGGAGCATTTAAATAAAGCAACAGGTCTATAATTCTCTCTGTCACTCACACACACACACCACCACTGCATTGCTTACCAAGATGGCCCCCCTCTCTCCCAGGTATAGGTGGTCCCACCACAATTTTTATGCCTGAAATACCAAAGATGTCTTTACATATCCATTTAGGATGCTTTTTTTTTAGTTTTTTTTTTTTTTCTTTAATCTGTTTTAGAAGTATCTTTTTTATGGTCTGGCTCAAAAGGTCTCTGAAGTAACACTTTCTTATGCTTACTAATGTTTGAAAGCAAAAGCAAAAAAATTAAACCCATGCACCCCATTTCACATTCCCCTAAGATATCTTCTTTCAGCTTGAAGTTATTTCTACTATACAATTATTTAGTTGTCAAAGTTACCTTGTACAATAAGCCAAATAGCTTTACCTGGCCACTCCAGCATAAACACAGGGCCCTTAATGTGCCTCCAGATTGATTTGAGATTGAGCTAAATAAATATTTGTACAGAGACAACTTTTTTTCTAATTTTGGTTCTGTACATTACCACAATGAATTTTAAATGAAACAACTCAGATGCAGTTGAAGTGCAGACTTTCAGCTTTAATTCAGTGGGGTGAACAAAAAGATTGCATAAAAATGTGAGGCAACTAAAGTATTTTTTTAACACAATCCCTTCATTTCAGGGGCTCAAAAGTAATTGGACAATTGACTCAAAGGCTGTTTCATGGGCAGGTGTGTTCAAGTCCTTCGTTATGTCATTATCAATTAAGCAGATAAAAGGCCTGGAGTTGATTTGAAGTGTGGTGCTTGCATGTGGAAGATTTTGCTGTGAACAGACAACATGCGGTCAAAGGAGCTCTCCATGCAGGTGAAAGAAGCCATCCTTAAGCTGCGAAAACAGAAAAAACCCATCCGAAAAATTGCTACAATATTAAGAGTAGCAAAATCTACAGTTTGGTACATCCTGAGAAAGAAAGCAAGCACTGGTGAAATCAGCAACGCAAAAAGACCTGGACATCCACGGAAGACAACAGTGGTGGATGATCGCAGAATCATTTCCATGGTGAAGAGAAACCCCTTCACAACAGCCAACCATGTGAACAACACTCTCCAGGGGGTAGGCGTATCGATATCGAAGTCTACCATAAAGAGAAGACTGCATGAAAGTAAATACAGAGGGTGCACTGCAAGGTGCAAGCCACTCATAAGCCACAAGAATAGAAAGGCTAGATTGGACTTTGCTAAAGAACATCTAAAAAAGCCAGCACAGTTCTGGAAAAACATTCTTTGGACAGATGAAACCAAGATCAATCTCTATCAGAATGATGGCAAGAAAAAAGTATGGAGAAGGCGTGCAACAGCTCATTATCCAAAGCATACCACATCATCTGTAAAACACTGTGGAGGCAGTGTGATGGCTTGGTCGTGCATGGCTGCCAGTGGCACTGGGACACTAGTGTTTATTGATGATGTGACACAGGACAGAAGCAGCCGAATGAATTCTGAGGTGTTCAGAGACATACTGTCTGCTCAAATCCAGCTAAATACAGTCAAATTGATTGGGCGGCGTTTCATGATACAGATGGACAATGACCCAAAACATACAGCCAAAGCAACCCAGGAGTTTATTAAAGCAAAGAAGTGGAAAATTCTTGAATGGCCAAGTCAGTCACCTGATCTTAACCCAATTGAGCATGCATTTCACTTGTTGAAGACTAAACTTCGGACAGAAAGGCCCACAAACAGCAACTGAAAGCCGCTGCAGTAAAGGCCTGACAGAGCATTAAAAAGGAGGAAACCCAGCATCGGGTGATGTCCATGAGTTCAAGACTTCAGGCTGTCATTGCCAGCAAAGGGTTTTCAACTAAGTATTAGAAATGAACATTTTATTTCCAGTTATTTAATTTGTCCAATTACTTTTGAGCCCCTGAAATAAAGGGATTGTGTTAAAAAAATGCTTTAGTTGCCAAACATTTTTATGCAATCTTTTTGTTCAACTCACTGAATTAAAGCTGAAAGTCTGCACTTCAACTGCATCTCAGTTGTTTCATTTAAAATTCATTGTGATAATGCACAGAACCAAAATTAGAAAAAAGTTGTCTCTATCCAAATATTTATGGACCTAACTGTATGTCTAACAATTAAACAATCACCACCTGGAACAAATCAAGAAAAACTCCCATATTCTGTCTTATCAACATCTGTTATATTTGTGTTACTACAGTTTTTGAACAGGATACTAAATGATCCTATTATAATTTTCAGTATACATAAGGTTTGAAATGGAGTACTTCAGTTGTATTTTTGTTGAAAGATATAAGTGACAAACTACTAAGACACAGAGCTCAATGGGAATATGTGTTCACAAACAATCACTGTAGGTTTCTCTCTCTGTCTCGTTTTCTATTTGTGTCCCTCTGAACTGTCTCCTGCCATGTGCAATTTGGAGGAATCTGTGCCTGGGCAACCTCATGTAACTTAGGCATCATTTTAAATTGGTATGAAGCTAATGTTCTTGTTTAAGACATCAAAATTGCAAAGCAGGCTCTGTGTCCCTTTACGTTGCACTAAGGTTGTATGCACATGTGCAATGACCTGTTGGTGAGGTTTATGTTTTTTTGTGGGTTAGTGCTGACTAATACCTGGAGGAGTGCTAATATGAGTAGTGTGTCACCATTTTAAAAGCATTATTATTATTTTTTTTACTTGTTTTCTTTGTTTATTTAATAAAACTGGTGAGATCATATTTAGTGGCGAGATCATGAATTGAGCTGTGCAAAATTACTTACAGGAAAACAATTATAGCTTAATCTTTAATTCATCATTTATTCTGACATATTTTATTATTTATGCTTGAAATTGATGTGTTGTATTTTAACCTGCAAACCTTATTCTTTTCTGATCCATTTATCTAGTTCAATTTAATTGGAATCAAAGCCGATTGTGGGGATTTCATTTCACAGTAGGGCACCTTTACATTTGTAAGTTTTCCGAATATTACATTTAGTGAAGTTAATTTTGTTTTATCATTTCCACCTCCAATTTGTGTCATGGCCAGTGTCATTTTGTGCATCCCAATTTATTATTTTGTTTGTTCACCATATGTATCCTACTTACACAATACCATGGGATCATCACCTATGCAAACTAAAAAATTTTGGAACTCGTGAGTGTTTGACTTTGAAGTCAAAGAACATCCAAATTTCTGTGAAGATCTTTCTTTCTTCCCAAATGTTACACTGTAAAATGACTTTCTTTACTTAAATATAAGCTGTTTTCATTTGCAAATATGTTTACTTTTGTTTTCTTTGAGAAGGTTTTAACATAATTTTAATGTTAAGCCTTTAAAAGTTTAAATGTTTTAAGGAGCTTTTTACTTTTTACAATGGCTTAAAATAAAAACAAGAAATATATTTGTGCTTCTTAAGTATTTCACCATTAGAGCAATCTAGAATACCTAATTAAGATGACGACATGTCTTTGTAGGAGTAGGAAAAGAAGGAAGAGTCTGAATGTGTTACATTTGTACCTGCTTGCCACCTCACAAATTAATATTCACCTTCCTTTTTTCCGGGTGATCTGTTCTGGTGTTGAGCAAAGATTTGAGCGTCTTAATTACTTATGTACTTGTGTCTTCATTTTATACAGCTTCCTATATCAAATATAACGTTAGTAGTACATTTTTAATGCATACATTTCATTATTGAGAATTCTTATGAAACTTTAATTGTAACTTTAAATGCTAACTGCAAGAAATTTGCAAAATGGACCAATCCGTTTTAACTTTTCATATACAGCTGATTGAACTCATAAAGCTGTAATCTGATTAAAGTATTCATTGGGGATTGTCTGAACAAAAACATCTGATTTCCAAAACTTTGAAGACAGTTTGTTGTAGACTGCTACTGTTGGTGTTGGTGAACAAAAGGGAGAATGGTTGTGAGCTCTTACAAATGAATGGTAAGTCAGTCAGTCAGTCATTATCCAACCCGCTATATCCTAACACAGGGTCACGCTGGAGCCAATCCCAGCCAACAAAGGGCACAAGGCAGGAACAAATCCCCGGGCAGGGTGCCAGCCCACCGCAGGGCACACACTAGGGACAATTTAGAATCACCAATGCACCTAACCTGCATGTCTTTGGACTATGGGAGGAAACCCACGCAGACACGAGGAGAACATGCAAACTCCACACAGGGAGGACCCAGGAAGCGAACTCAGGTCTCCTTATTGCGATGCAGCAGCGCTACTACTGTGCCACCGTGCCGCCCCAAATGAATGGTTCCATATACATTAGCCAATGTCACTGCTATTTACCTCATTAATTACATTTATTGTACAAGTACCAAGCACTAATGCTGTCAAACTAAAATGATGTTCTTGTAGACAGTCTGTTTGTAGTTTTTGCTGTCATGTTATGTATTGCTATGTCTGAGACCTTAAACATAGCTTTACTAAATATAACAGCATTAACCAGTAAGACTTTCCACATTAACGATTTTATTAGTGAAAGGAAAATAGATTTGCTTACATTGAATGAACCCTGGCTCAGTAGTGACAGTGTGGCCGTATTAATTGAAACAGCACTCCCGAATCAGTGTGGTTCATGTTGGTTCTCTAAGGTTAAAAAAGGTGCCGTTTTAGTGATTATTTTCTTGAGCAGATTAAACTGTAAAGCTAGTTTTGACACTTTCATGTCCTTTGAGTATCTTGCTGTAGTTATTCAAGGAGTGACACATTCCCTCACATTGACCATTTATAGACCCCCAAATATAATGTGTCCTTAAGTGAGGAATTCTCAGACTTAGTATCTATATTAGTAACTAATTACAGTAGGTTTCTAATTGTGGGGGATTTCAGTTATTATGTGAATATTCAGTGCAATCCTAAAACAAGAGAATTTATTAACTTGTTGTACTCATTTGATCATAGCCAGCCTACACAAAATGGAGGACACACACTGGATTTAGTAATTTCAAAATGATTAAAAGTTGACTCGAGGCACATCATAGATATTGGTATATATGATCACTTATGCACTCTATTTAAAGTAGAAATACCAGTACCTTAAACTAAGGAGAAGCACATTGTTAAAAAAAATACATTACCAATAGAGAGATGCCAGGTTAACACTGTAGATTACTCTAAAAAAACTTGTTAAAACCCAATCTTTTAATTTGGCTTTTATGTCACTAAATTTTATTTCTACCCTTAATAAACTAGATAGGCATTGAACTATCATACTCTCCAATGAACCTGCAATCTTTATTAATTTTTCTTACTTTAGTTTTCTTTTTTTTCCATTTGTTATATGGTGGCATTCTGCATCAGAACCACTTGATTAAAGTTCTGTGTAGCCTTCTGTGATGTTTGAATGAAAGCAGATACCCCAACCTGCCATGAGACCCACTGTGTTGAATCCTTTAGCCTTAAGAAAAAAACAATAAAGAACTACTGAAGAACATCAATGTTAGGTAGAATGACCAGTGGCGGCTTGGCTGTCTTTTAGCCTGGAACCCCTACTGTGCTTTTTGTTTCTTTTCTCCAGCTTAAGTAGAGGCTTTTTGTTTTCTTCTTGTCCACCCTGGCCAACTGACTTTATCCTTGGACCATCATTTAGAGTCTTAAAACAACACATCTGCATTGAAGGACTTATGTAAGTGTGCATTATTTATTTTTGTATACTATTTATGCATTAGTCTACCTATTTAATTTTAATTTGTTTTTCTTTGCATGTAACTATTTCTTTGACATCTTGTAAAGCACTTTGAGCTACATCATTTGTATGAAAATGTGCTACAGAAATGAATGTTGTTGTTGTTGTTGTTGTTGTATGTCAGCTTGGTGAAATTAGTGGAATGGAGAGTAAAAAAGAAAAACAGCACTTGGTAGTTATATTCTGACATCCACAAGCCCAAAAAAAGAAATTAGAGACAAGGAGCTAATGGACAAACTCTTATGGACTTGTCTTACTCACTTAGACCTATGTGGCCAGGCAAGAGCACCTACTTAACCAACTAGATCCTAATGAGCATAAACAAAAGAACAAAAAAGTAGTGCTTGAAGTTATAAAATCACACACATAGGAGGTAGGCTACTGCAAAACAACAGAAAATATAAAAAGATGGAGTCTGACAAATCCAACAAAGCTTAATGAGCTAACAATGTGAACCATGCCCACAGGCTTAAACATACTGTGCATTCCCACTACAATACTGTGGTCATTTGCATTCTGTGAGATTTCAAGATAAACAAAACATTATGAAAATATAATACAATCACACAAAAGCAGCCTAAAAGCATGCTTATATGGATGTAGAATTGAGTCAACATATAATGTATATTCGATTATAAGTAAACATTTGTCATTCAGTAATTCTGAACCTAGCAGACTAAACTAGGAAAATTATTTTTAATTTTACATAGTTCCAATGCATTGATTTCAGACACATACTCCAACTTAAATGTGCTTTACTCTTTTATAAAAATATAAATCAATAAAAATAAAAAAAAAAAAATCAATAAAACTTTCCTAACAAAACATACCCTTGCCAAAAAAAAAAAAAAACAAATCTAAAAGACAAAGCAAGTGCCACACTGCCCAGCTACATTTATTATTGTTGTGTGGCCTCTGCCTGATATACTATCTGCATCAAATGGGTCTCATGAAGGTGTCCTTTCCCCTAAATCACACCTTCTAAACAGAAATTAATGTTTTAAAATGTACTCATCTTTATGTGTAATAAAATAAAAGATGAGTACATTTTAAAATTTGCAAATTAAACTGTGACAAATTGCACTGTGATTTAGAGCCTCCTTAATGAAGCTTAATTGTGTCATTGCCCAGCAGTTGATGATTTTGTTAACTGCTGTAATAATTGCTCTGTACAAGTTAAATTTATATAAACTAAATACATTTTTCTTTATCTTAGAAGAAGCACAATTCACCGGAAAAAAGATTTTTAAAACATCAGGTAGGAGAGTTGCATGATGGTTGCAAACATTTTGTGATAATTATAGACACAGAAGTGGCTTTGTCACCATTTCATTTGATGGCAATAAAAAAGTTACTGAACTCAGGAAATATTTATTAAGGTTTACTGTGTCATAACACATCTCTCCTCCCAAAGCATGGACTCTGATGCATTTGAAAGTCCTGAAGATAAACAAAGTAAGAGTTAAAAGGCGTGAAAATCTTCACAAGGCCCCCACATCCATCCCTGTCAATGCACCCAGTATTCTACAGAAGAACCTATCCATGAAGAATCCAAAATTCATTTGACTACAAGGTCACATTCTTCATCCACACTGTCAAAATGCAAAAGAAAGGACTAGCATGAATCTGTTTTAAATGGTATATGTGGAACACTAGATGAATCCTTAAGTGAGCCAGAAGTACCAATTTATATATTTCCAGACTTGCTAACCATTAGGTAGGATATCTGTCAATGAAACATGGGGCCAATTTATTGGGCAGAACCCTCAGGTGAATTCACACCCTCTGGCATATCTGCAAACTTCTTAGCAGTGTTTTTTAAATTATTAGCAAGTTCTGCACGACCAGTCTAAATGTAATGTGCAGCCTAGTAAGGAACTTACTTACTTATAGTAAGGAAACATTTTAATTATTGTACGGCTGGAAAAATTATCGGCAAATTCAGCCTTGAATAATAAAAATCCAAGATGAATGGTACTCACAATCCCTTTTAAACTGTCCTGGTTGTCCATTTGACTCAGAGTTTAGATACAAATTGTGGCCCACAACTGGAAATTATTGAGTTGGGAAAGCCATTCAAATCAAATATTTCAGATTAAAATGATCAACTAATTCCTTCTCTGCAGAAGGTTTCTTCAGGAGAATGAAGCCTGCACATTTAAAGAAATTATCAACAACAACTAAGATGATGGAGAACTATGGAATATCATTTGTGCCAAAATGAAATAAATAAAATGGCACTGACTAAAATTAATAATCACATGCAAAAGTACAGTGATAGATATAAATGACTCAATAAATTATAAAACAAAAACACATAAATAATAGTCATCTTATTATTATGCAATATAGTACCATTCTTTTATAATTATTACAGGTTTTATTTCAAAATATTTTTAAAAATTGTTTTTATTTCACAAGGTCCGGAACACTTCCCAGTGGGTCTTTAAATGTCTGTGCTATTTATTTCAGGATGTTTGTTTTCATGACGGTTTTGCCATCTGGCTGAACCTTTTCCTATTGGTTAATACTTTGCTGTAAATTACTTTTTCTTCATTATAGGCAGAACACTGCCAAAAACGTTTAGCATGACTTGCATTCTAACTGGAGAACATGCAGAGGCAATTAAAAGTTGGGACAGTTAGTTTGAATAGAAGTAGATCATTTAATACATTATGTTATTTTGAGACAAATTGAAGAAATGATGGACATGCTTAGACAAAGAAGTGCTTCTCAACATTTTGACGCTGATGAAGAAGTCATTAGTTTAAGACTGACTGAGCATCTCCACACAGAAAATATCCATGAAGAAAGCATAAAGACACACATTAATGCAGAATGTCTGAGGCTGGAAATTCCAATTGACATGCTTCCAGATGGCTTTCTGTGTGAACACGGAGCTCAATTGATCTTAAACTACCAAGAAACTTTTCAGCTACATGAATATTTTAAACAGTATTTATCAGTCCTGGCGTTCCCAATGTATCATCAATTTGTCATAAAACAGCATCATATTGTGGCTGACAGATTGCTTTTCAGATTAGCAGGGTTAAATGCTTGATTGACTATAACCCATTAGAAGGGTCCAAGAAGGTACCCCCAGCATTCCACAAGCCTCAGAAACATTCAAAATGACAGGTAGAGATTTTCAGAAAGAGGATAAAAAGCTGTGTGCCGGAGTTGTGAGCTGTTCTTGCTGAATTAAAGAGTGAAAGAGAGACAGAGAGAGAGGAAGGAATTAAGGAGGAATACAACATGAGAGTAGCACTGTATCTTCTTTTGGCAGATATTTACTGTGGAACGTAACAGTGAGAATATTTAAGAAAGTATTTATGCATTTAACATGAATTGTCAATTAATAAACGCACACTGCTTGGTACAGTTACAATCTATTAAAATTTCTCTGCATATTTTGTCTGCAAAACTATCGCAAACCCAATATTTTGCCAGTTTGAATTTGAGAAAACTAGCACTAAAAAATCTATGGTAGCCTACCAGCTACAAACAGGAGAAAGTGATGGGAAAAGGTTGAGGCACACGTTCAGAAACGTTGCACTGTGGGATATAAATGTTCTTTAAAAATATGACCCTTTTGAAATAAAACATAATTCTAAAATAATTACATTGTATTTCAAAACAATTTAATTACTTTTCATAATAATTAGATGACATTTATTTAATTATGCTTTTTTCACAATTTATCGACTCATTTATAGATATAATGCAGTACTTTTGAATGTGATTATTTCATAATTGCCATTGTATTTACTTTATTGAAGTGCAAATGGTATTCCATAGTAAACTGCAGATAGGGGGTAAGGTCTGTAATGAAATTCACACTAAAACATTTCCAAGGCTGGGAAGTTGTGAGAATGGGCTATAAAGCAAACTGATACAGAATGTAGACCAAGTTTTTTTAGCTCTAGCACACACCTTAATGTTAGCAGAAAAATAAGATGAATAAGCATGTAAGCCATCAAGTCAATAGGTTAAATACATGTATTAAGGGTAAAATAAGTGACTCAAATGTTATTTTACTGCAGAATCTTTTAACCTTTATAATAAAGTTCATTTTAATATACAGTGGCAGACCTACTTTGCTGCTTGAAACCTTACAAATAAGCAATTATAGGTACAGCAATAATTATTATATGTTGCTATAAGATGTACAATTGCAGATGTAAGCATGTGGCATATAAAGTTTTAGAACACCCAGAAAGACTAAGGCATTTGGCCTAGATGAGCAGAACCGTGAACCCTCCAAAAATGTGTTTTTTCCAGGAATACTGTTACCTAGTTGCTCTTCCTCTTCTTTGCAGATAATCGACCACGTCTTTTGTTAGCTAAACATTAAGCTAATATTTTAACATTTGTATTGCTGCTTGTTTATCTGGTTATGACTAATATAATAAAAATGTATTGTAAGATTGGTGCTATATCACACCCAATCCGACACAGATTGGACACGGGAGGCACATATAAAAATAAAACAAACGTCTTCAGCTGGAGGGCACATCTTCCCTGTAATCCCCCCAGCCACAACACAGTCCCAAGCACAAACTATGAAGACAAACACAACACACTCCTCCCAGGCAACCTTGTCCTCCTCCACCCGACTCTGGCCACTAAGTGGTGGTCGCTGGCTCCTTTTATATCCCACCTGGAAGTGCTCCAGGTGCTTGGTCACTGAGTTCCGGCTGCACTTCCGGGTGTGACAAATACGCTGCCCATACTGGCTCAGGAGTCCCAGTTACAGCACCCCTAACAGGGCTGCACCCAACTCCAATTCCCCTGGAGCCCTCCGGGAAACGGAGGCACTGCTCCAACCCAGGGGGCAGCTATCTAGCATCCAGGGGAAGGTATTGCACCCTCCAGGGCTGCTCCCCCTGAATATACAGTGAAAGGGCGTCCCAGCCGGGCATGGAGCCCGGGCCGTCCGCCACAGTATGTATTCTATAATATTAAGAAATACAGTATGCTTGAGCACTTGGAGCTTGTACTCAATAAAGATTTGACTTATATAATTTAAATTAATTGAACTGAAACATCTTTATGCTGTAGATATCATTCCTGACAATTATCTGTAGTATGATGTATTTATTTTATTGTTACTCATTCTGATAATAAATCATATATACTCTCAGTAACTACGATATATCATCTTATATGTACCAGAATACACAGCATTTGATTGTTGTGGAGGTACAAGGCACTTGAGTAGTGAACGGGAGCTCACAATGAAAAGGACAACTGACCTGTAGACAGCACACTGTTCATAAAGATTTACACACAATATTATTACTGTACCATTATATGCATTACACATATTTATATCCACATTTTCCTTCAAGATACAAGTTATAATTAATTTGTGTGTAGAGGCAGATGCCAGACACACTGCATAAACATTTTACCAACCAATACTGTTTGTCATTCTACCAGATTCAACAATATGGTTGCACAATGAATAGCTGAAGAAATAAAAAAAAAATACTAACTCTCTCTGTGCAGGACATTCATTAATAATTAAAGCCAAGTAAACAACTATTTTAGGACTGGAGAGATGAGTATATATATTTAGATGGTGTACTGCCAGAGCCAGTTTAGGCGAAGAAGTATTTTTTTTTTTTAAACAACACAGATCCTGACTTGTGAACACTCCGATAATACAACTGTTCAACTTCCATTTACCTCTTATAATATAATAAGAATGGGGGGACTGTAGAAACACATGCACACACACACACAAAGATGCCATGCGGGACATTGCAGCTTTGAGCTCTTAGAGAGCAAGGAGTATTTAGTATTTAATATCAGAATACAGAAAAGGCTGATCACTAAACCTTCCCGCTGTCTGAAGTCACAGAGTATGCTATCCAAAACAATAAATATGCTGCTAAACAGCAGGACAATTCACACTTCACCCTGCATTGTTCCTTCTGCATGGACACTTTGCTGGGCTGTTCTTCAGTGGCTCTGCTTCACGATGCTTTTTTCCCACATGTTAATAATCCAGGGTCTGGACTGCTGCTTCCTTGTCTGCTTCTGCTACATGAAATGCTTTGGCTCCCACACCTGGCTCCTGTCTTCCACCAAGGGGTCCCCCTTAAGCAGACTTGAAACTCTCTTGTTTAAATATTTCTTGACACAGATGTACTTAGCCCCCAATAGCACTCCACAGAAAACTGTGGAAAAGACAGGATGTTTTTAAGGTGCTCGCTTTCCATCAGGTGGCTGGCTCTAGACTGTTGAGTGGCTTCTCTCTGCAATAACCCTACAGGTACTTGGCCTAAAGTTCTTCTGCCTTTCTGAATGCTATAATATTGTTTTATTTTTCTTATACTAGCAATTCGTGGCCTTAATTACCCACAAGAGCCCTTTACAATTGACCTTCCCAAATCCCAAGATGCTACATTGCATCACAGAGGCTTTCTTTATGCTCATCATCCTCATTTCTTTATTTTCTTCAGATGCAGGGTTGTAGTTAGACTTTTGATTTAGTACTGTTTCCCTTTCAAACAAGTTTGTTCTTTGTCATATTCTGTATTATTATTTTGTTATTGGGATACAGTATATTTTGGAAACAGATGGTGGGGGGTATCATTTACAGCTTTGCCTATAACGCAAAATATGCGAGAGCCTGTCCTGTATATTGCATGTGTAAATGCAGCAAAGTAGCGATTTGCAGTTTGCTAGGTTGATGTTCACAAGTAGTTGATCTGAATTATCATAATGTTTAGCTGAGGGTATGTGATATGCTTCACGGCATTTTTAAAGTAAAAGTGCTTTGAATTGCACGTTACATCATATCAGCATTCTTAATTTCTTTTTGCTATTAGTTGGTGCATTGTGTTCTAGTATGTCTTTCAGTTCACCTTGAAATTGTGAGTCACCATCAGTATTCAATGCATTTACTTATCAAGCACAGCATTGCAGGGAGCTGAAACTTATCCTAGTATCACCAGGAAATGCACTCACTCATGCTGGGACAATTTAAAGTTGCTAAACAGCCCAACTTCATATCTTTTGACTGTGGGATAAACACTTGAAGTTCCTGAAGAAAAATCATGTGATTTTTATTATCTTCTTTTTCCATTTTTGAGAAAATAGAAATGTTTCATGTTTGAGATCTCAGTCATTCCATCAACCTTCCTTTCATATAGCACCGCTCATAAAGTACAATATAATAAGGAAATGTATAAAACATACAAGAATATAATTCAGAGTAACAAAAGAAGAAATTTGAAAGGCCCAGTTATACAGGTGAGTGTAAAAATATTAAAAGTGTGATCAGTGTTTTGTGAGTAAGCAATATTTCTAAAAAGAACGGTATTTTAAAATTATATTTTAAAATTCATAATGACACAATGTATTTTTTTTTTGGAAGTCTTGGTCACCAGCTAATGAACTTTGCACATTTTCCTGCATTTGCGTGAGTTCACTTCAGATATTTCTGTTTTCACACACAATTAAGTTAACTGGAAACTCTAAATCACTATGTTGAGAATGAATATAGAGACGTGCAAAATCTTATGAGGGCTGAGAATCACAAGAAGCAGTAGTTCCTCCTCGCCTTATGCTTATAGGTGTCAGGAATAAAGAAATCTTGTGCTGGCTTTGTTTATTTGATGTCATTTTTAGTAATTCCATCAATGACTTCATTACAGGTACCATTCTTGTTTCTGCTACTATAAGGCCATACATTATTAGTAAGTATGGCCATTTGGCTATATACATCATTAAAAGAGCCACCTATGTGCTCAGAAACTGTCTGCACTTTGTTTCTGCAAAAAAACGGTCCATCATAAAAGGTTCAGCTTCCTGGGCAACCTTCAGGTTGTCTCTTTAATTGATCTCTTGCTTAAAGGTTCTTGTTTTCTGCTGACCTGTTGTGATCCTGGTTGTTTTGGTGAATTAAGTGTTACTAGGGGGCATCCTCAAGGCTCTGCTCAGGTATTTAATATCACCTCAGGTCAAGGGGGGAACACATGTGGTAATGCGAGATCTGCAGTTCAGGGGAATGTTATCTGGAAGACAAGTGATGGAACTTCTAAGTCCACATCATCAAGGCTTACATCTTCTGGGAAACAGCCGTATAAAAGCACCTGGGACCAGAAGGAGACAGTCAGTCTGTTGACTCTCAGCCTCTTAGACAAACCACTCAGGAGCTCATCTTTGTTTTTTTATTTTAAGTTCCCTTGCATGCTGTTTTGGCTATTTTTGCCACCAACCAACCAACCTACAATTAAACGGAGGCCTGCTGGTTCTTCCTAACACTTTCTGTGACTTCATGTCTGTTATTTTCAGAATACACACACACACACATACACTCCTCTACTTTGATTTTGCACAAGTGGCTAATGGGAGGAAATTAATCTACCCATGAAAATGGCCTTGAAGACTCAGGTATAGAAATTGGTAAGCCAACCTAAGACCATACACCTTATAAACTTTTATTTGTAATAAATGCTGTTATAGGACTCTTACTTAGTCTACATTTAATATAACTGAATAAACAAACCAGAAAAGCATCAGAAGTAAAGAAATGTTTGTCCTTATCTTCAGTACAGTCATTGTTTGTCTAACTATGTTGTTGCTTGTTTCTAGAACATTAGGTGTTTAATTCAGCAGAATGCTTTATGTAAAGAAAATTATTGCCAGTTGTTTAAAAATCAGCATTGTGCAATTTGATTATGGTATTAGAGCAGGAGTTCATGTTTAAATTCCCTTTCAGGCTGATTGTTTGTTTACAATTCTTCATAGGTTAAATGATTAAAATTTACAAATTTGTGTTAATTCTCAAACAAAATCTATAACATGAGCCCTTGCTTGACAGTTGACCTTTAGTCTAATTTAATTTGACATTTCAGGAAATGTTGGTTCTTTTTTGAACAAACTAGAAGGGGGAATCTTTAACAGTTGAGGCACTCCAGCTATTTTGTTAAGTAGAATGAGATGATATATCAAGTTGAAAACCTATGCATCTCTCAGCAAGGAGAGAACTGAAGTTCTTATAATGTATACATGCAGCTCAAAGGACTCAAAATACACTTTAACTATTTATTTAAGATATATTAATTCACTATTGGAATGCTAGCCTATCACAGGATAGTAGGAGGTTTAACAGAGGACCAGCATACTGTAGAAGCATTGCATGCCAGTCATCTGATGCCCTAGAGTAGTTTTCTTAAGAAATTCCCATGTCATTCCCCCCCACTCCAAACTACAAAGTGTAGTATTACCAGATGATGATGGCTGGGAGTTTGCACTAAATCAAGTACATTCTGCAATCTGGAGTAAGATTTTTCAGAATAGAGAAGGGCACAGTTCAATAAGAGAAATGTGAAGCAATCCTTATAAAAGAATCGGCAAACTTATTTTGTACATGTGAGTTGCTGATCAGTGGTTCTGCCAAAAACCATTGTCATTGTTTACCATTGTTTTTTGTTTTGCTGTCTGGTTTTTCAGTATATGGGGTGGCCATCCCCAATGGAAAAAATGTAGAAAGGGTAGCAGAATACATGGTGGCGAATGAATACCTGCTAAGATAAAAGAATAGACATAATGGAGATTAAAGACTGGAGTTTTTGCTTTTTTAAGTTTATTAATTAAAATTTGTAAAATTTAATTTGAGTGAGCTATAACCTTTAAGAGATTGAACTGCAACTACTGTATAGTACAGAGTTCATAAAGGAAAACTACATTACTTTAAAACAGAAGTTTAGGAAGAAGAAAATGCTGACAGGCAGGCAATGGCATCATGCTGTCGGAGAATATCAGGAAAAGCTGAATAAAGATAAGTATTTGAAGGGCTAGTGAGAGAAATAACATTTTTAGAAAAAAATGTGGCCTAAGTTTGTGACCATTCTAGTAAAGAGGCAAGTTAGAGCTGCTCTTCATTTGATCCATCACCTAAACAAATTGATGAGGATAAACAATGTGTTTTAGCACAGCATTGAATACTGCAATATGCAAATGATATAAGTATCATGGTAAGGATTTGCAAAAATAAAGCAAACATTAGGAAGAAATGTTATTATCTATGTTTAAGCTCAGATGAACTAATCAGTGAAGATGTAAAATAGGGTCTTTTGGGGACTTGTTGCTTAACTTGTATCTCATAATTAGCTTAGAACAACTTGACGTTGACACGTACAGAGACCAAGGATAAATTCTCAGTCATTCAATTTTTGCTTATGTCGCTTACTACAAATCTGCGGTGGGCTGGCGCCCTGCCCGGGGATTTGTTCCTGCCTTGCGCCCTGTGCTGGCTGGGATTGGCTCCAGCAGACCCCGTGACACTGTATTAGGATATAGCGGGTTGGAAAATGACTGACTGACTGACTTACTAAAAATAGCCATAAAGCCATATGATATAAAATACGCGATATAGCTATTGAGCTATGCAGATGCAACAGCTTCTGAGAGGGAGGAAAATGTGAAGCAGATGAAATGGAAGGATGACTCACATCTTTAATATGAGAATGCAGCATTGGCATGAGAGACAAAGGGTGTAGGCAGTTCTGAAGCCACACCAAAACAACATGCTGTCAGAGGGGAAGAGTACAGCACAGCACCACCTACAAAATGAAAATGCACCCAATCAAGTAGAGAGCAAGAAAAGGCAGAATCATGATGGTACCCTCTTTTGAAGAATGCCACAGTGAGATTAAAAAGAATGGATTCTTTACATCTCTCTCAAGGTTATACTAAAGCCAAGTTTGCTATTATGGACAATGATTTCAATCATTCAGGTTGTATGTTTTCTTCTACTTTTGACTTCTAGTACTTTAAGCCTGGGTTCTCTTCAAATATACATAAGTAATGATTAAATTAAAGTTTGAATATTTCCTCACTGAAAACACTGAAGTTCAAGAGATGAAAACTGCTGCAATGGATGTGGGGGATAAATAAAATGAATTAAACAAATAATAGGTATGTTAGGAGGGGATTAACATTTAAAAGGCATACAGAAGAGGATGATGGAAAGACCACTCCAGTGGGCTGGACATACATAGAGGAAGAGGAAAGCAGTGTGCTATGCTAAGGTAGGGGGTGTTAAAGAAGGAGCTGGCAAGAGGAAGAAGGAGAGGAATTAGATGGAATGATATGGTATTGAATGATGTGCAGGAGACTGGGCATAATAAATAGATGGCTGACAATAGAATGCGTTGGAAATGAGAGATACACCCCTCCACTCCAGACTCCCCCAGATAATGGAAATGCCCACAATAAAAGGAGAACAGCCATTGATTCTGAACTCATATCCATTACAAGGGCTTGATAACTAAATTTTAGCAGCACTCAGCTGATAATGAGAAACAATCTTCAATGAGAATCATGTTAATCTCAGGACACAGTCATTCATTTTAAAAGCAAGAAACAAGACTACATTAGTGCAGTTTATTTATCTTCCAACAGTATTTCATGTTTTTAAACCGTCATTAATATTTCTTTCAAATGATTTGAAAGTTCTGTTGAAAAAATGCCCTTTAAAAGTCAAGAATGAAACCTTCAGGAGTCTGTAAAAAAACAATGTCAATATATCAGCATGATGAGATACATGTCAAGCTTACTGCACTGTACACCCCCATGGTTTAATACAATGCTTTATAGATCAATCACACAAAATGTTTTAAGCAATTGATTTCAGAAATAATTGTGCACTCTGTCTGGTAGGCCACACTTTGGATTTTTGTTTTGTAGGAAATTCAAACTATCCACTTAGAAAAAGGCCTTAGACCTTCATCCATTTTGTAGAAAATTCAAATCATCCAGTAGCAAATAAGCCTTAGACTGAATACCATCCTTTCTAACTGAACTCAGAACTTATACTGACTGTTACACGTCACGCTGTCCTGTTTAGGACAAGCACATCTAACAGTGTCAATCTGAACATTAATGCACCCAAATGCAATGTGCTCAATCCTGTTTCTTGTGTTTAAGCATAAGAGTACCTTCATTTTTGTGAAGGCTGAGGAAAGCCAATTTGCTTTCCCATGGATCTTTTCTAACTTGTCCATATGCTTAGTAGATAAAACTGCATATTAGTCTGGTGTGTTGGGTAAAAGAAAAGATTTAACTTGTCCACCTAGGAGACATGACAAAATATATTCAGGAAGAATGAGAATTTTAAAGTTACCCACCTAGGGGTACCATAAATATTTAGGAAAAGTGAGAAGTTTTGCTTTCAGCAATAATGGTAATTAGCTAAATAATTTGGTAAGGCTCATACTTTATTTTCCTTACTTCACTCTGTAGGTGGAGGACTCCAGCCATTAGACTTATATCAAAGTAACTGAAGCACACTTGTTTTCAAAAACAGAATAACATAATTTACTGATAAACACAAGGATTACAGAAAATATATATATAAAATATATATAAATACATAAATAAGACAGGACATATCAAGACAGACGAGACAAACATATAACACAAAAGAGGCTGGCTATTTAGATTTGTAATTTATTTTGGCATAGATTAACAATTTTACAATACAGTTGTTCTGGGTTCAAGTGGAGGATTTGTCTTGCATTGGAGTGCACTCTTTCTTTTTGCACCATGGTCCTTTGTTCATGGTGTGCTGTTATTCTCAGCTGGCTGTTAAGCTTTCTGCTGTGTCCTGTGAAACTTCATAAAGAAAAGCAGTACTTTTTTGATGCTGCAGTTCCCTTTTTGAAGTAATGGTTACTCCTCATTCTTCTCAGACTGGGTTCAGTGACTGGCACAGAACTTGGCTTTGCAGCTTTCAGGTCCACAAGGAGAAAAGATTGTCAGCTTTCAGCTCCCCAGTGAGAGAGTGGCTTATCAGCTTTAGGTTTCAGAGAGGTGTTTTTAGAAAGAGCAAGAGGTCATTTTGGAGAGTGCCAAACAGAATCTCCTCAGGAGTGATGAGTGCGGCTAGTTTTAGAAGAAAGGTGTAACCTTTTGTGACTGGATTAAATCATTCAGTGCCTGCTCATAGGTGTGTTATTTTGTTCATCACAGGTGACACTTGTTGAATTATAGATCTTTGATAAGATTTGGGAGTCTATTTGGCGCCTTCTGGTTTGAAATGGACTTCTGCAAACATGTCAGTTCAACACTGATTTGCACCTTGGTTATCAGATAAAGTACAGGCTGATCCTGTTACAAACTGCAGTTCAGCCACTTTCTGAAATGAAGGTTGGGAGAAGGTGAAGTTGGATTTCTCCATCCATGTTAAATCCACTGACTTAACAGGTTTTGTGTGCCACTAAAACCTAGCAGAATATCAATGCCCACTTCATCCTACAACTGTGCCAGAATGCAAGGCCCTAAAATCTGTAATTAAAATGTCACAGTTCTTCACTTGAGCATCTATGTCACCTATACACAATAAGACATTGTGAAGAAAGCACATTACATTGGTTTAGACGCAAAAATGTCAACAACAAACTTTTTGCCTACGTGATATTCAGCAAGAGACGACACTGCCTTTGGTGCCATACAAACAGATTTATAAATAGTGTTTACCACGTACCAATTAACTGTTAACTCACATAGTCCTCTACTTGACCTTTTGGCCAACCTCTTCTTCCAATCAGTTTGTATTAACAATCCAGTTATATTTACCTTTTCACACCACAATTGCTTGTATTGTCTTGTTATTTATTCTGTCTAGTACTTGTTGTATGTACAGTATATATTTAATATTTCATTTTCTTATTTTGTGCTACTGTTGCATATATACTTGTATTTATTGCCATTGTTTATTGCTATTTCAGTGTATAGTAATTTGTATCTGCTGCCATTGTGACATGTACTTTATTATTACTGCATTCTTTTTGATATTTCTGCACCAGAGGGACTAGCAGTCAATGCAGTTTATTGCAGTGTGTTGTATAATGACAATAAATAATTGATACTTGTATTGTTAAGGATTCAGCTGGTAGAAAAATTCCCACAGCACATATGTGTTGATGTGTACACTAATTATTATTGCGGCAAGGAGATAAACAAAATAAATTAGCATTTGGTGCTACCCTCCTAGCTTTAATGCCTGCCTGAAAGAAAGAAAGAAAGAAAGAAAGAAAGAAAGAAAGAAAGAAAGAAAGAAAGAAAGAAA
>JANRMT010062808.1:21788057-21804333 GCA_026402145.1 Polypterus bichir lapradei | reverse complement strand
AAAGAAAGAAAGAAAGAAAGAAAGAAAGAAAGAAAGAAAGAAAGAAAAAGAGAAACTGCAAACTGAAAAACCACGATACTAAAAACTGGAACAAATGGTACTCATACAATGCATATGAGTACATAAAGGAACATGTATAAATCTTCAAGAAATTGACAGAAAGTCACAAGGATATTGTCTAACTCTCTCTCACACGGAGTGGTGGCTCTGAGGCTAGGGATCTGCACTGGCAATCAGAAGGTTGCCGGTTCAAATCCTGTAAATGCCAAACAAAGTGACTCTACTCCGTTGGGCCCTTGAGCATGGCCCTTAACCTGCAATTGCTCCATCCTGGGTAAAACATTAATCTGCATGTAGGCCCTCCAACCTGCAGGGATAAACCTGGGGGTTGGTGGCAGAACTGGCACTCTAGCTACCATAAAAAAACCACACACTGGTTCCATTCCATCTGAATTTGTCTGGTGCTGAGGTGTCACCCATTGCATGGTTGGTTTTTCATGTGGTGGGTGCGGCAATGCACTGTATCAGCACGTGCTCCTAACCTCTCTCACAGCTTACTAAAATGTTTTTGCTTCTTTAGATGAAATATGTTTGTCATAATGCCATACACTAACATGAATGCTGCACAAACATATTTACATGCCTTCTCATGTTCCTCAGCATTTGTAGGGATGTTGACCACTGTAATAACACAATCTTCTTTCAAACACATGTGGTGGAATAGCAATCCTAGCTAGTAGTCAACAGAGAATTTTAAACAAATAGTCACTAAACAAACCTAAAAAAGCAAACCTAACTAGATATAAAACCTGATAATTTAGTAGAACAGTATTTATATAGCAACATCTTCTAGAAAACAATGAAAGTGTAAAATGCTCAAGTAAAAATGGCAGGAGGTTGCAAAGGCACAAAGAATGAAGGAGGTTAAGTACAACGGATTCAGAAAGTATTCAGACTCCATCACTCTTTTTTACATTTTGCTAGGTTGTAGCCTTGTGCTAAATTCATTGTTTTCCCCACATCAAGCAACATTCAATATACCAGAAAACAAAAACAGGATTTTAAAAATGTTTACAAATTAATTAAAAATAAAACACTAAAATGTCACATTGACACATGTTTTTAGACCCCTCAACCATGACTTGGTTGAAGTACCTTTGGTAGCCTGTAGTCTTCTTGGGTATGATGTGACAAACTTCACATACCTGGATGTGGTGATTTTCTGCCATTCTTCTCTGCATATACCCTCAACCTGTGTCAGGTTGGATGGAGACAGCTGTTTCTAGGTTTCTCCAGATATATTTGATTGGATTAAATTCCAGACTCTAGCTGGGCAATTCAAGGACAATCCCAGAGATATCCTTAATTCACTCCTGTGTTGTTTTTACTTTGTGCTTAGGGTCATAGTCATCTTAGAAGGTGAACTTTTGGCCTGGAGCTCTCTGAAGCAGGTTTTCATTAGGGATATCTCTGTACTTTACCCTGTTCAGCTTTCCCTCAACCCTGCCTATTCTCCGTCATTGAAAAACAACCTCACAGCATTTAGCTGCCTCCACCATGTTGATAGTTTGAACGGTATTACACAGGAGATGTTCTTACAGACATGATGCTAAACTTGGTTTCATCAGACCGTGACCGTTGGGTCCTTGGTCACCTCTTACCATGTCTTTTACCATAGTCCTTCTTCCCCAAATTGCATAGTTTGACCATGTGGCCAGCTCAAGGTATAGCTTTACTGTTCCAAACCTTCAATTTAAGAATTATAGAGCGCACTGTGCTCTTAGGAAGCTCCAATGCTGCAGGAATTTTTGTAGCCTTCTCCAGAATGGTGCCTCAACACAATCCTGTCTCCAAGCACTGAAGGCAGTTTCTTCAACCTCATGGCTTGCTTTTTGCAGTGATACACATTGTCAACTGTAGGACTGTACTATTGTGGAATTTTGCCTTAACATAGCTGCTTTATCCATGTGTTCAGTCTTATCTGCATATGGACAGTTGTTTTAAGCGGAAAGACTTGATAGCTCAGTATAAACAGACCAAGTGGTTGAGCTACACCTGTACCAATTACCAAAGTAGGTGCCAGCTCTCTGTGCTGCTCCTGTTGGAAAATGTCTTTTCCTCAGCTGCTAACCCATGTAGGAATATGGCAGTCAATTACACCAGGTACTGTTATCACTCTGCCTTGAATATATGATAAAGATTCCTGTGTTTGTTATTTTGGTACACCTGTGCTACAAAATACTGTTAATTATATTGCTTATATGAATGTAAGGTATCTACTTTATAAAGCCCCATGTGTACAGCCTTACCTGCACATGGACAAATGCCTCAAGCAAAGAGACTTACTAACTTTGTACAAGCAGACCAAACAGTTGTCTTCAGAACTGAGCCACACCTGTGCCAGTCACCAAACCAGGTGCTTTGTATTGCAGACGTCTGTTCTCAGCTGCTAACTCCAGTGGGAATGTTGCATTCTTGACACAAATGAACAGTATAAAATTAATATTATAAAGCAACATTAATAAAAACATAGTAAAACCAAAGGTAACAAAAGTAGCAAAATATATTTGAAAAGAGATGTTAAAAGTTAAGAAATGTATTTGAAAAATGTTTTATTAAAAATACTTATGCAAAAAATTAAAGTGAATGAACTTGAGTCTTTTAAAGTATGGATGCAGAATTGCTTCAGATTGGTATTCAGTCCGCAGAGGTTTTTGTCAATTTCTTTGCACGCTTCTCTTTCTTGATTCTCCTTGCTTTTCTGTCTCCTGCTCTGCTCTGCCTACTGTCCTTCTTTCCTACTCTGCACAGCATGCATCCAAACTTCAAGGCCTAACTTTGCATCGTTAACAATGATTACAAGAATAATCAATAACTATTTGCCTTTCCGGTGGTGCAGTGGAAGTGCTGCTGCCTCGCAGTAAGGAGACCTGGGTTCGCTTCCCGAGTCCTCCCTGCGTGAAGTTTTCATGTTCTCCCCGTGTCTGCATGGGTTTCCTCCGGGTGCTCCGGTTTCCTCCCACAGTCCAAAGACATGCAGGTTATGTGCATTGGAGATCCTAAATTGTCCCTAGTGTGAGGTTGGTGTGTGTGTGCGTGTGCCTTGTGGTGGGCCGGTGGCCTGCCCGGGGTTTGTTTCCTGCCTTGCGCCCTGAGTTGGCTAGGATTGGCTCCAGCAGACCCCGTGACCCTGTTAGGATAGGATATAACGGGGTTGGATGATGGATGGATGGATAATCCTATTACCCAGGTTTAATAAATTAATTTGTTTAAGATCTTAAAAGATACAAGGTTCAAGTTAGTAAAGATACAGATTTAAAATCAGTCTATAGCAGTTCTTTAAAAATATACAAATAGTATGTTTAACATGGAATAAAGAGTCCTGAGTTAAAAAGTAAAAGGAGATTCAATTCAAAAGGTGCAGGTTTTCTAATTGCTGGCAGGTTAATCATTGTTAGCTCACACAGTTTATATTTTGAGATCTCTTCTTTTCAGTCCATTTTATTATTTTATATATTGATTAAATGACAGTTCATGATTGTGAATTTTGAACAATAAAATGGCTTATTTTTATACTGGTTCAAGGACCTTATATACAGTGCATCCGGAAAGTATTCACAGCGCATCACTTTTTCCACATTTTGTTATGTTACAGCCTTATTCCAAAATGGATTAAATTCATTTTTTTCCTCAGAATTCTACACACAACACCCCATAATGACAACGTGAAAAAAGTTTACTTGAGGTTTTTGCAAATTAATTAAAAAAAAAAAACTGAGAAATCACATGTACATAAGTATTCACAGCCTTTGCTCAATACTTTGTCGATGCACCTTTGGCAGCAATTACAGCCTCAAGTCTTTTTGAATATGTTGCCACAAGCTTGGCACACCTATCCTTGGCCAGTTTCACCCATTCCACTTTGCAGCACCTCTCAAGCTCCATCAGGTTGGATAGGAAGCGTCGGTGCACAGCCATTTTAAGATCTCTCCAGAGATGTTCAGTCGGATTCAAATCTGGGCTCTGGCTGGGCTACTCAGGGACATTCACAGAGTTGTCCTGAAGCCACTCCTTTAATATCTTGGCTGAGTGCTTAGGGTCGTTGTCCTGCTGAAAGATGAACCATCAACCCAGTTTGAGGTCAAGAGCGCTCTGGAGCAGGTTTTCATCCAGGATGTCTCTGTACATTGCTGCAGTCATCTTTCCCTTTATCCTGACTAGTCTCCCAGTTCCTGCTGCTGAAAAACATCCCCACAGCATGATGCTGCCACCACCATGCTTCACTGTAGTGATGGTATTGGCCTGATGATGAGCGGTGCCTGGTTTCCTCCAAACGTGACGCCTGGCATTCACACCAAAGAGTTCAATCTTTGTCTCATCAGACCAGAGAATTTTGTTTCTCATGGTCTGAGAGTCCTTCAGGTGCCTTTTGGCAAACTCCAGGCGGGCTGCCATGTGCCTTTTACTAAGGAATGGCTTTCGTCTGGCCACTCTACCATACAGGCCTGATTGGTGGATTGCTGCAGAGATGGTTGTCCTTCTGGAAGGTTCTCCTCTCCACAGAGGACCTCTGGAGCTCTGACAGAGCGACCATCGGGTTCTTGGTCATCTCCCTAACTAAGGCCCTTCTCCCCCAATCGCTCAGTTTAGATGGCCGGCCAGCTCTATAAAGAGTACTGGTGGTTTCGAACTTCTTCCACTTACGGATGATGGAGGCCACTGTGCTCATCGGGACCTTCAAAGCAGCAGAAATTTTTCTGTAACCTTCCCCAGATTTGTGCCTAGAGACAATCCTGTCTCGGAGGTCTACAGACAATTCCTTTGACTTCGTGCTTGGTTTGTGCTCTGAAATGAACTGTCAACTGTGGGACCTTATATAGACAGGTGTGTGCCTCTCCAAACCATGTCCAATCAACTGAATTTACCACAGGTGGACTCCAATTAAGCTGCAGAAACATCTCAAGGATGATCAGGGGAAACAGGATGCACCTGAGCTCAATTTTGAGCTTCATGGCAAAGGCTGTGAATACTTACTGTATGTACATATGCTTTCTCAATTTTTTATTTTTAATAAATTTGCAAAAACCTCAAGTAAACTTTTTTCACGTTGTCATTATGGGGTGTTGTGTGTAGAATTCTGAGGAAAAAAATGAATTTAATCCATTTTGGAATAAGGCTGTAACATAACAAAATGTGGAAAAAGTGATGCGCTGTGAATACTTTCCGGATGCACTGTAGACAGGTGTGTGCTTTTCCTAATAATCAATCAAACTGACCACACGTGGATTCCTAATAAGGCACAAAAACATCTCAGTGATGATCAAATAAATGGAATGTCACATCATGGAATGAAGTGTCATAGCAAAGGGTTTCAGTACTTGTATCAAAGTTATATTCAGTTTTTTTTTTTTAATTGATTTGCAAAAAAACAAAAATTCTTCTGTGGTATTGAGTGTTGTTTAACAAGGAAAAAATGAATTTAAATTATTTTAGCACAAGGCAGTACCATAACAAAAAGTGAAGGGGTCTGAATACTCTCTGAATCCACTTTAACATTTAAACCTGTGACATTACAGCAGCCATTTTATTGGAGTAAGGAGAAACAAGGACATTTTAACAGTTTCTGAATATTTTGTTTGTCAGGGCAACATACTCATTTCCCATAATTTCCTTGTAATTAACTTCTTTCTTTGGTTTTCTGTCATCCATGTTATTAACACTTAAGAAGCAAAGCTGCCTGGTACTGTCTTAAAGACCTTCTTACTGTTCTCTCTGTTCTGTTGTCACTGCAAATGTGCCTAATGTGATGTTCTTCTAATTTCCTCTTTCATTGTTGTTAACCTCGTTTACTTCCTCTGTATAACACTTTCATAATTTTTCAGTCTTTAGCAAAATATTTTCTTATTATCTATTTTATAATTTATTATCTACTAGCAAAATACCCGCGCTTCGCAGCGGTGAAGTACTGCCTTAAAATTTTTATTAAGAAGAAAATTAAACCTTTTTAAACTGAGGGAAAATATACCAATAATTATTTGTTAAGGATCTCTTTGTATACCACGTTGTCAGTTCGGCCCTCCAGTTGTAATATGACCAAGCTGTAGCTGTGCGCTGAGCTTACTCTTGAGCATGCAACGTACAGTCGGCCATGTGAACAGTAATCTTGTTTCAAATCTCACAGCTTGGATTGCTGCTGTCATAATCGGTTTGAGTTTCATGGTTTGTTTCAATTACGACAGTATTTGTAGGACTTGTGTTGAAGAGACATTCGGCATCTGTCAAGCGTTGTAAGTATACAACCAGTTTCATTGATAACTTCACATCCAGCTTTTGAGAGTTTAAACATTTCTAAACATCAAAGTGTCCACTACTGAAATCGTCACCTGTGAATCTAAGATGTTTAAGAGGCATTGGCGGTTGTCCAAAGGTGTAAAATATTTGGCCATTTCGGTATACTTAAGCATTTCACTCTTCTAGTGCTCCTGTGTAGTATAATTATCTCCTGTACTGTCATCAGTCCACACCTTGAACCTGTCCCAGTCATTCAATACATAAGACACAATGTTCCTCCGGATATCAAGAGTGAGCCTGATATGGCCGTGCAATATGTAACAAAGAGAATGGAAAAGGCAGGTGCCATCTCCGGGCATGGAAACCACTTGGTAAGTGACAGTTCTTTGATCGATGGTGATCACCTCGATAGACATGTTAATGAGGGTACGGTTAGAATGATAAAGGAAATGGGTACCTGAACAATGTAAAGTAAGTCTAAAATACCGACACAATAACTATAATCGTAATAAATGAACAATAAAACAGCGGAGAAGCTGTGGATTAAATAAAAAGGCTGTAGTTATCAGCAGGGAGACGTGAATACCGTGGCGAAGCAAGGATGGGAATGTAGAGACTGGAGCGACAGATGGCCTTATATAGGCAGGCAGCCAACAACGTGGGAGGCGTTGGGATGGGTGACACAACGCCGCCTCACACGGTGACCGAGCTGCAGGCTATGGACATATATATGTACGTAAGTACCAAATTTCAGCTTTCTACCTACACGGGAAGTTGGAGAATTAGTGACGTTGAAAAGTTCAATATGGCGGCTGACAGTGGCGTCATACCACCGAAATAAGTATGTACATTGGTTTTGGTTAGCGCAGGGAAGCCGACAACCAAATTTCGTGAAGATGGTGCCATAAATAAGAAAGTTCAACATGGCGGACGTTGTCGACCGTTATCAACCGTTACGTGTAGAATTTCGAAATGAAACCTGCTTAACTTTTGTAAGTGAGCTGTAAGGAATAAGCCTGCCAAATTTCAGCCTTCTACCTACACGGGAAGTTGGAGAATTAGTGATGAGTGAGTGAGCGAGTCAGTCAGTGAGGGCTTTGCCTTTTATTAGTATAGATGAATATATTCTAAATATATAAATATATCTATTTATAAGTACCATACTTTTTTAAGTAGACTTATTTTTGATATCTTCATTTACCACAGTATTTATAATTTATGACTGTATTAGATTTTTAATGATGATAGAAAGTATCTTTAACTAACACTGTGCCTGATTTGAGCTTGATCTGGATCTTCTTGTTTTTGTTTATGTTTAATTTAGTGAGTAAGTGTTCTCTTAGTCTTCAGGCTTTTTTTAGTATTGCTTTTGGTTTCTTACTGCTTACACAGAAATTAACTGTAAAATGTAGAAAGATTTTAACAGTGTCATACTTTACTGTCATAAAAAATATGTAACACAGTAACAGTCAGCTTCTTGTGACACCCCGTGTACTGGGATTGGAATCACCAGCCTACACTCTAGGTGTCTAGTATGTGGGACCGAGCGTGACCAGGATGATGGTGTAAGACAGGGAGACACGGACACAAAAAGGGTTGGGTTTTTTGTAAAATAAAGTGAGGTTTTATTTACAGGTGCACTTAACAAAAATAATGTCCTGCGGAATTTATATATTAAAACACAGACCAATACCGCAAAGGACACACAAAAACAGTAATCAAATGGAGCCCAGAAATGACTATATACAATATTTACAGTGCTTCCTGAAAGTCCCAAAATGAAAAAGTAAAATACACACAAACTAGTGAAATCCAAATATACACAAAAGCAAAATGTGAAGCTGTCTTCCTCCACAGTGATCCAAGTCAGAAAGCTGCTCCTCCAAACAGTGTATAATACAGGATTCACCCAAAAATATTCAAAAATACAGAAAAAAAAAGTGTATATACAAAAATAAACAGTGCACCACTAACCACAACCCAATAAATACCTCCACCAAAGTTAATCGAGAGATATTTATATATACACGAAAAAATATTTACAAAAACAAAGCACAAGCCGTAATGCTTGGTAACTTCCAAAACGCAGATCTACCAAGTACCTTCCTCCAGGACGAACTAGTCAGAAAGAAGAACCCCGTCTAGAGGCCATGATTCCCTTTTGTATTCGGCGCCCTCGCGCTGACCAATTAAACCGCACTTCGTCATCCCTCGATAGGCATGCGATGACGTGAATACGTCTGCAAAAAGTGGCATCTTCTGCCCTGTAAAAATACTATAAAAGTTTGAGCGCGCGCGCTTTTCAGACGCGGACTGCGCTACTGCCTTGAGTGAAAGTAAGCACTTTCCATTTTTTTCCTCCTTCCCCTGAGCTACTGCCCAGACAACTACGAACACGGGATCCCTTTACTAGACCGCAGTAAACTAATATTAAGGCGCTTCGCACTTTCTTTTGCTCCTTTAGAGTTATGATATCGCGGGAGGCACACGAGTGGAGGACTGACAATGCCATCCCGGCTGGTCTATGATAAGGCTGTCTCTCCAGTCTACATGAGACCCGCCGCGACACTCCCCAAAAGGTGCTAATATGGTCAGTGAAGTCGTCTGTCTGCACTATTTAAAAGAAAAAGGCAAGTTTCCTTTCTTTATACTTTTTTATCCTTTTTATCCCAAACAAATGCCTCTCTCTTAACACTGTAAAGGACATCTAACTAATTTTATTTAATTACTGGTAATGCCAGTAAGGCACATTACCACACTTCTGTCTAGCTCAGTGTTCAATGGCTTTTGATGGGTGGCATGGTGGCCCACAGCTTGGCATTGCTGCCTCACAGACTCAAATCCCCTTACATGGATTCAAATCTATGCCTGATTTTTGACAGTGTGATACGCATTGTTCCCAGTTCTGTCAGATTAGCTCAAGCATTATTGGCAAGGTTACGTTATTTTAATTATACTATATATAAAATTTAATTAGAAAAAAGTCTATGTGAGGATGGATAGATTTAATTTAATTCCAAAGTGTAAAAATAGCTTAAAAAAAACTATGTCACCCATTGCATAAGGTGGACAGTTCCTTGATGATTCTTTATTGAATGACTAGTAACCAGTGGTGCAGATTCACCAACTCAAGGGGTTTCTGCCTAGAGAGGAGTCAAATTTTGGCAGCTTGACAGGTGGTAAATAATTTATTAAATAGATTTGTGAAATACATTGGAGCAAAATGCAATGTTGAGGTCAAGAAGAGGAGACAGAAACAAAACAAAAAGAATACAGTAACAAATCCACAAAATTTATGAAATGTTCAAGCAGCTAGTAAGGTTGGCACGAATGGAGGAAAAAATACCCAGCTGGTAATGAAGCAGTTTCAAGCGCAGGCATACTCCATGGGAATTTAAGGCAATGCAGAGGTATTGGTAAAAACAGAAAGAACTTGAAAATGCAAGAGCAACCATTAGATCCTAGATTGCCAGTGATCACAGCAAAAAATATCTCAAGGAGACTAAATGCCCTGATGATTCCAGATCAGAACTCAAAAAAAGACTTTTCAGAAATTAGTTCATAGACTCAGTACAAGTCTTCAATTTGTAATCACCTAATAATTCATATATTCTAAAACATATCAAGCTCTCTGAAATATTACTTTTCAACTAAAGACTAATAAGCCAGTGACTGATATTTTCAGCTATCATATTATAAATAAATGTATCCTAACATTTGTGAGAAATACAGAATATTCTTATTTAACCACCACTTATGACTCAGTGCCTTTAAGGAAGAATTTCTTTTAAAGAAAACTGCTGACATCATCTGTGCTAACTCACTCCAAAATTTACAAAATGTACCAACCTCTCCTGCTATTTCTCATGTTCTATTCTATGTATTTAGAATCTCTGAAATGTTACAATCGACTTGGACAGTTAAACATTTTCACCCTTCATAATTACTCAATTTCTGATGTTATTTTTT
This sequence comes from Polypterus bichir lapradei, assembly GCA_026402145.1. Classification (NCBI taxonomy): domain Eukaryota; kingdom Metazoa; phylum Chordata; class Cladistia; order Polypteriformes; family Polypteridae; genus Polypterus; species Polypterus bichir. The sequence continues at coordinate 21,794,073 of JANRMT010062808.1, read as the reverse complement.
TTAAGTGGACGGGACTAGGTACCTGAGTAGCTGATAGAATCAGAAAACATAAAGCATTGTTTATAACCAGCACATTTGTCAATCACCATTGTAACTATTATGGAATAGCCACTGTCAATGTGAAGGGTAAGCAAGATCTAAAATCCGAAATACACAGAAGTGAGGGTATATCATAGTCAAATGGAACTCAAATGTTGTTCATGGACTTACCAGCAGGAGAAACCGCAATGCTGTTATCGATTAAGATGGTCCACATCTTCTAAGGATAGGAATTTTCTGACTGCTCAGAACAGACACTGGCTGTATGAACTTACAGAAAGTCACAAATCAAAGTCAATGGCTTCTCATTACAAGGATCTGCACAAAAAAGCAGGCATCAAAAAGTCAGTTGGCTGGCTTTCACAACTAGACACTAAGAAGCAAATCAGTACGTACAGAATTCAAAGGACACGGCCCTCAAACAGAGATGGTGAAATAAAAAACAAAACAAAGAGCACCACATTAAGATCAACAGCTAGTTCAATGCATTGTTATGCTATGTTTTTCACAGTTTTCATTCTTTCATTATTTTTTTAGACATTGTCTGTCTTGTAATTGCCATTGTGAAGGCATTACATTTTATGGAAGTAGTTGCTGTTGCTAGAATACCTGCATAATTGCATTGTTTTCTTATGCTAACACGCATAGGGAGGCAAGTATGTAAAGACTTAGAGCAATCATCACATGGCAGCGTACATTGGCCACTCACCAAGGCAACCATCTCATCTTTATAAAATAGGCATTCTTTTTGTACTTACATTGTTCTTTGCATTGAAGGCTTGGAAAAAATAAAGACATCAAACTGATCTTTCTTTTTTGTAATTACATTGTTCTTTGCATTAATAGTTTTTGCTATTGTGTTTGTACTTTTTCCATAACGATTTCCTTGTATTTTTAAGGCTTTTGTTTCAGTTTTGTTTTTGACATTTTTTAATATTTGTTTTTCTTTTTAGAAGTTTGTACTCTTTAGTGGTTATTTAAAACAGGCAGGCACCCATGCTAGCTGCATAAAGCCAGCTCAATATGTGGCTGCATATTTAAATTTAAATTTCAGTTTGCTATTTCTTTTATACTAGGCTACCTGTTATTGCTTAAATTTAAGTGACTCCAAAATTACAAAATTAACTTTTGTTTTGTTATTATTTTCATTTTATGTGCCTGATTCCTTTATGACTCCTATGTAAAATATTTCCTAAAGTATTTGTTTAGTTCATTCGTGAAGATCTCTGATACTAAATCCTAAATAAAATCTATTTTTCATTCAAACAGCAGTGAGAAGATCCAGTAATAATTGATAAACATGGACTTTCACATACATTCATGGAAACAATACCAGCAGCATGTATGTTCATCATTGCAGTCACATGCAATGCTTTGGGAACCAAAATCAAAACAGAAAAGTCAAAATAGAACAGGCTCAAAAACTGCTCACTGCTCCATAATCCTGATATAATTGGAGCTTTTGCATTCAGTACGAAAACTTTATAATGCAATAGTGAAATGTACTAAATAAACCATAAAAAGATAAGACTGCTTAATTATTTCTTCTTTACCATGACACAGTAAGTTTTCACGCAGCCGTCCTTTTGAACCTTCTTCAAACATACCATATCCAATTCAAAGTCTAAGAGAGCCAGTGGCTTACTTAGAAAGCAAGAACAAAATTTTTATGAGATGTCAGTAAGTTGCTTTTAGGATTCATATTATTAAACACTCCTCTCTCTTGGAAGTCTCTCAGTTCGTTAGTTTTGCTCTCAATAGAACCTACATCATTGGAAAAAGTAAAATTCACAACACACCCAAGCTAATTCCATTACAAATCACCAGTCAGGGGAAGGTATTAGAAAATTTTCCAGACATCGATAATCCTCCAAACAGTTATGTGCATTACAGAGAAACACAATTGTGACTTCATGTAAAGCCACCAGTCCTAGAACAGTTTTAAGGAAATGAGAGCATTAAATGTCTGGGAAAAGGAAAATTGTGTTAGTAAGAACAAAAGTTGCCAAAATGCTTCATAAAACTCAGATTCATGAGACAGTGTCAAGCAAAATAAATTGTAAAAAATATTTTCACTGTGATTTAGTTTGTGGAAGTCTATTAGAGCAAGTAGAATAAGAGCCTATGAACTTATTGATTTTTTTGATCTCAGTGCTAAGATCCGTATTTTGAGCTCATACGACTCCTTTCCTGCAGTGAGGTAAGCTGATGGTACATCCTCAGGATCATAAAACTCTAGGAGTTTTACCATGTAATATTAGGATTGCCTAAAAGGTCAGAGTCACACTGAAATAGCCTTAAAGAAAAAGATCTCTGTTGTAGAGTGGCTTGGTGAAAGATTCAGCCTTAATCATATTAAGAATATATGTCTAAAATGGAAAACTGTTTTTACAAATGGGATCACACAAAATTGAGAAGGAATAAATTGCACACAGTATGTATTTGTAAAACAGAAAACTATTATAAAAGATGTATTGCTGTAATTACTGCTGAAGGTGTCTCTGCCAAACAATGACTTGAAAGGCAATAAATGTTTATGAAAACCATTCTTTATGATGATGTGGGAAGGATTTGTAGTATTTTTCTTTCTTTTTACTGTATACACTTTGAACTGAACAATGGCAAAACAAACCCAAATAGGCACCTTTAGATTGCAAAATGTAACATTAGAAAATGTGTATTCATTAGGGTTGTAAACAGTTTAACCAGGTGATTTGCCATTTTTCTTATGATGTAATCATTCATCTCTTTCAATCTTTATATGCAGCTCATATCCTGATATCCTGTTGTACAATCAAAAGTTTTTTAGCAGTTTATTTAGTGAAGGTTATATCTTAGACTCTGTTTCATTTTTTGGACATTTTAGATTAAATTTTCTTGTTATTATTTTTTAACATCTCTCTAGTAATGCCATGTTGTTTTTTTTTTTTGTCTTGGTATGCCTGCTGTACTTTTGTGTTGCTCTTTGCATGGCGATGGCCATATTGTTTATAGCTGATATACCTGTTGCCAGTTATGTCACGAGGAAGTCACATAACACAGAATTTAGGTTCTTGTCCCTAAGCATCAAAACATTTTACTTAACAAAGGCCATGGGCAACAAAGTTAGCTGGAATAGCTAGACAAGCTAATTTGGGGACTTTGCAATATTTATTTTCAAATATAATTTTTTGTTTTCTGGTTTTCTGACTTTTGCTAATACATAGACTATGATTCTTACAGCTCCTGTTAGATCCTTCTATCTCATTATTTTCCTGTGATTCTAATTATTCCCAGTGCAGCAGTTCCTTTCCTGAGATTCATAACAGTACCATTCTTATAATATGAAGATCAAATGGTATTAGAGTTGTGACTAGAAAAGTACATTATAAGTACATTATATGTTGTATAAGTCATTTTTCTTGACTTATACAACATCTACTGTGTTATGTAATATACTAGCGACTGGGAGACCGATCAAATCGGGCTACAAATTCTACATAATTCTACAAGAATTATTTGTTTTTTTAAGTCCTTGAAATGATTTTGTTATCATGGCACTGATTTGTGCTTAAAATAGACCTTTTCGGCTGATGTAATGAAGAGCTTCCTGTTTAATAATAATAATAATAATAAATAATAATAATAATAATTCTTTGCATTTATATAGCGCTGTTCTCATTACTCAAAGCGCTCAGCAATTGTAGGTTAAGGGCCTTGCTCAAGGGCCCAACAGAGCAGAGTCCCCTTTGGGATTTATGGGAAGCGAACCGGCAACTTTCAGATTGCCAGTGCAGAACTCAGCTCTTCGGCGCACCTCATTTGATTTTTTCCGGCAAACAAATTTTCAGAACAAACCATATTTTACAACTCTAATCAGAGTCACTGTAATAATTATGTTGCCGTGGTCATTTTAGATCTGAGATCGGCTAAAATTTAAACAATGACCATTGTTAATAACCAGCCGTCATTACTGTTTGCCAACAGATGTCAGATGCCAAAACTGAACTGCCCAAAGATAGATTTCGATGTACCAAGTAAATGGCGATACGTTCTAAATTACTTACGGTTCCGGAGCTGATGAAGAGTTTAAGTCAGTCGACGATGTTAGTCCTAGAAAGCACGCCCCACCAAACCAATGTTCCAAAACCCAAACAAACTTACTGTTATTTGCTCGAACCAACACCGACTTACTATACTCGGCCGTCCAGCGGTTTCACTGAAGCATTCGAACATTCTTAGCCAATCATGCAATATTACTTCCGCGTTTGCCACTTTATGTTCTAACTACAGAGGCAGAGTTCCATTGCATGGTTCTAACTTGTATTGAGTCGAGGTATTGACGCGAACACCATACATACGGGCTATTGACGCGAACACCATACATACAGATAGTATCAAATTATATATAATGATAATCCTGTTCTCTTTTTTTAAATCAGTTCTACAGCTTAGTAGTTGAAAATGATGAGTCTACTAGGTTTCCTGATTCAATTTACCTGTTGTGCATGTCTTTTTTATTTCTTATATGTAAAACATTCCTTTGTGTATATTAAGCCCAACTGTCAACGTGCCCAGATGTAAATTTAACTCATGTCTCCTACAGAAATTATATTTGGTAACATACCTAAATTAGTATGTCCTTTGATTTTAACCAAATTGTTTACATAATTGAAAAAGTATAGTTTACTCACTGTTCCCTGTAAGGTTGAAGATTCACCCATCATTTTATGTGCTGGTCACTCCCAGAACCTGCATTAGTTTCTTTTGCCTGGCATTATTAATCACTAGTGCCCAAACAATATTTTATTTTTTAAACTGATAATAGTATTGATATGTGGAAAGAATAGATGGCTGATTACCAATGAATACTGTAAATACTAATAAACATTAGCATTTGGGGCCCATGGATTTAGAAATCTGTCCCCGATAAACACTCATCATTTAAGTTCACGCCAACTCCCTTCTAAATTTCAAATGTGACAAAAGCAGGCTTCATAATTAGCGCTAATTTCTCAATGTTTGTTGTCAGTGCTTACTAGTGATTTGAGTCCTTATCGTTTGTTTAGGAAGTCGATTGAACTTCATTTCACAATATTTTATCTTACATGAACATTTATAAATAGTATTGTCACTCTAACCTCCGAGGAAATATGCAGGTGAGAATCTCCTGGAGCCATGTGTGCTGGAGCATCATAAAAGAATGAGAAAAAGGAGAGCGTATTGAGATGAGCGCATGAAGAAAGCAGTTCCCCTGATGAACTGTATGTACTTCATCTGGCATCTCCTGAGACAAACAGCTGAGGTTAGATCAAATATGGTATTTTTTTTTGCGTGAACAGAGGTTACGAACAGAATAATGAAATATCAATTAATTACATAATTTGATTTTATATGAATATTTAGCACAGAATATTGTTAGTGTAATGTTTTTGAGACTGAAAGTGAAAGTAAAATTTCACTAGAGTGGCTGCATTGGATCCATTTCAATAGAACTATCACGACTTTGCTCCCGCCCGCAGATTTTTTCCCTGGTCCTGGCTCTGTCCTAAGCCATCCTCCAAAACAGGTTTTTTCAGTTATATTAAAATTACTAGCAGAATACCCGCGCTTCGCAGCGGAGAAGTAGTGTGTTAAAGAAGCAATGAAAAAGAAAAGGAAATATTTTAAAAATAACGTAACATGATTGTTAATGTAATTGTTTTGTCATTGATATGAGTGTTGTTGTCATCTCTCTATCTCTCTCTCTCTCTCTCTCTCTCTCTCTCTATATATATATATATATATATATATATACATAGCAAAATACCCGCGTTTGGCAGCAGAGAACTAAAAAGAAAAGGAAACATTTTAATAATAACGTAACATGATTGAGAATATAATTGTTTTGTCATTGTTATGAGTGTTGCTGGCATATATATATATATATATATATATATACACACACACACACACACACACATATATATATATATATATATACACACACACACACACA
>JANRMT010062808.1:21734949-21758057 GCA_026402145.1 Polypterus bichir lapradei | reverse complement strand
ATATCTTTAAAATAATATTTAGGTTTTACTGTATATAAACAGTGTGTGTTTATATACATAATTTCAATGAATCTTACCTAATATCTAAGAGAATACAAAGGGATTATGCTGTATAACGCTGCGGGGAATATTTATAAACAGTGCGGGAGAGTTTATAAGGGCTTAAAATATATAAAAATAACCATACAAACATATGGTTTCTACTTCGTGGATTTTCACCTATCGCGGGGGGGGGTCTGGAACGCAACCCCCGCGATGGAGGAGGGATTACTGTACTTAAGAATAGTACATAACTATCAAACAGTAAAAAAAAAAAAACCCTGCAGACTTTTTCATAATCATGAAAAATAATAATTCAAAAACAACAAAAGCAAATATAAAATTAAAAATAAATATTACCCAGGGAAAAACCCTATCTGTAACATTACAGCATTAGAAAAAGTTAGAGAGTAAGGAATTTACACTATTACTTTTGACTTTGATTTTTGGCATTTGTTTTGGACTTTTGTATTCTGTTTTTTGACCAAATATAATTTTTTATTTCCTTGTCCTATTTTAACCTGTTGCTGTAGTAGCAAACCATCTATATTTCTGAAATTTCACAGAGAAACTATCCTGCACATGTATTAGCATCACTGCACCTAACTCCAAGTAATTAGAATATTACATTGCTTCAAGAGATTTTCTAAGTAGTTATTTTCACCAAAAATGAAAATGCATGCAAAAAAAGAGGCATTCATAATATCTCAGCTTTTATCTATGAGCTCTTCTTACACAATATACTAATACATAAATTAACCTTGTACATTCTGTTTAAAAGAATGAAACTATATTAGCTACAACTGTACTTTTGTTTTCAGTAAAACCCATTCATAAAATGGGGTTAGAATTTATATTTTAGCTACCTCTTTTTCTATACTTTTCATATTAAAATTGGAGTTCCATATGTATTAGCATTATCAAACTGTTAGGCAACAAAAATAATTTTCTGAAAATACTAAACCCACTGTATGGCAAACCTTCCAGAAAGTTACAAGTTAATATCATCTGTATACAAATAACTGTTTTAAGTATCTTCCCTGAAAGTGTCATAGCTAAAATATTTTCTCAACATTGTTTGCATTATTCCTAGTATAGCTGTGATAGACATAAATAATTGTAGACTGCAATTAAACATAAGACCTTACAAGTAAGTAATGAGACAAGTATACCACAATAAAGATAGATATTAAAAATGTAAACTTGTTTAAAGCAGCAATTACAAAAAGCCAAAAACTGTTAGACATCAGAAAAAATGTAAAATTATATCTGACAGGGTTTACGAAGCAAGTGTGAATAGGAATAATTCAAATCCAGGATATTTACTGTCGGGTGGCACGGTGGCTCAGTGGGTAGCACTGCTGCCTCGCAGTTAGGGTTTGCTTCCTGGGTCCTCCGTGCATGGAGTTTGCATGTTCTCCCTGTGTCTGCGTGGTTTTCCTCGGGGTACTCCAGTTTCCTCCCACTGTCCAAATACATGCAGGTTAGGTGTGCTGGCGATTCTAAATTGTCCCTAGTATGTGCTTGGTGTGTGGGTGTGTGTGCCCGGGGTTTGTTTCCTGCCTTGCTCCCTGTGTTGGCTGGGATTGGCTTCAGCAGATCCCCGTGACCCTATAGTTAGGATATAGCAGGTTGGATAATGGATGGATGGATATCTACTATCTAAAGTTACAAAACAGGTTATATTATATAACACTAATGAGAGACAAAGAAACATTAGAAGCTGTATAGATGAAGTACATTTACAGAACAAAACAGAATATAACATAATAGAAGAACATAAATTGAAGAGCTTTCAAGATTAAAAGACTAGCTTCATTGTACAGTGAAGTAGCAGCAGTTTAATATATACAATGATCATATTTGCTTCAAAGATTACATAAATCAATGGTACCTCTCTGTAATAGAGTCCCTATGCTGATTTAGTATAACTGTGTCTGCTTGATATAATAATTAATTTTCAGGCTTTACATAAAGATTCTTTGTACTGCATGTGTTCATTAACCTTCTGACCTTTTTCATTTAACTATTATAATTTTTGTCAATCAGGAAGAGTTTCACATATTTTGCGATGTACAAACTTAATAAAAAAGATATATCAAGGAAACACAAATGATCTGTACAGATCACTAATTTAAACTATTCAAAGTTAGATTCATTTGTAATGAAAAAAATCCATATCAATTTATTTTGTCGTCAGCTAAATGGCTTTAGCAGTTTAAACGTGATTTAGAAGAAAAGCATCATTGTTTGTAGTTCTAGGTTTGGTCGGAGGACAAATTCATTGCATTTTTCATGACTTCTGGAGAGAATGCTGGAGGAATAGTGGAAACAAAGAACTTATCATATAACTGAATAACTACATATATTTCACACACTACCGGTCAAAAGTTTTAGAACACCTCATTTTTTTTTATGAAAATGCATGCAGTTTAATGTCTTAATGTTTAATGAAATCAAGACATAGAACAAATAATGGCAAATAAAAATAAGTAAAGGAATCATTGAGTGTACAAAATATTATTCATATTTTTGATTCATCAGAGTAGCCACCTTTTACTGATATAACAGACAAACTGTGGTAACCCTTTTAATTCAGTCATTCTGTCCAAGTCACCAACTCTGCCTCCAGCAAAAGAACCCCAGACCATCACGCTTCCTCCTCCATGTCTGACAGTTGGTGTCACACACTGAGGAACCAACCTTTCCAACCATCTTGACGGTGTTCAAATATCCTGCGTGATGAAGTAAAAGTTTCAAATTTGGATTCATTGGTCCATAAGACTTTCTTCCAGTCTGCAGTAGTCCATGGCCAGTATTTCATGGCCTTATTTTGTCCTTTAAGAAATGACTTTCTTACTACCATTCTTAAGGGATGTCAAACCTGCAGTCTCCATTTCATAGTAGAAACTGAGACTTGCTTTTTTCAACCCCTGTTAAGCTGTTCTCGAAACTGTTGTGCTGTGAGGTGGCTATGACACAAGCGGGTGACCCTCAGAAACCTGTTTGGGTTATGACTTTGGATCTCTTCCTATCAGTTTCTTCCAGTTTCCAATTGCCTTTGGATTTTGTTGGACACCGTACTCACTGACCATTTGAATTTTTTTTGCAATTTCACTAAATAAAAGGCCTACACTTTTAAGGGTAATAATGCTCTGTCTCATTTAATGAGTTAATTGCCATTTTATTGCCATTATCACTGGAATTTACAACTTTGTACAGTGTAATATTGTCCTAGTAGTACTTCAGAGGGTGTAGTAACACAGTCTGTTCCAACTTTGCTTTAAGACTGACTAAAGATTTTTAAGTAATCAACAGAAGTTCGGACACCTGTGCAAATTGTTTACTTCATCGTGGAAGGCTTAATTCACTTCAGTGGACAGAGAACACCTTTAGGTTGTAACCTATTAGTTGTTCACTAAAGAAGGCCCATTTGTGATATTCTGATATTTCCTTTTCTTTAGTTTTTGCTAACTAAACTTTAAATTTAAACCTCTTGCAGTTTACTGCTTACCTTTTCATCATTTTAGGTAATTAATTGCAATTCAACTGGTTAAGACTGAAGAAAAACTGAAAAAACAGAGGTGTTTTTAAACTTTTGACCAGTAGTGTATGTATATATTCACTACAAAAGATTAAGCAGAAGTCAGGTTGTTAAATAACCTTCATGCAGAGGAGTAAAAAGTCACAGAACAATTTCTCTGTATTTCATGAAGCATTAAAGAACAATTTCAGAAAGTATCTTGACAAGTAGTAACTGATAAAACTTCAATATTGGCATCCTGCAGCATCCTTAGCATTAGACTTGAGCATTACTCGGGCTGCAAAAACTGTTTTAAAAGCATTACTCCCGAGTGTCACTCGGGGAACTGTACAGATGCGTCTTGCCTAAGCCTTAGAACCGAGAATCACTCGGACTGTAAAAGTGTTGTCAGTGCTGCCATTCTTTGGAGAAATGATGTCCAAGCGTAGATTTTCACTAATTATGAAATATGCACTTTACTAACAATGAAGACTTTGACGAGAATACCCACCCGGCACCCAAACTGAAGAAAATTTGGGAGGTATACCAGGCGATTGTGGCAAAATTTTGGAGCATTTATAATCCAGACCATGATGTCAGTATCGATGAAAGTCTCATGGCTTATAACGGCAGACTATTATGGATGCAGTACACCTCATCAAAAAAAAAAAAAAAACAAGATTTGGCATAATGCTCTGTGAATCTAAAACGGGATACATTTGGAATTTGGTTCAGTACATAAGGAAAGGGACCATTTTGATCCAAAATACAATCTGTATGGCGTTTCTACATCATTGATGCTGACTTTGATAGATGCTCTGCTGGATCAAGATTATTGTGTAACCATGGACAATTTTTATACTTCGCCAGAGCTATTTGACATCTTGCTGAAAAGAAAGCCTGACATATATGGAACAGTGCATCCCAACCATCGTGGCATGCTTGAAGACTTTGTCAGAGCTAAATTACAGTGAGTTGTGCTAGTAGCTTGACAAAAAGGTAATGGGCTTGCCCTAAAATGGAACAACAAGAAAGGTGTTTGTCTTCTTAGCACTGTACATAATGCAGCTATGGTCACTGTACAGGCAAAAAGCAACAAGCAGGTTACAAAGCCTTGTGCTGTAGTCGACTACAATAGCATGATGGGCAGCGAAGATCATGTGGATCAACAACTGACTTTCTATCCCATTATGTGGAGGCAACAAAAGAAATACTACAAAAAGATATTTTGTCATCTGCTGGAATAGTGCATGTGGAATTCAGTTGTCTTATATAAACAAAAAACTGGCAAAACTGTATCTCATGCAAACTTTACATGCCAGCTTGTAGAATAAATCATTGCCACACATCCACTATCCACACTATCGCTGAAGAGAGATAATCGACCGAGCACATGGCGAATCAATCCAGAATGTCTTACTGGTAGACATTTTATTGATTATATAATTCCAACAGAAAAAAAAACAGAATCCAACTTGTACCTGTGCAATGTGCTGTTGAAAATCTGATAAATCGGGAAAGAAAGTCCGAAAAGAAACACGCGATTACTGTCCTGACTGTGACGTCTTTCACCGTGCTTTAAGATTTACCTCACAAAGGACTCATTTTGAGATATTATACTGTTTTGGCATCATTGGTAGTATTATTATTACTCTTATTATTTTTGTTATTATTGTTCATTTTGTATTATTTTTATTCATCATTATTATTGTTATTTCTATCATTACTTTTCTTTTGAGATTTAATAAAAATGTAAAAACACTTTTCACATGTTTATTTGGAATAAAATGCTGTGCTAAGAAGGTTAATACAGTGCTTCAGTCTGTGTTTAGCTGTCTGAAGCAGGACAGATCAGGATACATTACAATACATTACATATATTTTTTGGTACAAATGAAGCATAGGCAAGTTAACTAACTTGGTAAGTCACAGGGTGAGTAAGAAGTAGAAACTGAACTAATGCTTTACGAAGTACACTACAATGTCTGCCTATAGAAAAGCAAAATATTGAACACAAATAAAACTAGAAAATTACAAACATGTTAAACTCCTCACAGAATTTAAGCTAACATATTTGTGTGATCTCTATGGATACATCCACAATGCAGTTCAATTCTGATTTTTCTTCTCTGATATGTGACACAGATCCCCTCTTTATAGAGACAAGTGACAAGCAGAAAAAAAACACATGGAATCCCAACTGTTCAGGCTGGTGTGACGATGTGGGTCCTGCTCCATGCTCCCACTTCTCTTCTGGGAGCCTCTCGAACCCAACACTGTTGGTAATGTAACCTGGACGTCACACTGGGAGAAAGGGAATGGTGTAAAAAGTGTACAAGTGCTTATATTAAAAACAAAACAAACAGAACCAAAACAGTGTCCAAAGTGAAATGCTTCAAAATGTTTCAGCAAATAAATAGTCCATAAAAAAAAATTGATAAGTGGAGGTTAAAATCCAAAATAAATAAAGCTGTTAAAACGAGGTTAACACCATTGCATGAAGTGGTCCGTTTTAAAAACCCCCGTGCCTTCTTCATTCTAACTGGCAGCTCCCCTGCTTTAGCCATATGGGCACTGCAACAGGGGAGTCGCCCTATCAGCAGGTGTAGCTGACTCCCAACTACTGGTCCGGTAGCCTGACTACGTACAGCTCCCTCTGGACTGAGACTCAGGTTCTCCAACAGCCAGGGCACTCAGGCTGGGGCTCAACTCTCCCAGGCCTCCCTGACTCCCGCAGTGAGCCAACCACCTTCTGGGACAATCCAGCTCCTTGGGATCGCCCAGATGGAGCAACCTCTTCCTACTGTCCCCACCGAATGTTTGCCACACACTCCTCCAGAGGGTCTCTCTTCCCAGCCATCTGCATTCCAGTGAGCCTGCTCTTGCTCGCTCACTCACTCACACTCCGGCTTTTATCTCTTCCCGCCTTCCGTTTCTCTAACCTCTGTTCTCTGTTGTGTTTTCTCCAGGCATCAATCATGGACACGGCTGATCCCGCACCTGTGCACTTCACAGTGGAAATACCCACACCCGCGTCGCTCCCACCACACTACCACGCCGCCTCCTTAAGCGGGTAATACGGCGATTATTTATTTAAAAACTGACCTTCTGTTTGAGCCATGGATCCGCTATACCACAACTGGATTTAAACCACTTTTGTATGTATTATTAAATCCAAACATGCTTGACCTAAATGTGATCTGCACCTGAATGCTTTAATTGCAATTACCTGGAAATTTATACTCCTCAGCTAATTTTACATTAATCTTTACACAAAGTTTGTCAAATCTTTGTCTTAAAAAATCAAGATGGATAGCAGTACTGATTTAGGATGCCAATAAAAAAAATGTGAAGTGGGAGACTTGATAAACATTTGGGGCAACTGTTTCCTGACAGTACAGCCCAATTGCTAAATGCTCTTTGATGGAAACGGCACACCACATGTGGATATTTTGACAAGAACATCTTGCAGACAGTAACTGTCATGAGTAACCAAATGCCCTCCTCAGTATTCTAAAATTATCAAACCATTGTTTTGGATCAAAATCCTCTACATCTTGCCCTAACCATTTGGCTTCTCCACCAAGTCCAAAGGTTTCTATATACAGATATGGCAATGATGATTGTACTCAAAGCAACAGCTACAATCTTTCATTTTCAATCTTTCTGCCTTGCCATTGTGATATGATGATTTTATAGTTGCCCTGCACTGAAAATATGTAAAATAACACAAAAGCCAGTTTGCAGTAGGTGTTTTTGGTGATCTTTTACGTTGCTTCTGTCTGACAGATACAGTACTATATGTTTTCAGTAATTCTGCACATTATATATTCAGGATAGATGTATGTACATGCTCTGATCAGATCTGTATCACTGGCAAAATTAAAATAAAAATTAATTAAAATTGAAGAGTAAAAGGGAAATATTCTAATTCAGGCTCAAAAGATCAACAAAGAAGTAAGGGCCATGTCGCAATCATTGTGGGTTACATTAGTAAGGAGTAGTGACTGGAATTTGCTATAGGCCAAGAAATTCAGCAATTTTAAACACTACCATATCAGTTATTCAAATAAGATGTGGTAATCATGGGGAATATTACCTTTCTAAATATTGATTGGGAAGCCCTCTCAATAAAGTACAGAAAAGGAAACTAAAATGGTGCTTATAGCAAATGCCTGTTTTCTATGGTTTCATGACCAATAGGTTACTCCTGTGTAGATGCTAACATTTTAAAGATTATACACATTGCAGATCAGTTTAAATACCTAGGGGTAAACACCATGATAAACATAAAGATCTTTTATCAAAAAAATGTCGCTGTCTGTATGGAAAAAATTAAGCAACACTTGCATAGATGGTCTACCTTTCATCTCACCTTAACTGGGAGAATTAACACTGTTAAAATGAATATCCTTCCTAAGCTTCTTTTTCTATTTCAAAACATTCCAATATACAACAATAAATCATTTTTTAAGGAATTAGATTCAACCATAACCTCATTTATTTGGAATTCAAAACATCCACGTATCCAAAAGGCGACCCTACAAAGACCTCAGGAAGAAGGTGGCATGGCTTTACCTAACTTTCAATTTTATTACTGGGCGGCGAATATACAAACTATTAAAACCTGGACATTGAAATAGGTGAGCAGACACAGGCTTGGTCTGCAATAGAAATAAAATCCTGCAGTATTTCTTTATATTCCTTGCTGTGTACCCCAATAAGTACAATTCATCGCCAATATACTAACAACCCAATAGTGTGTCACTCACTCAGAATATGGAACCAATGTATGAAGTATTTTAAGCTAGAGGTTTTATCTGTGGCACCACTGCACGCTACCTTTTTGCACCCTCTCAAATGTACGCAGTTTTTAATGTATGGAAAACCTCCAGGATTAAATCACTTAGAGATCTGTACATAGACAACATTTTCGAGTTATACAAACAATTACACTCCAAATTTACCGGGAGCCCGGGATTCCCGGACATTTTTCATTCCCGCATTCCCACGAATGAAACTGCTGTAATTCACGGGAAACCGGGAACGGCCAAGCTCGCATATTTAGTGTGTAAAAGTGTAAAAATCGATCAAGAAATAACAGAGTTATAGTTGAAAATAATTAAGTGGTATGGGTTTTTGGCCCACAGTGTAGTGTGTTGCCGATTAATTCAGTCAACAACACACCAGCAGCAGTCGTCAGTCCCCTGGCTCCGACTAAGACTGAGCACAGTGGACTGGGAGGAGTCTGCACTCTGCAGCTCACAAATGCCGGAACGGGGCAGACTTCATTGACGTCTGTCAGACAACTGCTTTGAACAGCAACTTGAAATTGCAATGCGTCAGTCTGATGCATCCGCATTATCTGTGCCAAGAAACTTGCCATCACAGAATGATGACAAGAAACCGGATGCATCAGTAAAAGCTGAAATGGCAGTGTTTCAGAGCAACGGCAAGCGCAGCCGTTGTTTAGAACAAGTGTATCAGTATCTGATGATTGTGCCTCCTACTTCAGTGGAGGCAGAGTGTGCTTTCTTAGCGGCTCCGCACAAAGGTGCGCTCTCGCCTGGACGACAACACGCTGGACACGTTGTGCTTTCTGCGCTCTTATTACCACAACTAACTAGATCGGGGTGCTCAATATGTCGATCGCGATCGACCGGTAAATAGGAAAGGTAGTGCAGGTAGATCGCAGTCACTGATTACAACCAAAATATGTTATGCGAATGAATGTGAATAACATGAATAATGTTGCATCCATGCCACAATGTTTTCCGAAATGTACTATACAGGTCATAAAATGAGTTATTCTAAATATCATATATACCTATGGCTCTGTTTTTTTTTGTCATTGCAGCTTTGATGTCATGGACCATAAGGTGCAAACTAATTCAGCATGAGCAGGAACATTCAATAAAATTGAATACAAAAAAATCATGTGACGGTGAGATACAAAGAAGGCAGATTCACCAGCATTTGTGTGTCAGCTTTTATCCATCCAGATCTGAGAATGTCCAGTTCCATTGCCTCAAAACGCCACTCACATCTACAGTTATTCTCTGTTTCAGATAAAAAGTAACAGCGTCAGATCCCATAGTATGTATCGTGATCGTGACTGAGAGAATAAAAATGGGAAAAAAAATGTTAACTTTTATGTTAAGTCCTATAAATGTACACCGGCTGTTACAGACGCAAACCAAATGTATGTGTTTATTGTATAATATTAAGAATAAGAGCAGCTCACTACTGAAAATGGTAAATATAGGAGGCAGTCAGGATCAAACCGGGGATTCTTGATTACAAGTCAGCAAATCTTACCGCTACGCCACGGAAGCTGTTGTATCGTTCTTGAACCTTTTGTGAAAGTGTTTATTTGATCTTTGGACTTCAAGCTTCACACATTATATAGTTTATGCCTACATTTTGTCATTTATTACTAAAATATGAAAAACGTTTCTGTTTTAGCAATGTGTTTACGCAGATTATTGTATAAATGGAACACACATGAAATACATGTGTTCCAAATAACAATCTATTATTTCCACTCTAAAACTCCAGCACTTCATTCCCAGATAATTAAGGCATGAGCTGGGAGAACTTAGTACACGTTCTGCGACGGTGGGGGGATGGAATAGCAGGCTGCTTACTGCTTGTCTTGGTGGGGGGGTGGGTGGAGTAGCAGGCTGCTTGCTGCTTATCTTTATCGGCACACTTACAGGACAAAAGACACTGATGGAGAGGTGCGAACGGATTTAAGGTGGGTCAGATTTATGAGTTTTTTCGTTGGCTTTGGTAATTCTAGTATTAAGCCAGTTAGGAAATAGCCTTACTGCTTGCATTTTTGATACGAACATTTGAAAGTACGACTGTATAACCAAACTTAGAGAAATATGAAACAAGATAAGTAAGCCTTAAAAAGAACTTTCTTTAAACAAAATCTTTCCTTTTCCTTGTTACATCAATTTTTGTCTATTTTTGTGTGAACTGTTTTGCTTTAAATTTTACAAACATTTTAAAAACAAAGATATTTGGTTTGTGGAACATGCGTCACACTATTGCCTGAACTGTTCTATGAAGCAAGCTAAAAGCTGCTGAACTTTAGTAATTTCTTACAAACACAGCTACAAATTTTGTGAGAAAACTGTTAAATTGGAGGACCTTTAACTGGAAAGTACCATCTGAGGACTTTTGCTCAGGATCTTGTCAATGAAACAAAAAGAGGTAAACTAATGAGGTACAGTGCCTTTCTCTTCTATTTATGCATGATTGGAACTGAAAGCCACAGACGTTCTATCCAAATTTAAAGAGACTGCAATATAACATAAAGACATTGTGAAAGATTACTTCTGTTGTTCACCTACAATAAAGAAGTTTGACTTACCTTTACCAAATGTGCAGTTGTGAGGTAACTGCTGTTCAGAAGTTGTTGCTTGGAAATGCTGTTCAGTTACTTGCAGTTTTAAAAATGTCTGCACTGAGCCCGAGTGAAGTCACTGGTAGTGATACGAGTACAGACTCAAATGAGGATCAATTAAAAATACTTCTAAATGATCACATAAAGAAAAGGCAAGATCGTATGACTGAAATCATAAGCCTTAAAGCTGAACCCACAAATTTTCCACAATATCAAAGCTGTATGATAAAGATTTTCTTGATATACAGGCTCAACTTGAGCTAAATAGAAGGATATTATACTTATTGACTAAAGATAACACAACGAAAAAACAGATTACTTCAAAAATTAAGAATTTTAATGAATTTGGTGTGAGAACAATGACAAAGCTCTATGAAACTAGTAAATTTTGGAGTCTAGTTAATGTACTATTAGACAATCAACTTTGTGAGTTACAACTGCAAGATCAAGCTCACATAGCAACCAGTATCCTCAAGCTTCATACATATTTGAAAGTAAAGAACAGTTTTTGTCATCACAGCCAACTGCTATGACAGCAGCACCTTCGACAGTCAAACTTGAACGGTCAGAACTCAATAGATATTTCCAAAGGCTTGTGAAATGGTTGTGCGAAGATCTTATTAGGCTTTTCTCCGTGTTCAAAATAGTGACGTTGCAATTTAAAGATGAGCTGTTCTGTTTTTTTAGTGTCAAGAAGTTAAATTTGGATTGCAAAACATGTATTTTCCTATAAAGTGCCTCCTTTGGAGACTTGCCATATTCTAGATCTATTCTGGTAATTTCTTTGATTAACTCCTTCTTGGCATCCAATTTATTTTTGTGAGAAAGATATGAAATAATCTGTCATCTTAAAAATGCATTCAGAGTTTCCCAGAGTATTCCTGCAGAAACCGCTGAGGATGCATTTGTCTCTAGAACATACTTCTGTACAGTTCTCATCAGCTAATGAAAGGATGTTAAGATGCAGCTACAAGAGAAGGGTGTAGGGCATAGTGATTTAAGCTCCATGATCAGAGGGGCATGGCTGGAGAAAATAATGTTGCACTTACAAGATTTAATAATGGGCAAAAAAATGAATGTCTATGAAGAAATAATTAATTTTACAGTAACAATGATGTACTGGCGAGAAGAAGGAATCTCTTTGCAATCAAAACTGGTTCGCATTTATTAAGTGAGTCTCCTGCAAAAATAATATGTTGGCATTTAGACCTGTTAGGTGAGAGAATACTTTTTTCTCTTTAATTCATGATTGAGATCTTTAACATTCCAACTCACAAAGTTCAATGTTTGGTCATACAGACATTGCTTCTGAACTTCTGTAGTCTTAAGTTAAGGCAGTACATTGTTACATATAATAGTTTTGACCTAAATTTCATATTATTTCCAAGGGTTATGGATATGGACACTATTGTTATATTGGCATTTACAATTATTGGAGTAGAAAGAATAAATAAGAAATAGCATCGCTGTTTTTCTATCCCCCCCAAACCCCCCACCATTTTGCCTCCTCAAGTGAGGTTAGACCACAAGCATGAAGTCCCTGTCCGCAGACATGCCAAGAGACAGAGCACATCCAGAACAAGACGAATCCCCCAGCAGTGGTGTAGAAAAGGTTACAATTGAGAAATCTTTTGATAGTACAGTCCAAATACAATAATCCTAGGAAATCTACAGAATGATGTTAAATAGTTCCCATGGAGACTGAAATAAAATATGATAGTACATTCCCAATACAATAAACCAAGTGTATAATATTAAAACAAGCAAACAAACAAATAAAAAAAAACAAAAATAAACACACACACACACAGTAAATAACTTCTTACTTTGTGGTTGCCAAAATGTACATATATTCAATGGAAGAAATTCCAATATAATAAATTTCAGTTTTAGTAAAAAAAACAAAAAAGTGTCAGAGAAGGAAATAGAACGTACACAAATAGACCAAGTTGCAAGCAGAATCTTCTTTGCCTTGCCAGGACACGATATGACTCATGATCATGTTTCAAAAGAATGTCAGGATCAGTCTTCTTAGCTCTTCTTCTCCTTCCTCCTGTCAGCTAAAAATGTAAAACTGACCTTCAATAACCATATTAATTTGGCAGGAAAGAAGAGGCTGTATCTAATTTCAGCTTTGCTTAGGCACTGTTTAATGCTGTAGAATGTGGCACATTTAGCAGCTGTTGAAGGTGAAAAATCTGGGAAAATACAAATGCAGTTATATTCAAGTATAATCTCCTCTTTCACTCTGAGAAGCGACATCAAGTGTTCTTTAAGCTGTAGTTTGTCAAAATCGACAATCAGGCTTCTCGGCTTTGAGGCATTTGATCTATGTTGTAAAATGAATAGACTTGACACACTTAAAAAGGTTTGGGACAGCCACCCGTATATTATTCCTGGCTGCAAAAGATCTTGTTGAATACAGAGATGTTCTCTATACCAGGCATGTCAAACTCACTACCATTGGTGGGCCACTTCGACTGCCATACGTGCGTCAGCGGGCCGCACTGTAACAAATACTATTATAATATTATACAAAGCTTTCTTTCCAATACTGAATACTTTAAAAAAATGTAACACTTAAAGTTTAAACTTTAAAGAAAAGCAATTTATTTCCATACACTCTCTGTACAACAGCGTACAATTAGAGTCTTAGCCTCTTAGCTAGGTCCTTATTATATTATATTCATTGCTTATATAGGAGTCTTACAGTGTGAGATATATTTCTTTTGTCCCGACACTTGGCATCTCTTGTTAGTAACCAGTTCGTCAATATCAGGTTTGAAATCTTGTGCAGCTGCAACTTTTATGAGGGATGAAAGGTGCTCGACAGTACGTCTTGAACGATGTAGGGTTTTGGTAACTTTCATTAATGAAAACAATTGCTCACAAAGGTAAATGCTTCCGAACATAGACAGTACTCTTGATCTGCACATACGAGGGTGGCAGGTAAGCATACAAGCCTGGCACATCAACTTCGTTGTATTTTGCCTTCAGAATAGAATCTGACTGCAGTTCAATCAATTCTATTTGGATATTCTCAGGCGCATTCTCAACGTTGTAAGAGAACAGCGCAAAGTCCTGTTCGTGTGAACTGAAATCACGAAAACGCTCACTTAATTTATTGCTCAGTAATTCAAGTTGGAAAACAAATCCTCCAAAAATCTAATTTTACTTTACTAAGTTTACTTCAAAGTTTATATTGTAAAATAAGCCGATATGCAAAAAGCCACCTGACCTACACTAATTATACAAACTCAAAATCACAAAAATATGTTAATAAACAACTCACCAACTTCTCGCGTCCACTTCAGATCTTCAGCTGTAGTCTGCACTAACTGTTCGTTACAATACTAGCACAAAATTATGTAAAACTAGGGCGAAAAAAGTGAAAATATGCAAGCTATTACTACTCGTGATGGTCAGTTCTGCTCAGCGGCCAGTCTCAGCACCCCAGCCAGCAGTGTAACCTAGCAGGGGCAGCTCTAGGTTCGTGGCAGCCATGGGCAGAGAAAGAATTGGTGGCCCCTTCACCCACCAATGTCAATATGGTATCTTATGCACGGCGGATGGCCACGTCTGTTGCGGACACTGCATAGCCACCTCGTGCTCTTGATACGCTGCTATATGCGCGTGTCCGTAACTTGAAAACCAAGTGGCGGCCCATGATATTCTCATTACGGCAGAATATTATAATACTACATATAGCTTACTACTCCGACTCTAGCAACATTAGTAAATACAGTGTACTAATTAACAAGAAACACAATGTGTTTTGGCCACATTGCCGTCAGCTGTGTCGTTATTTTCTCATTCTGTTTTATATTCAATATACATTGGCGTGGCGGCCCTGTGCAGGTGCACAGTTTGCACGTGCCTAAGGCCGCGCCTGCTACCCGCTGCTGCAGCCTAGCACTTCAGTTGTGATGTTGTGGCTCATTAACTTTGCTCAAGGCTCGTGGCTATACTAGCAGATGACGTTTCCGGTACCGTAATGCCATGGGAAAACGCGCTTTTGTCAGAATGCAGAAATGATTTGATCACAAACGATAGTAATCATTTTGTACAAGTTCAGTGCTAACTAGGATCTGTCATGCGGGCCGCGTGTTTGACATGCCTGCTCTATACCGAGTCCAAAACAGAACTTATGATGGTTTGTCAAGATGGCGGTTTTAAGGGATAGGACAGGAAGTGATGCAAGGGAACCAGAAGTGATGTTCTTTATTAGTCAGAGTAGGTGCCGGAAGTGATAATCTTCTAGGCGCCAGAGCCGTAAGTGATATTGTTCTGGGCGCTGGAACCGGAAGTGACATCATCTGTTTTAAATCAGACAGGTTTTCCCATGGCCGGTCTGTTGAGATAACAGGGGAAGGTTTAGTGCACCCCGCCACCCGCTGGCCTGGCATGAAATTACCTTTGCTTGGTCCATACAACGTCTTCCTAGTCGCATGAGTGTGACAATGTATACGGTAAGCTGCTGAGATCTCAATGTCTGACTTGAAGTCCTCTCCATTTATTTTAGAGAATATTTTAGCTATGAATTTCACTGGGTTTGGACTTTCATGGTTTTCAGGGAGACCTTCAATTCTGATGTTGTTCCTTCTAAATCTATCTTCCAGCGCAGCAAGTTTGACAGTGAGCACTTTGTATTATGATTTTGCAGCCATTTCAATATGAGTTGTAAACATTTACTTAACATCTTCAGGTTGAGTACCAAGTACTGTAATTTTACTCTCTAACTTACTCATATTTTCTTGTATTTTTTTCATCAGTTCTTTCTAGAATTTCTTTAAAGGTTGCAGTAAACTTAGTTCTTAAACAACTCTACTGGGGCCTCATGTATAAATGGTACATACGCACAAAAAGTTGCATACTCCCGTTTCCACGCTCAAATCGTGATGTATAAAACCTAAACTTGGTATAAAGCCATGCACATTTTCACGCTTGTTCAAACCCTTGTGTACGCAAGTTCTCCGCTCGGTTTTGCAAATTGGTGGCACCCAGCGTCAAAGCAGTGCTTTTGTTCCAATGTGGTTTCCCTTTCTTTTATAGATCCACATCCTGGACACGGCTTTATCATATACACTGAAATTAACAGCATATTGTTTATTAGTTTAAGGCATCTGATTGTAATTAACCCGTAACAATATAATGGTCCACGGAATAGCCAAACTATTCCAAATACCATAGCTGCTTTAGCGTTGTTATTCTCACTGCACTTTCTTCTTTCAGCTGCTCCCGTTAGGGGTTGCCACAGCGGATTACCTTTTTCCATATTACTCTCACTGCATCACTCGGAGTATTTATATCACTGTATCTGAGTGGGGAAATCACAGCTCTACAGCAGCTGATCATAAAGAGAATTATCGGTATACAGCATCTAGCACACGCTGCCTCGGCCATGCTGTCTATTGAACTGCTCTCATGCAACAAACACTTCAGAGCCTTTCCTGTACTGACCTCGCAGTTCAGAAATAGTTTCATCCCAAGAACTATAAACGCTCTCAATCAGTCCATCAAGTGCTCCTTGTAGAACGCTTTGTACTTATTAGTACAATTACCTCACTGTAAACTTGCGATATAGTTATAATATTGCACAACCTGAGCCACTTTATAAAGCGCGTATGATGACAATATAATTTTTAAATTGAAATGCAGCAAAATATTATATTATACAGATAAAACTTTAACTTCATATAAATAATCTATATTGTTAATAATTAAACGTGAGGACATGGTGTTGCAGCGCTAGTAAGGAGCTAGCAGCCCGTTCAGGTATTGTTCCTGCCTCGCACTGTATTCTTGCTGGGGCTGGAATGGCACTGGAAGGATAGATGGATAGAATAATTAAACATGTACTATGAAGATATTTCAATGTTCCTTAAAAGTTTTGAAGAATCGGCATTCTCAACTTACAGATGGCTTAACGTCTATTACAGAGCTGATTGAGTGGCGATTGGGTATTTGGAGAAAGAAAAGGAAGGACAGGAATTGGGGGTTAGTACGTCTGAAACAGACAAAAATGCTGCAGTAAATTATTTCATCGAAGGTCACGCACAGCGCAGCAAGCATCTTGCGTGAGGCATGAACAATCACTGTGCCACTGTGTTCCCATGTTTAATACATGCTTTAACTCCTATCATCATGAAAATGATATTAAGTATACATCTCAGTATTTTAATTGTTCAGAGAGCCATAATATCATGAATGTAATGGATTCTGTGTCTTGTCGGAGAAAGAGAAAGCCCGTTTAAGAAGCATGTAGTGATTCACACACATAGAGTACATAGAAGATCAAATACAAAACAAAGCATTTAACGTGCTACTTTAGTTATGATGGGATTTGAGAAGCTAGTAAATTAAACAATTTTAAGATGAAGTTTATGATGTTCTACTTTAATGACAAAATAAACATGATTAAAGTGGAAATTTTAAGATTAAAGTTGACATTTCGAGCTTTTTTCCCCACTGTTTTTCTCTGTACCCTAATAAGCTTTCATATGACACTCAGACGGTGGGCTACGACTCGCCTTTTCACGGTGACTTTGATATCTGACAACTTATTTTTTATTTCAGGCACTGTGCGACTTTGTGAACTTGAGCTTTCGAGTTTCTCCGACACTCTGTGTCACTCGATCAATTTCCTTTTGTTGTTTATACCACTGTTTAAACCAACAAATGTTTTTCCTTGCCTCCACTTGGTATTTGCTGAAATTCTTCTATTTCCCCCCATGCTTTTGCCATTGCCTTTTCACAGAACGCCGAGCTTAAGGGCTATTTATATTGATTTGCATATTCAAAGAGGCATAATTCTGGGAGGAGTTGGGGTGGGGCAGCAGGCGCGTGCACATGTGTTACTTTTCACGTTGCCCGGGATTTATGGAGTGGAAGAACGTGGAAGTTTGCGAATGAACAGATTTATGCGTCTGGATTTTTTTGTGCATACGCACATTTCCAATTTTGTCTGTACGCCATATTTTAGTGTGAATTCTATGCACGTGTTATGCATGAGGCCCGTGTTTTTTTATATCCTGCTTCTCATCTTTCTTTCTTTCTTTCTTTCTTTCTTTCTTTCATTTATGTCAGCCCCCCAAACCAAAATGCAGCAATCATTACCTTCAGCTTGGATAGTGCATTTCAGTCATCACCGCACACTGAAGGCAGCAGGCTGTGAGTCCAGTTGGGGTTGATGCTTTTGACTCACAGGGGGTATTAGCTGCAGTTGACAGCAGGGTAAAAAGGCCATGCTCAGTTCCAATAATCCTCCTGGAATTGACAAATTGCTCACAGTTTCAATCCAATTTTTGCTGATGGCTGTATCCAATGCTGAAGCGTCTGGTCCTGTCAGATCTGTTCCTTTGCCCATCTGTTTCAGGTCAGCCTTTGGCAGGCTGTACCGTGACCTTGAGGCTGGTTTAGACTTTGATGGAACTTTAGAGCGTTATCTCTTTCCTTTTCCTTTTCCTTCTGAGCCCTTTGTTTGCTGCTCCTGCTTATATATACTTGCATATAATGTAGTTAAACCGGGTTGGGTAAATACAGGATACCTCGGGATGACAGTAAAAAAGTAAAAGGTGAAATAACACCACTGCTCTCTGAGCTCTGTCATCCGTCTCTTGCAACGGTCCATATCAACTCTGAAGAAAAAAGGATCTTGAGCCATAGTTTGCTCCCAACAGACCATGCCCTTAGCATTCAGTGGTGCACTGAAATGGACAGTTTCAAATTTCAGATAAAATTACAAGATACACCTGCTTATAAGGCGTGGTATTCTACCTGTTGTCAGTTCAATTTATGACCCCTTTGAATTTTTAGCATCAGTTATACTGCCAGCACAGCTTATTTTAAGAGAACTGTGCAAACAGAAATATGAATGGGATGACGAAGTGGAAGTGAAGCATGTTCAGAAATCTAAAAAATGGATGGATGACTTACAGTTACTGGCAAACTATAATGTGAACAGATGCCTCAAACCTGCATGGTATGGAACCATAAAGTCAGCACAAATGCACCATTTTGCAGATGCCATTTTGATATTGTGGCCACTAGGAGGAGCGCCAGCTCCGCAAACCTGAGGCATTCACAGGCACAAGTCGTTGCAACACAAAAGGCTTCATTTCCAAGGGGGAAGCACTTTTCTTCTCTCCTTTTCTCTCTCTGTCTTTGTCTTTCTGCCTCCACTCCTTCTCCAGCAAGCTTTATCCCTTTTTCCCCCCTGACACTGGCTCCTCGATTGAAGTGAGGTGGTTCCTTTTATGCTGCACCTGACAACAATTCAGGTTGGCCCATCAACATTATCTGGAAGTACTCCTAGGTGTGGTGGAAGCCCAAAGTAAGGCTCTGCAGCTGCCCATGGTGGTCCCCACGGAACCTGACAGGGCTGTGCCAAACTCCAACTCCCATGGAGCCCTGCAGGAATCTGGGGCGCTGCAGCAACCGAGGGGGTTGCCACTCTCTAGCTCTCCGGGGGAGGCAGTGCCATGTGCACATCTGCTCCCCTGGTCCGTTCTTTATGACACCTTCCCAGCGGGGTAAGGACTTCACATGTCCATCACAATATGAACGTTTAACTTAGAGAAATATGAAGGAAGACAAGTAAGCCTTAAATAGAACTTTCTTTAAACAAGACCTTTTCTTTTTATTTGTAATATTAATTTTGTCTCTGTTTTTGTGTGAACTGTTTTGCATTAAATTTTACTAAAACTTTTAAAATGAATATATTTGGTTTGTGGAAGTATTTGATCACACATCACTCTAGTGCCTGAACCAACCTATGAAGTAAGTAAAAGCTGCAGAATTTTGGAAAAATGCAGCTATAATTTCTTTTACCTTAAATAGCAGTGACAGAGCATCAGCCCTACTATTCTTATCATCTAATGTATAACAAATGACAAAATTAAAATGACTAAAGTAAAGTGAACTGTTAGCTAGCTATGCAGATAATCATTTTGAAAATTTCATATATATTAGATTTTAATGATCTGTATAAATTGACAAAGGCCTTTTCTGTTCCTTTAAAATTCTGGTAGTATTCTTCTAATGCAGGTTTTAATTGCTAATATTTCTCTGTTTTCATAAACATCATTTGTTTCTTCTGGAGATCATTTCCTGGAGAAAAATGCACATGGATGCTGTCAGTCAACTTTTGTGAAAGAAGACTGCCCATCCCAAAATTTTACGCTTCAACCTCTAATTCCAATTACAGGTTAATATCTGAATATTTTAGGATAAGAGCAGGCATAAAGATTTACTTAGTTTTGTTTGAGCCACAGCTGTCCACGTAAACAGAATATTTAATTCTCTAATGAGATTAGTAGTGGACAACTAAAATTCTTAATAAATCTTTCAAAAAAATAAGCAAACCCTACAAATTACTATACTTGTTTTATAGAATTATCTGACTTTCCACTTACAATTGCAAATATTTTATTTTAATCCTAAGTAGCCCCTTTAGGGAGATTTAAGCCCTAAAAAATGACTAAGGGCTGATGGAATTCACTTTTCTTCAGTTTCACAAATAAACTGTAATCTTAATTGAAAAAGCACTTCACAAACATGGACAATATAACATATCATAGGAGAGAAACTAGGATACCCTCTATATAAATTAAAATGCAAATTCCAAAATATCTCTAAATATGGTGTTAGTCAACAAATGAAAGGCTGATGGCATATTAGCTACGGCATATGGCATAAGATACTCAATGTCCTGTAGCAATATTAAAGCTGTGTTCTACTTTCTCCCGTCACAAATATGAATTACATTATAGGCACTTCTAAGGTCCAAATTAGAAAATACAGAACAACCATCTATTTTATTTAAAAATCAATAACAGGAGATAATTATTCTTAATTGCTATTTTAATTAAATCCCAACAACTGATACATGGTCTTAAAACATGAGGACTTCCTAAAATGGATCTTAGTAATAATAGACCAATAAAATTGACTTGTATATCATACAAAATTATGGAAACTATAATAAGAAATACTGAACAGTCAAAGACTACTTGTACAAAAATAATATACTAAATAACAGCCAGCACTGGGAAATCTGCCAAACCAGTCTGTTCGAT
Source organism: Polypterus bichir lapradei (assembly GCA_026402145.1). Taxonomy (NCBI): domain Eukaryota; kingdom Metazoa; phylum Chordata; class Cladistia; order Polypteriformes; family Polypteridae; genus Polypterus; species Polypterus bichir. The sequence goes on along the minus strand of JANRMT010062808.1, from coordinate 21,737,005 downwards.
TTTTTTGAATGGGTAACTGGAGTATCAGACTAAAACAAAGCATATTACATAATTTACTTACATTAAAAGAGTACTTTGATGCAGCTTCACATTGACGATTATCTTTAAAACTACAAGTCATTAGCTTTAGAGTTAAGTTACAAAATTGGATTTCATCTTAATTGGATAGAGACAGAGTACATGTGATGAGATCATGATTTATTGTAATATACCTCTATCTCATTAACTGTCACCTTTGGCTACTCTAAACTAATTGTTTCTATACCATGCCACCTCAAGAGGTGTGAAGGACCTTTGGTGACACCAGTGAAGAGGGTGGGGGGATTGGGGTAGTCTCACCTTATTAAAATATTTCAACAGGTATTTATTTATATTTTTATATGCGTGTGAAAAGGAATTGTTGATTGGGTGAGAATTACGTAATGCAGTACATAGAGTAGTTATCCCTTTTTCCTCCTTTAAAGAAGGCTAAAAGCTCTTTCACTAAATAATAAGTAATCTTTAAATCATAAAAAGCTACTTTCATAAAATGTAGTGATGGCAGATGAATTGATGGTGTATATGCTTTGCAAGAACTGCATGACTGTGATTCTGTGAAAAGAATTTGGGTAAATGGAAAGGAAAGAAAGAGATGTGGGTAGGGGGCAAAAAATTCAACAATGTGCTGGAAGAGAGAATGACAGCATTTGCTACAAGTTAATAAGAATGAAGTATAGTTAGAAGTACATGGCAGTTTGCATCAGGGAAGAATGCCAGACAGAGTGCTCCAGATTTACTGCCCTCCTCATTAATTGGTCATACTGTATGTCTTTAATTCAAAAGCACAATCCCATGTGAAGGGACTTCTTGTTTGTGAATTTTCATTTTCTGGAGTTGCTTATTTATTATTAATTTAGCAAAAAATACGTGTTTTGCACATTGAGAGGAAACAATTGAATTACTTGAAATGTGGATTATGCAACATGAATAATGGGAGATTTCTTTCATTGACTTTTTGGATTGCTTGCTGTTGTTCAGCATTAGTCACCATAAGCTCTCACTATTACTGTTTTACAAGTGGAACTTGCCAAGAAGTTCAGTACTGGATTGGTCTACTCTCACACCTCAAGCTTAATACACGCAGACACACACAAACACGTACACATCCTATCCATGCAAATATTTATTAGTGATACCTACACTGCCAGTCACTCCTTCATTACTCCATATAGCAAGCATCCTGTCTTCTTAAATACATATGAGTGATGACTACACTGCTCATCACTCCCTAATACTCCTCATAGGAATTCACTGTCTTTGATGTGAACCACATAAAGATGTCCCTGGATATAACCTAGACCTAAATGCTATTATGGTCCCCAAGTATATCCTAAACACATTAAGGCTGATACACCCTTTGCTTATATGCCACTTACCAACTGTATTATAGTGAAATTTGTGAGACTTACCAGGAACATTTATTGGGTTAGCCCTTAAAGATTAACAAACACACACAGGTAAACACACACATGCACAGAGATCTCATCTGGACAAAATTTCAAGTGGTGCCAATTGCCAGTCAATCAGCATTATTCTGGAGAGGATTCTGGGTATAGGAATTCACTATCACCAGCTCTAACAAACATACGGGTGTTGTCACGACACACTGAAAAGTGAAACTCTTTTGATTATATGCTACTCACTAAGTAAACTATGCCTTGCTTTTACTGCAGTTGTCCAAATTATTGAGGAGTGACCTCAATAGCCTTGATAAACTTTGTGAATACTGTATGACAGTAGCCATCAAACTCAAACTTGGTACCCATTTATTATTTCAATCACTCTAGATAAAAGACAAAGCATAGAAAATATAAATGCAATGTAGTATTTATCAATGTACTAGCAAAATACCCGTGCTTCGCAGCGGAGAAGTAGTGTGTTAAAGAAGTTATGAAAAAGAAAAGGAAACATTTTAAAAATAACGTAACATGATTGTCAATGTAATTGTTTTGTCACTGTTATGAGTGTTGCTGTCATATATATATATATATATATATATATATATATATATATATAT
>JANRMT010062808.1:21671460-21709949 GCA_026402145.1 Polypterus bichir lapradei | reverse complement strand
GGAAGTTGGAGAATTAGTGATGAGTCAGTCAGTCAGTCAGTCAGTCAGTCAGTCAGTGAGTGAGTGAGTCAGTGTGGGCTTTGCCGTTTATTAGTATAGATACTACAAATTTGCTTTACTAGAGTACATCACCAATGGACAGCATTGTTTTTTTAACAGTGTCATACTGGAAGCTACCACTCCATAGGGTGTTCATGTGAAATTCACCTCTTGGAAAATCATATTTCCCATCTTTCCCATAGAAAGTGAATACAGCATTGGTCTGGCAGCTCCTGTCATCATGTGGCTTAAATAATGAGCAAACTCTTTAAAAATGCACAGTTGTATTTTCACATGCTAGTTTTGCCAACACTCATAGCATAAATTTTCTTTGTCAGTATCCTGTAAGTAGCAAACTGAGATTAGCAGAGCTTTCATCTTCATCTGACTACATTGAATTTTACTGAACCCTGGATGCCTAAACTGTAACACTATTTATTCCAAAGCATCACTGTCATGTTTTCTGTATAGGTGTGAAATAAAGCTTCTTGACCTTTTACTATCCCTTTTTGGATCTTGAAATAATGTGTGGGATTGCAAGCATAAAAGGGATTTCAACTGATTCTTTCAAGAACCTTAGAACCCTGCTTATAGGTTGCTCCTCTGTCACATGCAGGTTCCACCTGACTGAGAAGGGATTCCAAGATGCAATGTTGCTGGTAACAGAGGAGGAAGCAACTTACCTGGATAGGAAGAGGAAAGAAGTTGAAAATTGCTCATTTGCCTGTTAATATGTTTTCTACGACAGTTTCACCTTGTGGCTGTTAAGTCTTTCTTGGACTAGAACTGGGGGGTATTCTATGAAGCGTAATTAGTGAGCTTGCTTTGTTAAAACTGAGACATCAAACTTATCCAAGCATGATTGCTGAGAAACAAAACCTCAGGGAAACATTTTGAGGCTTTTTTTAGCACATCTGATGTTGTTGAACATTGTTTAATTAATCTTATATATTCATGTGCAGAATTGGAAGCATTATAATCTAAACTGTCCACTGAAAAAAAAACAATAAAAGTGTCTTTTTGTCAGTGACAGGATTTTTAGCTTATTTAATGTAGCTGCAATCTTAGTTACATTATTTCTTAAAAAAAATCTGATACATTGATTACAAAATGGTGAAACATTAAAATACTGTTTATTGAAAATGACAACAATTAACAATATATCCCATTTAAATTATTACACCATTCATCCCCACTGCTTATGTTTGTCAATGTGACACAAAAGAAAAAGATATAGTGATAAAAATTATTTTTAAAGGGGTATTCCATAATATTAGAATTAGAACTCTTATAACTAACCATTTTAAGTAAGTAAACAACTAACACTAAGTAGAGCAGAGATGTTCATAGTAATGTAATGCGCAAGAATAAAACAACACACTTCAGGACCTTCTAGGATCAACCATGGTGTACTCCTGTCCTTACATTCTATTTAGTGCTTTTAAACACCAGCACAAATAATGAATAGATAAAAAGACCTTCTGTGGTGGGCTGGCACCCTGCCCGGGTTTGTTTCCTGCCTTGTGCCCTGTGTTGCCTGGGATTGACTCCAGTAGACCCCTGTGACCCTGTGGTTAGGATATAGCGGGTAGGATACTGGATGGATGGATGGATAGAAAGTCCTTTGTCATTTTTAATATAGGTCATGACAGTATTTTTTTATGAAAATTGTATGGAGTATCATATATTAAAATGGAGTATCATATATTAAATAAATTTAACTGCACACCTCAGTAATTAATTGCATATGATCTCTTTATTATTTTTACAATAGTCCTTTTTTCACTGGTAAGATATTTAAAATACAAAATTATTGGTAATTGAAGATCTGTCAGTAAAACAGAAGCATACAAAAATTTGCATGAATGGTCTGGTACTTGTAAAGATAATTATCACATAGATGTTTGTGGTCACATTCAACTCATAAAAACTTTGTTTTTAATAACTCTGTCGGATCCTCCATGAAATGTCTTTTTCATAAAAATCAGTTTTGTAAAAAAAGTGGTATCAGTGACACTAGATAATGTTTTTTGGGTGCAATAGACTGCACTCGTGTGAGGAACATCAATACCAAGCTCATTAAAGGCTGCCTATGTAAAATTTAAATAAATCACTGCATCAGTGCACAGGAATGTCCTTTTAAATGATATTAATGTGTATGACTAATCATACTGTGTGATTAGTCATTCTAATGAGGGCAAACTTCTTCAGCAGGAGTGACATTGAGGCACTTGCACCAATGGCAGAAGTTGCAGCTTTCTTTTGGTTGCAAAATGTACAATATGTTTGCATAAAAATTTAAGGCATATTCTATGATTTGATTGAATATGATTTTCGATTGCTGCCAACAGTGCTTCACATTTCTACTGAATACTTGTTTTAGGTTTTTAAAGTATAAAATTCATAAACTAGTGTGTTTACTTTTAAACTGCATAATTCAAGGGAAACTTTTTTTAATCTGAATAATGCCATTAATGTTTAATTATACAAAACACAAACTCAGAACCATATTGTAATCAGGAATTGGTCTGATATAGATTAGCACAGTGAACTTGTGGCTCGGAGGGCTAAGGATCTGTGCTGGCATCTGGAGTTTGGGTTCAAATCCCATTACTGCCAAAAAGAAGTTCTAAATCTGTCTTGAACAAGGCCCATAACCTGAAAATTGCTCCAGGGGTGCTGTACAATGGCTGACCCTGCACTCTGACACTCAAAGGTCAAGTGAAGAGACAATCTCCCCTTGGGTAGTAAAACAAAGTACCAAATACCAAAAAAAAAATCTTAATATCAGAAATATTTCCATTTGTGTCATTTATAGGTTAAGTATTATTTTTTGAAAAAACTTCTGAAAAGATTGGTACGGTCTCTGTTACATGCTCTTCTATTTTATGACAATTAAATAAATCTCTAAACTTTTCTAGGCTATCCCATAACACATCTTGCATCCAGTTGCTTTCACAAGTCATAGATACTGTTAAAGTCATAGGTACACCATCTGCTGATTTTGAACCTATGTGCTTTTTAGGACGTAATAGATATTATCAATGATCAGTTCTCAGGGCTGCTTAAATATCATGAGTACACACATAATTGTGGATTACCTACACATTGTCGCCACCAGGGTGCACTCCAGCCACCCATCCATGACACAGACAGGCTTGGGCACAAGTCTTTTCAACACACACATTTTATTTTCATGGGGAAATGTTTTTCTTTTGTTCCCCCTACAGCACCATACCATAAACAGTCCAAGCACCACCAATACACAATTCTTTCTTCTTTCTCTTCTCTTCCTCCTTCCGCCTCCACTCCTCCTCTAGTAAGCTTGGTCCTCTCCCTCCCGACTCTGCCTCTTCTAATAAAGTGAGGTGGCTACTTTTATGTTACACCCAAAACCAATTCAGGTGACTCATTGGCATTACCTGGAAGTACTCCCAGGTGTGATGGAAACCCAAAGTAGCGTTCCGCAGCTCCCCCTGGAGGCCCTCATGAAAACCAACAGGGCTGTGCCAAACTATAACTCCTATGGGCCCCTGTGGGATTTTGAGGAGCAGCTGCAACCCAGGGGGAGCTGACATCTAACACTCTAGCAGGGCAGGCAGTGTCCTGTGTATACTGTATCTGCTCCCCTGGTCCTTCCAGCACATTGGTTTCCTGGCTGGAAAGGGGCTGCGTCTGCCATTCACAGCCCTATTTTGTTAACATGAAATACTTAACTTTTACAGAGAAAACAAGGCTGATTCAAGTGAGACTTGCTTAGGTAAGTCTCAATTTCATATGTGTCCTTTGTAGAATACCACTCTCGTGTTTGGCAAAGTTGTGTGGAAGATGGCCCTACACACTATATGTATGTGTGTATACAAAATGTGTATATAAAAAGTATTCAACCCTTTGGAGGTTTTTCACATTTTGTCATTATACAAAATTGGCTCATAGTGGATTTAATTTGGCTTTTTTTGCATTGATCAACAGAAAAAATACTTTAATGTCAAAGTGAAAACAGATCTCTACAGAGTGGCGACAATTAAAAATATAAAACATAGAATAACTATGCTTTCATTCGCTTTAAGTCAGAATTTAGCAGATGCACTTGGCTGGGTTGCTTCTGACTTTCTAAGGAAGACCTCTTTTAATTTTATCGAATTTAACAACAGAAGCAGAATATACTTTTTTCTGAAAGAAAATGTACTTGCTTTTTCTGGTGTTCTTTTAAGTTGTTTTTAAAGACCCTAGAATTATTCCCAAGAGTTTGATAAAAAGTATGCTTTAAAAATGACTCTTTATCACCTTTATTTATGCAATGCTAAACCCACGAGTACTATTTTAGCATACCTTTGGTTTAAATCTGTACAGGTTAAACATCCTCAATATATTGCCAGTAAATACTTACACGATTAATCCTAATGCTGGCAGAATGTTTTTCACAGCACAAGCCCCCAGTTTCCCTTCTTGCTTGCTAATTAGACTTTCAGACTTTGTCTGATTAGTCTTTCATTATGTGTCTCTTTCCACGACAAAGAACAGTTCACTAAGGCAGATTTAACTAATATACATAATACCTCTGTCTATTTTTTAGTACCTCCTAGACTTTCAAATGCATCTCTGGGCACTTTTACTGATACAAATTTCAACTAAGAGCAATTTGTTAACTCTCTCTCACTTGTAGTGAGCATAATTGCCTCCAGCCGCTAATATAAATTCTAGTTTTGAATTTTGCTAATGGCAAAACAGCAAACAAAAATAAACATCATGCCACATGCAAACTGTGATAAACACACAAAATTCATAGTGATACAGGCATGCAGGTCATGTTCTATATGTCATCAAAGTTCATGTTTTGTCCTTGTCCATGTTGAGTTACAGAATTAGAATTCTCTCCTGTGAATCTTTGCCTCCCAAGTTTATTAATCTTGCCTGGGTTACGTAAGGCTATGGACAAAGCAAATGGAGAACTTGTCAAAGGCATGTTGTATTATAAAGATACCTTTATTACTTAAATTTCTGGTTTCTTTTTTAGATTAACAAATCGAGGCTTTATTAATTTAATGAATACAGCAATAGGTCATACCACAGACAGAAATAAAATATAATTTCTGCTATATTCAGTACAATGAGCACTAGTTTACCAAATGGTGGCTACCTTTGTTTGTACTATAAAAGAACACATTGAAAATGAAATTCACCTAGTTTGAGTGATGGCAAAAGTAAACAGCACCTAAAAATCCTATCATTAATAATTTTAATGTAATGATTTAAAACAACTAATTGCAGCTTATGTTTTGAAATGCATAAAATAAAATGTAGAGAAATGATGAAGGTTCCAGGTGGGATAATTCCCAAGAATTATTGAGATACGCTGAGGTAGGTGCTGCAGTAAATTACAAGCAGTACCAGTTGTAAAGTCCATCGTCCTGCCAGTCATATGACAAGACCACTTAGTGGTGAGAAAGTGAACCTTTTATACAATGTTCTGGTGGGAGTGGCAGTTGGGGGTCATCGTCTGAGTCAGTGACTTCCGAAATGTAAAGACAATACATTTCCTTACCTTTGCCTAAAATTGCCTCCTGTTTTCTGTTTAATTCAGTTTCTGCAGACACAGGCAAATGGTCACAGTCCTGACAAAGGAGTATCATTTGTTCTACAAAATTCCACTAAGCAAGTTATGGGCAAATGTGACAGAAACAAATTGATTAAACATGAAAGAGCCAGAGTAAATAAATAAACTGTAGCTAATAAGTGAAAAAAGCATTTATGTGAAGTTGCTGTTCAGGGTTAGATTTGCACAGTAAAAATTATTTTGTATGGCTGGTTTTTTGTACAAAAGAAATTACTTACTGCTGACATGGTTAGGTAGAAATATGTCATGGTCAAAAAGTCAGTTTAGGAAACTTTTAATCAAATCATGGATAATGTGATTTTTTGATGTTATGTGGATAACATAATTAAGGCACAGTAAGATTAAACTACATTTATTGTTTACAGCTTTAAGGATGACCATGACAATTCAGCATAACAATGAAAAAATGACATGTTTATTACATAGAAGTTATGCAAAGAATCTAAAAAGAAAAAAGGGTGGAGAACTTTATAAATTACAAACTGAATCCCATAATAAGCCAAAGAAAATCAAAAGAATGCATGATGTGAGTAAACGTACATCATGCAGATTGCATGGTGGATTTGTTAAGATATAGTATATTGAGTAATAGTGTTTGCTGATAGGAGGAGCATTTATATCTATAAGACAGCAGCTAACCAATTATGTTATTTCATCAGCCACCATGAACTATACTCTCTGAATTCCAAAATCAAAAAAAGAAATCAGTCCTAGGTATGAGGTGTGATCAAAAAATATGTTGAATGTTTTAAAAAAGAAATGTTTATTGCAGTAAAAGATTTACAACTACTAGTCACACTCAAAATACTCTCCTCCACTTCGAATGCACTTATCCCAACGCTCCTGCCACTCTGCGATGGGGGATGTGTGACAAGGAGCATTGACATGATAAAGAATGAAACCATTTCAACATTTTCCTCGGTTATTGATGTTGAAGGACAGCTAGAAACACCTGTCTTCAACCGAGTCAGATCCATTATGAAATCGATCAAACCACTTGTAAACAGTCTTAATTGTAAGCGCAGTGTCTCCATAAACCGATTTTAACATCTGATGGGTTTCCTGAGCTTTTTGTAATTTGAAATGTTATGCATTGCCCGATATCCATTATTAACGACAGACCTAAAAAACACACTTGAACTCAACAGTGGCTCACAAATGACTGACAGTATCAAACAAGTTGAAACTTGTCACAAACTAGGCTGTAGGATGGACATGTCAGAACCTGTATTGAATTGTTTTGCGTTGCTCTTGGATGGTACTCTGCATCAACATTCACAGTATTTTTTGATCACACCTCGTATATGCACCATTTGAAAGTGCAGTAATAGACACAGCTACCAAAGCAGATGTCTAAAACTAGCAATACGCACTGCATTCACACTGCTGTCTTGAGTGCACCAAGCCAACAGAAAAAGTGCAGAAATATGAAAGCTAGTGTTGCCCCTTTTGATCACATGACCACAAAAGAATCTAAAAGGGAATTGTAAAGACAGAAGTTTAATCTTGAGTGGGTAGATACCCTTGCTGGAGTGAAGGCACCTGTTGCACTATTGATGAAAGGGACCCCTTCTACTAACTGAGGAACTGACACAAGACATTTTTACTTGTTTTATATGCACACTGTATTGGGATTGCTTCAATAGCCCTTTCTGCAAAACTGGGTAAAGTTTAAAATTAACCTGTTTTTTATTAAATTCATTCTTTTCTTGAGCTTAATTTTTTAATTAAAATCTTGCATTTTTTTGTGGAAGGGTGGTTATTTTCTCTTGGCAAGACAGATTATAATGTACCAGATTTTAATGTTACTGTAATATGCATAAATTGTAGGATTCATAATGAAAGTCCATCCATTCTTCATTTTCAAACACATTTATTCCAGTTCAAGGTCATGGGGCCTAAAGCCTATCCTGACAGCTTTGGGTGCGAAACAGGAACTGGTCTTGAGGCCATTACATTCAGTTTGTTCCTATAGTTGATCTGCTGTTTTTGATGACAACAAATGAGAATGCACTTTGATTGACACATACTCCCACTAGGCACTGCATGGCATATAGGTGATATCCATGAAGAAAGCTAATTATTTCCATAAACTGTCAAAATTAATTTAAGTGAAAATTTTTTGTTCTTAGGAGAAACCTTAAGAGAAACACTGAGCAATCATTCAGTAGTACATACAGTATTGTGCACTTAGCTAAAAGCCAACAATAAAAATATTAATTGACTCTTACTCAACAATGGGCTATTTATTTTGAACAAATGATCTCCTTCAGTTTATTTGTGCATTTTGCAAGATGCCAAAAAGTCATCTGTAAACCTTTCCACAATTAAATGAAATTCCAACAATATTTTATGATTATTAATTTATTTAAAACTTGGAACATTGCTGTCAGAATCTCCAGCAATTTGATTAGTTTTTTGCACTGTGCATTTTTTGTCACCTGTGGTGTGGTCTCTTGGCAGCCACTTTGTGAGGCTAAAAAAGGAGACCAGGCTTAATGATCATGTTATAAATTTTTCTTACATTTTTGTATGTTGTGAGGCAGTGCCTCCAGGAATTATTGTGAGAGGAAGAATTGGACCAGGAGATAATAATGCAAAATGACAAACAAAGTCAGGCAAGGTGGTAGTGCTGGGCGGTATACCGGTTCATACCAAAAAACGTTTTTTATTTTTGTTATGATATGGATTTTTCTTATACCGGAACACCGGTTTAAATAGCCTAAACAAAGTTCTAGTGTGTCGCAGAGGGAAACTGTTTAAGTGGGGACCTTTTTCACAGCTGTACCGCTAAACAGGCATGCAACGGAGTACATGCGTTAGTGGAGGTATTAAGTGGTGAAAATGGACTGAGAACATTCCTAAATGGAAGCTGTAGCAGACAATAAAGCTGAACATGATAACACAGAAGAACTTTTGACGAAAAAAGTGCCATGTCTGAAGATACTTTGGTTTTACATGGTCAGATGTGGACCATTATGTTCAAATGTGTGAATACTGTTTTTATACTACTGGATAATACTGCAAGCCAAGTTGTATTTGTTTTATTATTATTTTTTCAATACTGTGTAATGTACCTGGTTACTGTGTAATAGTGTGATGACGCCAGTCCCTTACAGACTCCCTTTTCCGAAATGGGAGTCTGTTGAACCAACACTGTCAATAGTTATGACCGAGATGAGCTGAGAAATGTCATTGACCCAGGGGATGGTGGAAAGTGCTCAAGTGTCAAGTCAAAGTAAAACCAAAAGTGTCCATTGTGCAGTGTTCAGAAAAATACAGTACCCAAATAAATAGCAAATCCACAAAACCAGTGAAACATGGTGGATAAAATCCATAATAAATAAATCCGTTAAAATAGAGGTTAAAATGCAGTCTCTCTCCTCGCCCGATCACAGCACACCACCTTCTGTCTCCACGGCTCATCCTTTACGGGCGTTGCTGGTGGAGCCTTTGCAGCATGAACTGCTTTCTGCCAACCCCTGTCTTGACTGCCGCCACATTGCGCAGCCAGACCGTCCAAGGTCGACACACCTCCTGTCTTCCTTCGTGCTCACTCAGTCGCTTCTCCGATCCATTGGGAGGTCTTACATTTCGCTCGCCCCACTCTACACGCATTGTCAGTGGGATGAACCAGCCCCTAGATTGCCTCAGCCTGTGCTCCCTCACGGAGCCCCTTCTTGTGCTGCCTTCACCTTCCTGGTGTCTGGATAGTCTCCCATGACTGCCTTTTCCCTTCTTTAGACTCCCTGTGTTCTCTCTTTTCTTTTTTCCTTCCCTCTATCCTGCCAGAACCTATGGCTCCGTGGGTGCAGCGCCTTATTCACACACTGCAGTAAGCCGATGAAGCAATTGAGAATGATCGGGTGTGACTCGCTCCAGTCAACTCCCTGTGCAATTGCGCCCACGGAGACGGACACGGTGAACTGGATTTAAAAAAGGACCTTTTTTTTGAAGCCGCAGATCCACTATACCACAAATAGCATTATATATGCAAGTTGCAGTTTTATTATTTATGTATATAGCTTAGCTTGAAGCAAGGTCCATATTAATACAATTCATCTTAATGACGGTTCAGTTGGTAAAGATGTCATCACCAAGTTGCATTTGTTTTATTTTATTTTATTTTGCTGAATACTGTGTAATGTACCTGGGCTTGACGTTTTGAAGTAATAATATTATTACTGGAAGTTGCACTATTAGTTATTTTATTGTTATTATTTATTAGTTTAAATGTTATGCAGTTTAATGATGGTAAAGTTGTTTAAAAAGTCACTTTAATGTGTCAGTAGACAGGGATTGTTAACATTAACAGAAATGACTGTTTATTTCTTTTCTAAGACATGTTCAGTGCAATACAACTTTTTACAAGCACTTCTGGATATTTTGCTAAGTCTAAATGGCTCTTTGGATGGTTGACAATATGTTGTCAAAATTTTAGTTTAAGTTGTTTGCAAAATTTGTTCAATAAAAAGGTTCCATATTTTGACTGGAACTGTCATGCAATGTGATTCCTTCTCTTCATTAGTGCCTAATTAGTGCCCCCCCCCTTGAAAAGTATCACTTTATGGGGCCATGCAAACCTGTATTAATACTTGTGTGATATTAAAATGTTTTTTTGTACAATGTACAGTTCTCATGACAGTGGAATGGGTTATTCTTAACCAATCTACTGCAGTAATTGCTTTGGAAAATGTGGTTAACTCATGCATGGGAAAAAAATACCGTTGAATACCGTGAAACTGGTGCAATTTTGAATAATACCGTGATATAGAATTTTAGTCATACCGCCCAGCACTACAAGGTAGGTGAAAACCAAGAGATCAGAAAGATACACAAGCAAACAAAGTACTGGTGCAAGTCAAAAATCAAAGTCAACAGTCAAAACAGAGATCAAAAACTCATTTTGAAACCTAGCACTTGGACTACCTGATAAGCAAACTAAGTACCACTAAAAATTTCAGATTTATCCAACTGAAGTATAATGGTATGCCAGGATTGACAGATTTCCAAAATCACAGATTGGGACAGCAACCATTTCAAACAACCAAAAAGATATATTAAGGAATTAAGGAGAACAAAAAAGTAGATCATTATAATTAAATTATTAGTTACATATTTATACAGGTATATACAGTACATACAGTATATATACAGTATATATATATATATATATAAACATGTAATCCAAACATTTAGTTATATGTAAATAAGTACATACATAGAAGAGAATATATATAAAATAGTCACAGAATAATCATCACTTCACTTTCAAAACTAATTTTATATGAACACAAGCAGCCATGATGAGAGCAAAAAACTAACATCGACACAAGCATACAACGTACATGAACAGAGAAGATTCAAATACTCGGATTCAGCTAAAAGTTACAAAATTTGTTCATAAAAGGGGCTACGCTAGGCTGTCTACAAAAAGTTTGCAAGCCTCTTTAACTACATATTCAATATAAAAATTGAATTAAGATTTTTTTTCTACATACAATTTTTGTTCAATTTTGGATTTTCAGAGGCAATGCAGGACTTGGGATTTGTCTGTTGAACTCGGGGCAGTCCTGCGCCAATCGGGACGTCTGTCAACCTTGTTCTATGCCAGGTGTCACCATATTTATAGCGGAACTTTTGCAAATGTTACCAATAAACTGACATGAATCTGTATTGCGTAAATAGACGCAGTGACAATAAAATAAATAATAAAAATAAAACTCGAAAAACACTAAAGGCAATGTGTAATAGTACATTATAGAATTTTGGGCTCCTTGTTTTTCCCTAACTAAAATGTTATAGATTTTGAAGCACCTTTTACATTCTGTGCTTTGGCACCCACATTAATTTTGTTTTGTGCTCCTGTTCATATTTGTATTATAGTTGTTTTCTTTTCAATTTTTTCAGCATGGTATTGTGATAGTTAAGAGCTAGTTAAGTGGACAGATTCTCTAACATTGATTGAATTAGAGTCAATGGGTGAAGGAAGTTTTTGTTAGCTCAGTATTGTACAATAGTTAATTTTTATTTTTATTTTTTCTGGTTAACAAAGTATTTTAAGGCTTTTTTGCATCACCTGCTGTTTTTTCTGTTTGGCCTCTTTGTTGCTGCCACAATCCAGGCAAACCTGCATTACATTTCAATGCCTGTAAACCTTTTTCATTTTGTATGTGTCAGCTATTTTTGTATTTTGTGTAAGTGTATACAGCATATACTTATATACCAAATATAATCCAATCCATCTATTAATCTTTTCAACCTTCTTCTCCAGTTCAAGATTAAAGAAAAGCCAAGGTTTACCTGGCAGGAGTGCCAGGAAATAACTTTGTGATGGGCATCAGTCTACAATGCTATTAACTAAGCCCATACATTTGGGATATACGGGGGGGAAAAAAAGGAAACAATACCCATTAAAATATACAGATAAGGGGACATTGGGAAGTAAATGGGAAGAATACAACTTACAAGACCTGTTAGGAGACAGGCGATGCCAATAACTCCCTTAAAGACCAGCCACTACCAAGACCTGTATGACCAACTAGACACACCTGAATCTAAGTAGATCTACTTCCTTGCCAAGCCTCATTAATAGTGTTGATCAGTGAAATTCACCAAAGTGTTATTTGTTGAAGTATTTACTGATCTTTTTTTTTTTTTTTTTTTTAACAACAGCACCACATAATGCTTTGCGAGGCCAGTGCAACATCCTCCGGTGCTGTAACAGCCAACACTGCTGGGTATCTAATACTGATCATTTGCATTACAAACTATGTGGGACAAGTTATCTGTGCTTGTAGGAAATTATGCATTCGAGTTCCACGTCAGCATAAGAGAAGGAGGCGTGTGCCCTATGCATGCATAATAGTTAGCCACATGGTGCAGCGAGAAAGACAGCAAACCTTGAAGGAGCCTGATGCCCCCTTCCTCAACAGAGGAGACTCTATGTAATAATAATAATAGCTAAAAGTTTATTACTGTTTATAAGATGTTTCCATTTTTTTTGAACGAATTAAAAATGCAAAGCATCAGCACAGACAGTTTATGGAGCCTTCAGTACGACTTCAAAAAAATAGAACGAGCCAGCAGTTTCAATGGGGACAGGCCACTTTGAATTTTCTGCCTTTAAAAGACCTATATATTTTTTCTGACTTTTGACTACGATTTCGGCATTTCTGCTTTGTTGTGATGAAATTTATGCTTGCGCATCTCAGACTGCATTCTTTCTTCTTTGATCTCACAGAGGCACAGTGGTGCAGTGGTTGGCACTGCTGCTTTAGGGGTCAGGTCACCTTTTTGGCCACAATAATGAAACATATACAGTATAACTAACGGGTTATCTGTTTGAGAAATGGGAATGTATTATAATAAACAGTTATTATTTTAAAATGTTAATTTTGTCAATTGCAAGTATCAAAAGTGCTTGGCTAGGCTGCTGCATAGAGTAGGTCCACCTACTTTTTTAGATGCAGCTGATGTCTTTGAATTGCCAGCTGTAAACAGGGTTTGTGAGCAACATTTGAAAATGGTGTTAAACAGGCTTGACTTTATCATATACTAGACAATAAACTGCTGCCTTGTGTACTTGCCTATAATTTGCACACTATTATCTACAGACTAAATATGCTCTTCTATATTCATATCTATAAAAGCCTTGCCTGGACAAATAATTGTTAGCATAACTATAATTACAGAGCAAGAAAAATATCTTGCTTGGTAATCTCCTGAGGCATTTTTGACAAATTTCTTATATACTTGGTGGAATCCTGAGAGCTTTTGTATTCTGTCAACAAAGTTAATCAAGGACCAAGAAGAAGAGGAATCAAGGAACATGAATTGTTCCCTATTCCTGTTCACCATATACTGTAGCTCTAGTAGGAGGTGGAAGCAAGATATATCTTTTATAGAAAATAGTGTAAACTGGCATGTGTTATGAAATATGAAATGTAGATCTAAAAGTGGGCCAGAAGTGCCATTTATACATAACTGGGCCCATTTTCTTGAGAACATTATAAGACCTAATTCATTTTGTGGTGCGTTCTTAAGATTTGTACTCTCCAGACACATATCCCACATAGTTACCTACACTATCTGCCCCACCTAAACCTCTGGGGTATGTCTATAATTGCATTCCTCAGACTGCTAGGCAGTGGTACCCACCATCTTTACATCCACTTAGATCTGACTCCATACTCTCTCAATTGTGTTAAATACTTCACTAGACCAGGAATACTCAAGTTCACCCAAGGAACGATTGCAAAGAACCCATAAAAATGCTCAAAGGAAGACATTTCCAGTGAGGAATTACAGAGCACATTTCTGACTGAAAAGAGTTCTCTGTACACCTCAAAATGTCACTAAATCTTGATTAATGTGCTCTTTTTGATGTTTGCTCCCTAAATGATATCCTAAGATAAGATTTAACTTAATTCCTAGTAGACAGCAGTGTTTTAGAAGTCGGTAGCTTCCTCTGGGGTACAAAGTGAGCACACTTTGACAATCTATCAACTACTACCAATATGGCAGTGATCACA
Organism: Polypterus bichir lapradei; assembly: GCA_026402145.1. NCBI lineage: Eukaryota > Metazoa > Chordata > Cladistia > Polypteriformes > Polypteridae > Polypterus > Polypterus bichir. The sequence goes on along the minus strand of JANRMT010062808.1, from coordinate 21,695,759 downwards.
AGAGTTCAGAGAAGTTCATAATAAAATCTTCAGATAATTGCACCCAAGGATGATTGAGAGGTGGGACAGGTTGAAGAAGACAGGTTGTGTTTTAACCTTGATTTTACCTTCATTATATTTTTTTATTTATTTATTTACTTTTGAATTGATTTTAAGTCAAATGCGCACTGGGTTGTATGAAATTATTTATTTGTATTATTTGCTTGCTTGCATTGCAGTATTTATTGAACAATGCCTTGTTTGTTGTTGAAAGAAAAAAAAAAACACACTGCACTTATGTTCCATCCTTGCTGGTTTCTAGAACATCCCGGTCATGATCATGCATGCCTGGGTTCAAAAAGCTGCCAAAGCTGCGGCAACCTGGGCATCACAGTATGTATTTAATATGTTAATAATTAATATAATTAGATATTGAATTGCTTTGGTGTTCAGAAATACCATAGTTTTTAAGGAAACATTTATTTAAAGCCTGATTATCCATGCATTCTGATGAGCATGGTGTTGCATTGCTAAACACTGTAAAAGAATAAACTCGACACACTTAAAAAGGTTTGGGGCAGCCACCCGTATATTATTCCTGGCTGCAAAAGATTCTTGCAATAGTACCGAGATGTTCTCAATACCAAGTCCAAAACAGAACTGTTGATGGTTTGTCAAGATAGTGGTTTTAAGGTATTGGACAGGAAGTGACGTAACGGAACTGGAAGTGATGTTCTTCAGATGCCAGTGTAGGTGCCAGAAGTGATATTCTTCTGGGCACCGGAACCGGAAGTGATATTCTTCTGGGTGCCAGAACTGGAAGTGACGTCAGCTGTTCTAAATCAGACAGGTTTTCCCACGGCTGGTCTGTAGAGATAACAGAAGAAGGTTTAGTGCACCCCACCACCCCCTGGCCTGGCGTGAAATTACCTTTGTTTAGTCCATACAACGTCTTCCTAGTCGCACGTGTGTGACAACACATATAGTTTAAATGTTAGTTTCCAATGTCAGCCTCGTTAATTTAGGTAATAGGAGTGATAAACATTCTTTTTACGTATTTGACACGCTAAAATCTTACATACTGTAAAAAGAAAGCAGACAAAACATCATAAAGGGTTGTTGTACTATAAGATATGTTTGTTTATTGTCATAAGTCAGCGTACAGAAAACTATGGGTGTTAAGCACTTCCGATATGCCTTCCTCTCTCCTTGTTCACAGAACACCACCATGATGTGGGTGTTGCAGATTTTTGTATGCCGGAGACTGAAAAGTATAAGGTTAGTGGTGACACAGATCTAAGTTCAATGTACTTGTTCTGGGCTGGTTTCTTACTATTATTTTGTTCAGTCTTTTGGTAGTTTAAAGATCAATGCTGAATGTTTTTTTTTTTTTTTGTTAATAAGAGATGGGCACTTATACACACAAACAGAAAATAATTTGCCAGATATATTTCTGGGAAAATATCACAGAGATGTATGTTCACCTTCTAGATCCAGTTTAGATTCTTTAAAAAAATAAAAAATAAAATAAATAAACAAAGTACTTATCTTTGTAAACATAAGGCTAGCAATTTAATTTTTTGTGACATTTCCTTTGTTTCATAACATTTTTTTATTCACATCTTAATGGTTACAGCCCAAAGCTGATTATTTTGAATTCATGATTTCTTCGGATACCCTTTACATTCTTAACTGTTTCCACCCAACGAAATCAGTACAATTAAAGACCATGGTTGCAATTTTCATAGTAAGTTTGACATTATTTGAGGTTACAATAGGATTATAGTCTCATTACTACACTAATGCATACCTAATAAAGAAATCATTTCTAAATGCCTTTTATGCACTGGAAAGAAAAAAAAAGAATGTGGATAAAAAAATCTGCATAAATCAGATAATTAGCAAGCGTAAAAAGTCTTGAATTGCTAGAATCGACTACAGAAGTATAGGTGGTTTAAAACTGGAGTTAAAATCAGTAGTGCCTACATGATTGTCAGATTATATATTTCCAGATGAAGACATATACAATAGCTTACTTTTTCTGTCTCTGTGTGTAGTTTACCAAGGTGCATTTATACTGTATTTTACATTCAGTATACATACTTAATGTTTTTTATTCAAAACGTTAGACATTCCAGGTAAGGAACAGCCAGAACTATTTTATCATTATAAGCATCTTAGACAGGTACTCTTCTAATTAAACAAAATCAAGCAAGACAGAAGTAAAACAGAAAATGTAAACAAGATAAGAAAAATGGAAAAAGTAATATAATAAATATGTAATAAAAATGAAAGGAAATAACCTGGATGACTGAAGGCAAAAATAAACATTTCAGTGTAGTTCCATTATTTTTCATGCTCTAGTAGAAAGGCTGTCATGTAATAGTTTTTTTTTTTCAGAATGGCTTGAAAATAATCATCAGTCAGGCATATACTGTATGTAGTATTGTATACTATATGCCATCTTATAGTTGGCCAGGCATTCAAGTTTGATAGAAGATGCATGTTTCAGGGAGAACATTTCAATCCTGCCTTTCACTTTTTCATATGATTTAAAGTAATATGAGTGTTTTCCTTCAAAAAGAAGCATTATACTCCATATCAAAAGCTTATTTTTAAATAAATAACATAAATTGTGAATATTTCCTTTCAGAATGTGGAATCAGAGACTGCCGTCCATTATCATCAATGCTGTATATTATTGCCATTGAACACTTAGAACCAAAGATGTCATGGATTATAAGGTAAGGACCTCAATAAAAAGTCTCTTTAGATGTGAAAGATAAATGTAGGGTAAGTTGTTGTCTGATTGTATTCATGATTGATTGTATTTTATTCCATGTAATGCACTTTGCACAATCAACAAAAGAAAACACTTAAAAAAGAAAACACTTAAAAAGGCTACTTGTTTCTGTCATATAAGGTGAGAATTAACAAATGATCTCATTACCTTTAGCCTAAACTGTGGAAACATTTTTAAAAGAATACTGAACTCAAAAATTATTATTTTTTATATGTTACTTACCCCCATAGAATTTGCAGTGATGGAAGAGAAAATATGTTTAATCTCATACTTTATTTTCATGAGGAATGAATATAACAATATTTCTGATACAATGGGAGCCTATGGTTACAAATGCTTTACAACAGCACACAATATCAAGTGTCCATGGAAAAATCTCATTTTATTCGTATAATCCTTTTTCTAAGACTTGACACATTGATTATGTGAGACGAGTACAACTTAAGTGGGGTAAATAATGTATAAAAAGAATATTTTTTGTGTGGAGTATTCCTGAAAGATTTCTTTATTCTAGTATTTTGATTTACAAATTCAGCTGAATTTTTCCTATAGTTTTTGTATCTAATTTATAAAAAAGGATGACTTTAACAAACTATTTTTTTAGCTTACTTTGCTGAGAGTTTTAATTTAGTTCACAGATATACACAAGCCATTTTTAGAGCACTTTTAAGATGTTTTAAATTTCTTTTATGGTCTAAGTCTGGCAATAAAAAATTTGAATATTTTTGTAAAGTTATGAACCAAATTACTACTTGATAATTATATGATCGTGTTACAAATGGAAATATATAAACATTCAGGAAAGAAATGACTGCATAGTCAAATATAAATTTTTACTTGCAAAATGCAGGTTCAGTCTCTTTGGAGGTTATAAAAAATGTGTTTTATCCTTGAAAGTGATCTTCAGTCATCATCATTTGAAGTAATGTAATTTTTTTCTTTCGTTTTCAGCAGGAATTCTCCAACCCCATTCCACAGGGGTTACAATTCAGTAGTTTTTCTTTTATTATTTCCGCAATTTCTGTCCAATAATCATTTTTTTTTAAATGAATAATATAACTTTTCTGCGCCCTGCCCTGGGTTTGTTTCCTGCCTTGCGCCCTGTGTTGGCTGGGATTGGCTCCAGCAGACCTCCGTGACCCTATAGTTAGGATATTGCGGGTTGGATGATAGATGGATGAATAAGATAACTTTTGCTGAAACCCTTGAAGTATGATTACTTATTAACATTAAACATTAAAAAAGTTCCTGAAGTATAAAATACTGAAATCAAATAATTGGTTTCTTTTAAAAGTGACTCTAATAATAGAATAAACATCTCAGGCTCTTTTGACAAATGTATGATTTATGATAATATGCAGCATGATCTTGTTAATGTCTAACAAAGAAATGCTAACAGCATCAGTGAAAAATATACTATCATGACTCAGTTCTTTATTTTACAACATAAAATTGAAAAAAAAAAATCTTTACACAAAACTCTGCAATATGTTTAAATGATAATATCAGAAGTAGCAGTACAAATTAACTTCTAATATTTTTGCAATTCCATTAAATCAAATCAGAAAAAAAAATTTGGAAACAAAAATGTACCTATCCTTAAAATGTGATCTTTTCAACACTTGGATAATATTCATTAATTCATGAGATAAAAGTCTTTTTGTATTCTCTAAAGGGCAATATATAATATAAAACAATTTACGTTTGGAAAGAACTGGAGAGTGCTAAAGTTTTAAAAGACTGGTATTTGTTTATATTATAGAAGGTTGTTACTATTTATGTCAACATTTTTGCTGCTCGGGAGATCCTGTCTATTGAGTTTATGTGCAACTGAATAGTTTGTTTTAGGGTATTTATCATATTTGCTGAACAAAAATATGGAAAAATACAATATTCAGCAATTATATTTAAAAGTTCAATGACCTGACCTAATCACTTATTAAATTATGTTTATAAATGTGTGGTGTTGGGATTAAAGAATGAGCTTGGTATTTTGCAAGTCAACATTATAGATAGATAGATATTGTCATTGTCACTTTTACAAAGGAACAATGAAATTGAAGGTGCAGTCGACTCAGTGTGAGGCATAAGAGTTAAAAAGAGAAGAAGAGAGAAAATAATAACAAACCAAATAGTAATAAAAGTACTTTACAAAATATACAAATTGCACTTGTTATTTATACACTGGTTGACTTAAGGTCTATATTGCACATTGGGAGAATGATATGAGCAGTTTAATTCTGAGTTTAGGTCCATGATTGCTTTTGGATAAAAGCTGTTTTTAAGGCGGTTTGTCCTGGTTTTCATTGCTCTGTATCTCTTCCCCGATGGCAAAAGCTGGAAGAGGCAATGACCGGGATGTGATGAATCCTGTGAAATGTTTTGCGGCATCGGGAGGTGTAGATTTGTTCCAGAGTGGAGAGGGTATAACCAGTTGTTCTCTCCGCTGTCCTAACGACCCTGTGGAGCGCTTTCCTTTCTGAGGAACTGCAGCTGCCGTACCACACACACACAGTCCGTACGTGAGCACACTCTTGATGGAACAATGATAAAAGGCAATGAGCAGATTTTTGGGGAGATGGTTCTTTCTGAGCATTCTCAGAAAATACAGTCTCTGCTGCACCTTCTTCAGTAGCTCCTTGGTGTTGGCGCTCCAGTTCAGGTCATCCTCCAGCTCAATGCCTAGAAACCTGAACATCGGGACCCTCTCCACACAGGTTCCGCCAATGATGAGTGGTTAGATGTCAGTTTTGATTTTTCTAAAGTCAATAACAAGCTCCTTCATTTTTTTGTGGTGTTGAGGAGCAGGTTTTTGACTCTGCACCACTCTGACAGCCGCTCCACCTCGTCTTATATGCCAGATCACCCTCCTTGCCTGAGATGAGTCCGACCACCTTCATGTCATCCGCGAACTTTATGATCTTGTTGCTATGGTGAGTAGGGACACAGTCATATGTGTAGAGGGTTTTAGAAAAGCGGGCTGAGCACACAACCTTCGGTGTCCCGGTGTTGAGGCTCAGAGCAGTGGAGGTGTGGGGATCCAGCCTGACCCTCTGGGAGCAACCAGACAGGAAGTCCAGTATCCAACTGCAGATGAGTGATGGAAGTCCCAGATCTGCCAGTTTGGACACCAGTCATTGTTGAAGGATGGTGTTAAACGCCAAGCTGAAGTCCACAAAGAGCAGTATGGCATAACTCCCCTGCTGCTCCAGGTGGGTCAGGGCAGCATGAAGGGCTGTGGCCACAGTGTCCTCCGTGGATCTCTTTGCTTTGTAAGCAAATTGAAATGGGTCTAGGTGTGCTGGCAGGCAGGCGATAATAAGACTCCACACCAGTTTCTCAAAAGCACTTTATGATGACAGATGTGAGTGCCTCTGGGCGGAAGTCATTCAGACTGTACGTGATGGATTTTTTCGGCAGCAGAATAATGATGGAGGACTTGAGGCAGGATGGGACAGTGGCCTGGGACAGGGACTGGTTGAAAATCCTAATGAAGATTCTGGCCAGTTGATCCACACAGTCTTGCTCACAATCATCATCTTTGAGTTTCATTGAAAACCCAAGAGCAGGCTAGATACTTTTTAAACTTAAAAAAGACACACAATTTCAAATTAATATATGATTGTGAAAAAATAATACAGACTTTAAAAATACTGAAGTTATTATTTAAGGCAATGGACTGTAAACTATGATACTGCCAGTTTGATTTCAACCTCAACCTTAAATAAAGGTATCAGTCAAAGTTACAGTAAATCTCTTTATTCGGGTTTTGGACAATAAAACATTATATGATATGTAACTTTTATTTTTCATCTTTTTAAATGACATCAAATAACAAGTAAGAAAGGATTAAAATCTAAGATTAATATGAATATTAAAAAACAACAGCTGTGCCCATGATGCCAAGTCATTTCTTGTGGAATAGCTGGACAAAAACAAGTTCAATTAACATAACACACATCCTTTAATTCTTGCAAAATGTATGGCATTGCTTCATACTTTCCACAGAGCGAGATTGACCAATGAGCATAAAATGTGTGTGATTCTTGCTTAATTCATCTTGCCCTCTCCTCTTCTCTGTAATCTTCAATCCATTGAATCTTGTCAGAGCATAAGTTGGGTCATAAGTAGAAAACTCAACATTATACCTTCTTATTTCTGTATTTGGGCATATTGATAGTAAAAAAAAATAACAGCTTGTTCTTTTGAATTCTTAGGACAATTGAAATTTTACAGGAATTAAGTATAGCTTGAGTGTTTGAATCATTATTAAGTATAGCTAACTACAGTATTCATGAAGCTAACCAACAATAACTACACTCATTTGGGTGAGTTGCACGCAAAAGTACTTTTTAAACTGAATAAGTAGGCTAGAAAATGGGTAACTACATGGAAATAATGAATATAGTCACTGCAAACAAAAATATAAACATGGTATGTTGTAGTATGTCTGAGAATACTGTACTGTATTTAAGTAAACTTTGTCATGCCATTACACATACATATCCTGTATTTGGCAAAATTATCTCAGTCCTACATCTGAGTGGAAGAAGCAGGTGGGGTACAGGGGCCTCATGTATAAATGGTATGTATGCACAAAAATGTTATGTACACCCGTTTCCATGCTCACATGATGTATAAAAATTAAACTAGGATAAAGCCACGCACATTCTTATGGCATCTCCCATCGTTGCGCACGCACGTTTCTGCTTGGTTTTACAAACTGGCAGCACAGGGCCTCAGAGACATGCTACTGTTCCCGTGTGGTTTCCCTTTGTTTTTTACAATTACATCCATGATGTGGATTTATCAAATATACTGAAATTAACCGCATATCATTTATAAATTTAAGGTACCTGATTGTAATCAACCAGTAACAATATAATGGTGCATGAAATGGCCAAGCTATTCCAAATACCACAGCTGTTTTAGTGCTGTTACTCTAAGTGCACCACTCAGAATATTTTAACTCATTGTATGTGTGTGTGGTATCATAGCTGAACAGAAGCTGATCAGAAATCTCTACGGCGGGTTGTGTCGAGAACGTAGAGGATTATTGGGATACAGCTTCTAGCTCTGGAGGACATTTTTAGCACACGCGGCCTCAGGAAAATCACCAGCATCTGCATGGATTCCACTCAGCCATGTGCACAGTCTATTTGAACCTCCCCCATCCAGCAAACGCTTCAGAGCCTTTCCTGCATGGACCTCAAGGCTCAGAAACAGCTTCATCCTAAGAGCTATAAACGCACTCCATCAGTCCATCAAATGCTCCTGGTAGAACTGTTTGTACTTATACTTACAATTACCTCACTGTAAACTTGCAATACAACTGTAATATTGCACACTCTGAGACACTTCATGAACCATCTGCACTATATATACACATGTATATTGTACTTATGCTTTCATATTGTGTTTTTCATTTTTTTTTTTTATCGTGTAATTATTATTGTTATTTTATAGGAAAATAAGTTTATGGGGGATTTGCATATTGAATCTCATTGTACCATACAATGGCAATAAAGGAATGTAATTCATTTCAATAGAACGAGTGTGTATTTATAGATGATAATGACTGGCTTCTAAGTTGATTTTGATTTCGTAGCACTATTCTCTTGGATCTGTGAGCTGTTAGAATATTAGGATGTATACCTGATATTAATTTTAAGATGAAATGAGTTAAAGCAGTTAAATTACACTTTACAGATAAATTGTTAATTTAAATAATGTATACTGTTAATAATTAAATATGTGGGGGCATGGCAGAGCAGCGGTAGTGATAAGCTGGCGCCCCATCCATGGATTGTTCCTGCCTCGCGCTGTATGTTTGCTGGGACTGGCATGACCCTGAATGGATAGATGGATGTAATTATTGGATGGAATAATTAAATATGTATCACAAGTATTTTTCAATGTTCCTTAAAAGTTTTGAAGAATCGGTGTTGTAAACTTAAACCTAGTTTGACATTAATTAAATCTGGAACAGATTACCAAGACATTTAGTTGAAGCAGAAACCTTTAATTCTCTAAGAAGTATCTGGATGAGATAAAAGCAAACAGGTTTTTTGGACTGAACTGCCTATTTGTTTATGTTCTTTTGTATCTTATACTGTATGTATCATCAAAAACTGTGTTAATTTTAAGATTAGTGTTAACAAAATGTACAGTATTCAAACTAGACATTGGAAAAAAAACAACAAAATAATAACACTGTTTTGGTATGACTGGACTTTTAAGATGGTTTTTCAGTTTTTTTTATATTTCTCAACTAGTTCATGATCTGTTTTGGAGGCATGATGCTCAAGATAATGTAAGAAGACATGTGAGCAACACGTGACAAGACAAGTGAAAGCACCCCCCCGACCTCCGGTTCATAAATGTACAAGTGTGCACTTTGAGGATCAGTCCAGCTCCATTCAGCAGCCTGTCGCAAGAACAAAGATGAAACACAGTGGCATTGCCTGTGGAAATGATTGACACTGAGAGATCCAGCTCAACCCTATTCAGAGGCTGAAGTGGTGACACTATCTGAATTCAGCCTTAGCTGAGAGAATAACTGATACTGGAACTGCTCATCATCAGCATCCAGCGCCGCCCTTGAGTATCCAACCTTCCTCTTTCTGTGAGGTGCAACAAGGTGTACTTGAAATGACTGCGTAGATGACTGGGTTTTAGTGCCCGTGGTGCACATTTGAAAAGCAGGGAAAGCCTGGAGTAAGATGCCCTTCCAACCCTTCAAAAAATGTTTTTGTTCTATTGACATCACTCACATACAATACTAGGTCTAGAGAACTGACTTAAAGAAACAACCATGACACTCTTATGCTACAAATTCAACAAGTGGTTAACTTTAACTATTCTCTACATTTGACATAGGTTCAGGGCTGGCAGTACTATATAGCAGTGCAGCCATAGAATAGATATTATGCATAATCAGACTATGATTTTTTTATTAGTTTGAATGAGCTTCTATAGGATGTTTGCATAATATCTGAAGCACTCTTTCTTCCTGTACTAAGAATGTGCGCTGTAAGTGTGGCTCACGAACCATCTTATCCAGTGTCTGCTGGTGAAAAAAAAAAATCAGTGGGGGTGCAGTTTCTGGGGGGACAACCTGAACCAGCACTTATCTATATGGTGTCAATTCACATCTTGGCCTGTCCAGTACCAGATCCATTTAGTATTATACCATATTATACCCTTTCCACCATGCTGTCCAATCTGATCCCAACTTTCCCATTTAGAACTGGTTCTGAAACTTCAGTCTGTGACATCCATAGTCCCCTTATTCTTCCCATAACTTGCACTATAGATGTGGAAATAAACAGGTGATGCTGCCATCCACATTTTATACTACAACTGTCTCAAAATTTCCCAGTCCTCTGCCAACTTGCCCAGTTCCCCATTCTGCGAAAACCCACATCATAATACATCCCCCCAATCTCATAGCATAAATCTAATCCATATATTATTCTGCCTCTGCTAATACAGTGTCCAGTCCTTGGCCATTTTCACTCTATTCCATAAATCCACATCATACAGTCCTCTGATTTTTCTCAAGTATGGCATCCCAGTTTATCATTTAGCACACTCATGGAGTCATTCACAACCTAATTTTATTCTACACTTGCTACCAGTCCTATGAAAGTTTGCCAGTCTCACCTCACTTGTGCACAAAGGTGCTATATAAATGTATTATTATTATGAAATTCACATTGTAAGATCCACAGACCCCCACATCTTAAAATATAACTTATCCCCCAACCTGTTTTGTACTATGCCCATAGGACAAGTCCAACCTAAATCTTAATCTGCATTTATGATCAGGTATCTTCTTTTTTCTTTCAAGTGAACGATTTATGAAGGGGTGTTGCATTAAAGAAATAATCAAATTTTCTTTGATTTCTGAAGTTGCCATCTCCATTAAGTCACGCTCGCTCATCTGTTGTTATATTAATGGCGGGTGTGAACTGGGAACCATTAATGTCAACATGAAATAGTGTTTTGATGATTGTCCAATAATATTGTTTTAAAATTTAAAACAATGCTAATTTGTTGCCAATAAATGCGGGAGTCTTCGGGGCACAGAGAGCTGCGTCCCTGGAAAAATCTGAAAGCAACCAATTAAAGGGCAGCCTCAGGTCACCTGCTTGCCAAAAGATCAAGATCTTACCTACACTTTTATTTAACCGGCACCCTTCACTCAGAAAATATAAATATCTGCAAAGAAATTAAACAAATAAAAGTCAGAACCGATTTTAATTGATGTTGATATACACTGACATTTCATGATTATTTCGTATTAGCTAACTAATTTAGTTTTTTAAAATATTTGGAGAGGGGGTGGCACAGTGCATTACAAAATCGTCACTGGTCTTATCATAGTTTCTTTTTACAGAATTGCTATAATCAGCCTTTTTTCCTGTTGCCACATAAGATGTCTGCCACTACCAGCTAGAGTTATTTTCAGGGTGGTTTCCACTCAAAGTTTCTTTAACAATCCATTAATACCTGTAAATTTTATTAAAGAAGTATCCTTTTCACCCTCTCTCTGTAACATAATAATGGTCTTGTTCTCATATGGATTTGTCCCTGTTTGGTTCTGGCATCTTCATTATATTTCAGTTCTCCCACATTGGTATTAATTTAAACACATTAACAAAATATTTTTGAATAATGCTGTTTCTTTTGGCATTTGACTTTTTTTATTTTTTACTTGAGGGTAGATACAGTAATTGCTTTCATTTCACTAAAAATTTTGGCTATTTATTACAATGTTCCTATACTGTTGTTTCAAATCCCTTATTACATTGTTTCTTTTCCATTCTTAATCACCATATTCACATGGTCAGCATTCTTCATGAAAAGTAGATTGTGTAAAATGAACTAGGTGAGGAAATTCTGAAAGGGGTTTTGCAATTCTCTCACCATATATTTTGTGGAAACCGACAGTATCTACAAGATACTTACCCTCAATTAGAATTATATTTTTGAGATTTACTTATGACCCTAGATAAGAGAGATCTTTGTGGACTGGCCCTACATTTTGAAGCATGACTACACATAATGTTGCATGAAAGATATTACTGTACAAATAATATCTTAAATGTACATGTAATTTAAGAGGCCAGATACTTTTTCTTAGATTACTCTAAAACTGCCTTTTTTTCTTAGTCATTCAGGCAGGGAGGAGTGAAATCCTTTTCCTTTGACTATTGACTCAATCTGCACTGAGGTCTTTTTACTTTTTTTTCTTTAATGAAGACTAGGGGGCTCTGCCTCCTGCTTGCTTTGCTTGCCCACCCCCCGGGTTTGGTTTACCGGTTATACAATTTAAAGAGATTGTTATTTTCATGGGAATTGTTACATATGCATTTTTTTCACTTTTACTTTAAAACTTTTGTAAAAAAAATACTTGTCCTTTATTTCTGGCCCCAGGCATGCTTAAATCTTTCTCGCAGGACGTATAACACTGCTTGTGTTGTGAAGGGGGTGCGGCTGAACACATGCTAAGGAGATGCCGTCGGATCATCTGCTGTCTTTCTGCTGCTGCTGGCGAGCTGCGTGTTCTTTTTGTCGTGCTGTATATCGATCATTTAAGAGCCTGTACAGCAGCTGTACTTTTGCCACTTCTTGTCTCTGCTGCTCACGTTGTGAAGGGGGGGTGGGGGCTGAATGCATGCTAAGGAGATGCCGTTGGATAATCTGCTGGCTTGTTTCTGCTGGCAAACTGCATTTTCTGCTTGTCGCGCTTTGCGTCAATCATTTCAAAGCCTGTACAGCAGCTGTCCTTCTGCCACATCGCATCTCTGCCGCTTGCATTGTGAAAGGGGGGGTGGGGTGCTGAATGCACACTTAGGAGAAGCATTCCGATTATCTGCTGGCTTCCTGCTGCTGCTGCTGGCGAGCTGCGTGTTCTGCTTGTCATTGTTTTTATAGCTGGGAGTAGATGATGTCTGTCTGCCAAAAGCATTCCAACAACTGCTTGATTGGAGGTCTCACTGCCTTGTCTCGCAGGACCTCAAACTATCTTCCAAGAAGATCACGTCTCGTCTCCTTGGTCTGCCTCCCAGGATTTTTTTTATAATAGATAGATGTTTTTCCTTTTTATCTAATTATTCATGAGGATCAGGAAGGCAACGTTAACCATGGTCTGGTAGGCACTGAATTTTATTCATTTTTTTATTTGAATTGATTATACACATGTTCCTAGTGATCTAAATATGTATTTGTCTAAAAGTATCCATTCATCAATATTTTCTATAGCATATGGCATGCAATCTAAAACTCTGTTATTCTTAAGTTCAACAGCTCGTTCAGTGCTTATTAATTTTTTTTAAATGTTTATGTTTGTTTGTCCTACAATTTTATTTTATCTAGGAGAACCGTTGTGTCTTCAAGGTAGTGGAGTTGGGATTCCACAGAAGTAGTTATTTTAGCCATACCTGTTACAGGGTAAAGGTGTGCTTGCATATAGCAGATACACAACCAACATGTGCTGGCATGCAATATTAAAAAAAAAAACACAAAACAATTTTTGTCATTAAAAGAGTTTGCAAATGCAGGAGAATCTTGTTGACATCTGTGAGATGTTTTCTTCCCTGCTATTTGATATGAATTTTCCTTAATGTGTGCATTCTGCTGCTTTTCTTTTTGTGTGATTTTTTCTTTGCAATCCCTTTTTCAAGTAGTGGCAGTCTTTTTCACTCACAAGGAGCTGAATACCTGCACACATCCATTCTCTTCGAACACCCACACATCTTTAGTGGCAAAGTGCCACACCAACAACTCAAATGACGTGTTCCACATTAAGAACTTTACTTCTCCTAAATTTAACTTCTTATTGTTTTCTTTAATCAAATGGCTCTTTTAAAATTATCACATTACTAATTATACTCGTATCATTCATGATAATGCTGGCAGATTTTTCACTAAGGCACCATATGTCATTGTGTATGTGAAATTTTTTCCTTATAGTTGTCTTTTATGAGAATCAAAAAGGGAGAGAGAGTTTTGTTCACTTATGTCTGGAAAACACAGAATTTCCATGAAACTAAAAGATTTTTAGCACAGCTTCTTACATAAAATAGCACTTTCCAGACAGGTATCACTGAAAGCTGACAGCTATATATTGGTAGTACAATTTTAACATCAAGTGAAGTGGATATATTGTGTCCAGCAGTCCCCATACAACAAACAAGGATGCTTATATTTCACAACACCCACGCATAGCATTTAGTTTTAATCACCCATTCATTTATTTATATAGTCAACCAGTCAGTCAGTCATTTTCCAACCCGCTATACCCTAGCACAGGGTCACGGGGGTCTGCTGGAACCAATCCCAGCCAACACAGGGCGCAAGGCAGGAACAAATCTCGGGCAGGACACCAGCCCACCGCAGGGCACACACACACACACACCCACACACCTAGCACACACTAGGGACAATTTTAGGATCACCAATGCACCTAACCTGCATGTCTTTGGACAGTGGGAGGAAACCGAAGCACCCGGAGGAAACCCACGCACACAAAGGGAGAACATGCAAACACCATGGAGGGAGGACCCAGGAAGCAAACCCATGTCTCCTTACTGCGAGGCAGCAGCGCTACCACTACGCCCCCGTGTTGCCCCATAGTCAACCATCCATTTTTAAATTGTTTAAGGTTTTGAGGTGCCATTGCCTAGCCTGCATAAAACGTCAAGTCATTGCCAGACGCACACACACAATAGAAACACACACATTCACACTCAATCAGCGTCAGTTAAGATTCACCAAAACAAAATAATATTCCACTTTTTAGGATGTGATTTGGGAGCCAGGGCATTCCTATCACTAGGACCCAGGTTTTCTATTCCTTCCTCCTCCTTTTTTTCGTCTTCAGCTGAGGTTAGTCCTTAACAGAATACTCCACCCATAAGTAATTTTTTGAAATGTTACTTACCTCATGTAGTTTGTAGTGACCATAGACATATATAGATAGACGCCGCATTCACTGTGTTGCCCAGTCAACATGATATGTCAGTGCGTCTGCCATATTGTGAAATAGCAAGAGTGCCATTTAAACTAATACAGGTAGACGTGGAAACTGGGTTTTCTAATGAAAAAACAATAATGTTTAAAACAGTATCGTTTACATACGACAGATTTTGGTGAATCGTTTAAATGCAATTATTTATATCCATTTATACACTAATAATGGCAATATTAAATAATAATGATAATAATAATTATTATTATTAAATAATTCCTCCCATATAACTAACATTTCTCAGACTGCCTTCTTCCATCTCCGAAACATTTCTAGACTTTGTCCTGTTCTTACGCAACACAGTACTGAAGTATTGGTTAATATCCTAGTCACCTCACGTATAGATTACTGTAATGCTATTCTATCTGGCATCCCACAAAAACTTATCCATCACTTACAACTTCTTCAAAATTCTGCTGCCAGGATAATAACCTGCTGTTCTAAATCCACTGAACATATTACACCTATTCTCTCTCAACTTCACTGGCTCCCTGTTAACTACAGAATACAAAACAAAATACCGTTCTTAACATTTAAAGCTCTCCACAGACTTGCTCCCCACACCTCACTGATCTCCTCCAGACTTGCACTCCCACTCGCTCACTCAGAACCTCATCTGCAGCTCTACTTTCTGTACCACACATCAAACTCTGTTTTATGGGAGCTCGAATGTCTCTCATAGTGCTCCTCAACTCTGGAATTCTCTTCCCTCTCATATACGTCAGCTCGATTCAATAACACATTTTAAAACTACCCTCAAAACGTATCTTTTCAAACTGGCACACCAATTGTGAATTTTGCACTGTTACTTCCAGTTATCTTTGTTTGTTTGCTAATTATTACTTTTTGATTTATCATGCTCTTGTTTTAATTTTACTAATGTTGTTTAATTTTATTGTAAGGTGACCTTGAGTGCTAAGAAAGGCGCCTATTAAATAAAAGTATTATTATTAATTATTGAGCTGAAAACTTGACCAATGTCTGAAAGTCAAAATAGTAAGACTGCAATTGGCAGCCTGGGATTTCTTTTAACAGTGAAATGATACACTCAATGAAAAAAATAAACAATTTTATTGTATACAAATTGGCTTAGTAATTTTTGAAAACATTTCACTCATTTCTCTCTCAATCAATCTCTCTCTCACACAAACACAATGTGGTTACTTAAATATATACAGGATAGGATCCAAAATCCATGTAACAGAACTGTCTTACATAGCTTTTTCCGTGTGTTGCCACTCTATAATTTGAAAGTATTCAGTCTGGCAATATGGTGCAGCATTAGTTTGTGGAAGACAGGCACAACTAAAGACATAAGCATAAAATGATGGTTGTCAATTTCAAACAGTGTTTCCTCAATGTGCTCCTTGAGAAAAAACACATCATCTGAACCAATCTCAGCCCGAACAAACTGATTGATCAAAGATACACTGACAGCTTGCCCTAATATTGACTATCGGATAACACGCCCAGCTACTTTGACCACCTTGACTGTACCCACAGAAGGAACCATCAAACCTCCAAGTGGTAGCTTTGATCATACGATGACGGTACAGCATCTGTTACCAAACTAGCATGGCACACATCACAGGACAGCTTTTTCAAAATCCCGTCTAAGAGCTACCTCTGTCTGCTTCCTGAGGTGGGTTTCTTTGGGAAACCTTCAAAGTTTGAGAAATGTTAACAGCTAACAAAAATCCACATAGTTAGTGACTAAATATGTTTAGCCAAGATGTTACTTGGAGGCTCACTTGAGCACATACATGCATTGCTTTGCTAGCTTAGCCTGGCGTGGATAAAGTTAAGATTATAAAACAGGATTTTCTAATGGCCAAATATAACCAAAACAATTGTTCAGCCTTACCAATGAAACGTAATCCCCCGGGATCTGGTTTGGAACGTATAGCAGTTTGTAC
The DNA here is from genome assembly GCA_026402145.1 of Polypterus bichir lapradei. Taxonomy (NCBI): domain Eukaryota; kingdom Metazoa; phylum Chordata; class Cladistia; order Polypteriformes; family Polypteridae; genus Polypterus; species Polypterus bichir. Next base: position 21,679,024 of record JANRMT010062808.1, on the reverse strand, counting down.
AAGTCCAAGCAGCACATGCGTGAAACATCTTTATCCATTACTTCACTCCACAGCAGTGCCACTCGCAATATGGCGCCGACGTTGACGTACGATGCTGCTGGTCATGCGGCGTCTAGTAATTCTATGTCTATGGTAGTGACGGCTGAGAAGAAATAAAATGTCATGTTTTCATGCAGAATGGGAAAAAAAATTCTGATAGAATACAAATCAATGATGACCAACGTTGGACAATTGCAAACAATATAAAACCATCCATGAAAAAAATCTAATGTTACTCATGTTGCATAATGTACATATCCAGTTGCATGCTTACAACATCCCAAACATGTATTTTTATGAAAATATTGTTAATTAAATCACTGCAATCATTGTGCCTGAATTCAGTTAAGAGGGCTATACAAAATATAAGTTGTATTGTATTGTACTTCTGGAAAATGCTGTTGAGAACTAAAATGGAATGTGCTCTGATGTGAATGAGTATTTGCACTATAGACCCTCATCTCATCATAACATTTATATTTATATCCACAGCTGGAGTAAGTTCAGGAAAATTTAGTGGCAGACTATGAAAATGCACGGGTGACCTTCTGCTTGTAGAAGCGGAAATGCACAAGTCAAGGACACAGTCTCTTCTCGATAATGTTTTTATTCACCTTTCCTTAACTTTTGTTTTTTTAGCTTCACACATTTCTCTGGGAACTTTGCACTGTCACTATCATGTAAAACACAATGGGTAAGCTGTTACTACTGTAACAGCTGGACTCATCACCAGTGAATTAGCAGAGGAGACTGGCCTTCCTGGTTTGCTGGTGGTCTGTTCCTCTCTCTTTGCTATGGGGGTGCCAATTAACCTCACTGCCATCTTCTGTCTTTTTCACGTTTCTTCTGTTTACCTATACAGTATAATCCTGAAAATTAAATGTTTGTTTTTCCCTATTGTTTCTTGGCATATTGAAAAAATGATTTTTTTGTATAGTTTGGGTTGTGAGAAGAAAATGGAACATGTACAGAAAACCCAGAGCACACTTGAAACATGTACAAAGAGTGGTCCAGGATAGGAGCTAATGTCACTTAAACTGTGAGGCAGCAGTTCCAATTACTGTGTTGCTGTGCCACTTAGCTGGTTTTTATAATTATGGTTATAACTGTTTATTTCATTACACTGTATTTAAAAAAACAACTTTTTTAATCTAATTTTTTGGGGATTCTAGGCTGTGCATGTGATTTATTTTTAATAGTCAACAATAAATATGCTGTTTTTAGCTACTTGTATAATAAGATCAACTGACAACAAAATACATTTCATCATATTCCTTTCTTAAACTATCATGAATATAAACCTCCTAGGAATATTATTTTGCAGTAGAAACACTGTCTATATTCTATTTATTTTTTAAGCAGTGTAGGTGGCATGTATTTATGTTTGACTCAATTTCAGCACATAGTAATGCATTTGTTTCCCTGTATCACTTTACTCTGAATGAGTGCCAAAGGGAAAAATATCAAATTTAGTTAAGCAGTATTAAGTAATATTTTTGCTTCTTCTTACATTAGAAACTGCTTCTATACCAGGAAATATTTTCTGCATTTACCAGTACTGTAGTCAGTGCTATAAATGGAGGGAGAAAATTGGAATTTACAGTATGCAGTGCATTGCCTCTTTTGATAGATCTGGTAATTTCTAGTATTTATTTCAGATGATTAAGTTTTTTTTACTTTAGTTGATTCATAGATTTGAGGCCAGGAAAAGCATTTACCTGAATTGAAAAATAAGGAGAATGTAGTATTCTCAATTTATGAGCAGTTATATAAACAGGTCAGCCACAGAATTAAAATCACCTGTCTAATATTGTCTAGGTCCCCATCGTACCATCAGATCACCTCTGACCCATCAAGACATGGAGTCCATAAGACCTCTGAAGGTGCCCTGTGGTATATGGCACCAAGACATTAGCAGCGGATCCTTCAAGTCCTATAAATTGCATGGATTCAATTGAAATGTGGGGAATGTGGAGGCCAAGTCAACAACATGAACACTTTGTCATGTTCCTTAAACCATACATGAACAATTTTTGCAGAGTGCCAGGGAGCATTATTCTGCTGAAAGAGGCTACTGCCATCAGGAAATGCAATTGACATGAAGGGTGTACATTGTCTTTTGGTAGGTAGTACGTGTCAAAGTAACATCCACATGAATGCCAGGACCTAAGGCTTTCCAGCACAACACTACCCAAATCATCACACTCCCTCTTCCCATAGTGTTTCCTACTACCATCTCTTCCCCAGGTAAAAGTGCACATGTTACCAGGCTTTGAACATGATCTAAAGTAAAATATGATTGATCAGACCAAGTCACCTTCTTCCACTGTCCTACAGTAACTCTTCTGTGGGATCAGAGCAGACAAGCTAGCCTTTGTACCCCATGCACATCAATGAGCCTTGAGCGCCCTTGATCCTTTTGCAACTTTTGGTAGGTACTAATCACTGAATACTGGGAACTCCCCATAGGAACTGCCATTATGGAGATGCTCTGACCATGTCGTCAGATCCTTAGGCTTGTCCATTTTTCCTGCTTCCAATACTTCGCCTTCCGGGACTGACTATTCACTTGCTACCTAATATATCCCACACCTTCACAAGTGCCATTTTAACAAGATAATCCACTTCATTCATTTCACCAGTCAGTGATTTTAATGTTGTGACTGATCCATATATATACTGAATGAATTTTTTTAATAATAAATATTTAAATGATTAAATGTATTATTAATATGTTGTAAATTATTGTGTTTGTCACTTTGATGTTTCCAAAGTCTACCATATGTTAGTATGATATCTGAAGATATCTGTGGATTTTATAGCATATTTTTAAATCAATACAAAGTGGAAATAATGTAAAATTCTTGCAATCAAGCAAGGGTAAGTTAGCAAGCTGACAAATGCCAATATTTGAGAATAATCTTTGAGGACAGGTGTTTGGTCCATGTGCCTTTTCACATTGCAAAGGCTTCCAAAAGCTTGACAGAAAAACAAATTCCAGTATAGACTGAGAGTTAGGAGTCAAAATAGAGGGCTATAGAGGGCTGGTGCTTTGTATCATCTTTCCAAGGTATGAACTACGTAGTGCTGAACAGATGTGAAAGAATCTGCTCCCTTTTCTAATAGTAAGCCAGGTTACAGTGGCAGCTTGTTATGCTGGGCACTAAATTTGTTTATTTGCACATGTCTGGTGTCAGTGAATGTCAACATCCAGTAAAAATTGGTTCCAACTAGTGCTGGACGGTATGACCAAAATTCTATATCACAGTATTTTTCAAAATTATACCGGTTTCACGGTATTTGACGGTATTTTTTTCCCATGCATGAGTGGATGTTAACCACATTTTGCACTGCAATTACTGCAGTAGACTGGCTAAAAATAACCTATTCCACTATCATGAGAATTGTACATTGTACAAAAAAACATTTTAATGTGCACACAAGTATTAATACAGGTTTGCATGGCCCCATAAATCGATAGTTTTCAAGGGGGTGGCACTAATGAAGAGAAGGAATCACATTGCATGACAGTTGCAGTCAAAATATAGAACCTTTTTATTGAACAAATTTTGCAAACAACTTAAACTATAATTTTGACAAATATTTTCAACCATCCAAAGAGGTATTTAGACTCAGTAAAATATCCAGAGGTGCTTGTCAAAAGTTCTATTGCACTGAACATGTCTTAGAAAAGGAATAATATTTTTTGTAAACCAACTACACTTTCTGTTAATGTTAACAATCTCGGTCCACTGACACATTAGCTATATAGATTGTAATGGTGTTTGTTTTCTCGATCCACCTCTTGCTTTTTTTTTTGTCGTAGGCAGTACATCTAGCAAACATGTCTACAACTGACATCTGACTCGAGTGTCCTCTAGCTTTTTCAGTTTTACCAGAGGACGTGGAGGGTGCCAATCTTAGTTCCATACATTAACGGTACTCCAAAGCATGTTTGCGGCTAAGGTCGTGCAGCAAATTGCTCGTTTTGCTGCCTCCAGCGACAGCTTTAGCCGACAGCATTTGCAGTAAATAGCTGTTTAGTCCACATCCGACCTTTTAAAACCAAAGTATCTCCAGACAACAGACACGGCTCCTTTTTTCGGCAAAAGTTCTTGTGTGTCATCATGTTCAACTTTATCGTCTGCTACAGCTTAAGTTTTGGAATGTTCTCTGTACATTTTCACTGCTCAATACCTCCACTAATGCAAGCATGTACTCCGTTGTATGCGTGTTTAGCGGTGTAGCAGTGAAAAAGGTCACCCCTTAAACAATTTCCCGCTACACCATGTTCTGAACATTGTTTAGGCTATTTAAATCGGTGTTGCAGTATAAGAAAAATCCATATTATAACAAAAATAAGAAACGGTTTTCAGTATGAACCAGTATACCTCCCAGCACTAGTTCCAACTTGTATTTGTTTAATTTCTGTGCGGAAAAAAAAAATCTGTGTGAATGCTTATATTTCCAGAGTTATGGACGCTGGCCAAATGAGAGTCTATGCAAGTCCTTGGCAAGCAGGTCCCCTGGCTGCTTTCAGATTTTTCCTGGGCATGCAGCTCTGTGAGCCTCAGACACTCCCACATTTATTGGCAACAAATTAGTATTGTTTTAATAGTTTTTAATCTAATGTCATTGGATAATCGGCAACACACTATTTTATGTTCAAGTCCATGGTTCACAGTTCACACCTGCCATTAACATAACTACAGATGAGTGAGCGCAAGTTTAGGGAAATGGCAACTTCAACTGGAATTTCAGAAATTAAAAAAAATGTGGTTATTTCTTTAATGAAATACCCCTTCGTAAATCATTCACTTAGGGGAAAAAAACAAAAAAAGAAGATGAACTTACATGCTGATGTGAGTTGGCTAACTGGATTTGGTGTAAGTAATGTTATTTTTGCTTTCCCCGTTTGGTTTTTCAAAGTGTCAGTACCGAAGCGTTGTGGACGACACTGGGGTACGAGATATAAAACATCTTACTGAAAAAATGCAGGTGGCATCGAAGTAGCCACAGTCATCTAGAGCAGAGATTTTCAACCAGTGTGCTGCTGCACAGTAGCCTACCATGAGAGCTACCTAGGTGCGCCAAGGGAATAATAGTGTAGTGCACTTGAGTATGAACCTGAGAGGGACAAGCTCCGCAGGTGGTTGAGACCTGTCTGAGGAGGATAGGCCAACCTGGAGAAGCTGGCATAAAAGCACTTTGGATGTGTCTCCTGGGTACTAGAGTCTATCTACCTTGAGTGTTTGGTTGCCAGCGAGCCTCACAAGGCTGGTGGATAGTGGGTATACGAGTTGCCTCTGAGGCAGAGATGGGCAGGCAAAGGGTCAAAGCAGCTTGAAGATGCCACTAAAGTGCTCACTAGTGCTTTGTCTGCAAATGATGATCTTGGAGCTCCTTATTTTACCAGCATCTTTGGTAGTCCAGCTCCTTTGGGCAGTTGATCAAGTATATGAGATATATTGTATTTGTGTTTGTGGTTAGTAAAATAGTGGTGTGCCTCTGGATGATTTTGGTTACAAAAAGTGTGCCACTACAGAAAGGAAAGGTTGGGAAACCTTTTCTAGGCAATAACATGAGGCTACATTTTTTGTCAGGCTTAGTGAAATGACTCAATTTAATCAGAAAGTAACAGACATTTTCAGGCCTGAAGGAACTTATATTCACAGAACTATGGGTATCCTGACCATAAGGACAAAAAAAGATTTAGGTTGGACTTGTCCTCTGGGTATAGTACAAGACAGGTTCAGAGTACAATGTGAATTTGAGCACAGGTGAGGTAACATTGGCAAACTTACATTGGACCGGGCAGACTGGCAGGAAGTGTAGAATAAAGTTAGGGTGGGAATGACTCTGTGGGTATGCTAAATGATAAACTGGAATGCCATAATTGAGAAAAATCAGAGGACAAGTGATTGTATGATGTGAATTTATGGAGTACAGTGGGAATGGCCAAGGAATGGGCACTCTATTAGCAGAGGCAGAATAAGATTTGGATTGGATTTATACTATGGATGTGTTATAGGACAGATGGAAGTACACATTACTGGAAGATAGCAGAGGTGGGGATGCAGACATTATGGTGTGGGTTTTGGCAGAATGGGGAACTGGGCAATAAACTTTAGGTGGCAGATGCACCTGTTCCTTTCTATATCTATATTTCGTGTTACGGGAAGAATAAGGGGATTGTGGATGTCACAGTCTGAAGATTTGGAGCACAGTACAACTGGGAAAGCTGGCATCAGACTGTGCAACATGGTGGAAAGGGTATAATAGCCTGGATTTGTCCTATGGGTCTGGTACTGGACAGACCAAGATTTGCATTGACACTAGGATGATGACCACAAGATAATTTGCAATGGCCAGATAGATATGAAAGGCACTATAAAAAAATAGATGTGAAAGGCACTCTATAATAGGTAAGTGTTGCTTCAATTTGCCCCCCTGAAAACTGTGTCCCCACCCAAGTTTTTTCACAAGCTGCCACTTCTTACTAATATAATGCTCAGTGATCCTTCTGTGGAATAAAGGCAGTATGGTGTAGTGGTTAAAACTGTGGATTTGGACTTCAGACCCCAAGGATGTAAGTTCAATTCACCTGCCTGTGTTCCTTTAGGGAAAGCAATAGAAACATAACCAATAATACGTAAAATTTTGACTTGGATAAAGGTGTCAGTCAGATCATCTATACTAATAAAAGGCAAAGCCCTCACTGACTCACTCACTCACTCATTGACTCACTCATCACTAATTCTCCAACTTCCCGTGTAGGTAGAAGGCTGAAATTTGGCAGGCTCATTCCTTACACCTTACTTACAAAAGTTAGGCAGGTTTCATTTCGAAATTCTACGAGTAACTGTCATAACTGGAACATACTTATGTATATATATACCGGCCATAGCCTGCAGCTCCGTCACCGTGTGAGGCGGAGTTGCGTCTCTCATCGTCACGCCTCCCACGTAATTGACTGCCTGGCCATATAAGGCCGTTCGTCAGTGGCAATCCAATAGAAACACTCTACCACTAAATATTCGCGGGTTTAGGGCTGTGCTTATGGAAACGAAGATAAAATGGTCAGGGTGGTGTTTGGCACAAACTCAGCGAAACTGTGAGAGAAACTTTTAAGTGCTGGGTCTTAGCTAACATTAAATAAAGCCGTGGACATCGCACGAGATAGCACAAGCACACCTCAGAACCTTCGATGCATGTAGTCCGAGCGGCTCACGTGAACTGACTGTGAACGCAGTACGCAGACAAAAAGCAACAGCTCCAAAGGGTGCGGAACAAAAACCGCATTACACAATTGAGAAGGCAGCAAAAGAATATGAAGTGAGTGACGCATACAAGCATATTCATAAGTGCAGCTACTGCGGAAAAAAGCACATGGTAGAAAAAGTCAATGTCCAGCTAAAGGAAGACAGTGTAAAAAAAACCCGTGCATGCAGTGTGTCACGTCTCAGATAAAGAGGAAGACGAGCTGTTTATTGATGCAGTAAGAAACGAATCGATGAATGAAACC
>JANRMT010062808.1:21577015-21651001 GCA_026402145.1 Polypterus bichir lapradei | reverse complement strand
AAATTACATTGGTTTGCCTAAATTATAAATAAAGACATACAAAACATTTATGAAGTTATATGCAAAATCTCACATCACAACAGAAGCGTATAAGGACAGTATGTTATAAATGAAATGTCGACATCTAAGCGAAGAAGAAGGCAGTGCGGAGACAAGAGAGTCAAAAGCGTTGGAGAGAAAAAAGAGCAAAAAAGAATAATCGAGGTGCAAATTCAGAAAATAAGGAAAGTAATTATCAGCCCGGAACAAGTGGAATTGGAAAACAAAGCACATCCAATCCCGCTCAGAATTAAAAGACAAAGAGTAAAAGAAAAAGTAGAACTTCATAAAGACGTTTACAAACGTTGGCACTGAACACATGCAGGTTAGAGATTATGAAAGCAGTAAAATTAGAAAGGCTCAAAAAAAAAACCAGCACTATACACATGTGGAGAAAGTTAAAGGATATGAAAGTAGGAAAATTAGAAAATATAAGAAAAGAAAGTAAAGATCGCAGTAGCGCAAACAAACAAACTGCCTCATTTAGCTATGCACCAGTCTAACTTTGGTTTTGCACAATAATCACTACACTATTGCACCTTAACACTTAATTCTACTTTATTCACATAATTTATTTATTTATTATGTTCTACTATACTGTTATCTTTCAATCTATGAGTTTTTGTTAATGTAACTGATATTCTTGTAACTTTGCACAGTTTTTGATAAGCAGATCAGGATGCATTTCACTGCGTGTTGTCCTGTATAACTATGCATGTGGCAAATAAAGAATCTTGAGAATTTCAAAAACGGAGTTTAGCGCACATGCATGTATTGGTTACTTTGTAAAAAAAATTATTAACTGCTGATGATGTAGATCGTTTTGTCTGTGCTGAAATTCCAAACAGAGAAACCTATCCTGAATTATGGTACAAAGTCATTAAACACATGTCTCACTGACCTCATTAAAAAGATTCAAAGTTCAAAGAAAAAAAAAATCTTAAAAGTGTGTATTTGGAAAACCAAACATGGGGGTTGGCGAGCGAAACGAGCAGGGGGTGAAGCCCCTTAGTGTATATATATTATATATATATATAATATATATTGTCACACACGTGCGCATGGGTGGCAGCTAATGGGCTTGAGTAAAGGCAGTTCTGAGGCATGCCGGGATGTGGCAGAGTGCACTGACTCTTCTTCTCCCTTTCCTGTAGACCATCCCCGGGAGATTCCACCTGGCTCTCTTGACGTCACTTCCGGGACCGAGCCAATGGAAGTAGACATTACCAGCTCCGGCCCCTCTGATGTCACGTCTGGGTGTGATCCAATGATTGAAGACCACGTACCCGATCCTTATGACCTCACTTCCTGTCTTCCCCTTTAAAAGCCTGCCCTTTTCCCTTTTCCCTCAGTTCTGTATTGGACTCGGTTTTGAGCACAACAGTGCTACCATTTAAAAAGACGATTTGCAGCCAGGATACCACATTATACGGGTGGCTGCCCCAAACCTTGATATGTCTCATTGTGTGCTTTGTGACAATATATATTATGAACATTGCCCCGGACACAGACAGGCAGACACGTTAATGTCACCCACAAACACATGTTAATTTTCCATTTCTTTTTACAATTCTGCTCACCAACCCCCAATACCCCTCAGTCCAGGCCAATCCAATGCCTTCTCTTTCTTCTTCTCTTCACTCTTTTCTTCTCTCTTTTCTTCGGACCGCCTCCTCCAGACCTTGTCACTCTTCCACCCGACTCTTGACTCCGACTGGAGGGAGGCGGCCCCTTTAAATAAGCACCCGGATGTGCTCCAGGTGTGTTCCCGGCAATCTCCCACTGACACGCCCTAGTGTGGTGGAAGTGCCGGCTGTCTCTCCAGAAGTACTCCGGGTGTCCCTATTTTCTCTTCCCCCCAGCACTTCCTGGTGTGGCGGAAGTGCTGAGGTCTAGGGTCTTCCAGGTATTGGGGTCCCCCTGGCGGTAACCCCGGGTCCCTACAGGGTCGAGCTTCCCAGCTCTTTACCCGAGGCCTCCAGGGCGGTAGAAGGCTGAAATTTGGCAGGCTCATTCCTTACAGCTTACTTACAAAAGTTAAGCAGGTTTCATTTCGTACATATATACGTCCATAGCCTGCAGCTCGGTCGCCGTGTGAGGCGGCGTTGGGTCCCCCATCCCAACGCCTCCCACGTTGTTAGCTGCCTGCCTATATAAGGCCGTCTGTCGCTCCAGTCTCTACATTCCCTTCCTTGCTTCGCCACGGGATTCACGTCTTTTTGTTTAATCCACGGCTTCTCCGCTGTTTTATTGTTTGTTTATTACAATTATAGTTATTGTATAGGTATTTTACATTTACTTTACATTACTCAGGTACCCATTTCCTTCATCATTCCAACCCCCATTACCATGTCTATCGAGGTAATCACCATCGATCAAAGAACTGTCACTTACCGAGTGGTTTCCATGCCCGGAGATGGCACCTTCCTTTTCCATTCTCTGTGTTACATATTGCACGGCCATATCAGGCTCACTCTTGATATCCGGAAGAACATTGTGTCTTATGTATTGAATGACTGGGACAGGTTCAAGGTGTGGACTGATGACGGTACAGGAGATAATTATACTACACAGGAGCACTAGAAGAGTGAAATGCTTAAGCCCTTCACCTATGGTTCTGCATGTGAGTTGATGGCTGCCGCTGAATTGTTCGGTTGGTGCTTTCAAGTGTACCGAAATGGCCAAATATTTTACACCTTTCGACAACCGCCAATGCCTCTTAAACATCTTACATTCACAGGTGACAATTTCAGTAGTGGACACTTTGATGTTTATGAATGTTTAAACTCTCAAAAGCTGGATGTGAAGTTATCGATGAAACCGGTTGTAAGCTTACAACGCTTGAAAGATGCCGAATGTCACTTCAACACAAGTCCTGCAAATACTATCGTAATTGAAACAAACCATGAACCTCAAACTGATTATGACAGCAGCAATCCAAGCTGTGAGATTTGAGACAAGATTACTGTTCACATGGCCAACTGTAAGTTGCATGCTCAAGAGTAAGCTCAGCGCACAGCTTGGTCATGTTACAACCGGAGGGCCGAACTGACAACGTGGTATACAAAGAGATCCTTAACAAATAATTATTGGCATATTTTCCCTCAGTTTATAAAGTTTAAATTTTCTTCTTAATAAAAATTTTAATGCAGTACTTCGCCGCTGCAAAGCGCGGGTATTTTGCTAGTAATATATATATTATAATATATATATATATATATAGAGAGAGAGAGAGAGAGAGAGAGAAATGTTTCTAAGTAATTAAATATTAACATAGTGTGTATTTGCTTTCAGCAGGTGAATCTTTGACTTTGGCTCAGAGTCTACCAAGGGTTGGGTCCTGTCTTGAGTCCCAGTGGTTAAGTATTGGTTCCTGATAACAGTGCGATGGAAAAAGTAGCTTCAAAAACTGGTTAGATGTTTTGCCTTGCAAGACAAATTGTGATGTTGCTTATTTTTAAAATAATTGAAATTGAATAGTTATAAAATCTGCGTAAGAGCCATTTTCCTAGTTCTATAAGATTCATGAATATTTTACTAGATGATAATGCATAAAATATGGGAGGTTCCTATAACCCCCGTGAATAGAATTGTGTTGGTATTTTCCCGCCATTTCTAACAGTTTTGACTAAAACAATAATCTCCAGTTAGTGTCTAGCCTTGCCTTGTGTAAGGTACAGAGGCATACGGTTTTTAACCGTGTTCTTGTTTGTGCTCGCGTTCGTGCTTACGCTTGTAACCGTGCCTGGGCACATGTCTATGTGCCAACGGCATACGGGCCTTTTGAGTGTGAAGTAACTCATACAATAAAAGATTTGAGTGTTGAACCATATGTTTAAGGCATACAGAAGAAGAAATTAAGAACCTTTAAGTATAGAAAGAAATAAAGAACGTTTAAGTATAGAAATAACCAAGTTATAGAAGATACATTTTTTCTTTTTTTTTTAGCCTTTATTTTACGTGTTTAACTATTTTTCTTTTTATTCTTGTGTGGATTATTTGCTTTTAACTTTCACTAAATATTTTAAAACAAACTTTTGGACTGTGAGATTTCTTTGACACGCGTCTTACCCATGCCTGACTTCGCCTTATACATCGGCGGCTACAATCTGTCATTACATATTTTACTTTTTCATTGATTGTATTTTAGATGAAGAAATGTCATAGTAGTGCCGTACTATATTATACAGCTAAGAAACACTGCTACAGAAATCTGACAAATTAAATCCATGGTTAATAAAAGATGAATACATTTTTACATCACATGCAGTGCATTTTACTGCATAGTAGATCAAAAAACTGCAAAGTGAAATATGTTGCCAGAACACTGAAGAAAATAAGTCTTTAACTGAAGCTCTTTCTCCTTTCATTATATTATATTGTTCATTGTTATAATATTGACCTACCAGATTGGCTTTGTAGTAGGAATGTCATCCATTGTAGTAGCATCCATATTTGTACATGAATTACTCCTTATGATGATGAATTATAAATTAATATGACCTTTTTATTGTTTATGAATGTTCCTTTAACAGTAATAAGGATAGCTTTAAATTTCCACATATTTAATTAACATAAGGTTAACCAATCAAATGAAGAGAACATGCGGAAGTAACAAGATTGCATCTGTTCTATTACATTTATTAGGGGCAGACTAAAATAGATTAGTGTGAATCCAAAGACAGTTACACGTTGACTTTAACAACAGACATTAGAAGAAAGGCCAAGGCAGGGTCAGGGTTGAAATGCTGGTTTGGACATAAGGACCTTCAAAATTAAACAATAACCTTCTATTGAAAAAAATATGGCAGTGCAATATGTTTAAAAAGCAATTACTAAATGAAAAATATCCTTGGATATATACAATTGATGTAATATTTGAATTTAATAGAAATAAAACTATGGATTTTGTGAAGGACTATGCAAAGGAATTCAGTTATTTTCAGGCTGAAAAGAAAAGATAAGTCACATGGTGTCTCACCTGTGTAACTGTCATCAGGTGTGTGATTAAAAGTGAAAAAGAAAGTTGCAAACAGTATATACAGATGAGAATCAGGAAACAAAGTCAGAGGACATGAAAGAAGTAAAACACAAGAGCAAGCATTAAAACCTGTGATTAGAGAAAATATAGTTACGGATTAAAAAGTTAGTCAGTCATTAAGTCCAGGAGAAATATGTGCTTGAAGGCTGAAAATGAACTTGGCTTTTTCTAGTGAAAGGACATAAACTGAGAGATCAGTGTGGCTATGATGAAGGTAGGTGAAATGTCCTATAATAAGCTTTGTGAGGCATTAACTCAAATAGGTTGAATGTGTTCCCTGAACTGATCTGCATGCCACCTCTGTTTCACATATGTAGATGGCTGGACTCTTCCTGCAAGATATGCAGTAAATAAAATTTTTTGGACTGGCGTGAGGCCTGCTGTTTAATATTAAATTTTCCAGATACAATATTATTGACAACTGTATTTGCCTAGCAGGGAATGTAGCTCTGCTTTGTTAGGTGACATACAGATAAGAAGTTTGCAAAAGTTAGGAGGTTGATGGTAGGAAAGGCTTATATGGATGGTTATGACTGCAAAATGGAGAAATTTTGTTTAATGACCTGTAGGACAGAAGTAGTGTTACGGTGGAAAGGGAGGAATGGCGAAATACAGGATTCTTTAGTGGTGATCCCTTTAAGATGGATGTTCTGAGCTGATTTATGGTTCACTGTAATTATGTTGTTGGACTTAAGTGCAGCATTTGACACCACTGACCATTCTATTTTACTGCACAGATGTTGGGCTTACCGGCACCATGCTCGCTTGGTTTAGTTCTTATTTATCAAATCGATTCCAATATGTACAGAAATGTGCTGACAGTACTCCATCATTATACACAGAAGTTCAATATGGTGTCCCACAGGGCTCAGTACTGGGACCTTTACTGTATTCACCTTACATGCTTCCACTGGGATCTCTAATTAGGAAACAATGTTAATTTTCACTCTTATGCAGATGACACTCAGTTATACCTTTCATTTAGATCAGTCTTTCTCAAAGTGGGCGATAACGCCCCCTTGTGGGCGCTGGAGGCCTACAGGGGGGCATTAAAGGGCCCAGAAAAAATTGGGGGCTGTTGAAGCGGTTTAGGGGGGCGATGGCTGAGTTGTGTTTTTTTTATAATATTTTAAAATGTAAACTAAAATCAAAACCTACCTACTATACTACATCGATTATTTTTTTCTTATTCCTGTCCTGTTTGATTGTATAAATATAAATAATTTATCATGGCTTTCGTAGGTAGCCCATGAGCAATCAAGTTTTAACAAGTTTTTATTAAACAACGCGATTTGTGCAATCCTGTATCAAGCGGCCGGATCATCGATACTTGTTCTAACTGATTCCGGTCGTTTTTATCGAAAATAAAAAATGTCGAAATTTTCATAAAAATAAAAAATTAATCTTAGCCCTAGCCTTAACCCCTAAACCAATTTTTTATTTATACTAAAATTTCAACATTTTTTAACTCAATATTTTTTATTTTCGATAAAAATGACGGTTACCATTCTAACTTGCTCAGTACGAATTCCATCGAATGAGGTAAACGAGTTTGTGCATGTTTGTCTTATTCCTGTCGGTGCGTGCTGTATTTTAATCCTATATTAGAGAGCGTAATACTTCTTTTATTTTCATTAACGTTTTCGCGCGCAATCATTAGAAAGTTTTTTAAGCTTGATACTTTACTCACGTATTTGTAAAGACAAAACCATGTCGGAAGCAAAAAAGAAGAGACGGCAATACAGTGCGGAATATATTAAATACGGATTTGTTGAAAATCCCACAAATCCATCTTCGCCTATGTGCCTTCTTTGTCAAAAAACATTTTTGAATGAAGCGATGAAGTCTTCTAGGCTACAAGATCATTTGAATAAAATGCATCCAGATAAGAAAGAAAAAAAATGTGGCCTATTTTCAAGACCTGGAAAAGAAGTACATAGCTCAGCCAACTGTATCAAAACTTTTTTCAGCGGCTTCTAAGCAAGATGATGACGGACTTCGAGCCTCGTACAATATCTCTTTGTTAATTGCTCAAACAGGCAAACCACACACTATTGGAAAAGAGTTAATTTTACCGGCAATATAAGAAGTAATAACTACTGTGCTCCATAAACCAGCGGCAGATATTATTCGAAAAATTCCTTTGAGCAATAGTTCTGTGCGAAGACGAATTGATGAAATGGATGAAAATATTGAAGACTCATTGTGCAATCATCTGAAGACTAGTGAATTCTCAATTCAGTTGGATAAGTCCACTTTACCAACTAATGAAGCACTATTGTTGTCATACATGAGGTTTATTAAAGATGAGAAAATATGTCAAGAACTATTATTTGCTAGAAATTTAGAGACAGATACAACCGGAGAAACCATATTTAATACACTGGAAAAGTTTTGTGATGAGAAAGAAATTCCCTTGAAGAATATTATATCAGCTGCTACGGATGGCGCTCTGGCGTTGACAGGGCGTCACAAAGGCTTCATAGCGTACTTAAAAAATAAAATTCCAGATGTGCTTGCTGTTCATTGCGTCATTCATCGACAACATTTGGTTGCGAGAAATTTGAGTGAACGGCTGTTTCAATCACTGCGACATGTCATCAAAGCAGTCAATAAAATCCGAAACAGCTCTTTAAATGACAGATTATTTAATCACCTTTGTGTTGTTAATGATGAAGATCTCAACCGATTGCTGTTTTACACAGAAGTGTGTTGGCTATCAAGAGGTACTTGTCTGACTCGATTTTATAATCTGTTTGACTCTGTGATAGAGTTCTTGGAAAACAAAGACACAGAATTGTGCAACAACCTCATCACATCAAAGAATGATATTGCGTACTTGACAGACCTGTACTGTATAAATTGTTTAATGATATCAATATCCAACTTCAAGGTGACAACTTGAACTTGATTAAAACAAAAAATATAGTTGCTGCTTTCGTAGCCAAACTGCTCTTACACAAGAAAAACATCGGCAGACGTGAGTGTCACAATTTCCCTAATTTATCAGCAGTACCCTTCATCAACGATGAATTGCTTGTTTACTGCCAACATTTGGAGAACCCCCACAGTGATTTCAAAGACCGGTTCCAGGACATTTTAAAATTGGAAATACCAGACTGGGTGTTGGATCCTTTTTCAAATGACTACACAGCAGGATCATCCCAGCTTGAGGAAGAACTTATTGAACTGACAACGAACGAGGAAATAAAAATCAAATTCAAAAATGGCTACCAAAAATTTTGGCCACAAAAGCCAATCCCACAATTGTACCCTGGATTGTGGTCGATCGTTCAACGATTTTTGGTAGCATTCCCATCGTCATATTTGTGTGAACGTGGATTTAGTGCTGTGGCAAAGCTGCTAACTAAAAAGAAGAATCATTTGCATGTTACCGAACGCGGTGACTTACGGCTGTTTTTGAGTAAATTCGAACCTGATATTAACAAACTTATTAAAAATCATCAGATTCATCCTTCACATTAGATAAGTTTTAAAATTTTAATTGAAATGTTTGTTTTAATTTGAACAAAAGTCTTTTTAAATATTATAAAGTTGTGTTTTTATTGCTCCCGTTATTTAGAAAGTCTCATTTAAAATGTAAGTTTGAACTCAGAAACAGGATAAGACACATATGGCACGCTATAATTAAAGTAATGATTGTGTTTGTGATTTTTAAGATGTGGTAAAGTTAAAAATTTTGGGGGGGGCGCTAGAAAATAATTGATTCTCAAAGTGGGCGGTAGACAAAATAAGTTTGAGAACCTCTGATTTAGATCAAATGAAGTTTCTCCAATGTTGTCTTTAATTAGTTGTGTTAGTAAATTAAAGGAGTGGATGAATGATAACTACTTGTCTTTAAATACAGATAAAACACAGATGTTAATTGTTGGAGGGAATGACGCTGATCACAGCAATATTTTGTCATCATTTAACTCAGTTGGAATCCACATTAATTTCACAGAATCAGCCCGCAAACTAGGAGTTATCTTTGACTCTAGCATGTCATTTAAAGTGAATATTACAAAGTTGTCCAAATCATGTTTCTTCCATCTTAAAAATGTTTACAAATTAAGGCGCTTTCTAAATAAACAGGATTCTGAGAAATTAATTCATGCATTTATTTCTAGTAGGATTGACTACTGCAATGTGGTGTTCACTGGATGTTCAAACTGTTCTTTGTACAGACTCCAGTTAATCCAAAATGCTGCTACAAGAATTATTACAAGAACAAGAAAATAAGAACACATAACTCCAGTTCTTAAATCCTTACACTGGCTCCCAGTTAAGTTTAGGGCAGATTTCAAAATCCTCCTTTTAACATATAAAGCATTAAATGGCCAAGGTCCAGCTTACTTGTCTGAACTTATCATGACTTACAAACCTGAGCGCACATTAAGATCTCAAGATGCCGGTCTGCTTATGATTCCAAGGATTAATAAAATAACAGTGGGAGGTCGAGCTTTTAGTTACAGGGCCCCTAAACTGTGGAATGGTCTGCCTGCGACTATAAGAGATGCTCCTTCGGTCTCAGCTTTTAAATCCCAGCTGAAGACTCACTACTTCAGTTTAGCATATCCTGACTAGAGCTGCTGATTAACTGTAAATACTACATCTCTGGTGTTAGTCATTAGCACTAAAACATAAGTAACATGATAGTTATAACTGTATACTAACCATCACCTATTCTGTTTCTCTTCTCGGTACTCAAATGTGGCACTTGGTGCCCCTGCCCACCTGTCAAGTTGTTTTGCCTGCCTAAGGTAAAGTCATCCCTGATTGAGGATCACGGGAATCGTGAGAAAGAGGGGTCTTTTCATTGGATTGGCTGGCCCAGCACTGTTCCAGCCGTGGAATGGCCAAATGGGGGAGGCAGCTTGATGGATGAGGTCTCCAGGACTATAAACAAATCCAAATCATATTATGCGATATCATCTACTGTTAAATTCTGCTACGTACTTCTAAAATTAAAATTTTTATACTGTATTGAGGATTTGTTCTGTTCTGTGTATTGTATTGTATTGACCCCCTTCTTTTTGACACCCACTGCACGCCCAACCTACCTGGAAAGGGGTCTCTCTTTGAACTGCCTTTCCCAAGGTTTCTTCCATTTTTCCCTACAAGGTTTTTTTTTGGGAGTTTTTCCTCATCTTCTTAGAGAGTCAAGGCTGGGGGGCTGTCAAGAGGCAGGGCCTGTTAAAGCCCATTGCGGCACTTCTTGTGTGATTTTGGGCTATACAAAAATACATTTTATTGTATTATTGTATTGTGGCTGAGCCGCTTGAAGGCTGTTGGGTGCGCCCCTCCATTTGAGAAAGTTATTGTATTTAAAGAGTTGGTATATAGAAGTGTATGTAGGGTGCAGGAGGAAGACTGTTTGGCTCCTAGTTATGATAGATAGAAAATCAGTTACTTGAGTATTTCACTATAACTGTCTATTTTAAATGCCAACGAATAATAAAACGTAGTAAAAAGTAAATAAAAAATTTTATTACATTAACATTCTTGTCAAAAACAATATTATGAATTATTTTATCCTGTAACTTACATTCTATAAACATTGCTTTTTTGCATTTCTGTTCGCATATTGTTTGGGATATTTTTCTCTTTCTTGTTTATTGGTCGATTCTTTGTTCTTGATTTTTATTATATGCAGTTCTTTTTTGTTCTTTTTCTTTTTTCCAATGTTCATTATCAGCTTTTGCCACTGTTTTCTATCACAATCTAAAATCTGACGTTCTTGAACAGATAATTAATTTTTATGCCTTGCAATTATAACCAACAGCGTTGAAGGGCAAGTTAGCAGCACAGAGAGTGTCACAGGGTGGTATGGAGACAGAATGTGCGCAGTAGGAGTAATGATTGGGCAAACGTTGTGGAGGGGAGTGGTCAAGGCTGAATAATGTGGACACAACGGAAAACGTTTTTAATATGATAGATATATATTTGCAGAGACATGTCCTCACTTTTATATTAAAGAGTCTTATTCTATTGTTCAGTGTAAAAAAAAGCCAAAATTAAATCAATTGCGATTCAATGTTGCATAAAACCAAAATGTGAAAATTGCCAAGGGGTGTATATGGTACTATACCTAGGTTCCCTTTCTAGTACTCAATGAGAATTCATTGACCTTGTGATCAAAGTTGTTATCAAAATGAATTTATTGAGGGATAAGCATCCATTCTGCCAGTAAAATGAGACTCTCCTTGGGAGTGTCCTGGACTGGACATATGTAGAATACCTGTCTCAGGGCAATGAGACCTCATTATTAAGAAAGGATTCTGTAAAGAAAGAAAAATTATACTGTTGATAAAGTCAGGACAGCAAAACCAAAAGCTATCAAACAAGTGGAGAGAATATTTACAACGTAATATATTTTAAATACGACAACTTCAACCAGTGATCTTATTAAGCTGTGAAGAAAATATGAGTGGTGAGACAGCTGCATGAAGAAATAATAGAGAATCCATAATTATCTGGCTTGTAAATTTGAGAACACAGAACTGAGATGTCTATAGGGTTTCAACATGAAGACAGCATTAGGAGGCACTTCTTTTTTGCTGATGACTACAGAAATGATAGGACTGAACAACTACTAGAAATCATCTATTAGGTCTTGTATGAAGGGAAATAGGCAGCTGCATTAGAGAGTTGCTTTGAAGCTTCTGCAATTTAAACTTTCTTTTGCTGTCCATCATAGAAAAATATGATTGACTTCCATAACCTTCATTTTCCATTTATGTATAAAATTATGGATTTCGGACAGATGAAACTATAGGAATTTAACTGTGAGAAACATCATGACAGAATTCAGTGAAAGGCCCACAAAATTCTACTGAAATGATTAAGTAGCAAAGTTGGAGAAAAAGAAAAAAGGTTAAAAAAGAAAATACAGGGCTGTGCCAGCTTTTGTGACATTCAACCTACTGTCCTGTAATTACAAACTCAATATTGACTCACTTGTTTAGACCTGAACCAAGACTCATCTGAGTCTATCAACTAGTTTCCTGCAATTTTGCTTGTGATAACACTGTCTCGGTAAAGGGCACATTGGTGTGCTTTTCTAATTCTCAAGTGCAGTGCAGTTGTGTGCAATTCTTAAATTCAACAGATTTCAGGCAGCAGAGTGCTGAAAAATCTGACAGTGCAGATTGTAGCCTCTATGTTTAAGGTCTTTCACAAAGTTAATCAACAGGCCACCAAGTCACTGCTATAATCTCACTATTAAACTTTTTCCATTTGGGAAGTTTTAAACATTTACATAATGTAATGAAAATGAACTATTTTTAGCTATAAGTTGTTTTAGAAGTAATACATTTGTATGTGTCCAAGTGTGCATTACTTTAATCATCCACCTTTAGAAATCTTTCCATAGCTAGACACCACTAACAGCTACTGATATACATAAATGATTTGCTTCAGTGAAAATAAATGAGGCATACAACCTTTTAAAGAAAATGCACCTTTGCACAGATCCTGATTAGCAACTAAAGCAATGGGTAAAGCTGTCACAATCTAGCTGACAAAATGAAGAAAATATTTTCTGCCCAACGATCACAGATGATATTTTGTAGTGGAAGATGTCTAGTGTGTAGGCATTTATATCCAGGAGGGGGCGCTGTTTCTCCCCTGGGATGTGTTTCTTGATGCAGAACTGACTAGAGCCAATACCATCCCTTTTGTACCCATGGCAGAAAATAATTACGAGAGAGAGAGATATGGTAGAAAAAAGATGTATGTATTTAGCAAGCTTTAAAAAGATAACATTATTTTACTTTATATATTTAAGGTGTTTTGTTGTTTAGTATTCTTATTTTGTGCTCTGCTGACTCAGTTAAAAAGCTTGCACATGGACAAACAGAGGCCTGAAATGTGCACACTTACCTTTCAAAGGAAATTTCAGGGTTCATAAAAGAAAACTTGACATAGGAGCTTACATATATTTATCAAGTGTGGAAATGCAGCCAAACCTGCTAAATGAAGACTCACACTAAAAATAATACCTATCACTTCTTCTTCTTCTTTCAGCTCCTCTTGTTAGGGGTTGCCACAGCGGATCACTTTCTTCCATATCTTTCTGTCCTCTGCATCTTGTTCTGTTACACCCATCACCTGCATGCCCTCTCTCACCACATCCATAAACCTCCTCTTAGGCTTTTGTCTTTTCCTTTTACCTGACAGCTCTTTCCTTAGCATCCTTCTCCCAATATTTTCAGCATCTCTCCTCTGCACATGTCCAAACCAAAGCAATCTGGCCTCTCTGACTTGGTCTCCCAACCGTCCAACTTGAGCTGACCCTCTAATGTACTCATTTCTAATCCTATCCATACTTGTCAGTCCCAATGCAAATCTTAGTATCTTTAACTCTGCTACCTCCAGCTCTGTCTCCTGCACGTTTTTTTATGGTGTGAGTGCACATACACAAAACAATGTTTTTGACAACATAAAAAGGGAATTTGCAACAGTGTATGTTTCTCCTAACAAAACTGGAACACTTTATTACACTCATATAAGGGCACCAAGCGAGAATGAAGCTGCTTCTATTAACCATGAAAAGTGACGGAATTAACGCATACAAACAGATTTTAGATTTAAAAAAGGAAATGTGAGGAATTTAGAGACTGAAGGAGGGACTGTTACAAAACTTCACAATATATTACATAGTTCATAGTTCTATCATTCAGATACTATTTTCTAATTTGTTGCAATTCTTCATAGAAATCCAGTCGTGCCTCTCTGTTTGCGTGTGTTTCCTGTATGTTTTCTCATTAAAGGCACGCGAATTAGCTACCTGCATGAAACAGAAATGTCGAAGTGAACAGTATCAGATACCCCAACTATGTTAAAAAATACTGAGAAACACAAGCTTAACTGCAATCTTCAGGGCACAAAAATATCCCAGTGACTTTTATGAATCTAGAAAACTCTTCTGCAAGTTCTATCAGGATACCATAGACTGGACAGAAAAAGATACTCAGAATGACCATGTCAAATCTAAAACCCATCTCAAGAACAAGGAGAAACTAAGATCAATAAGTTTTCCACTTCAGGTAACAACAGAGAAAAGAACAAAATTGTCAGATGGAAGACCCCAGTTTGTGGAGGACTTCATGGCCCTGTGTGCAGTCAGACAAACCGCTCAAAAAAATGATGAAGATGTGTCATTTCTTTATTAAGCATTGTAAATAGGGAGGCATGCTGCCAGAAAATAACAGTAGTCTTCATCAAACTTATTTGCCCTGTGTCTTTGAACAACACATGGACACCATTCTTTGAAAGATTCATGAAAAGCAAATTGATGTTGTAGTTGATGAAACCACTAAATAGCCAAGACCACAGCGTTCTCAACAAAGTCATAGGTGAGTAATCATTTGGCTATATTATAATTCTTTTATGTAGGCAGTTCTAATTATATGGGATATATTTACTGTAAATCATTTAACTGATTAAATTATATTTAACCAGTATTAACAGCCTTTCCCGTAGAAAAATGTTATCAGTGAATAGCACTGGTTAACAGGTTCTCTTTTGAAAATTAACAAAAGATGTTTCCGGATTTGATAAATGTTTTGCCACTTTAGTTATAAACACGGCACCTACAAACCTAGGCAGAAGAGAGGGCTTCTCCTCAGATGCAATGAGTCCTTAAAAGTGGGTCTCTCTTTCTTCTTTTCCTGTTTGATTCACAGATTTAGCGTCTTCTGGATTAGTTAGCTTTTGTTTGTAATTAATTATTTTAAGATATGCAGTAGGTGAAGCTACAGATGTATAGCTGGAATTTTGTACGTTTTCAATCTGTAAACATTAATGGTTTAAGAATCATTAGAACTAATTTAAATAATTACAATTACAAGTATTGAAGGCCAGTAGTTTCTGGCAGATGTGATCTTTATGGAGAGCTGCAACTTTTCACAACAACCAGCTGAATCTTAATGACATTTTAGCAGTGGTTACAGACCACTTCAAGAAGCCTACCACGAAAAGTAGATAGGCAACCTTCTTGTCACTGAATGAGATGGTGCTGATCAAGGCCACCAGCCGAGGCAGGAAATACCAGGTGGAACAGCTGGTTCGAATCAGTATGGCACCTTACTGAACATATTCACCTCTCTGAAGAGTTCTGTCTGGCTGAGAACACATCAGTTCAGGATGTAGCAAATATCCTAGAGCTGATTGAAACAAAGCAAAAACTGAAGACCCTAAAAGTGAAGTTAACCTTCATCTCAGAAGGATGCATCAAACTAGTCACAGCTCTTACAATTCTGGAGGGCACTCACTGTCCTACTGTAGTCTCAGCAAACATTATGGAGAATCTGGGCTCCTACCTGATGAACAGAACTACAAAAACCTATGGCTTTGGTGCCAAAACTGATGAGCTGTTGAATCAAATGAGCATGTGACAGAAGAGAGAAGTGCTTGACCACCTGCATGATGCATTTCAACTGGCCCTTGCTAAGTTTTCAAAACACTGGGATATCAATCCTGCAAAGGAGTTATATAAGCTGGTCAGAGTGTTTGATTCCAGGCAGGCCCCTGCTATGTAAAAACACATTAAAGGATACACAAAACTGAAACTTCTGATGAATCCAAAAGCAGAGGTAATTGAAGAATGGACAGCGTATTCTCTCTTTTTCTGTGGAGCTGGCTGATTACTGGAAGTGTACAAGACAGCATTTTCCAAGGGTGACAGAGATAGCATTGCCCTACATATACTTCCCAGTCAGCTCAGTTGACTGTGAGAGGAGCTTTAGTAAATATAAGTCTCTCCTCATAGACAAGAGAGAGTCACTCAGTGAGCTAAACATCAAGCGCCACACAATCATGTACTTCAATGTGTCAGAGATGGAAATAATCCAAATTAGCACAGCTCCAAGTTAAAACAAATTGTACTGATTAAGGGTGTTAAAATATAATGACAGTTAATTTGCTGAATTCAGATGTTTAAACATAAGAATTACATTTTTATTTTTAGTTATAATATTTATATATATATTTTTTCAATTATGACTTGAACTTTTATCTATTCCATTAGTTTATGCCTTGAACTTCTAGCCATTATGTTTAGGTACAATAAGGTACAGTTGTACTAGTTTGCTGTTTCATTAAAAGGAATGTAAAGTGCCATTTCACTATTGTTTGTTTTGTTGTTGCTGTTGCTACTTTCTTACATTTAAAATAAAAATGGTAAAAAAAAATATCCAAATCAAGGAAAAATAAAACTGAAAACCGAAAATCAGAAAGAAAAAAAAAACGGAATTTGTGAAAAAGTAAAACAGATTCTATAAGGACCTATACTTATCTGGACAGCTCTGCAAGCTTCATGGACAAACAGCAAATAACAAAAAGGTACAATAAAATCATCTACAGGTTGTGGTTTAGCACACAGTGCACTGACAAAATCATGAAAGTAAAATATTGCAGTGACAAATGTGAACCCGGAAAAATTAATTTAATAACAAATGTGCTCAGCTAATGTGCTGCTCTCTCCATCTTGGGCAGATGCTTTGTAGAAAAGTGCAGACACTTAATTTGGTGGACATTGATATAAATGTCAAATCTCGTTTGTAAAAAAATTAACTTCAAGTTTTATGCCGTGTGATGATGTTCCTGCTGCTTTTGAAGAGCTTGTAACTTCTTTTAACACATTGACTGCTGGACTGTTTATTACCAGAATGCTGCAATACAGGTCTATGAATATATAAAAAATAATGAACTGTATTGAAACTCAAAAAATGTAAAGATATGTATTACAAAAATCTTTAACAATAGCTCTGTCAAAATATGAAGAAACTGCTAATTGCTTTATTTTCACCAGAAACATGACTAAGAATCAGGCTAAGAAGCACATGTGGTGCAAATATAAGGTGTTTCTCTTCACTGTCCATGCTTGTTGCACAAAACACATTTGGTAGTTGGTGACTGCTTGTGCTCAGTGAGTGGTAGAATATCCATGTACTGCTCTCCTGATAGTCGTGACAAGTCAGACACCTTTCATTAAAAAAACTCCTTCAAGGCAGCTATCCGCATAAGTGCCAGAGACTTCAGATTCCTCATCATCCAATTGATTCCCACTACCTCGGTCACTGTCATCATCATCAAAATATTCATCTTGCAATAAACCTAGTTGTTTCAAAACATCAGCAGCTTTATACCTTTTTCTCGACAGCATAACTACGAACTGTATATATTTAGCACTATTATCTGCAAGCTTTTGCCACTGGAGGAAAAAAAAACAACTATTCTATGGCTACCATTAAATGGCAGCACAGCAGTAGGTGATTGAGATGAGACAGCAAAGCTCACTAGCCAGTAACTATATAGTGGCTGTATACTGACATACAACTTATCTTGTTATATCATGTTATATCACAAAAGAAAATAGGAAATGTGTCAGTGTATGAAAGTCTGAAGGGTATTTTTTTTTGCATACAGCAGTGAACCCATCCCATTAAGAATATAGTACATGCAAAAAGAAATCAGAAATGTGTTTTATGTCAGTATTGTTAAATTTCAGTCAGGGTCTCTTCTCTGACTTAAGTATGTTCGTCATTTACTTAATCTTTGTGTTGTTTTTTGTTGTTTTTTTTATTATTTTGTATATTATGTTATTGACTCTGTTTGTGGTTTTGTTCAGGCTGTACTTTAAAAGTTCAATAAGATGCTTATTAATGATTTTTCAATTCTGTATAATGTTAAGAGTATAACTTAGTTTTCTTTATTCTTTGCCCTGTCTCCTGTATGTGGAGCCTAAGGAGGTGGAACCACCTAATTATACAGCTATGGTTACTAGTTTCTATAATACTTAAGCCAAAGGTGAAGATGAATATGAAGTTTTTGGCATGGCATCTTTGTCTTTGATTCCTTTCCTTGACCTAGCTTCTTTTGATGATTGGATTTACTAGCTCCAACCTTAACTTCGATTTAAGGTACTGTTTATTGGTTCTTTTTTTTTTCCCTGACACTTTGATTAGATTTTTGAGTTCCCTTTTTGAATTCTTTAATATATTCTATACATTTTAAAGAAATTTTGCTTTGTTGTTCTGGGACCAGAGGTTTATGGTTCCCACTTCTCCCTTTGAAATTTTGACATTTAAAAAATATTCTTTAGGCTTAAGTAGACCTATCCAGGGAATTCAGACATGTGAAGAAGGCAGGCCTGACTTTTGGATGTTTTGTGGCGTACATTTCCTTTTTGAAGATTTTCAAGTGGCAAGAATTACAAAAGGTGCTGTTATGTATTAAAAGGTAAATAGCTGTCTTGGCTCAGTGGTGTAAACCTATAACTGGCCTATGAAAAACTTAAACAAATAACCCAAAACCTGCTGTATTACTGTACAGCCAGGTTGGGTTTGCATTGCTAAACTGGCCCTTCAGGACCAGATATCAGTGCCTATCTATCCTACTTAGCTCCTGCTGAGCAAAAAGTAATACAACAATGTTGAAATAATAAATGACAACCCCAAATTACCAAAATGAAACATTAGTCTGCATAAATACTATTGCTAATGAATTAAGTGAAAACCCCCTAAAGTAAATTAATATCTCAGACTGTGTCTGGCTTTATAATACAATTGGAAAACTCATAATTGTAAAACTCATAACTCATAATGTTTGAGTCCCTTATAGGAAATATGATTGCCATGCCACAGTACTGCATATATGCTATGCAACCACTATGCAAATGTCGTTTGCTTTATGAGCCAGTTAGAGATGCAGTAATAAAATAAGCTTTTAAAAAAACGCTTAATTCATTTGTTGGTGGTTGTCGTAGCCACTGGTTACCAATTTTTAATTTTACAAGCAAACTATAACAAGTTTCACAAGGTAACATTTTCTATTTATCTTATCATAAAAGCACCATTAAATAAAAAAAAATCCATTTGCTGACTGAATTTTATCAAAAAGTCATCTGTAATTTAATAGATGTATAGATGAATTAATTCTGTCATATTATTTTCCAGCATTCACCAAGTCATTTAAAACATACAATACTGATCATTTGTATACACTAATAGAAACTGGTAAATATACATTTACTTATAAAGATGAATAGTTTGTATGATATTGTGCAATTAGCCATTTCTACATGCACATTGTAATAAGATCTGCCGCTTTCACACCAACTGAAGAAGCCATACTAAATGTTGCCTTAGTTTACAATGTTTTACTATTGACTGTTTGGTCTAGGAAAATAACAATACAGAAATAAAGGTTTAATATATTTCTCTCTTTATTGCTTCCAGTTCTTTGATGATGTACAGACTTCAGGGCTCAGGTTTGTGATTATCAATCAATACCAAAAGCCATCTACCTGTAGGTTGACATAATTAAATACTAGAATACCATAATCGAAGAAACCAATCCCATTTGGACAAACATTAATCACAATTTTCTCTTTCTTTATTGAAGCTGCTACCCTGAAAAACTGTCCTGGAAAACAAATTACAGCTCTTCTTAGTCCCGTTGCAGAACTCCCTCTTATCTAATTGACTGTAGGCAATGAGAGGAGAATGGCAAGACTCAAAAGATATTTGATTCTCTCCCTGGACTGCTCCAAGAAAGAACATTTTTTAAAATGGCCATTTAACAGTAACCTCTAAACAAGCATCCTCGATTTCACCTCTGTCCCTAAGCAAGCAGGAAAATAAATGTTTTTACATGTTATTTCAATGACCAGGTAAGGTATTAAGAAAATCTGAACCAATTATATTTTTCTTAAATATTCAGTGTAGGAAGTATTAAGAGTAAATTGTGTTTTAGACTTCCTATTGAAATAATAGAAGCTCATTTTGTGTATATTATATGTCAGTGACATATATCATGGCAGTGTATTGGTGTCACAAATATATCTGATATAAAACGTGTCATAAGTAGGTGTTTAATCTTTGACTAGAATAGAATTGAGTTTTCAAGAGGCCCACAGTTGTTTTTGATTTCGACAATTTGCATTCTGTACTCTAGGTGTACTCTAAGGCTGTCTGTACTGTACAATTTAAATACTTCCACTAGAAATGCTTTATTAATTGGAAGAATCAAATAAAACTTGTCGAAGATTAGAACGTAACAGAATTCACATGTTGGTACTTCTAGTAGATGAGTCAGATGTATACATACTTAATCCTGGCACATCAGACTATGTACATTTCATCAATGTTTAAATATTTTAGCAGTTTCTTATGTCTATAATCTTTTCTTATTTTCTTTTAAAGAAATAACACTGAAAACTTTGACTTTGATTTAGCAATTTTTAAAGTGAATGGAAACATTAATTTTAAAGCTTAATTAATTTTATTAATCTGCTATGAGGACAACAGTATGGGGAGCTTAAGTACTTTTAAAAAATAAAATTTTAGTTTATAATTGCTATAAAATGTTACCACACGTGTGTCCAAGAAACAGCCTCAGGGCTCACTTAATAACTGTTACACTCTGAGCCAGAGGGTGGTGCTGTTGTCCAATGCCTTTTCTCTTCTTCCCTCTGAAGAAAGGATGATTGACAGCTCCTCTAATGTCACTTCTGGTTTTCACCCTCTTAACTTTGCCTCTTCCGGCTTAAGGACATCATAACTGGCTCAAATACCATTTTCGGGTAGTCTGAAGAAGGCTTACATCTGAACAAGATGATTTTTTGATCACTACAATCATTTTTCTGTTTGCTCATACAATACATGATGATCAGTACAATGCCTCAACTCTTTTCAATGTTTCCTGTGTCTTCTTACAATGTACATCTAATGTTTTGTCCACTACTCTTAAATACTAATAATAATAAAGGGTGTTTTGTATTCAGAAAACAGCTATTGGGTTAATAAAGATTATAATGAAAATCTGCTGCTACTGGGACTGGCAGTTCAGAGTCTGCCCACTCTTGCTGAAATGTACAATAATATTGTAGCCTTCCTTTTGAAAAATGCAGTTAAGATGTGAAGCATCCATTCTACATTATGTGGTACAGTCAGACATAAAGTTTAGAATTGATCAAATCGGTTTTCCTTTATTTTTTTTATTTATTTTTTTTTAATAAGCCTTGAAAAACATCCTGAGTCAATTTCTTAGTTAAGGTCCTGATATTTCCAAGTATTTACCATTGCTAATCATAAATACTACAGTGGTACTATTCTATCCCTCCACCTACCTTAAGGGTGTTTGTTTCCGTTACTGGGTTACATTGTGCTGCAGTTTATCTTGATAGCACAGAGCACAAGAATTAATTCTGAATAGAAAACCCAATTGATCATATGTTATATTTGAACACATCCACACTCTGATATCCTGGACCAGTTGCTAGTTATTTTAATGTACATGGCCAAAAAACAACTCCATGTGCCATATTTTCACATTAGTAAAAAAATAAGTAATTCTAAGTAAATCAAAAAAGTAATTTTTACCTTTGTTTTCATTAAGATAAGATGAATTTAAGGAATGTTTGATTTACTCTTTCTTTAAAGACCTACTTGAGAAAGGAAAGTCTTACAGTAAGCTGTCTCACAAGGGATTCAGCTGGATGTGCAATGATCTGAGACATCAGCTTAGTGTGAATCTCTCTGGGATCCCGATAAATAAAAAGAGCAACATAAATCAAACTATCACTATGCACATGTGTTCTGTGTGGCAGAGTTGACAGCTCCTTCTAGAGCCATAATGCATAATGAAAAATTCATTATATTTCTTCACTCATAAAGGAAAACAATTACAGACATATTGAAGACCACATAAAAATTAGCATCTATCCTTATTTGTTGCTACATTGGTTTATATATTTTTTTAATTATTTCTGCCAAATCTCATTTTATAGCTGTTTTGTTCCTGCATCACTTCATTTAATTATTTGTTTTAAGAGTCAGAGAGCAAATTATAACTATTTGCCAGGAAAGCATAAAAGTACATGAAGTATCAACAGTCAAAATAAATTTTTTAAAAATATTACATACAATTTCTGCATAGCTGACAAGGAAAACAACAAGCTACCAGATGTTCCCCTGAGCATACTGACACCTTCCTTGTACCTTCACAAAAAGCAATGAGTGTCTCCTGGTGTAGACTTGCCTCATTTTGCTGAATACTGCCCATGGAGGGGTCTGTCGAGTAGCTGCATCATCTCAGTATCACTGCATCTGCCTACAACACTGACTGCATCTTGCTGTTTCCTCTCCTCTTACTTTCACACATCTGTTTAAGGATTTAGCAAGCATTACAACTCTTAACCTCCTTGTGGAAATCACCAGAGTTAGTAGGTTTGCAAAGAAAAAATGGCATAGATTCTGTGGACAATACTAGCTATAAACAAGAACACTCACCAGGAATCTATATACAGTTGGAATACTAATTACAAATATATAATAAAAAATTACTTTTATAATAAAAATAATACACATAAGGGAATGATCAATTCAGGAAGAAGTCAAAGCACAAATGAAAAGGTAATAGAAACCAAATCTATCAATCCCTCTGCATGTTTCTTTTATTGGCTGTCTCTCATGATCATGAACTCACTTCCTACTGCCACAGAAACTATGCTTTATTTCTTCTGCAGACTCTAATCTTAAATAAACACTGGGTCCATTTCATGCTAGGACCTGGAACCCTTGAAGGGTCAGTAGTTGCTGTTCAATGCCTACAGAGGCATTAGGCTACAGCCTCCTTTAGTAACCTCAGAATTTTCAAACTGGTGACCTCTTAGCAGCTTATAAAGGATGGGGTCCCTAATGCAGCTGCAATGCATGATAGACAGATAGATAGATAGATCTTTATGTGTGCCAAGGGTGAAACTTTGTTGTTTTACAAAAATTAAAAAAATAAAAAAAACTTATCATCAACAAGAACAACCTTCCTCAAAATACACACACTGAATATTTCTGACTTGGATAAAGATAAGAGAGCAGTCATAGTGAGGCATTATAAAGGAATATTGCTATATGCATCAAGGAGCTCCAGCAATATTTCTTGTCCCACTTCTGTAGAATAATATTCTAGATGAAAGTACTCAAAGACAGTGTGTCATACAGACGTTTTGTAGAATTGTTTTTATTGGCTATCAATTTTAATCTCCATTCTCTCCTCTAATGGATCGAGACTGCATCTTATTTTAATTTTTTATTTCTTTGACAGTCAAGCATTATTCAAAGTCATTCAGCATTGTTTAAATATTCAAAGGAAAGTAAAATGATTAAAATGTGTGCATAAATTAAAATATGTTAACACGGGAATTATGTCTACTGAATATCTATTAATTTTCTAGGATGTCTCAATCACTACAGAGTTATGGAATATCCAAATCTGTCCTGGCAAGATGAAGCACAAGACAGAGGCCGATTCTTGGGGAGTCACACAAACCCATATACCCATACTCAGGATTACTGAGCTAGTTTAGTGATTCCAAACTACTACTTGTGATACTGGAGTACCTATTGAAGAGCCATAGTGAAAGAGGACAGTATGTCCTAACTAGTTGGCAGGGATTTTAACGCAAGAATCTGGAGCTGTGAGTTATTATCCCTAACCATTGTACTACCTTTATTAAATCTGAATAATGTTAATCGTGTACATAGAAATGTCCATATTGCAATACAATTGCTTATTTAAATTTCTCAATAATTTTACAATGTATAATTACTTAGTATGCAGTTAATTTAATTGACCTTGGGATTGTCCTTAACTGAAGATTCTCCCTCTGTCACTATTTGCTAGTTAATTAACATTTACCAAAAGACAATACAGACCTATGAAAGACCCTTGCCAAACACAGGGTATTATGAATAAATTATCAAACATTTATATAACATTGTATTGATTTTCAGCTTCTTTACCTCTTAAACATTGGAACTGGTTGAATGCATGGTTCATATTACATTTATTTGATTACTCTCTCTTTTATATAAATAAAACACACAAAATGATGTACTGTGATTTAATGGCTGCTTTAAGCATATCACTTTCATTCATTCAATATCAAATATATAAATTAAGCAGAAAACTTTTGTTGTTCTTAGGCTTCAAAATGTTTATTACTGCTATGATGCCTAATGGTAATTAATGACCAGTATTGCTTTTGTGATTAATAAGTTTGTTTAAAGATAGATGGCTTCAGGCTTGTTTGATGCAATGTGTCAAGATGGAAGATCAAAAGAGGAAAAGGAAAAAAAAAAAACAGTTGTCATAAATACTTGCATTAATACTACAAAAAGTGGTAGAAATCCCAATATATATTTATGTGTACTGTGGTTGAAATGTTACCTTCATGTTGAATTAATATGCTAAATAAATGCACAAATTTGAGTCTGAGGCACAAAATGTTTTATTTATCACCCTCCCCCTATAAA
This sequence comes from Polypterus bichir lapradei, assembly GCA_026402145.1. Lineage (NCBI taxonomy): Eukaryota > Metazoa > Chordata > Cladistia > Polypteriformes > Polypteridae > Polypterus > Polypterus bichir. Next base: position 21,626,602 of record JANRMT010062808.1, on the reverse strand, counting down.
AGAGTGAATAAATAGTACAAGTGCTTGTAATAAAAGTAACATTAAATGCTTCAATAAATAAATACCTTTAGGCTCTATTTATTTACTGAGAAGATTCTCCCTTTAGTGTAAATTGCACTTACCATTCAAATAAATGTTTAGAATAAAACTCAATCAACATTCTAACCATCTTTCCAGAATATTTTGGGATCACTTGAAAAATAAAAGAATTTTTTCAGCTTTTACAAAATATAAAAGGAATATCATTGGGCTTGATTGCCCTTAAATATTTTTTATTCCAAATATTTGTATTTAACAATTGCTTAAAAGAAGCAAGTTACATTTACAAAGACACTTCAAGATGAAGGACATCCTGCAAAGAAGTAAGCCTTGGTAATTTAAACCCACTGAATCCCTTCCTACTTCCAAATGCATCACATGAGGTCTCTAGTCCTGACTCATATTCCCTTTTGAAATAGTAAAGCCTTGAACACTTTAGAGCGTCATGTGAGACTTGGATAGCCCCTTCATCCAAGAGGGATTTCCTGCAAGGAGCAAACATTCCAAAACACTCCTTTAAGTTTTTGCTTCTATTTAACTGAGATTACCTTTGCCTAAACACAATACTTAATTTCTCAAGGCAACCCTTCTGTGATGTTATTTTCATAATTTAGGCAAATGTATTTTAGGACAATAGAGTAGTCTGCCACACCTCCACTAATACATTTAAATAAAACAATAGAACAGAAAACAATGCTCATTCAGAGTACATCAAAGCACAGATATTAAGGTCATGAGATATGTTTTGTCATACAAAACCACCATGTAGTGGGAAACTAGAACAGAGCATTACCTCAAACTTCAATAGCTCCAGCTCTGCATAATTAAAATTTAACAGTCATACATTCTCAACTCACTTTTGCCAATTTTAGTTTGTAAAAAGCAAGAGTTTAATTGTCCAGTCAAATTCAATATAAAGGACAACTGAAATTATTTATGCTTTGCATTTTATTTATATAAATATCCATGATTTTTAACAGTGTTTTAAAACTTGCGTTATTTGGGCTTAGTTGTGGTGTTCTCTGCACTGGCACCCCCATCCAGGGATTGTTCCTGCCTTGTGCCCATGCTTACTCTGATAGGCTCCACCTTCCCACTTTGCAACCCTGCTCTAGATAAGCAGGTTTGGAAGATGGATGATTTACTTTGCCATATGAAAAATGCAAATGTGCATCATTAAAACAACATTTGAATATAATTAATACATAGTTTTAGCATACGCTTGTTTAGATATGACGTAAACAGCTTGTTACCCTGGCACAGAAATTTTGATCAGCTGTAAGTAAGCTCAGACATTTAACATTTTGTGTACTTGAAGAAACATTTTTAAAATCATTACTCTTCAAAAATGGAAATATAGGCTCTGCTCTGTCTTTCTGGCAATATTCATATTTTCAAAGCATCCTGAATAAAAATATTTTAATAGTTATTACCAAAATAAAGGATGAAGAAAAATAGTTCCTTTTGAAAAAATGACTTTATATTAGTTTCCAATATAAACTTGTAATTTGCTTCTAAAAGGTAACAAGTGTCATAGCATGATTATAAAGCCCTATGTTAGACTTGAAACAAACAATTTTAGTTTCTTCAGAAATGTTCTGGAAAATGTAATTAAGTCAGACAGCAGGACTATTTTTCCTTATAGAAGTGCAATTAGAGCTTTCTTTGATGAGCTATCAAAAAACTAGTATAAAATCAAACAGTTACTATGTCAACCGGGGTCCCTGTATTCTGTTACCTATATTTGTTGTCTTTTCATTAGCGTTCCTTCCTTGCCATCTTGGGTTGTTTTTAATGATAAAATGGTACATTAAATGAAATTTTGGTCACAACATCAATACATTTTACATTGTCGAAGGATTTCTCACAGGATGTCTGGCACTAATGTGTTAAAAGAAATTAACCCTTTTATAAATGTTAATATTCTTTTTGAATTACTATGGAAATATTTACATGATCTAAGCACAGTGTTAACATTTGTGTGCTTCAGAAGTGCATTTTAAAAGAATTAATTTGAACATTTCCATTCCGTTTTCGATTGTCAAGGCCTTACAATAATTACTCAGCAGCAGTCTAGGTACATACAGTCCACTTTTTGTGGAGTAAGCAAAGTTCAAAAAGATTTTTTCCATTTCCTACACATTATTTTCTGAAAAGCTCTTCTAAAATCTTGGTTAAAAATCGTATAAATGACTGGGTTTAAAGAACTATTACAGTATCCGATCCAGAAGAAAAATTTAAACAAGGTGTCAGGGATTTCACAGGATTCTCTGCAAATGCTGTACAGACTGTAGCTGAAAAAGAAAGGGAACCAGCACACCACAAACACGCCCATTACAACAGCCAGGACAAAAGTAAACCGTTTCTCTCTGGCTTGAGAAATTTTCTTTCTAGAGACTGTGCTTCTCCTTTTCCTCCGGGAGGAAAACAAGTCAATTGATTTATTACTGGACCTGGACAGGCGGCTGGATTGTTTGGACAGCGCGCTGTTTTTGCGGGTGTTCCTCTCCTTTTTAGAGTTCAAGTGCGGTGCCTTTTTGTCTTTCCCATCTGATGTGCTGCTGTCCTCCGGGTCTATATCACCTGTCTGCGGTGACTTAACCGAGGTCGTGGGTAGAGACGGGCAGTGTCCATTCTCTTTCTCGTCGTTAGCTTTCAAAGAGGTGCCTCTGCTTAGTCCATCTTCAGTCTGGGAGGAGCAGTCCGTCCCGTGCTTTTTCTCTGACATGTTCCGCGTCCTGTGCTTGGCGACTTGATATATGCGTATGTACACCAGGATCATAATAACGCAAGGGGCAAAGAAAGATCCGATAGAGGAAGATAGAATGTACCACGTCTCATCATTTAATTTACACTCTGGGTTGTCTTCGTTTTCGGGCTCTCTGTCCATAGAAATTAATGGAGGGAAAGATATCACAGCAGAAATGAGCCACACGACCACAATGACACATTTTACTCTCCTGGGGGTCCGTTTGAGGTTATACTCTACAGCTTGTGTCACTGACCAGTACCTGTCTAAGCTTATTGCACACAGGTGCACGATCGATGATGTACAAAACAGTACATCTAACGCCAAATACACATCGCACCAGGCACTCCCGAAAAACCAATAGCCCATAAGTTCATTAGCAAGGGAAAAGGGCATCACTAGGGTGGCAACCAGGATGTCTGCGCTGGCTAGCGACACCAGAAACAGGTTCTGGGGAGCTCTCAGAGCCCTGCTTGTCAACACTGCAATTACAACCAAAACATTTCCCACAATTGTGAAGATGATCAGAAAGCTTACTAACGCCGCCAGCCCCGCCACGGCAGCTTGGGAGTACTGGGCGACCCCAGAGGAGGAGGAATCCGGGGAGAACAAAAGCGGCGTGTTGATCCTGCTGCTGTTAAACGGAAAATCCATGGTGTTCACTGTTGAAAGTAAAAGCGACGGTCTGGGCTTGCCATTGTCTCAAAGGTACTCCAATTGCCTTTCACTGATATACATATATTTTATTTATTTAGAGGCACTGCAGTCCGCTAATTTGAAACACGTAAAGCATATGTCTATTTTTAGATGGTCCGTCATTTTTGTATTATCTTTTCGGAGCAGTTTAAAACATTAATAATACAATTTAATGGCTTACATTTACAGTTAAACTGGCTTCTCATGCATAATCTTACATAAGTAATGCCTCACTCCACGGAAAAAAAAAAACGAAATACAAGCACATTGTGTCATCCGTCTCCAAAAGTTTAAGTCCTTTCCGCTGAAAACGCTACCTTTAATCCACGAATTGGAGAAATCGCACATCCATCCATTCATCCACGAGCTTGCATTGCTTCCCTCTAGCTGTAAATGCAGTTAACAATCTGCCGTTGCCAGCCTTTTGCAATATCCACGTGCTGTTCGTATTAAAACTAGAAATAGAGAGCCGCTCCGCCCCCGACCTTTACTGGCAGGGCCTTTCAAACTGAGATAACATAAAAGGGAGCATCTTTAAACGGCTTTTATAGAAAATCAGGCTGTTTACAAGAAAGCTAGCTGACCCGCGGACGCCCAGCACCTGAATGTTTTTGAGTAACTTTTTGTCTGATGTGCTGACAGAAGGTGGTGTATTCATTATGTTTTGTAAACTGAACACACGAGGTCACTCTTGTGACACTGGTCTCAATTAACAGCTCACGCGAGTTATGTCTGCTCCGTCATGCCCTTTCCATACACTAATATGATTTAGAGTGCTGGAGAAGCTTGTATTTGTTGAAAGGCTTGGAAAGTTTTCCTGTTATCTTATTCTGACATATGGATCTGTACTTTATTATAAATTATAAATGCTTAGTGTGTATTCCCTAAGCATCCAAGTTACATAATTCAGCTACTGAAATAATTTAATTGGCTCCTTGCAAAAAATGTGTCAATTTTATTTGTATGAACTGCAAGAGAGGCTTTATATGTGCTAACGTTTCTGATAGACATAATTATACAACCACCCATCCATCCAATCTTCAACTTTCGGAAAACACTTAGTCCAAGGCAAGGTTCAAGGGGAGCTGTAGCCCATTACTATACCATCAGGAGCAAAGCAGGAGTCACTCCTGGACAAAGCACCATCCCATTGTACAGCACACTTACTCATACACCTATGTGCCAGCCTCTGTCCTTTATGATGTATGGAGGGAGATAGGAGTTCATAGAGAAAACAGACACAGACCTGGGGAGAACTGTACAAGATTATAGATATAACAACAACTTGACTGGAACTGCGGGGAAAAATGATGAGAAAGGCACAAATTTCTGAAATATGTGACAGTACAGTATGTGTAACATTCTGTGTGCTTGTTCATTCATTAAAGATTTAACCTTTTATAGTTAACTTAAAAATACTTTCAGCATCCCTGCATTCTTAAAAATACTGGATCCTTAATGGCATTTTATTGGTTTTTACTGGGTTGCACGCTTATTTGTAGAATTATTGCTTGACAAAGTCCTTTTCATTCTGAGGAAGGTTCTTTACATATGAAGATGGGTTTTTTTTTTTGTGCTTTGAAAAACTTTCTAATACGTAGAAAAAAACTGAAACCTTTAATGTATGGAAGTCTAAATATTAGATTGTTAACAGATTAAGAAATCCGGATTTAGCCTCTGTTGTTGTACAGTATATACAGCAAAACTCCTCTATCTGTTACCATCTATACATTATCATTTACTGTATGGAGTCTGTTACAAGCCTAAATAAATAAAGCCTCGTTTTGGAATACCCCTGTTGGTGGGTCATTTGGAAACCAAAAATGGTTCCTGTATGGTATCTCATTGAAGGACCACTCTGGCACCTTTATTTTTAACAGTGTTGCTCCTTATCTGAGTGTGACACACACCTCTGGTGGCAGAGTCCTGTCCAAGGGGGTGGGACTACTGGAGAAGCTTTGGGTGTTGCATACATCATGCTTAGAGAGCCCTTCAAACTTGGCTTCCATGTGCTAGAGTCCATCAGTCTTGATATGTTTTGGATGGCTCAGCTGTGAACCCTGGCCTTGGGTCGGCTCATGGAGCCAGGGGAAAGAGTGTCATATGGGTTACCTCTGACCCTGAATGACAGGACTGAGGCAGAGCCAGGCATCATGTATAAACATACAAAGGCTCACGGAAGCTCAGGACATATATACAGCCACAGAACAATGTGAATGAAATGGCTGCTGAAGAAGCCAAAGGTGGTTTTTTATGACTACTAATGAGCAGTCAGTGTAAAATGGCTAAATTCCACTGCTCTGACTCCCACATCCCTGTGTTACTACAATGCAATAGAATATGTTCAGTTTAAAGAAAGAGGATTCTGTAGAAATCTTCACATTGCTAATAATACATATCATATTCAATGGTGTTTTGGTATTAAAATTCTGGTTTGGCCATACCAAATTTTTATTTATTTTTTTATGCCTGCAGACTTCTTTTGCATTAATGTTAATTCATCTAATAATATCTGTCCCACTTTTCACAATGACTAGCAACATATGCAATATTATGCAGTGTTTACATCACAAAAATTAGTCAAACAATTGGATACTGGTTCCTGGTCGGTCTCGACTGCCATCCGATTGTTGTGATACTCTCTGACATCATCATCTGGCAAAATAAAGATTTAAATATTATGTAAAGTGAGAGACTCGCATCAACCCTCTGCCTCAGGAAATCAGTTTTCTGTGAACTACGTAAGTGGAAGCAGCAACAACATAAGTATAGAAGCAGACAGCTTTGATGTGTCAAGGAGCAAGGCACAGTTAAACTGAATGAACACTGTACACATCGCACCTCTCAAACACAAAAGTACAGACTGGACAGCACAAGACCAGCAAACAACAGAAAACACTACACATCTCATACATACATATTTCTTCTTTCAGGATTCTGCATTTCATTGAAACAGGTGCATCATACTGCTGCCTTCTTTTCCACAATGTTGAAAGAGTACATGAAAGGCAAAGGGGGTTTAAGAGCAGGTCTGTGCCTCACTTTCCCTTAATGCAGAAATGACATTGATCATATGAAGATATTAAAGGACAAAACAAAACAAAATGACTTAATTATTCTAAAAGTTGAATTATTTGCTTGAATTACCATTAATGTGTATTCTTACAACACTTTAATATTAATAGGAAAACTATTTGTTTGTCCCAAAAGATATGCTTGTCAGGTTGATTAGCAATCTTGAATTGGCCGCATGACTGTTTGTGCATGAGTGGACCTCTTGAAGCTTGTTCAAGGTTGTGTTTTTGCTTTGCACCCATACTAGCTACAATATACACAGCATAGACCACCATAGCTCGGAAATGAATTAAATGGTTTGGTGAATACTATGTTGGCTGTGTATCAATAAATGTAACAAAATCACACACTGCAGATTATTTATGTACAGTGGATTCAATATTCATTAACATTTTGGTATGTTGCAGCCTAAAATAATTTAAATTTTCTCCACATCAAGCAACACTCAGTATCCCAGCATGACAAATTGAAAATAGGATTTTAAACATTCTTGAAAATATATTAAAAATAAAAAAAATGAAATATTACATTGACACATATTCAAACCATTTACTCAGTACTTATGGAAGCATCTTTGGCAGCAATTACAGCCTGCAGTCTTCTTGGGTAGGATGCAACAAGCTTGCACATCTGGATTTGGGGATTTTCTGCAAATCCCCTGAAGCTCTGTCAGGTCTTACCAGAGATGTTCAATTAGGACCACGTCCAGGCTCTAGCTGGGTTACTTAAGGACACTCACAAGTTTTTCCTAAGTCACTCCTGTGTTGTCTTTACTTTGTACCAATGATCATTGTACTGTTGCAAGGTGAACCTTTAGTCCAGTCTGAGGTTCAGAGTGCTCTGGAGCAGGTTTTCAATAAGGATATCTCTGTACATGCTCCTTTCAGCTTTCCATTAACTGTGTCTATTCTCTTAGTCCTAGCTGCTGACAAACAACCTCAGAGCATGATGCTGCCAACACCATGCTTAACCACTGGAATGGTATTGCACAGGCAGATGAGCAGTTTCCTCCAGATATGATGCTAATGTTGGTTTCATCTGACCAGAGAATCTTGTTTCTCACAGTCAGGGTCCTTTGGGTGCCTTTTTGCAAACTCTAAGTGGGCTTCCATGTGTCTTTTACTTAGAAGAGGGTTATGTCTGGCCAATCCGTCATAAAGCCCAGATAAGTGGAGTGTTTCAGTGATGGTTGTCCTTCTGGAAGTTTTTCCCACCTCCAAAGATGCTCAGCCAAAGTTACAATTGGACTCATATATATATGAAATAGTTTTACTGTCAAATAGTGCAAAGAGTACATGACACGTGTTTCGCCCTAATTCTGGGCTCATCAGCCGGACACACTCACTGCACCCCCTCTCAGGAATCGATCCTCGGATGTCAGCGCTAGAGGTGAAGCCTCTTGTGTTGTGCCACGGCGTGTGGTTCGTTTATTTGACAGTATGTAGATCGGGGTAATTACATTCAGTAGCTCTCGCAACTGAATATATATATATTGTACACCAAAGACATCATAAAGGTTTGGGGCAGCCACCCCTATATTGTTTTTCCCAGCTACAAAAGGTTATTTTTTTGAAGCACGATGTGCATATAACAGAGTCCACAACAGAACTGACAATTGTAGCCCAAGATGGAGGCTTTAAAGGCTGGGAGAGGAAATGATGTCATTAGAATGGCCAGAACCAGAATTGACGTCAACAAAGGGGCCGGCTTCAGAAGTGGCGTCAGCAAAGGGGCCAGCTTCAGAAGTGACGTCAGCAAAGGGGCCGGCTTCGGAAGTAACTCAGCAAAGGGGCCGGCTTTGGAAGTGACGTCTTCTGAGGCGCCGGAACCTTGCAGGATTTCCCGGGAAAGGTCTGAAGGGAACTGAAAAAGACAGTCAGCACACTCCGCTGCCCCCTGGTCAGATGTTTTATTACACTTACTCAGACCCTTTAGCTGCCTCCTACTCACACGTGTGTGACAATATATATATATAGGTCTAGGTCTTCTTTGTTTTCAGTTGTTTAAATGCAGTTCTACACAGATCCAAACAAATGTCTTATGTGCAAATGCATTGGTCAGGCAGTTAATAATCAATGTTTATAATGACTAGATGCTATGCTAATCAAGTCATGTATACTTTTAAAATAAACAGACTGGGATGGAAGTGGAGGATGCTGTCTTACAAAGACAATCAACATGGACATATGACAGCCTCAGAACAAGGGCCAGGCTGTGCCTTACCTTATAGTTGACAGTAAGATACCAAAGACCTTAGCCCCTTAACTGTAGGGGTAAATTGCCAGCTTTTGTGCATTATTTCAGTACAAAAATGTTAATCATCTATGAGATAAGCTTTTAAGACTATGCCTTTAAAGAGAGTTTCAAAAGTAAATCATTGGCTACATTATTCTAGATTGACACTTAAAATTTTACAAATCAAAGCATACACAGAAAAAACTAAGAATGTACTGCAGATGTTCATGTTTTACTGGAATGATTTTCATTGGGCAGGGTATCTGAGGTGTCATATTTATTGTTTTTTAGTTACTGTACAAATTACAATCACTAATTGGTATGATTATAAAGTAATAAAGATTTGCCGTAGTTGCGTCTAACAATAGCCATTTTTGAGTAGTTAATCACGTTAGGGGAATTAGTATTAGTTTTGCTTTATTTCTTTTTTTAAGTTTGGCTCAGCTGTTAGTATAGTGTTTCTGTTTTTACCAAATGCCTTCTTAAGGTCTGTTGACTGTATTTTAGGTGCTTTGTGATATGAACCGATTAACTTAAAAGTTTAGTAGTAGAAGCTCCATCCACATTGTTTTAAATTGGCATGCAATTTTTTTTTTAAATAGCATTTTTTCGCTGATGAATCCAGCCATGGTAGATGCGCAAAGTATGTTTCTTTGTGCCAGTACCAAGTTCAGATAAATGAGGAAGATTAAGTCAGGAAAGGCATCCAGTGTAAACTTTTGCCAGATCAATATGTGGACAACAATACAGATTTCCTGACAAAGACAGGAGGCAGAGCTGGAGGTGGCCCAGGGTGGACGATTTGAAGACAAAGCCATTGAGGCAAGATTGTATTTGTTTGGACATGTGCAGAGGAGAAATGCTGGGTATATTGGGAGAAAGATGCTAGGGATGGAGCTGCCAGGCAAGAGGAAAAGAGGAAGACCTAAGAGGAGGTTTATGGATGTGGTGAGAGAGGACATGCAGGTGGTGAGTGTGGCAGAGCAAGATGCAGAGGATAGGAGGATATGGAAACAGATGATCTGCTGTGGCAACCCCTATCTGGAGCAACCCGAAAAAAGATGAAGATTGTTTCTCTGATGACATGTTTAGAGAAACTACACAAAGTTAAAAGTGTGAAGCAGCACCAACACAATATTAAAAGGATTGCGAAATTTATATACAAAAGCATATGTTATGAAAATGACCACATAATGAGCATACTGTGTTAAAAGCCAATATAGGAGACATTTAAGAGCTATCAATTTAGTAAATGAAGCAATGTTTAGAAGTATAGGATAAAGCAAGCTTATACTGTAGAAGATATTGTCAAATGGTTTTAGAGGAGATACCAAGCAAAAAAAAAATCTATCTAAAAAAAATCCTCAAAAAAGTAATCATCTGGTGGTTTTGACTGTACAGTCCTTTAGAATAAACAAAGACAGCGTCTTAGACCAAAAGGTGGCCCACTTTCTCTTAAAAAGCCTACAGTGCATTCTACAGTATTGTCCTTAATTACCTGTTAGTCTGGCATGCTCTCTGTAAAACAGTTATATTTTAGCGAACCCGGGTCTCCTAACTGCAAGGCAGCAGTGCTACCCACTGCACCACTGTGCCGCCCCTGCAATAAGTCATATTAGTATCTAATGGAACAAAAACAACTTCAGTCCTGGCACTGACACTGGTGAAACTTCAGAATATAAGAATGTAGAATTATATTTTTGTAAATACAAAAACTGTTTCATAACTATGAACAAAAATTTATGGAAATTTTGTCAGAGAGTCCAATGCAATTCTTAATCCCGATTTTAACAAGGTTGTAGTCAGTAGCTTAAGTCTGACAGCATAATAACATCAGTGATTCCAGAATAGACGTATTTTAAAACATTATGCATTATACGTATTGTATGCATTATGATTTAGTGATAGAAGTCACCTTTGATAAAGGAATCTGCTACATAAATGATAATACAAATAATACCTTGCAAAAATGTAAAACATTTTATGCTGTTTAATGAGGAGATAGTGTGATTTACTTTTTCAGATACAGTATGTCAGTGTTTAAAGGTGAGAATTGAGTTGGCAGGCTATTATCTGTTCATGGTATTTTTAAAGACAAATTAAGAACATTTGATTTTACATCTGATTTACTCAATAAAATTGTGAACAATGCTTGCTCTTTGCCATCAGATGTAGTGTCTGTAAATAAAAATGTATTAATAAAATTAAGAATGAGTAGAAGTTTTGCTTTTTTTAATAATCAATTGTAATGCATTTTAAGGGACAGGTCATTGATTTTATTTTAGAAATCACTGGTAGAAATTTCTGATATACTGTTAGATTAAATTTACTATAGTAGTGCACAGAATGATTGATATAGTTTGATCCTATAATCCTAAATTTTGTAGCAAACAAAATGTATTGTGAACAATAAATGTATAAAACCTGTGTTAAGAATGTAGGGAGGAATTTTAATGGACAGCTCACGTTTATGATGTGAAAGCTAAAAATCGCAGGACTGATTTACAATTTGTGTGCCTATGTTTTATTTAAAACATTACCACAATTTAGTTAATGCATGCACCTGCACCCTGCATAGTCAGTCCGCACTTGTTGTTTCATACAGACAGTCTAATGAACAGAGAAACCATGTCAAGGTTATATTTTGATGTGGGAATTAGTTATGGTAGCATTGTAGTGACACTTGCTGACCAATGACTCTATACCAATATTGAAGAAGTTATTCACTTATTGCCAATCAGTTGTAAGATGCCAGAAGACTGCACGATTGTCACTGGTTGTATGCAAAGTGTACAGTATGGAGCCACTTCAGGATAATCTTTCTTTCTACACTTCAGCCACTAAAGGCTAAAGCTGGCTTTGTGCATTAGATTCTTATTACATTTGAAAGTCCAACAGCTTTCTCTTTAAAGTCATCTTGTAATTCTCTGATAACTTGTAGAATTTTGCACCCGATCCTGATAAATGGCAGTACAGTGCCACAGCACATTCTGGAGAGTCTTTTGAATTAGGGACTTCCCAAAGCATCATTGCGCATCAATCATTTGTGAGTGTTCCAAGTAATTTTACGTTGATCATTGGGCTGTGTTGGTTTTGACACCCCTTTAGTCCTTATGTTGAATGATAATAAGAACAGATTCCATATGAACCAACACTGAATTACTTTTCTCACAGGTCAATTGACAGCTCCTTTGCTTTTGCCATATTTTAATATACAACAAGTGCATCAGGGCTAAGCTGATGGCAGGCACAGGTATTAACTAAATCATGGGAACATTTTAATTAAAACATGCACATGAATTAACTAAATCAAGGGAATGTTTTAATTATATGCACAATTTAGCTAAATCGAGGGAACTTTTTTTAATTAAAACATGCACACAAATTGTAAATCGCTCCCAGGAGTTATTACTTTTTTTCTACCAATGTCTTCTTCTGGGATCTGTAATTACACATTTGCATCAAGATTTTTTTATTTCTTCAAAGTGTAAATTAATTTTGATATGTTGTAGAAATCTAGGTACCATACTATTCTGAATGTTTTCCTGAACATTTATTGGCAGGTGTATTAGCGTATCAAACATTCTATTAGCGGAAATTTATAAGAATACTCATTCTAATCAACACTATACACATGACTTTAGTTAACTGAAAGCAATAACCATAGAATATTAGATAGTCGGAACAGGAGGTTACTTTTGGGAACAACTGTCAAAAATCTGGATTCTCCTCCCTCTCTTTCTGCTGCTGGTAGAGTTTGGGCTACAAATGAAGTACCACTTGATGAATCATATGCAATAAGGGCTGTTCTGTGACTAATGTAATTAGTGATCTCAAATTATTTATGTTGGAGGTCTGATAACATTTAACAGATACAATTTTTTGTTATAAGATAGTGTTTGAAATTTTGCAATTTGGAAAACTTTTACTGAGTTATGCAGTAATTGAAAATCTTTGATATATGTTAGTTTCAATACTAAAATAACCATCAAGATTGCCTTGTCATAGGTTATAACTAATTCATGTGAAAGGTTGCTTATTGAGCCAAGGCCACTTTGATTGGTTTTAATACATCAGATTTAAGGACTGGTATTCAATTACCAGTCAGATCACTAGATCATATGCATTTTGTATGTTCTCTTCTTGCTTAATTGGTTTCTTCGGTTTTCTAATTTGTCTGTTGAATGGCCATGCTATGTTAACCATGACCACTGATTTGGTCCTGCAGAAATCCGGGAATGCAGGAATGAGCCCTGCAGTGGATTGGTATTCTGTCAAGTTTTTCCTTCAGCCTTGTGCAAGTAATATTAAGATAGGCATTCATGACAATGAAGTGGAGACAATGATTGAGAGAATTTATGGGGTGATGGAACAGGTAGTGTGACTATGGAGGCCTGTAAATTATTGATACAAGTCTGCTACAATATAGTGTATATTTTAAGGGGGGAAAAACTACCCTATAACCATTAAGTGGATAAAACAGGTTTAAGAATTTGTTAAATTATCTTAAGAATTCTTAAATTGCATGCTCCAGGCATCAGCCAACAAAAACTGCCATGGTAATAGACTCAGTATTCTACAAGAAAGTATATTTTGATGCTATTATTGTATATGTAGATCTCAGTTGACTCATGTAATAAATAAGCACAGCTCATAATCACACTTAACCATGCCACTGACCAGTTTAACTGACACACACAATTTGGTAGGTTTAGGAATTATTAACTGAGTGGTAGAAGAACAAATGTGACCAAAAATACATTAAATATAAATAATAAAATGTAGTACTTGTCAATCTTCTATATTCTGCAATATTAGCTCAGTTTTTAATGCACAATATTATTTAATTTCTCTGACACATAGCTAGTATATTTCCCCGTCACTTTATTTAACCTAATTTTAAACCTCTTAAGAATGTTAGCCTAAGCAGATTCTGAAGCTAAATGATTAATTGATTACCCTCTATGCAATCTTGTTTTTGGATTTTCAATAGTAATTATATAGTTTATTTTAATTATTAAATTAATTGTTTTTAGGTTTCTCAGCTGTAAAATCTTTTTTTGGTACAAAACCACTGTATGTGATGCTGATGCCTGACACCTGCTATAGGAAAGACTTCCATCGGATTGCGAGGGAAGCATCTGGAAGACTGTGTTGGCAGGAGGACCAGTGAAATCAGCTGCACTGAGAATATCAAAAATGTGCTTATTTAAGAGAAAGGAAAGTCCCTTTTCCATCACAAATTCATAATAAAAGTGATCCTCTCTCTCTCTGCTTGTTGCTTGCGTTAGGCTCTTCCACAGATGTTTTAGTCATTTTAGTGTTTTTATGGTTTAGGGTGTATTGCTAACATTTTCAGCAGTTTTATATTTATCATTATAATTGAAGAATACTGTCACTATACTCTTGGATGTGTTTGTTCCGTTATATAGTAATATAATGATGAACAAAGAGCTGTGATGTAACTGTTTACACTGTGGGCTGGACTTCGCTTTGTAGACATTTTGTGTATTGGTGTAAACATGATCCACAAAATTTTTAATTGTTTTTGGGCATGATGGTAATGAAATTTAGGGAGAAAAAATTTAAAATTTGCTTGGTTGAAATGATATTTAAGGATACATATTCTTTGTGACTCCTTTAATTCTTTCATGTGGCAGAATTTGTACAGTTAAAATTACAACCCCAGAGTGCAAATTACTAAAGCAATCCTGTCTATGCATTGTTCAGTGGCCCAATTGGAGTCAAGTGGCTAACAAGCTTACATCTGCACGATATTTTCATTAAGTAAGAACTGAGAAACAATGCCTTTGTTTACAAGGAGTTACAGAAAAGGAAGACAGAGATGGACAGAGATGGAAAAGGATAAGGGTAATACCCATCAAGATCTTGTAATAATTTAAGAAACCCTCAAATGGTGAGATCTTCTGCAAGTTTGCATAGAGAAGTGTTGTCAGAGACAGCTTGCCCTGTCATTACTAAGTAATGCCTCAAAAGTTGGTATTTCAAAGATTCCATAATAACAGATAGACTTTACGATTTTGGCAGCCTAGGAAATGGCAACACAGAGACTCCACCTGCAATATGTGGAATAATGATGCCCTAAAGACAGAGAGAGAGAGACAAAGAGAAAGCAACCTAGAAGAAAACATGTAGGTATGACCCTTTGAGAAATGCTAAGAGTTCATATTAATGGGTGGACTAAATGGGGTACTAGGTCTGGAGATGAAACCAAGGATTGGTTTAAAGAGTACTCTGGCAAATGCTCACTGTCAGGTAAGTAGATAGATACTATGATGAGAGAGAGTGGGAAAGAGGAAGAGTAAAGAGTAAGAGGGATGGGAGTTTTGTTGAATTAAGTGGAGGGAAAGTCAGGAAATAATCTTGCAGACAATAGAAAAACATTTGGTTTGACTGCCAATTTTGTATTTTATGTTCATCCTTGGTCTCGGACACTCTTTAGTGTGTTTTATTTAAGAATACAAAATAGTGACATTGATAAAAAAAAAAAAGTTTCCAAACTGAGATTATCTTAGAGAAAGCTAGAGCAAAAAAAGAAGATCTTAGAAGATTTTTAGTTTATCCTTGGCTACATACTCTAGTAAAGCTTTCAAGATAGTATCACCTCAGATTACAATGGGTCGTGCCAATTTGTGTTCATGGATTTCAAAAGACCTGCCATTTTGTCTGCTTAGTCACTATTCTGCATGATTGCTAGCATGTGATTTTTATTTCCTAACTGTCAATATCTTAGCGAAAACTAGCGCAACCAAAAGGAAAACGTTTACAAAGATCTTCTTTATAAAAAGTTTGTCTAGTTTTGACTACGATTTAGGTTAGCATCTTCCAAATGGAAATTTATGATACATTTTCAAATTTTGGCAAACCTTTTGTTTTCAAACTTAAGAAAATGTTACATCATCACTCCAAATAAATTCTGTTTGATTGGGCTAAACCATCTGTCCAATTTTATCTTAAAAAGTCTTCAGTGTTCATTATAAGACAAAGTTCACCTCTGATAACTGGCAGAAGCTGTTGCTTGAAACACTTTTTTTTTCTTACATTTTGTGGTATAGTGGGTCCACAGCTCACTGGGCAAAGGCCATTTTAAATAAATAATCACCGCACCCGAGGCGGCTTCATGAGGGGGGCGTTGTTATAGCAAGCCGCGGGACGCTCGGGGGTGTGGGCGTTTCTCAACGAGTGCACAGGTGAGGAACTGCCCACATCCGTGATTGCTCCCGTGGCTAATGCTACAGCTGTGATGGCCCCTCGCGTTATATAGAAAGAAGCGTGAGTTGGTTAGGGAAGGATCAGAAAAGAACGAAAGGAAAGAGGACGGAGGTTACCGGGAGCAGGAGAGGAAGCAGGTCGGTGAGAGAGAGAGAGCCGCGAACGAGCGCTCACGGGCAGCTGCGAGGGCCTGGGATGTTGGGCCTACACCCAGACGTTTGAGTTGGATGTCGCTCCCGCTGAGCGATCAGGTAGCGGGAGTGACCAAGGGAAGGCGACTGGCCGCAGAGAGGCCGCAGAAAGGGAGCGGAAGTCGGGAGACTTGGTGCTGGAATCCCCAACGTGGACGACCTGGCCGTTGTGGGAATCCAAGTCTCCGAGGCTGGGTTGAGTGCCAGACCGAAGCCAGGGATCGGGAGGTCTCCAGTCTCGTGTGAGAGAGAAGGGAAGAGGGCAGCTGCACCATGAGAGTGGCTCCCCTGTTGCGAAGCCTGGACAGGGAAAAGCAGGGGAGTCACAAGTTAAATGATGCACCGGGCTTGTTGTTTGTTTTAAAGATTGCTCCCAAAGAAACATTTTACCTCTGGTTTTAAAGGACTGTGTTTTTTCAATTTGATTTTAACCTCCACGTTTTATGGATTATTTATTTATTTAATGAAGAACTTTAAATTACTGCACTATTTATTTGAACACCTGTTTTGTTGACTGTTTTAAATTAAAGCACTGTTTCACTTTTAACCATCTCCTTGCTCAGATGCTCAATTATTGCCTTCACTGACTAGCTCACCGGTAACATTACCGACGGTGTTTGGGTTGACGGGCTCCTGAATAGTAATGGGAGTGTGGAGCCAGAACCCACATCGTCACACATTTATATTTGCTTAGCAGACACTTTCATCCAAAGCAACTTAAAAAAGGGGTCATCATAACTGAGTAGCACCAGCCTGGGGACTGTTTGGTAACAACTGTTATAAAATAAGGAAGTGCTGGGCGGTATGACCAAAATTCTATATCACGGTATTTTTCAAAATTATACCGTTTTCACGATATAAAACGATATTTTTTTCCCCATGCATGAGTGGATGTTAACCACATTTTCCACTGCAAAACAAGAGAGCCACAGGCGAGTCGGGAAGGGGTGTCACTGAAAGGCTGCTTCCAAGGATAAAGTAGGCGCGGATTTTCATTTTTTGTATGAATCGGCGATGCTTCGAATCGCAGTTTTGACTCGGCAGTTAATAAGGAGGCCGCGGCAAGCTAGTCGAGTCTTGAGCTACGTGCAAGGGCAGAGCCCGGAGCCCCGAGTACGGGAATACTTCTATTACGTGGACCACCAGGGCCAGTTGTTCCTGGATGACTCAAAAGTCAAGAACTTTATCAGTTGCTTTAAAGATCAACATTTCCTAGCCTTCTTCTTCTCACGCCTACAAAGAAATGAGATTGGTCGGTACCAGGATTCATTCCCATTCCTGTCCCTGTGTGGCAGGGAGCGTAACTTCCTACGCTGTGAAGACCGGCCAGTCGTGTTTACTAAGATCTTGACGAGAGGATCCGATGCCGAGCTCCTTTCCTATTGTGGAGGTTCAGAACGTTTGGCAGTGCCCTTTCGACCAGAAGCACTGTATATGCACCCTGTAAATGGGCGTTTATATCATCCATGCCCAGAGCGAAGTGGTGCTGTTGGACTGGTCCGCTCTGCACTTGCCGTTGAGTTAAGTCCTTGTTTTGAATACCAGCAAGGCCAGGCTCCCTCAGGGCAACCAACTCATTTCCACTGGGCACACCATCGCTATGAATTAACAAACGAACTTGGCGAAGTTTTCAATCAGCTCAAGGAAAAGGAATCATGGTGGCCCAGTGCCAGTGGATCATTAGATCAGTGTCATGGAGAAGACGAACGGTGAAGTCCAAGCCTACCTGAAAAGTATTAAATCCTGCTGGTAAATCAGGCACTCAGTACAGTGGAGATGTTCAAGAGCTCGGCTGTATTGTCTTGTATGTGTCTGATGTTTTCTTTAGTCACAGTATCTGTGTTTGGTGGGTTCACCTGTAATGTGCCAGGTCATTCATGGCTCAGTATAAAAGGTGGGTAACTGTGTTTTCAGCGGCAGACATTGTTAGAGAGGTTGGAGCTGCTGTGACAATTGTAGGAAATCTGAAAGTGGCTGTAGGAGAACAGAATGAGAGGTCAATCCAAAGATTTGCCAGGAGGGGAAAAATACATGTTTATATTAAACTATTTCTAAAATGGTGAGATCATCCATCTACAACTCTGAAATTTAAATTTTATCTGTGTAATTTTAGCAACAGCAATCTGAAACCAACTGTATAAAACTTGTTTTATTTTTTTCTTGCTTATTGACCAAGAGAAGAAAACACAAAATCTGCAAAGTGGATATCATGTATGTAGTTTTTAATTACAGTTTCTTCTCAATTATCACTGCAGAATTAAAAATGAAAAAGTGTTCCAACAATGATGGATGGACTAAAAGGCAGAATTCTACGTGACCATCATCATCAAGCCTTTCCGTGAGAACCCTAAATCCAAAGAGGACTGTTTCATTTATGTTAGGTAGCATGCCCAGAGGGGACTGGGCGGTCTCATGGTCTGGAATCCCTACAGATTTTATTTTTTTTTCTCCAGCCGTCTGGAGTTTTTATTTTGTTTTTTCTGTCCCCCCTGGCCATTGGACCTTACTCTTATTCGATGTTAATTAATGCTGATTTATTTTGTTTTCATATTGTGTTTTTTATTTTTCTATTCTTTATTATGTAAAGCACTTTGAGCTACTGTTTGTATGAATATGTGCTATATAAATAAATGTTGTTGTTGTTGTTGTTATTACTGCAGTAGACTGGCTAAGAATAACCAATTCCACTGTCATGAGAATTGTACATTGTACAAAAAAACATTTTAATGTGCACACAAGTATTAATACAGGTTTGCATGGCCCCATAAAGTGATAGTTTTCAAGGGGGTGACACTAATGAAGAGAAGGGATCACATTCCATGACAGTTGCAGTCAAAATATAGAACCTTTTTATTGAACAAATTTTGCAAACAACTTAAACTATAATTTTGACAGCACATTTTCAACCATCCAAAGAGGCATTTAGACTTAGGTCTTGTCAAAAGTTGTATTTCACTGAACATGTCTTGGAAAAGGAATTAAATAGTAAATATTTTTTGTAAACCAACTACACTTTCTGTTAATGTTAACAATCTCTGTCCACTGACACGTTAGCTATATGGATTGTAATGGCGTTAGTTATCTCGATCCACCGCTTGCTTTTTTTTATCGTAGGCAGTACCTCTAGCAAATGCATCTACAAGTGGCATCTGACTCGAGTGTCCTCTTAACTTTTTCAGTTTTACCTGAGGATGTGGAGGGTGCCAATTTTAGTTTCATACATTCATGATACTCCAAAGCATGTTTGTGGCTAAGGTAGTGCAGCAAATTGCTTGTGTTGCCACCTCCAGTGACAACTTTAGCTCAACAGCATTTGCAGTAAATAGTTGATTGGTCCACATCCGACCTTTTAAAACCAAAGTATCTCCAGACAACAGATACGGATCCTTTTTTCGGTAAAAGTTCTTCTGTGTCATCATGTTCAACTTTATCGTCTGCTACAGCTTCAGTTTCGGAATGTTCTCTGTCCATTTTCACCTCTTAATACCTTCAACTAACACTCGTACTCCTTTGCATGTGTGTTTAGCAGTGTAGCAGTGAAAAAGGTCCCCCCTTTAAACAGTTTCCTGCTGTGCCACGTTCCAAACGTTGCTTAGGCTATTTAAACCGATGTTGCGGTATAAGAAAAAATCCATATCATAACAAAAATAAACAGTTTACGGTATGAAACGGTATAAATCCCAGAACTAGGATTCCAGTACTAAATTTAATATCACAAGTTAAGAGCTCAAAACAAAATATAAGCTACTTACAATTCCTAGATTTACAAACCTAACAGCTAACATCACCAGAGAGTCTACTTATTTTATCACTTAATGAAAGCCTCCTACTTCTTATGACAACAGAAACCCTAATAAAACAATTTGTGCCTTGGTTTCTTGTGTGCCTGCTGAAAACAGTAGGATTACAACAAGGTATTTCTTGTATGGCCCAAAATCACACAAGGAGTGCCACAATGGTTTAACAGGCCCTGTTTTTTGACTCCCTAAAAAGACAAGAAAAAATTCCCCAAAAAATACCATTGCAGGGGAAAAATGGAAAAAATCATAGGAAAAGCAAATTTGAGAGAGATACTTTTCTAGGTAGGTTAGGCATGCAATGGGTATCTAAAAATGGGGTAAATATAATACACAAAGCAGAACATAAGTAATCCTCTTCCCAGAGATAGATGGCCAATCTATCACTGTCACCTTAAGGATATGATACAATAGTACCAGTACAAACCAAAATGTAAGAACAGACTATATTCATTCACTAAATACAGTAGGGCGGCACGGTGGCGCAGTGGTAGCACTGCTGCCTCGCATTTAGGAGACCCGGGTTTGCTTCCCGGGTCCTCCCTGCGTGGAGTTTGCATGTTCTCCTTGTGTCTGCGTGGGTTTTCTCCGGGCGCTCCAGTTTCCTCCCACAGTCCAAATACATGCAGGTTAGGTGGATTGGCGATTCTAAATTGGCCCTAGTGTGTGCTTGGTGTGTGGGTGTGTTTGTGTGTGTCCTGCAGTGGGTTGGCACCCTGGCCAGGACTGGTTCCTGCCTTGTGCCCTGTGTTGGCTGGGATTGGCTCCAGCAGACCCCCATGACCCTGTGTTTGGATTCAGCAGGTTGGAAAATAGATGGATGGATAAATACAGTAGTATCACATATGAGGATACAGATTTGTTCAGTGTCCTGGAGACCTCAGCCAACAAGCTGGCTCCTCTCTACTGGCCATTCCACAGTGCTGGTCTGGCTAATCTAATGAGGACCCTGCTACCCAATGATTCCAGTGCTTTTCCCATACACAGGCAAAAAACTTGGCAGTACAGCAGTGGCACCAAGTTCCACATGTGAGTACCAAGAAGAGAAACAGAACAGGTGAGCGTTAGTAACAGTTTATAGCTATACCACTTATATTTCAGTACTGATGACTAACTACAGAGATGCAGCATGCACATTTAATCATTAGCTCTACTCTGGGTATGCTAAACTGAAGTAGTGAACTGAGACTGAAGGGGCTCCTCTTATAGTAGCTGAGAGATCATTTCATAGCTACTTGTCCCTGTAACTAAAAGCTCGACCTCCCACTGTTATTTTATTGATCTATGGAATCATAACCAGACCAGCATCTTGAGATCTTACTGTGTGCTCTGGTTTGTAAGTAATGATAAGTTCAGATAAGTAGCGAGGACCTTGGCCATTTAAGGCTTTCTATGGTAAAACAAGGAGGAGCCAGGATAGAGTATAGTTCTTTTAAAATCTGGAATGTGGCTACATCCTTTTACATTAGACATTTGACTTTTTAAATCAAATATACACTAATTAAGCCCCTTTATTGAGTCAGTGCCTTAACATGGCGGATTGGTTTGCGTGATCAATGAGCCCTTGAATGATGTCGTCAGGAGTCATGTTCTTCTGGTAGGGCCTCCCATGGTAGCGGGGTGAGAGGTGAGATCCTGACTTAACCACCCACACACCATCATACCAAGGGTTCATCCAAAGTGGTTCAACTTCCTGCCGAACCTTGTCATCTTGCACTTGGCTTGCAATGTGGATTCTCAACAGGAAGTAAAGTGGTGTGATTGAGGATTGCGCACCCTCACTACCACTGATATCAACTCCTCCTTTGCCCGGGTTCTTCCTCCCATCTATCTTCCTTATCCTTTCTCCTACATCAAAGTCCTACGACATTGTGCAACACACAAAAAGTACTACCATTGGGTGATGGTGTATGTTCTTAGCATGGAATCCACACGTATGGCGGTGTTCGTGTGATGGCCATTCAGAGGCACACTCGGGACAAGTGCCTCGTCTGTGTCCTGCCAACGTGACTAGGAAGCCTTTTTATAGGCTAACACTGCGGGAAGGGAAAATAAAAGGTGTCCTAAACAAAGTTTGTCCCATCTGAACTCGGCCAGGAAACCACACCTGGTGAGTCACCCCTCTACATGCAGTTGAAAAACTACAAAGTCTTTTATCCTAGCTTCTTGGAATATTAGCAATATCACCCATGGATTCAACCACTACCGACCATCCACCTCGGAGAACAGCCCTCATAACCTCAGAGTTCCAACGCTATAAAATGGATATCTGTGTCCTCAGTGAGACTCATCTTGCTGATGAAGGATCCACCACTGAAACTACAGCCAAATATACTTTCTTCTGGAAAGACCGACCAAAGTTGGAGTTGTGGATCCATGGAATCGGACTTGCTATCAAGAATTAACTACTCCCAAAAATCCCAGAGTCCCATGTTGGCATCAGCTTGCACTTAATGATTCTGCTTGTTCCTCTGGTGAAAGTTTCTGTATGACAATCATTCTGCTCCTACTCTGGATTCAACCAAGGAAGAAAAGGACAACTTCTTGGTTTCCAAGAAGTTTCCAACTTCTGGAACTTTCCTGCTTCAGACAAGATTGCCTTACTTGGAGACTTCAACGCACAAGTTGGAAGGAGCTCTGAAATTTGGAATAATGTGATTGGGAAGCATGGAAGTGGAAACATGAACGCCAATGGGCTCCGTCTCTTATCCTTCTGTGCGGAGCACCAACTATCTATTATCAACACAATCTATCAGCTCCACAACAAACACAAGACAATATGGGTGCATCCTCGATCAAAGAACTGGCATCTCCTGGACTATATGATTGTCCATCAGCATGATATCAAGGATGTCTTGATCACACGAGCAATGCGAGGAGCAGAATGCTGGGCAAAACAGATTTGTCCGGTTCATTCTGTGAACTGTACTTAGACCACCAACTAGAAGACAATCCCCTCAAACCATGAATCAACGTTGCATCCCTTGCAGCCTTTGACACCAGAAACGCATTGACAAGTCATCTTCATACCCAGCTTGAACACATCCAGATCCCAACCACAGATGGTGACATCGGGAGTACCAATACTGATGTTGATGAACTGTGGACCTTGCTGCTTACAGCCCTACAGTCCTCCTCTAAAAAGCCTTTGAATTCTCCAAGAGAAAGTCTGGTTCAAGGAGGCCATAGACAAGATTCTCAACCCCTCCTGGAGGCCAAGAACGTAGGATTCCAAGTTCATCTTGAAAATGTGACATCAGCTTCCCTCCTGCATAAGTGGAAAAAACTAGATCAATTACACAGTGCAGGCTCCATGAAATCCAGAACAACTTGAGGGTTAACAAGGCCACTGAAATCCAACGTTACGCAGATGAAAACAAGACCTACCAGTTCTACAATGCCATCAAAGGAATTTATTGTAATGTAGCTCAAATCCAAGCTACGGATGGTGGAACACTGCTCAAAGACAAACAACAGATCTTGGTTTGTTGGGCAGAGCACTTTCGGGAACTAGTGAAACAAATGAACCCAGTCAATTCTTCAGTCCTTGAAAGGATCCCCATACTCCCCCAGGTCCCTGAGCTAGATGAGTGTCCAAATTTCCATGAAGTCCAAGCTGCCATCCATTCCTTTAAAAACAAGATGGCAGTTGGTGAAGACACTATACCTGCCGAAATATATATATCTGTGCTGGAACCTTGTCAAAATTCCTGACTCATGGAAACATGCTACCATTGTCATCATCTACAAGAAGGGGCATTGATCAGACTGGCAATACACCATGTCACAAAGCAAAACTCATTTCAAAGTGGTTTCATGAACATGACAAGGAGTTCAGTGTTCTTCAATTGCTTTCCTAATCATCGGATCTAATTCCAGTATGTAATCTTTGGAGTGTTGTATAATGAGAGGTTTGCAGCATGAAGGTGAAACTGACAAAAAAATCCTGTGACCACGTCAAAATAACCAGAATCTCAAAAGAATGTCTCCAATATCTTATGGAATCCATACCATGAGGAATTGAAGCTGTTTTGACAGCAAAAAGATGCCCTACATAATATTATAAAAGAGTTCTTAATATTTTGCTTAGTGAGTGTATATTATAATATTGAGAATGAGCAGACAGAAGCCAACAGAAATTATCTATGCCAGTTTAGAAATCATGTGAAGTTAATTTTGCTAAAAACAATTTATGGAACCAGCCATTTTTACAACTAATGTGAGTAGACTGGTAACAACACTCCGCATTCTATGAAATTAATTATATATTCATCACATGGTAAGGTAGACAGTATTTTTAATATAGGTATAAAGTAAAAATTGGTAACAGGGTTACCAGCTCAGCTGCCTCACAGCTCACTGGTCGTGGGTTTAAATCCTGATCTGAAAGCTCTCCGTATAAAGTTTGTAAGTTGTCAACTTGTCAGCATAGATTTTCTCCCAAGTTTTACTGCCTCTCAATGGTGGGCATGTTTGGTTATTTAGTAACTTAAAATTTACCTTTTTTACTTGTTTAAAAAAGATGTGCAACCACTTTGTCAACCATTTATATATTACACATCTATTCCTCTTCATTATCATTTGTGATTAAAACACAAATATGCAGATGAAGGGTTGGGGTCAGAAGGAAACTTCTTTTAATGTCCAGCAAATGCAAAAAAAAAGTTGAAAAGGTTTTCTGGCTTAGTACATCAGCATTCGTCACTCGGAATGAGACTTCTTTAGTTATGTACTGTACCTCTGTCTCCTAAGGAACAGGTTCCAAACTGAGTGTCAGCTTCCAGCTACATGGCAATTTATATCGCTGAGGAAGCAATAGAGTTGGGGCTTGTGGAAGCGACGTCATTCTTTTTCCAGTGGGTTCTCATCCACTATAAGGATGGAAAGGGAAACTGCATTAGTGAGCATGCATCTTTCTTATTCTTGTCCTCACACTATGTAAAGTTTTCAAGATGGCATTACTCCAAATTTCTTAAAGCACAGATAGGACTGTGCCTTTTGCAACCTTTACAACCAAAAAAAGTGTTTTAAATTGCTTGTTTCTATGTACAATATTTAAAAAATACAGCTTAATAAGTTTTATGTATTGGCATAAGTCTTAAGTTTTTGCTTTTGTATTTATAGCTTGTAAGATGCTTAGGCATTTTTATGTTCAATTGCATTTTGTTCTGTGTTGAATTTTGTTGTGCATTTTAACTATTTTATGCAAATTTACCTGTATTATGTAAATTTAACTATATGCAAATTTACCTGTGCTAATATATTGAAAAGTCTGGGTTCAAAAAATGGACAGAAAAATTATATTTGTAAATTTGTACAGCACTTAGATAGAGGAAAAGTGAATCTGATTTGAATTCTTGCACTAGCTTGTCAAATATACCAAAAGGATTTCAGAGATAAAACTTAACAATGGAAAATTTCTTCTGTATTTGTGAATGTCTTAACCCCTTTTTTCAGAACAGTGGGGTGCATGATGCATTTATCACCTGTAGAGAAGACATTTTTACAGGACAGCAAATAGTACTTACGAAAGACATTTAATCTTTATTAGAAAAAACAGTTACTTGTGTCTTGAAATTGCTTTTAGTATTATTAATTTTATCAACAGATACCAGCAGGAAACATTTATTTTGATATATTCTCAGATAAATTTACACTAAAAATTGTGTTATTTAAACATAAAACAAACACATTTTTCATGCATTTTAAGCACTTTTATCAAAACGGATTACTCTGTGAGAAAATACTTAACTGTCTGACACATTGCAATTGTTTGATTAACTAGGAGTCAAATGGGGTAAATATGCAAACTGCACACAGACCATCATCCAAGAGTTATGAGGCAGTAGCACTAACTACTTACTTGTAACATTGTAAAAACTGGATGTTGGTATTTTATGCAGTTTGGGGGGGGAGGCGAGTATGGGGGACTTGTGGTTCAAATGTGCATTCTCTGTAGCTTTTATTCAGAGACTGGAGAGTGTGATGTCAACATATAGATTTGTAACCTTATCACAATGCTGTCTTAAAATATACTGCAGCAAGGTTTCCATCTTTAGAAGTTGTTTTTTTTTCTATCTTTAGGAGAGCAACATTGTATGTTATGAGTGGAAACAAGTAAAGGTACTTGTAGTTGCAGTGGCAGTCGACAAAATAATCCGCGAAGTAGTTCATTACTACCATCACCAAGAAACTAAAGCATTAAATAAACATGAAAGTTGAAAAATAGAATAAAGAAAAAAAAAGTAGTGTATTAAATACACCAATTAAATGCAGCATTTGCAAAATAAAAGGACTAAGGAATGCATATATATGAAAGTATAATCTGCAACCAGGTAAGGGAGAGGACATTGTATCAGTAATAATTAAGGCAGCAGCATTCATGTCAGAAGTAAACAGACAGCAAAGCAGGAGCCTGGCATTAAAAAAAGGACAAATCTCTGTAAGGAGGAGTGCAGGAGAAATAAAGTGCCGCACCAGGCAATGGTCAGAGGAATTTGAAAGTTACTTCACTGCAGATAGAGGAAAACCATAGACAATAACAGTATATGAGGAAAAAAAGGGGCCCAGCCCAAGGCACATGAAAAAATTTTAAAGATAGATACAAGTGTTTAGAGAGATTGGTTGATGTAAAACAAGTACTATAGTTGCTATTTTTAACATCTTATTCTATAATATAGGGGTGGAGTAGTTCTCTGAAAAATCTTTATATTAAGCCACTGCAATGTTTGTAATCACAGATACAACATTCACAAACAATGTGAACTAATACAGCACCTTGATTTTGAGGTTCCTGAAACTAAGAAGAAAGTAGCCTTTGTTTCCAATGGAAAATTGGAGGAATTCACCTTAGTTCCCCCTTTAGAGAGACAGTGGGCTGCTTGGTCCAAAGAGGCAGGAGAGCAACAGAGTAGTGAAACAACAGAATAATGCATACCTTGAAGGGGGTGTCAGCCTCTAAGACAGATTTGTCAGAATTTCTGCTTCAAGTGATTGGTAGTTTTCAATTTTAAATGCACTTTTTTATTCATTTATCCATTTGGGAATGTATTTGACATAGGACAAATGGAATCTAGACTTAAGAAAAATATATATTTGTATATATGAGGGTATTTTAAAAATTTGGTAACACAATCTTGAATTTCTGAACATTTATGCAAAATCTTGCACATTTGTTACAGAAAAATTTTTCACAAAAAATTCTTCAAATAAGTCCTGTATTTGTTTCTCGGAGAGAATAAAGCATTCATCATTGCCAAAAAAAAAAAAAAAATCAAAGTGCTTTGGCCAGAATTCTGTGTTGTGTACATGTTCATGATTTGCAAACTGCTTGCCTCCCAAGTACTTTTTCAAAGTGATACAAGTTCTGAGCTCTGAAATACATGTAGCGTCCATGTTTTGTAACAAGTGGAGCTAATGTTATATATTCTTTCATTATCTTGAAGTAGACAGCTCTTTGGTGAAGTAGCCCAGAGCAGTCCTAACAAATGACTTGCTGCAGCTTCTCTAACTTGCAACAACTGAGTAACTCTGTGATTGACCATGTTTCAAGATGTCCTGCCATCTTCAAATTGAGGTATTCTGTAGAACATGTTCAATCACACCCTCTGATGGGCTGAAACATTACCAACATGCATTAACCATTACTGTATGTCTATTCATACCAGTAGTAGGAAGACTGTGTTTACAGGAAATGAACGTGGCACCTTATTTTTAAAATTTCTTTGTATATGGCACACACATATTCTCTCTTTTCTATCATTTTAGTATATTTTGTGTTTATGTTGGATGTCATTTAGCAATACCATATTTTAATTTTGCCAAAGCACA
This sequence comes from Polypterus bichir lapradei, assembly GCA_026402145.1. Taxonomy (NCBI): domain Eukaryota; kingdom Metazoa; phylum Chordata; class Cladistia; order Polypteriformes; family Polypteridae; genus Polypterus; species Polypterus bichir. Next base: position 21,598,757 of record JANRMT010062808.1, on the reverse strand, counting down.
ACAGTTATTTAGATAAATGTGTGCTTAAAAAATGCTTACAATGTGCTATTGTGAGCACATTTTTTGCAAAAGCAACTTTTATACTACCTGTTTGAGGTATCAACTCATCTCACGAATGGTCCCTTTCCTGCAGGCTGTTATACATATCATACATTTTTTCTCATAATGGTAACACGAGTTCTGCCATTGATATTTTATTTGGACTACTAGAATTTTGAAAGTTCAAATTCAAATACAATTTTTTAAAAATGTGAATTGTGTTGCTGCATTTCCTTGCTGTTTCCACAATTATACAGCTACTGGAAATGTTCAAACACTGAATATGATGTATCCAAATAACCTTAGTTTTCTAAGTTTTAGTAAACCTTGAAGCAAAAACAATGTACAAAATTTAGAGAAAAATATGGTAATAAACATAAAAAAATAAACAATGCCTATGATGTTTCAGTCAGGCTCATCTACATTAGTTACGTTTATTTATGTTACTGCATGAGGTTTTTATACATTTCTGTATACATTACTGCATATACCAGTAAATGGCAGAGACTGTATGCCTCTGCACTGTTCCTTTGTAGGTAAAAAAAAAAATCTATAAACTTATTTTACCATTACAGTAATCCCTCGCTATATCGCGAGGGGACTGGGCGGTCTCTTGGTCTGGAATCCCTACAGATTTTTTTTTTTTTTTTCTCCAGCTCTTGGAGTTTTTTTTTTGTTTTTTCTGTCCACCCTGGCCATCGGACCTTACTTATTCTATGTTAATTAATGTTGACTTATGTTTATTTTTTATTGTGTCTTCTATTTTTCTATTCTTCATTTTGTAAATCACTTTGAGCTACATTTTTTTGTATGAAAATGTGCTATATAAATAAATGTTGATTGATTGATTGATTGATATCGCGCTTTGACTTTCGTGGCTTCACTCTATCGCAGATTTTAAATGTAAGCATATCTAAATATATATCATGGATTTTTTGCTGGTTCGCAGATTTCTGCAGACCATGGGTCTTTTAATTTATGGTACATGCTTCCTCAGTTTGTTTGCCCAGTTGATTTCATACAGGGGACGCTATTGGCGGATGGCTTAGAAGCTACCCAATCAGAGCATGAATTACATATTAACTAAAACTCCTCAATGCTATAAGATATGCTTCCCACGCGGTGCTTGATTGTTTGCTTGTCTCTGCCTCTCTCTCACCCTCTCTGACATTCTCTGCCCCTGACGGACGGGGTGTGAGCAGAGGGGCTGTTTGCCTAGACGATACGGACGCTCCTCTAAGAAATGCCGCTTTATCGCGGTGCTTCCGCATACTTAAAAGCACACTTATTGATTTTTTGATTGTTTGCTTTAATCTTGCGCTCTCTCTCGCTCTCTCTGACTGTTCTCTGCGCCTGACGGAGGGGGTGTGAGCAGAGGGGCTGTTTGCTTAGAAGATACTGACGCTCCTCTAAAAAATGCTGCTTTTTTGCGGTGCTTCGGCAAACTTAAAAGCACACGTATTGATTTTTTGATTGTTTGCTTTTCTTTGCGAGCGCTCTCTCTCTCTGAAATTATCTGCTCCTGATGCAGACACTCCTTTGAAGAGAAGAAATGTTTGCATTCTTTTAATTGTGAGAAAGAACTGTCATCTCTGTCTTGTCATGGAGCACAGTTTAAACTTTTGACTAAAGGGTGTTATTTCATGTCTAGAGGGCTCTAATAATGTTAACAGTGTGGGAGAGTTTATAAGGGCTTAAAATATATAAAAATAACCATACAAACATATGGTTTCTACTTCGCGGATTTTCATCTATCGCGGGGGGTTCTGGAACACAACCCCCACGATCGAGGAGGGATTACTGTACATCTGAGTTATAGCAAAGTGTTAAGTATGTTCCATTAACATGTTAGCTTATAGCAGATAAAACAAAACCGTCCATTGTCTATGTAGTCATGTAAAACTAACATTCTATTCTAAATAAGCAAATACTTATCTGAATTTAACATCATCATTAACTTTCTAGGAATAGCTCTTACACACTAAATGTAAAAATAGATCCCAGTATTACAATAACTAAAACATGTAGCATATGTAACAACTGGCAGGTTTAAGCTATAATTAAAATTGTATTTACTTTAATTTTTTTCAGCTGTTATATGAACAGAAATACATTACAAATTACTTATTCCCAAGTTTAACTTCTGGCGAAAAAGAGTTTCAATTTTACTTACAACTAAAAAACAAATATACAAACAAAAAAAGTTCTTAATTAAGGCTACAAATTCAAGCTGTCTCCTAAAAGCTTTACAATATTTAATCTCTCTCAGTACTTTTTTGTTCAATTAATTTGAATGCTTTTAATGGGAAATCTGTTTTTTCTACGGAGTTTCTCTCCCACATTCCAAAGGTACAGAAGCACATTCAGTTAGATGATGGCTGTTGGTGACTATAAATTGGTATAAGCATGAGAAGAATGGAAGCAGAATCCAGTGCTCTTTCTTGATCTGCAACTGTTACATATATGCTTTAGTACTTGGATGAAATGGTTTTGAATAGTTTAAGAATGCTAATAAATAACAGTTAAAATGGCGGTAAGTTTACTATTAAAGTTGTCTGTCTACAATAGATTCTCATGATGCACATGGAAGACCACTGCAAAGGAGTTAAAGACATCTCAGTAGGGCTGCAACTAATGATTACTGTTTTTACTCGTGTACCACGCGGCCTTGTGTAAGACGCACACCCTAATTTTTACAAAGAAAATTGCAAAAATCGTTTTGCCCCGTGTACGACACGTGTTGTGATTGTATAGGAAGCATTTAGGGCACGTTTTCTGCGAAGTGCCCTTCTGTTTTTGTTGCACGACGAAAGATTTTCTTTCTTCCATCGCCAATCTTGAACACGACTCTGGAACACCGTACTTGCGACCTGCTGCCTGATTTCCTATCTTCTCTGCTTCCAAAATTACTTTTAGTTTCTTTCCCGCCATGAAGGAGCATAAACGCTTGCTACTATCCATGCTGAATGACGACGCCAAAAACAAAAGCATGAACGAGCGAGAGAGAGAGCGTGAGCGAGAGACAGAGAGAAAGTACGAGCGTGAGTGAGCCCAAGCAGAAGAGTAAACATTACAGAGTTACATTTCCTCGTGTATGACGCGCACCTGATTTTCTAATGCTAATTTTCGGGAAAAAATGTGTGCGTGGTACACGCGTAAATACGGTATTTTGGTAGTCGACTAATCGTTCAATTTTTCTTTGATTAGTCACGATTATTTCATACCTGACTATTTTGATGCCTGCAACCTGTGGTTGCACATTCTGTTCTGGGCTCCAGTGCATGTCTTACCTCATCTGCTTACGTCTGTCCACTTGTGAATGTCACCGTGATGTCTCTGCATTAACACGATTAAAATTAATAATAATCTAATTAAAATAACAACCAGTGGAACATATGAATTTGAAAATAATCAGATGTTTTTATATTAGTGTGACCATCACAATAAAAAAGAAATACATTAAACAATACAAACTAAAGTGCACATAGTCTTTAAACACAAAAAGTGCATTTAACTTAACCAAAAATGGCCACTGGTGTGTCTTAAAGTCCAAAAGTTTAAATAAAGCTTCAATTAAAATAAAATAAAGCAATAATGCACATTTTATAAAAGATTCGGTTCATATATTCCTGATTGCAGTGTAGGAACATGACCATTTTGACATTCTCTGGTGTGAGGCTGGATCTATTCTTTGAGACAATGTTCCCAGGTGCTGAGAAGAGACGCTCAGAGGGAGTAGAGGTAGCAGGAATACAGAAGAATGATTTTGCAGACAGAGAAAGATGTTTTAATCATCACACTCTGAAAGAAAAGTGTTGTAGTTTATCACATCATGTACTATATTATGCTAAAATAAAAAAATAACGGACTAAAATATGTAACAAGGTAATTACTACCAGCACACCGGAGCCCAGTATATTCGGAAAAGTAAATTTGTTGAACTCTGCAACCAGCTAAAGTTGTTTCTCAATGCAATTTGCCAGCACGCCAGAGCTGATCAGCCAGCTCACGACCACTGCCGCAACTGCAGCAACACTGTCTCTGGGATTCAGCCGCTGCACTAGACAAGCCTGCAATTATCAGCGTTTACCACTGTGTGTTTGCATGCAGCCAGTTCAAGCGCAGTTAGCTTGGTGATATACTGAATTTCATCAATGACTTTAGTTGCATATTGAACATATATTAATAGATTGTTGCAGTAGTTTTTTTTAATAGTTTTTACAGTTCATTTGCAGTGTGTAAAATGATCAGTGTTGCAGTAATTGTGATGCTCTTTGCATGAAAAAAAATGTGTTCCGTTAAAATTTCACATTTTCTTTGTGAATTGTGATGTTTATTTAAAAAGTGCAGCTAAAAAGTATTTGGCGTCCAGGGGTGCATTAACCCCCAAGTATGTGTCGGTTTAAGGGTTAACTATCATTGTCGAAACCTTGACATACACATTATAGTACAAACATCAACGTTAAATATGTGACACTAACTTTACTCGCTAAAACGTACCTCTCGAGAGATGGCAGCATCACAGCTCCAGGATACTTACGTTGGTAGGACTGTGTGCGTCTGGACAAACAATAACAAACAAAACTGCCCCCAGACGTTCATGTAGTGCATTGAAGTTACAAAATCCAATGTGGTTCTTTGTGACTGGAGCCTCTATTGAAGGTTCTGTTTGTGATGCGTCGACAATAAAAAATCTGCGTCATTGCAGCCCTACATCTCAGTGCTTCAAAGGCCAAGATTCAATTTTGATAAAGGAAGACAAGGGCTTGTAAAGGACAGTTAACATTTGACACAAAAAGACAGCAATACTCTACTCAAGGAATTCCTTTGGGTACTCTGAGATGAGGACAATAATATAATCTAAAATAAGCACTATACATATGAAATAAAACTATATTTATCTTTTGACTCCATAATATAAAATGAAAGAGAATAAAAGCTCTTTCTGAATCCAGTAATTGTAAATTATAATTTTTATTAGGTGTCTTGTCTATTGATTTGCTGAAACACCAACAGTAGGTACACGACCAATAACTGTAGAAAATTCATGGTCTGTACATACAGCATATTAAAACAAATGATGCACTTTAATAAGAAAATAGTATTTAATCCTACACTTAATTTTTTTACTTAAAAGATCTATGAAAGAGTGATGAATATAACATGTTTTTAAGTGTTTTCTAATGAGTCATTCTATTAAAAAGAGACTTGGCATAAAGTTCACATTGCAAAAAGAAAGTGTGAAAAGAGAACGGTGCTTTTGAGCTATTCCCATACCTAAAATGACTCTAGCCTGAATACAGTTATGATTTACTGTACAAAAATAAGATTAAAAAAGGAAGCAAATATTGAAGAAACCAATATACACCAAAGTAACCAATTATTATTCTCTGTTAGGGCTTGTCTAAACAAACTTGAGGTACCTACCCACATCTCTCTCTGTCAGTTTAATGGTGATCTTTCAACTTCATACAGACTGTCCACTTGTTCCTAAAATCTTGGGAATATTGAAGCAGAATGGTTTATAGTCAGATGCCTTTCCTGATGCAAAATCCTGTAGCCACCATTTATGTCATGCAAGATTAGTGGTGACCTTACTCTAATCACAGGTCACGATCTACCCAACTATTCATCATATTATGTTCTCTTGTTTGTCTCCCAGCCTCCTCTTCATGAGGCAAGCCCTTGTCTCTGTTCCTCCCCCAATTCCACGTTCAATCAAGTGAGTGTTTTATTATTGTCATGTTTTATTAACTTTTTTGTTTGTTTAATATTATAGGCCAAATAAAATATTACTCATTTTGAGCTTCGTACTAATGGTTTTTGGTGCCAAGGAATTCATATCTAACATTAGTATTTTAAAATTAGGTATGGATATGCTTTAGTAAATTATTTTCAATAATTTCTGCCACCATTTTCTATGTTATGATCATTGCTGTTTCATATCACCCATCGTTAGAATGCTTCACGTGGTTGTTAGGTGTGTTTTCTCAGTGGTCGGGTCTGTGAAGCCATAATGCAACAGGTTTAAAGGTGAGATATTAGACAAACAGAATTTCTATTTCTGAGATAACAAACCCATTTTTCTGAAGAAAATTTTGCTACTTACCTCTGTATTTTGTCATTGGTTTTTAAGTGAGTCTTTGATCTTTGAACTTACATTTTTGGTTTTGATGAAAGAAATATTCTGACCCTGCTATTCTTCTTTACTGCTACCTTTATAGGATAACAATGAGGATATCAGAAAGCATTTCTAGGTCAGCCCCATCCCACAGAATCACCCAAAAGAAATTACAATTTCTAAGACAATCTCCAGAAAATTGGGATAATGCAGTAAGATTAAGTAGCAGTAAACTAATAGCAGTATCTACTGTAGCGTATCCCTGGCCAAGAGTGGACTGAGACAACATCCTAATTGGGTAGTTACGTCTCATCTGTCTTTTCCTGCACTGTACAGTAATCAATAAAAAATAAAGTAATACTTTCTATGGGATCTTTTTTTTTTATTTTTTCTTTCGATCTTACAAACGTGTTGTGTACAAACAGAAATCTTAGTTATTGGCAAAACTGGATATTGTGAGGGTATTAGAATTAAACTTGATTAATTAGGCTTAAAAGTCAAGATAAAGGTAAAGATTTTAAGGGCAATTATTGACTCTGAGAGATTTCTAAATCATATATTATTTAGATTATCAAGACAGCATTTTTTCACAAAAGAAATAAAGCAAAAGTTAGATCCCTTATAACCTTGCAAGATGATGAAAAATTATTTCATGCTTTCGTGTTTAGTCAACTAGATTACTGTAACACACTTCTTTCAAGGCCACCCAAAAAAAAAAGACATCAATCGATTGTAACTAGTGCAGAATGCAGCTGCCAGAATCTTAACTAGGAAAAGAAAATCCAAGCACATCTCTCCAGTTTTGATGTCATTACGCTGGTAACCTGTGCCATTTAGAATTGACTTTAAAATACCGCTTATGGTTTACAAAGCCTTAAATAATCTCGCTCCATTGTATATTTCAGAATGCCTGTCACCTTACTCTCCAAATTGTAACCTTAGATCTTCAAATGAGTGTCTGGTTATAATTCCAAGAGCTAAACTTAAAAGTGGTGAGGCAACCCTTCTGCTGTTATGTACCTAAAATCTGGAATAGCTTACCAATAGAAAATGGCCATGCTAATATGGTGGAACACTTTAAAAAAAAACTGCTAAAATCCCATTATTTTAACTTTCAAATAGCTACATTTAGGTGTAACCCTGATATATTGTATATGCATTGAATTATCATTTTGATCATGGCTCTGCAATCCGTATTAATTCCTACTTTCTCTGCTGTTCTGTTTCTGGTTTTTCTGTTTTTGGCAATCTGTGCCGCCACCACCACCTGATCAAGGCCCCATGCAGACCCTACGTGGATGGTTTGAAGGCCAGATATCCACATGAGCATCATCATCAAATTATTTCATGTGAAGCCTGAAAACCATGAGGATTGATTTAGATCATTTATGTTAGATAGAACGTCGAAGTCGGGGTTGGCCTTGGAACCCCTGCAGATATTTGTTTCCTCCAGCTCTCTATTTTTTTTTTTTTTTTTTGTTATTTGTTTTGCTTTTTTGCCCCCCTGGCCATTGGACTTTATTTTATTCTTTGTTGTTTAGTATTGCCTCATCTTATTTTTATATATTTTTTAAAAACTTTTTTTTCTTCATCTTGTAAAGCACTTTGAGCTACATCATTTGTATGAAAATGTGCTATATAAATAAATGTTGTTGTTGTTGTTGTGTACTGCAGCACACATGATGGCAAAAAGGGTAAAAGGCCTCCAGAAACACCCACATTCCAGACTAGGCAGACTGGCCCCAAACTCACACTACCCAGGCCTAAAATCTGGGGCTGGCTTTAAAAGTTCAAACAATAATTTAAATTTATAAAAACACACAAAAATGCCCTGGAAGGTAGGAGATAAACTGTAAAACTCAGGCTTAAGGAGAAAATGCCTACAAAGACTTTTCATAAATAAAGGATTTATTTATGGAAACAAAACTGGGAAGACAAAGAAAAATAAGGCAAAAAAGGTTTGCAAAGAAGCAAAATTTAGAAACCAGAAAAACAATCTAAACAATGCTTACAATGAACTGCCCTCTAAAACTTCAATGATCCTCAGCTGAGACCATGTTTTATACATGATTTAAAAAGGTTGAGGGCAGACACAACAAATCAGCCCACAGAATACAAGGAACAAAAGAAAACAACTTGGATACCGTAAGAACAAATACTTATTTATAAATTTTAAACTTAATCATACATTAGATATGAGATCATGTGGACCTTTAGATTATATTATGCTATTAGTGATGTTATTAGATCATACCATTTATCTGTTCTCTGACTGATGCAACTTAAAATACGAGGCACATGCAAAAAGTTTTCACACTTATATTTTCGATGGAAACGGTGAAGGCAGGAGGAGTAGTAATTGGGCACTAAAAAGTTGGTAGACTCTGAGAAATTTGCTTCGCAAACAAAGATGCATATGTACGTTGAAAAGTGATGTAATTTGTTTTTTAATGGATTAGGAGGAACTGTTTTGTTAAGTCTAATCAGTCTTGACAAACAGAACTCAGCTGCACTCATGGCGGGGCTACACCAGTCTGGTGTGTTTAAAAAAAAAACAAAAAAACTTGAACTTATTTGTAACAGTGACCCATGACTTTATTTATGGAGGATTTTTTCCTAACAATACACAACACATAATGCTTAAACATAATTTCTTACTTGACATAAAAATGGAACAGAGAGCAAAATATATTCAGCATGCTAAACCAGAGGAGCAGCTGGCATAAGTGAATAAAGACATAAGGTACTTCAAGAGCTGAAGAATGTTGAATCCCACAGACAAGGAAATATGAGCCAGCAAAAGCATTATAGTGCATAAAACGGAGGATATACTTGAGCTTATAAGTACTCAGGTGTATTTTTGGAGCTGGTTCATTGTCATTTTAGCTTTTGACTCATTTGTTTCCATATTTACACTGCAATCACTTTCTAGACTTTGCTATTTTTGTATTATATGTTGTAAATACTGTTGTCTTCTTTATTCATATTGTAAGAAGTATTTCAGGGATTATTTTTGGTCTAATATGGTATATGTGTTCATTGTTATTATCATTTATATTGTTTTTTGTTTTTATTTATAATTTATTGCACTTTTTTTTTATCTGATTGTCATTTGGGTTTGGACAGAGTCGGTCAACCCATTATGAGACACAGGCTGCGACCTAAGGCACCATCATCCGAGGGGCGCCATTTATGAAAGTTAAGAGGTGTTCTGTCTGGACACAGAGAGGGTTACCCTGCCCTTGCTTGTTGTACTCTGATAATACTGAGTGGGCACTGTAATCCCTTGGGCACTATTTATAAAAGTAAAAGTGCACACCTTCTGTACAGCAAGAGGCATGTAGTCCTTAAAGTCTGTATTATATAAACAAAAAGGATGTTTGTGCTACAGAATGGGTGTGTTTTGTGATCACTGAGGTGGAATCACACAGGTCATCAAACTCTAATAATAGTGACAACCTACTATAGATGACGAGGGGCCACATCCATCCAACCTACCAAGAGCTCAAAATGGGCTTCGACCGGCACTGGGTTTGGATGTTTTTGAGGCCTAGGAATCTTAATGAAGCTTTGTTTCGGCCTGTTTTTCAAAACTTTTTTATGCACCATTAGTAGTGTATCCTTTTGGTAATTAGAATTAAGGGTTCCCTTCAAATATATAATTAAATCATAATAATAATACTTTAAATGAAATGAAAAAAAGAAGCTAGCCTATTTAGCATGGATGAGATCAGTTACATAAAAAGGCAATATAAATCCATTTTTTTAGCTTTTGAAACCTTAAACAAAATTCAATATACTTTTGACTTTGCTTTTTCTACAAAGGAAACTTGTCAGCTCTGGAATAGTTTTAAGGCACTACTTACACTATGGTAATTATTATTACTTTTCTTAAAAGACTGTTAGTTGAATGCATTTTCAATTGACTGAAATACAGTTTCAATTCTGATTTGCTTTTGTGGTTTCAAAATAGCTTCTTTGGGTAGGTTATCTTGCGCAGAAATGTGAAATTGAAAAGAAGAATGTCTCCTACTTTTCCTAGTAGACTGTAATATTCTTCAAATTTGTGCAAAATTACACTGATTGCCCAGCAGGCTAACATACTGGAGTGGTGCAGAAAACCATTTTCTACATTTATTTTGTAATTCCAAATGTATCTATCAGGTATTTGAGTTTTAGTCTTTCATAAACCTCTGAATCATAGAAGATGTAGTCCACTGCATTAGTCCATTACATTAAATGACGCTGGTGTTACCTCCTGTATAAAGTAGAATTACATTTTCACTCCATTTTGAAATTTTATTAAATCTTTTGTAAGCTCACTCTCCTCATCTTCTTCATGTACAATTATTTTACTTGTAGTTATTCTTTCATAATTCAAAAGTTAGATCAGCCCTTTTTATCTATTTGACCTGCAACCAGATTGCCTCCTTTACTGTTTCCATCAGATGATTTTTCTTTGGAAGTATTTTCTTTGAAATATCAGTGAACTACATATAAAAATAATCTAGCACCACATAAATAGAGGGATTGTGATTTATGTTTGTACCGGCCATTCCTATAGGCAACAGACCTACAGGTATCACATGAAATACCTCTCTGAAGCCATGCATCACATTTTTCAAGTTTTAAACTGTAACTTACTTGTAAACAGTCATTAATTCCTCTTTGTAGTCCTTTACTCACAAGACAATGAACACTTATTGTGTTTACAAAATGTTTGGCCACTACCGATTAGCTATTGGATTATACTGAATGTAATGTTGATATTTCTCTTCCTATATTAACTACATCATCCATTTATCATCTGTAAACCACTAGTCCATCTGCCTCTAATGAGTACAGTTCTACCTGTTGTGCTTAAAAGATTTAAACTTTTTTGTAAGCTGCATTTATGCTTCCTTATTTCAAACTTTAAAAAACCTTAACACAAAGAAAGAAGTTTGAAGTAGGCACTTTAACAGGTATAGAACAGCATTATGGCAGAGGCTGTAGTTTACCTCAGGGTAGCCTTCCCTTAGACTTGGTTAACATTCTGCAAAATTCAGTCTCCTCATTCTTGGACTCCAAGTCTGATTCCTTTACTGGCTTGGCTCATTTGCAGTGTATGAATTGAACATAATTCCTAAAAAGAAAGGAATGTCTACAAAAACCAATCATGTTCTTTGGTACAGTAAAGAAACAGTATAAGTAGAACTGAGGTATCTTTAGAGGTTGCATGTCTTCTATGAAACATCACTACTTGAATTCAACTACTGTTGTCCTGTTGCTTTTCTTTCCTATTTTATTTCACACGAGGGTGAAAGTTTTTAGTTTGTGTTGACTGGAGCTGTTAGTTAGAGTGCTGGAGCCAACTGTTGAGGAACTTCTACCATATGTAGAAGTGCTAGGTATATGTAATAATGTGATTGCTGTTTTTCTTAAACACTGATCTGAAATTACCTTCATATTTAGTAGCCTAATTTCCATAAAGAATTATCACATTGTTTGCAGTCACTTCTCTATTTGCTCTTCTTGTCTAGAAAAAGATGAAAAACGACGAAAATGAGTGTTGACAACATAACCAAGCACCCATAAAATAACACCTCACAATGTGAATTTGTACATAAGTATAATGTGAACTAGTTGAGGCTGTTATGTCTTTATGAACTGTTCCTGTTTAGGACAACTTATAGTAAGAGAAGAGAAGAAATGCAAAAAAAATAATAAATCCTAGTGCTAAGTAGGTTAAAAAGAGCAAAGAGGGAGCATGAAAGAGAAAAAAAAAACTCTGTGAGGAACATCAACAACAAATCTACAGGACATGTCCCTTTAAATGTGTATAACACATCTAATTTAATACTTGATCTTGTTTCATCACCAGATAAACGATCCTCCTATATGGTAATGTGCCTGAGTCACACAGAGGAAAATACTCAGTTGCGTTTTTGAACTAAGAATCAATCTTGCTGCAAAAAAAACAAATCAATTGTTCTTCAATACATTTCTTAATTTTGGTGCAGTTATAGCAAAGTGGAACATCCTCAAACCCACGTATAACATGATCAAAAAACCTAATCCAGTCCATGCAGAATATGCATCCTTTGCAGCACTGGGTGCAAGGCAGGAAAACCCCTGACCAGAACATCATGCACATGTTCACACATAACCAATTTAAAATCACCAATTGGCCTAAAACACCCATTTTATACAGAGCATTTAATGGTCATTAACATTACCACAACCATTAGGGCACTTACAAGAACTTACAAGAACTTGCTCAGAACTAAATACAGAGAATGTACCAATGTGTGTGTTTTGCCCCAAAACTGAGTATTCAAAATAATGCTGTATAAATTGTTGAGATACTTGAAGTACATTTCCAAATGTTGAAAAGGTTGAAATGGAATTTATGAAATGGGTTTTTCTTATTTAGTTTTAAAGATTTATACAATATGGCATATAGGTATTTGATTATAACTTTAAGTCAAATATAAAGGATGAAACATCTGCTGGAATATATTTCACACCCCTAAAATTTAACAGATAATATACATAAAATTATTTTATCAGAGAGAGCCTGGTAATTCTCATTCCTAAAATTAATGGTTTATTTTATGTCATTTTGAATACCCTGTTATCTGTGTATCGAGTTATTCTATTGTGTGCCGTATATGCTTTCAGTTTCCTTCTTTCATACATTTATTGACTGCAAACTTCATGTTTTTTAATTTTCTTACATATTCTTCCTATGTGCAGTGTTGGTCCACAAAAATAAATACATTGGTTAAAACACTACAGATAACCAAATATGTATAATATTCAGGCATCACTCTAACTTAATGAGAAAATGGATGAACTGTGAAAATGCACTATAGAAAAATAAAAGTGTATGCTGTTTTAGCTACAGAAAAATATTTGAGAATGTTCTTAGATGGCAGTGCTCTGGAAAAGATTTACAAGGATTAAAAGAGGATGTAGTAGTTGGGGGCGGGGGGTATTGTCTTAGTAAGGCTTACACATATTCATGAATTTATAACACATATGAGACATTGTACAACATATATTGTTCAAATTAAATTAACTAATTTTTAATATCAACACAATCACCATATTAAATTGTGTAAAAGGTATATGGCAAAAGTGTTAAACTTATAATCTCAATACTGCAGATCCATTTAAAAACACCACATCATTTTGTGACCTTGATCGAGTCACTTAACAGGCCTGTGTGAGCATTGATAATATGGAAACTTCTGTAACATACACAATGCCTTGAGATGGCACCATGGAGAAAAGCTATATTAAGTAAGCTGCATATTAGAGTGATAATCCAATTTAAAAAAATAAATACATTCATTTATTTTCTGATCTGGCTTAGTACAATACAAGGTTGCTTGGAGCTAAAGGCAATCCGCAAAGCTTTGAATTCAAAACCAAAGCCAACCATAGATGACACAGCCATCCATCACAGGACACTGTTATAGATATGCTATTTTAAATTTAGTAATTCATTTAATGTACATGTCTTTTGGATGTGGCAGAAAGTTGGACAAACTCAAAAAGACATTGGGAGATTTTCCTGATTCCACACAAACAGTGGCTTATCTGACAGCTGAACCCTGGCCCTCTGTAAAGCAGCAATGCTAACCACTATTCCCCCATATTCCTTTTAACATAAATATTATGGTTAAATAATAAATAAAACTATGATTGTGATTTTCAATGCTGTTATTTTATGACTTTAATGGAGTTGATTAGTGATCTGAATAAAGGGAGGGAATAGGAATAGTCAAATGATAGCAGGCCATTTTAACTAGATAATCACATAAAATATTTTTATTTGATTGTAAAAAAGGACAAAAACACTTCATGATCAGGTATTTTGTTTTAATTTGTAGAAAATAAGAACTGAATTATAGTGACAAAAACAGCAAAATTATTAGTCAAAGGTTTAAGCACCTCCATATCTGTTTTAAAATTATCTCTAGAAAAAGTTTAAACAACATTTCAGACCTTTATTTTCAGTTAAAATTTGAATGCTAAAAGAATCTAGTAGTAAATGAGGATCTAGGGTCTACATGGTAAAAGCAAACATCTTCAAGATCAGTGAGAAAGGGTTATAGTAAGGTGTAGAAAATACACACAGTGAACATTTAATTTTATGTCTTTACTATTAGATTTTGTTTTGTTTTATGTATTTGTGACTTTGCAACAGATGGTGCCCATGGTGACACTTTTTATTGTCTTTTTGGCATCAAGATTTCTGGCAGCTTTGGGACACATTTGTGGTCTATGTTGCATTCACAATCTGCTACAAAAACGAGTTAACAAATATCGTCAGACCTTTGAGATTAAACCTATATTTTTGAGCATATGACTTTGATTTCCAAGTTAGACTGACTGTAGTGGCCTTTTGCTCTTTACAACATAAAAAAACAGTATAATATTACTACATTTTTAAACCTGTTTATTCAATATGAAAACTGAAATTACTGATTGAATGAAAATTGTTTTTCTTAAATGAATTTTTCCCCGTGTGCATTAGGTACCAGTTTGAACATATTTACTCAATAACTGTAGAAGGTAAATTGCCCAGTCAATGTTTTGTGCATAAACTGTGGAACTGCTGTGGAAAAAAAAAGAAAATGAGAGGAGAGAAAAAAATTTAAGGAGTTATATTACTGCCAAATCAAGTCCAGGATTATTGCCTCCCAAAAAAGGAATATTTTACCTGATTGCCCAAAGAAGGCTAATTAGACCTATGTAGGATCCACATTCCCTTTTTGACTTGTTTGACATGTATTTTCAACAGTTATGGGAGACCTTTGTTGTTGATTTATGCTAGTGTACATATCTTCCACTGTTCGCACTTTTTTACTTCTGACTAGTGACGATCAGCTTTGAAAGGCTGTGTCAATGTTGCACTTGTTAATGATGCCTATATAATTTATTTGAAGTATTTTCTCCATACTAAAAAGTTAAACTTGCCTTGTTTGAATTGGAATGAGTGGACAACTTCTCAAAAGATTATTGCGAGTCTCAGTATTGCTGGGAGACCAAGGACATTTTGCCAGAGAATACGGTAGTTAAAAGGAACGAGCAAGAATTCAGAGCAATGCCGAACAAACAAATCAAGTAGGGGAAACCGTTGAGCGGAAAACAAACGGTGGGTCAAGAAAGCACAAGAACCAAGCGCCATCTAACTGCCCGATTTTTGAACCTAATTCGCCTCTAAGTGAAGAGCAAAAGGTTTGTTTGATACACCAGGGAATACTAAATATTACCAACGCAACCGTATTTTATCTGGAGGAAATTGGCAAGAGTCCACCAAAGACCAAAGTACCGAGGCGCCACTGTAGTTGTGAGATGATCGATGTGACGCTCCAGTAGCATTTCCATAAATTCATTTACAGATGAAGTAACTGAACATGAAGCAAAATTCAAATTAAATAAACACAAATTATAACATAGAGAATATATCCATATGATGTGTGCAGCTCAATTGAGCGGATGGCTAACAATCCTTGTCTTGATGCTCATCGTGCTGGACATTGATAGTGTACCTGCCTTCCCACCGAATTCAAAGTATCTTCCACATGCAACATATACAGTAAGGTCTTGTGGAGTTTTCATAACATCTTTTATACGTCATCGACGTTTCAACTCTGTATACTAATGAGTAAGTGATTACTGCTTGGAAAACTTTAAGGGTCATTTAGATTTCTACATCGTGATCCTTGAACAATGTTTTCTTTAGGTGACTGTGGTAATCTGCCTGCTAGGCATTACCATTTTTAAAGAGGAAAAAATGTGGCAAGAATAGTGTAAGGATAACTTTCACGTAATAAAAAGAGAAGCACTTATCTGTCTAAATTATTGACGTGTGAAGTGCATTTCTGCGAGGGTTTTAACTTTGCCTTCGGTAGTTAAGCGTGGTGGAATGCTGAACGCTGAACACAGCTCGGTAGTGCCTCCAGGTCAGGCCTGCCGGGGGACGCTGTGCATACCCCGTCATAAATGTGAGTGTCTTCCTAGCCCCTGCCGTGGATAAAGAAAAAATGCGGAACGTTTTAGTTTAGTTAATTTCATTTATGTATGCATACGTTAGTCTGAGAAGGGGATTCCCAAAAGAAAGTCTTAAGGTAAGGTTAGAAAGAAAAAGCATCTTACTTTCGTAGAACGTATCGGCTTGTCTGAAGAAAGCACGTCGAGATGCGCTCACACGAGGCCACTTGCCTATCTTAATGCCTGCCTTGCAGGGATTGTGTGTAGCACCTCTGCAGAATGCACTTGCTTCAGTCGCGATTGGTGTAAGGGAGCAGCGTGTCGCAGGATTGACTGTAAGATTTGTTACCCAAGTATAACGGGCACTTCTTGCCTCTAGGGGCTTTTAGACTCGGTGGTGTGGATAGTGAGCTTAATATAACAATTTCTTTTAGTATACCAAACAGTGGCGTATGCCTTACTTGTGTATATTTTCTTTGCATTGAAGTATAGAAATCTTCTAGTTATATTGTTTTGGTGGAGGTATCTCTATATATAATCTTCATTTGGATCTTGATCTTTGTTTGTCCGCTAATGAATTAGAAGAAGAAGCACAAGATGGCAGTAGAGACACAGCTAAAACATAGGCATTACATTAAGAATCTCCTCCAGGCTTATACTACTGAAGACTGTAGTATGCCAGTCACACCTCAAAACACAGACATTCAAACTAAACAAATTTTTGTGCTTTAAATTAACTAAAGAGATTTTCATTTAGATCTTGATCTTTGTTTGTCCGCGAATTCCATGCATGCATAGACCACCTTCCAGTTTAGTACGTTGTTGTTACTCACGGATGTCAACAATGTGCCGGAATAATGAAAGGGGTGGTGGACAGTGTTACGCTGGTTAGCTCCTGAGGCCTGGTTAGAGAATGAGATTGCCGAAGATAAAAGGTACGTGCCTATGTAACATATGACTGAAAGAAAGACAGTGGGTAAAATGAATTACAACGTAACAGCACGTTCCGGAAATTATTATTGTTACGTTGTAGCCGGCGAGTGCTGCGCGTCTCACAGTTGTACCGTGGCTTGCTCACATGTCAGTGAAGTGATCCCTATTTATGCTTTAAAGAGTCTGGATACCTATGTGTCCCCCTTTTATAACCATTGCTCCGTGTATATTGCCTTACTCTTTGGAATGCCACAAAGCAACCTGCGAGATCAGAGAAAGGTTGAGAAGAGATCGTGAGAGGAAATGACAGCGTCGTGAAAACGAGACGGACTGTGAACGGACAGAAGCAGAAATGCTCCTACACCACCACATAATTACGATTTGGACAGTGATTCCGAGTAGGCCGTTCCTATCGAATCAATATCCAAGGGTTTTCTTTTGTAATTTTGTTTCCCTTATAAAAAACCATAATGCTGTGTGACGAAGGGCCCAGTTCACAACTGGCAGCTGCGTTTAAACAGGGAGCCTTTCACAGACAACTTTAACACGCGCAACGTAGTTGGGCACACATGGCTAGTTTATATAAATTTTAGGTTTGCGGTGTACTTTGTTTTTCTAGTATATACACTTTTTTCCATTCTTGTAAATAGCTTTTGGGTCATTGCTGTGTGCAATTTCTTCTTGATTGTTTTCTTTCTTTAGGAAGACTACCGTTTTGTATATATACATTTTTGTGTTTATTTTTCATTTTGGGACTGGCAATATTCACTGTAAATTTCATTCAGTATTTTTTTATTGGGACACTATTTTTTGTGTTTGTGCACCTGTAAGTATAACCTGCCTTTGTTTTTGGAAAGTACCACTTTTTTGTGTCTGTGTCTGCATGTCTGACTTCTCTTAAGTCTGATCCCAGTCGGTCCTGAACTACAAGATGCCCACTATGTAGTCTGGAACCACCCTTGATGCTACATGGGTTGTATCAGTGACCAAATTCTGGGTTTGCACCCTTGAGCAAATTCATCCTTTGAAGAATTTGAGCAGGTTTCCCCCACTCTGCCCAAAGAAATCATACTATAGCACATCGTTAAACATTACTGCAAACCTGTAGAGGAGCATCCAAGTTCATTTGACCTTGACTTCTCTTTACAATGCAGAGTTCAAAATGGAAAAGAGCTAACAGTGAAGATCTTCCCTATGGTACATATATTCTAGGAGCAGAAAGAGGTGTAATCAGGGAGCAAATGATGTCTGTAGAAGTTGGGTTCTGGATACCAGACAGGATGTTACCATTTGGTGCTGGAAGAGACATCATCAGTGGCTGGATCAGAGGTGATGGTGCTGCTGGCAGGTATGGTCTTCACTTGGTCTGAAGAGGGACAAAAGGAGAGAAGATTAGATGATAGCACCAATCCCTGGTCCAGCTGAGAAATGATACTATTTGAGCCTGTAAACTGTCTCCCAAGCACATGTTTGTAATGTACACTCTATATCTTTGTTGCTTTCTTCTTGTTTGTTTTTATTTCTGTTTTTCTTTTATCTGGATAATCATTTTTCAGTCTTTTTGTCAACTTAAATAGATCATGTTGATTTTGCTTTGGTTACTTACTTTGGAGTTGACCTTTGTGTTTTTGACTATTTGGTTCAATATATATTTTTCATTTGTTTTAATTTTTGTTATTGTTTTAAATTTGATTTTTTATTAGTTTTGAATACATACACATGCTTAATAACTGGTTATCTCTGAACATTTTTCAGATATCTAGGGACATATATGAAAGCAAACCGGGTAAGGGGGGATTCAAACCTTACAACCTGGATCATTTTGCAGATCTCTAATTGGATGAAAATTAGCAACATCCAATATAGGTGCTGGTGTCCATGTGGCATTTTTCTTATTGCTGAAGCCCTGGCAGTGCCGCAAAACATTTTCAGTTTAACTTCCCTGTCTGATCAGCTCATTTATCTCACCTTATATAGCTATACTTGAGTATGGTCCTGTTCCATAAAAGCGACTTTACATCTTTTACATGGGATGCATAAATCTAAGTCCTGTCTCCCAGACAAACTGATGTTGCCTTTATGAAACTCATAAAACCAAATCCTGTCTCCCCTAAGTTGCTTTTTGCCCAGAGCTCATGCATCTAAAATCCTGTCGGCAAAGGAGCTTATAAATGTAAATCATGCTTTTGACATCAGAAGTAGAAGGCTATAGAGAATCATGCTTGTGTTATTGTAAAAGACCTTAAGTTACAGTTTAAGTCACAATTTTGCAAGAAGAGCTCTGCTTCATCCTGAAAAAGTTCAGCTTCTTCTTTCCACACCTATGCCTACTTCAGCATTTGCCACATCTGCTAATAAAATACATGTGACATATACAACTGACTCAATAACCCAATAAAGGAATTTTTAAACAGAAAAAGAAAATTAAACCCAAAAGGCTTATAGAGGAAGTACTAATCCCATTGGAGACCACTGAGCATCACACAGAGGGATGTAACTGACAGTCTGATCACAGATGTCTCAAACTCAGAACCTAGCAGGCCAGTGTACACTCTTTATAGCTATTAATGGATTATGTTATTTATTTGCAAGACATAAGCTTATATTCTACATTAATTGGGGAAGATCACCAGAATGTTTAATGAACTTGAACTCTGTCATTATTTTGTATTTTCTATGTTTTTTCATTTTAAAATTTTCTTTAATAAGTGGTACTGTTAGTTTGTGTGTTGGACCATTTATTGGATTCTGAACAGTAGTTCTAATGTTTGCAATATGCTGATTGTTTGAATGAGAAATGCCTATTACTACATGCATTACAAAATACATTCCATTAGACATCACATTGTAAACATTAATGCTAAATATATCCAAAAGTCTATTTGACTAAATGATATACTGTTTGATGAAGTGTCAGGATTTGGTGACCAATGAATAAATCTCCATACTTCCCTATTACTAACTTGAACTCCCTAATTCAGTGGTGATATTACCACACATATTTGACCACCCTAAGCCACTCTCACCTTGGAGTACTGCACCCTCCACCCATCCTTCTGCTGATACCAGCATAGGAGTGACATCCTCACCCACAATTACAGCAGCCCAGGTGAGCAGAGAGTTAAGCAGACTTCATGCCAGCAAAGCAGCGGGTCTAGATGGAGTATCACCACAACTGCTGAAGGCCTGTGCATTGGAGCTGGGGAGTCATCTACAGCGCATCTTTAACCTGAGCCTGGAACAGGGGAGAGTCCTGAGGCTTTGGAAAACATCTTGTATCACCCCAGTCCCAAAGGTATCACATCCTAGTGAGCTGAATGACTTCCGGCCTGTCGCTCTGACGTCACATGTGATGAAGACCATGGAGCGGCTGCTGATTCACCACCAGAGGCCACAGGTCTGCCATGCCCTAGACCCTCTGCAGTTTGCATACCAGGAGAAGGTGGGAGCAGAGGATGCCATCATCTATATGCTACACCGATCCCTCTCTCATTTGGACAAAAATTATGTTTCTGGACTTCTCTAGCACATTCAACACCATCCAAGTTCTGCTCCTTAGGGACAAGCTGACAGAGATGGGAGTAGATTCATACCTGGTGGCATGGATCGTGGACTATCTTACAGACAGACATCAGTATGTGCGTCTTGGGAACTGCAGATCTGACATTGTGGTCAGCAACGCAGGAGCGCCGCAGGGAACTGTACTTTCTCCGGTCCTGTTCAGCCTATATAGATCAGACTTCCAATACAACTCGGAGTCCTGCCACGTGCAAAAGTTCGCTGACGACACTGCTATCGTGGGTTGCATCAGGAGTGGGCAGGAGGAGGAGTATAGGAACCTAATCAAGGACTTTGTTAAATGGTGTGACTCAAACCACTTACACCTAAACACCAGCAAAACCAAGGAACTGGTGGTGGTTTTTAGGAGACCCAAGCCCCTCATGGACCCCGTGATCATCGGAGGTGACTGTGTGCAGAGGGTGCAGACCTATAAATACCTGGAAGTGCAGCTGGATGATAAATTGGACTGGACTGCCAATACTGATGCTCTGTGTAAGAAAGGACAGAGCCGACTATACTTCCTTAGAAGACTGACATCCTTCAACATCTGCAATAAGATGCTGCAGATGTTCTATCAGACAGTTGTGGCGAGTGCCCTCTTCTACGCGGTGGTGTGCTGGGGAGGCAGCATTAAGAAGAGGGATGCCTCACGCCTGGACAAACTGGTGAGAAAGGCAGGCTCTATTGTAAACATGGAGCTGGACAATTTCACATCCGTGGCAGAGCGACGGACGCTCAGCAGGCTCCTATCAATTATGGAGAATTCACTGCATCCACTAAACAGTATTACCTCCAGACAGAGGAGCAGCTTCAGCGACAGACTGCTGTCACTGTCCTGCTCCACTGACAGATTGAGGAGATCGTTCCTCCCCCACACTATGCGACTCTTAAGTTTCACCTGGGGAGGTAAACGTTAACATTATTCAAAGTTATTGTCTGTTTTTACCTGCATTTTTATTACTCTTTAATTTAATATTGTTCTTGTATCAGTATGCTGCTGCTGGAGTATGTGAATTTCCCCTTGGGATGAATAAAGTATTATCTATGAATAAAGTATTATCTATCTATCTATCTATCTATCTATCTATCTATCTATCTATC
>JANRMT010062808.1:21532503-21576915 GCA_026402145.1 Polypterus bichir lapradei | reverse complement strand
TATCTATCTATCTATCTATCTATCTATCTATCTATCTATCTATCTATCTATCTATCTATCTATCTATCTATCTATCTATCTATCTATCTATCTATCTATCTATCTATCTATCTATCTATCTATCTATCTATCTATCTATCTATCTATCTATCTATCTATCTATCTATCTATCTATCTATCTATCTATCTATCTATCTATCTATCTATCTATCCCTTCTCCTTTTCTGGCATTTCTGTTTAGCCATTGGTACAGTTTAGCTCTCCATCATTTTTATTTAGCCCGTTTGCATTACTGTAACTCAGAAAATTTCACTGCTGGCCAAGTCTGTTTGCTGTGGATCTTGTATTTTTTGTAATGCGCCTTGTGTTAGCTGAGGGCAAATTGACAAAAACTAAGCTGATAATCTACTATGAAATATTGAAGTCTAAAACAACTGAATTTAACAATGCAGTCCACCTTGAGAGGCAGTCCTATTTCTCCAGAATTATAAATGATAATGCTGGTAATCCAAGAGTTTTATTCTCAGCTATTGATAGTCTTCAAAACCCAACTCAATCAATGGAATGCATCCTAAAAACTACTAGTGAAACTTGTGAGGCTTTTTTAATATGTTTAAACACAAAATAAATGATATTAGAAAAAATATAGTGTATCTCCCCAACAGTAAGCATTAAATTCTTTCACTGAAATAGATCTAACCAGACTACGTAGAATAATTTCTCAACTGAAACCTTCCACCTGCATCCTTGACCCAGTACCAATAGGCTCTTTCAAAGAAGTCTCCAGCATGCTATTTGATAGTCTACTTGACATAGGGAACTCATCAAGATACGGGGGTCTTCTCTGACTGTCTTGACTGCTGTTTTTAACAAATTTAGGCCAATTTCTAACCTGCCTTTCTTAAGTAAAATTCTAGAAAAGGTATTTATTAAACTGCTAAATGATTATTTGATTAAACATTCTATTCTTGATAAGTTTCAGTGATATATTAGAACAAATCATTATACTGAAACTGTTAATGTGGACAGAGGCCAAATACAGTATCTGTTCTTGTTTTCTTAGAATTCAGTGCAGCCTTTGACATCATAGACCACAGTATTCTTTTAAATTGCCTTAAAAAATGGGTGGACCTCTCCGGCAGTGTCTAAAATTGAATTCAGTCTTATTTAACAGGTAGAAATTCTTTGTTAGTTGTAGTAATTATACTTCAGAGGTCCTTGATATTGTATGTGGTGTACCACAAGGATTTATTCTGTGTCCACTGATTTTTTCAATCCATATGCTTCCATTAGGTCAGATTATCTCAAAGCACAAGGTGAGCTACCACAGCTATGCAGATGACACACAGCTGTATTTATCGATAGCACCTGATAACCCTGACGCTCTCGGCTGTCTGATCCAATGTGTTAGCAGTATTTCTGACTGGATGAGTAGTAACTTTCTCAACCTAAACAAGGAGACATCAGAAATCTTAGTGATTGGCAAACATGGATAAGTGAGGGTAATAGAAATAAACTTGATACCTTAGGATTAAAAGTCGGTTTAAGGGTAATTATTGACTCTGACCTAAACTTTAAATTGCAGATTAACCAGATTACGACGACTGCTTTATTCACTTAAGGAATATGGCAAAAGTTAGACATTTTATTAATTTAAAAGAATCTGAAAAATGAGTTCACACTGTTGTTTTTAGTCAACTAGATTACTGTAATGTCCTCCTAACAGGACTACCTAAGAAAGATATTGATTGGTTGCAATTACTGCAGAATGTAGCAGCCAGAATCTTAACTAGGATAAGAAAATTTGAGCACATCTCATCAGTTTTAGTGACGTTACATTGGATACCCTTGTCATTCAAAATTGACTTTAAAATACTACCAATGGTTTTTAAAGCTTTAAATAGTCTTGCCTCTTCCTATATTTTGGAATGCCTATCCCACTACATTACAAGTCATAATCTTAAATCCTTTGAATGGTGGTCTGCTAATAATTTCAAGAAACTTAACAGAAGTAGTGAGGTGACCTTTTGCTGTTATTCACTTAAAGTCTGGAATACTTTGCCAATAGAAATTCACCTGGCTAATACTATGGAACATTTTTAAAAAACTGCTAAAAACCCATTATTTTAATTTGGCTTTTTCATATTTACATTTTAATCTCTACTGTTCTCTGCTCTCTTTTCTGGTTCTTCTGCGGTGGTGATCTGCGTTCCACCACCTGATCTAGGCACCATCTCACTGTGTTGATGGATTAAACGTGGGTGTCCCAACTGTCTACAAGACCAACAACATTAATTACTATCATGTGAAGCCTGAAAACTAAGAGGACTGATTTAAAAATATTTATGCTAGATAGAATTCCCAGTGGGGGCTAGGAAGTCTTTTTGACCTTGGAACCCCTGTAGATTTTGTTTTTTCTTCAGCCTGAATGGAGTTTTTTGTCTGTTTGTTTATTTTGTCTTCCCAGCCATTTGACCTTACCTTTTTTGTTACTTATTCTTAAATAATATTGCCTAATCTGATTTGTTTTTCTTTTCATATAACTTTCTCTTTGTCATCTTGTAAAGCACTTGTCTACATTGTTTGTATGAAAATGTGATATATAAATAAATGTTGTTGTTGTGCTCTCTGATTAGAACCTCATCTACAGCTTGTTTCTGCCTTGGATCCAGTGCTGTATGAATTTACTGAAACTCTTTGGATAAAAAAAGTGAATGGAATTATGGTTTTATGAAAACAGCATGAAATAAATAGTTAAAAACATAACATGGTCTTTTAGAAAAATAGAATGAGAATATGGCCAGTGCTATAATTACTATTGTACCGGTGTCTTTCATTTTGTGAGAAAAGCTGCAATTATAATACTGGGAGTGTTAAAATACAAAACAATAATTCTTTTTGTGCTTTTGTGGACCTTTGTCTTTCAAAGCATATATTTATTTAGCTGTGTACTCAGTATACACACTTTATAAAACTGTTGCATGCAGAAGTTTGTGTATGTATATAGAACAAAAAAGTGGAATTGGTTTTATATAGAAATATAGAAAATAAAAACCTATTATTATTGGAATTGTGTAAACCGTACTAAATTGATAATAATGCTTCATCAAGTCATATGACCCTATATAACAGCTGTTCTTAGTGATATCTTACTTTACAATTGAAGTAAATGTAATAAAAATGAAAAAACAGTCTGATCTGGTAAGCAAGTCTGGAAAGTAAGTATAAACTGGCCTTGCAGATGTACAGAAAGTAGAAACTATTAAGAATTAAAAAAAAAAAACTACACAATAATTAATCTCTTTCTTGACACAACAGTTAGACCTTTCTATTTGCAGTTACATACAATTACTTCTAAGCTAAACCTATACTGCATACAGGAACACATAAAATAATACATTTTCCATACCTGCGTTTACAGTATAAACATGCAAGTGTCTCTGAAAATACTATTGAGAATGAGGTGCATAAAGAATAAAAACGAATTTGACATTGTGAAAGGTTTAGTTTGTACTAAGACACAGAATGGAAAAAAGGGAGCACCACACATTTAACATAAGGCTTTAGAATGAATGTTATACTGGCAATGCAATTTTCACCCACCCACAGTATAGCACAACAGAAGCTTTTAAAGCTAAATGAGTGCCTCTTTACATTTATCAGGTCAGTACTTGCTTTCAGTCCTCAAAACATTACGGAGTAGCACAGGGGTTGTGAGAGTGAATCTTGTAGGGGAAAGAACTTTAAAGTTGACTGTGATGCCCTCATATCCACAGCCCAACATAATTGACCTTGGGCATCTAGTAGTTTATGTGCCAAGTATCAGTGGTAGAGAAAAATCATACACAGCAAAACAATATAGAAGTGAATAAACAGTTCTTTATTTACAAGTAAATTCTATACAAAAAATAAAATAAAAAAATCTGCGTTGTGTCATCAATTAATAAAATAAAATACAGAGTCCTGTTGACATGATCAAAACAAATAGCAAAAAATAAAAAATATTTACAAAAACAATCAAATCATTTTCTTCCTCCTACTTCCAGACAATCAAAAAAAAAGGATTATGCCTGTACTATATAAACCAGAGGAAAATGAGCAAACAGCTCAACAAACCACCTCACTAATTGTGTTCTAGAGCGTTCTCTTTACATTTTGCTGCTCCCTTCCTGGCACCGACCTGTAGAAAAACATCTTTGTAGCTTCTCACCCTGGATTTATACAGCCGCGGGACTGTCGTAACCAATCCCCTTTGCTGCTTCAGCTCCCTCAAATGAGAGCTCATGTTGTAACACCGACCATGTGCCACATGTTCTGAAACTCTCCACCTAAATTAGTTCCCACTTGCGTGCACCCATCTACAGATAGATGAGCCTTGCTTTCTTTGTCTCTGTCCCTGATAAGGATACTCATGTAGCATCTTTCCTGGGAACTCTTACGGCTTTCCTTCTTTCTTGTAATGAACTATACTTTTCTCACAGCAAAAACTCCATATGAGATGTCCTTATATTATTTCCCTTGTGTCTGTCCATGCTCGATATAAACAATGGTTGCCACAATTACTGTATTCCTCCACAACAATAGCAAGGAATCCGTGTTCCTGGCAGAGTGTACGTCTTAGGCTTTTCTTCAAGTCTTCAATTCTTCGATGTGACCACTTATCGACTGTGGTATTTGATCGTTTATTCAGTGCATACTTTGTTACTGACTGAAACTGCATTATGACACTACTATTTTACACCACTATTTTCCTTCACTTCAACATAAGCTTCTCAAAAAAATTAAAAGGCACACACAGCCTAGCTGAGACCAACAGAAACTGTCTCACCGGCCAACATACTCACACGAACGCACAGAAGCAGAAGCATGTACATCATTCCAGTCCAACCAGCATAGACAAGATGCCTTAAAACAGGGGTGCCCAATACGTCGATCGCGATCGACTGGTAGATCGGATAGGTAGTGCAGGTAGATCGCGTTGCATTAAAAAAAATAGTTTATGCCTACATTTTGTAACATTTATTACTAAAATATGAAAAAGTTTCTGTTTTAACAATGTGTTTACACAGATTACTGTAGAAACGGAACACACATGAAATGCGTGTGTTCCAAATAACAATCTATTATTTCCACTCTAAAACTCCACTTCACTCCTAGATAATAAATCAAGGCATGAGCTGGGAGAAGTTTGTGCACATTCTAAGTCGGTGGGGGGATGGAATAGCCGGCTGCTTGCAGCTTGTCTTTATCGGCACATTTAGAAGACAAAAGACGCTGACGGAGAGGTGCGAACGGTTTTAAGGTGGGTCGGATCTACAAGTTTTTTCGTAGACTCTTTTAATTCTAGTGTTAAACATTAGTCTATATATCCTCCCTATTGACATTGACATACAGGGTGGCCAGTCTGAGATCTCTTTTCTTCTAACACACTGGTCATCCCGCAAGCATGATCAAACGCACGCACTACTGCAAAACTCTGACTGTGATCTAGTTAGCCTTTCAATTTATATCGACTAAAGAAGGGATTTAATAAAAAAATTTGTTTGGGGAGGGTATGGGCTGGATGTGGAATTGAAAGATGATTTTTTTCTCACAATGTCACAATCGAAGTGCGTTTGTCTGATCTGTCAATCCATCATTGCTATTCCAAAGAAGGAAAATGTGGAAAGGCACTTTCGAACTGTTCATAAAAACTATGAAACTGACTTCCTTCCAAAAAACGATCTGAGAAAGAGAAAGAAGAGGGAACTAAAATCGCAGTTAATCGGACAGCCATCATTTTTCACTCGGCTGAATTCAAAAGCAAAGGCAGACACACCGAAGCATTGTTCCAGGTGAGTCACTCAATCATTAAGCATAAGAAGTCCTTCCAAGATGGAGAGATGATAAAAGAGGCCTTCATTGAGACAGATGGCTAGGGAGAAATTCCTGCTGAGATTTCAAGACCCCTGGCCGGAGAAAAAGGACTTTCTCCTTGTCATTAAACATGCAGAATGCCGCTAGACTTGGCATTTTTTTTTCCAAGCTGACCAACATGTTGAATGAGCTTAATTTACAGCTGCAAGGAAAAGAGAACTCCATGGTCAATATGATTTCAAATGAAAAATGCAAAATGCAAAGCTGCAGCGCCTTGATTTGGGGAACGTCCAAAACCTCGTGTCAGAGCTGGTGACGCAATGGAAGGCGTGTGCGCAACTTGATAGCATACGCTACACAGAGCAGATTGAAAATTGCCTGTCAGACTTTGACAGATGGTTTCAAGACTCAGCTTTACTTGAGCCAGTCGCTACATTTAAGTGGTATCCATTTAGGGAAGATGTTGAGGGTGATTCACCCGCATCAAAAATTGCAACACTGTTTCACCTAAAACTCCTCTACAGTGGAGGATGAGATTTTGACAGTACAGGATGACATTCAATTGAAGTATGGGGCTCATGGACAATTTTGGAACTTACTCACAGAGGAAAAGTACCCAAACATGAGGAAACGTGCAACCTCTTTGACTGCATTATTCGGCTCTACTTATTTATGCAAGTCACCCTTTTCCCACATGAAGATTATTAAATCCAAATACTGTAGTGACCATAAATGTATTGAATTGTTATTGTGTCATAAATGTTATTAAGCTATGCAAGGTACGACAACATATATTGTATGTATAAAGTATACTTAGTATATATATCCTGTAACAGGCTGCCTGCTACCTCACCAATAACACAGTCAAAAGCTTGATAGTCTAAGGACTGGTCATTTAACATGTGTAAAAAGGTGCTATATATGCGCACAACCCGACATAGATTGGACACGGGAGGCACACATGTAAAATAAATAAACATTTATTTTTATTCAGCTGGTGGGCCATCTTCCCCGTGTCCCCCAGCCACAACACAGTCCCAAGCACAATACACCAATGCAAAAACGCTCTTTCTCTGCACCACCACTCTTCTCAGGCAACCTTGTCCTCCTCCACCCGACTCTGGCCACTGAGTGGTTTTATTTATTGGCCACCCGGAAGTGCTCCAGGTACTTGATTGCCGACATCTGGCTGCACTTCTGGGTGTGGCAAAACCAATGCCCAGAAGGGTCCAGCAGCTCCTGCTGCAGCACCCCCTGGCGGCACCTGCAGAACCCAACAGGGCTGCACAGCACTCCAACCCCCATGAAGTCCTGGGAGAGTCTGAGGCACCACTGCAACCCAGGGAGGCTGCCATCTAGCGTCCGGGGGAGATATTGTGTTTCCCATGCCCTGGAACATATGCAGCAGGGGCGTCCCGGCCATCCGTCACAAATGATTAGACTAAAGTTTGCTTTTTGCCCCTGAAGAGTAACAGTAGTGAAGGGAAACGCTGTTGGTGAAATTAAGTGACTCACAAAGTCCCCTGGTGTGGCATTTTTATAGGACTATGCAATAAACAGCATACTGCTGAGAATCTGTTGGTTCAACAAATAATTGTATTATTTTTTATATGTGCTTTCTAGAAAGCTTGTCTCACAGTAATTAAAATAAGAATTTAACATTTTAATTAAATGAACTTATATCCTTTTTTGTATAATAAAGCAAAAAATAAAACCTTTGGCATCTAAAGGTCACTGGTGATTAATTTTGAGTACATGACATGCTTAAACACTGCACAAAAACTGACAAAATAAATCTAAGAAAAGATTTCAATACTATGACTGCATCTAAATAATAATGGGACTCAACACATTCCTTTTATGATATCCTCAGGCAAGATGCACAAGCAAATGTAACAAAGTATCTTGTCTCAGACTTTTTTTCTTGCAATATTATAGAGAAGATTTCACTATGCTTGAAACATTAATGGATATAGTCGACATCACCTGCTGGTTGTATTCCGTCTGTATTTATAGTATGTAGGAAACCAAACTGGTCTTAGTATGACAGTTTAATATTTTAAATGAAACATCTCATATGGAGTTTTTACATTAAAGTATTATAAAGTTGAGTGTTTAATTATTTTGATTACTCATTTTGATAACTTAAAACACAATTGCATTTAATATGCAGCTGCACAACAGTGTAGTTTTGCTATTTCTAAAAATACATTTGGAAGTGGCCAAAATACTCAATTAAAAAAAGCCGTAAATTGTAATATATAATATTTACTCTAAAATTATAACTGAGACAGAGCCAGTTAATAAATATAGAAATGTGCTCTCTTTAATATTTATTATAAAAGTGAATTTAATAAGAATAGTTTGTTATACTTGAATTTTACTATATATTGCATGTGCTTGTCTAAAATGTTTAAAAATGTTGGCACACATTAAACATTTAAAAACCCAATAACACGTACATCAATTTGGTCAATATTACCTCAGATTCTATTTACATATAGCCCCTTTTTTAGAGGACTTACCCCATTTATATTTACAAGCAGAAAATTGCATGTGTATTAAAATATTCACAAAACATTCAGCCAATTTCCCAGAAACATGTCCTTGAAGTTCTGAAGGAATTCAGAGCACTCAAATGAAACAAAAGTGCAATATAGAAAAAGATGTCGAAAAGTGACCTGTTATTCAAGCATTCATTATCTGAACCCACTTACTCTAATAGAGCATCATGAATACTATATTGATGAAAAAGTAGACTAATTTTTCAAAATCATTAAAAGACAATGCTCCAGTCTACCTTGAGCTGCAGGAAATATCTTTGCCAACAAAATTAATTTTTTCAAACATCCATCTCTGAAAAATGCAGAATTCTGGAGAATTTCCATTGCACACAAAAATGTACTGTATGCTGTAGTAATCACTTTGTATAAGACAGTCACAACATCAGGAAAATGTTTTATAGTGAGGCACACAAAAAATATATGCGTTCAGGAGGCAGACAAAAAGCCTAAAGGTGAGTGAAACATCGCGAGGTGTTGTCACTTGGTACTATCCTAAATCTCTCGTTCTTCTCAGCAGGAAAACCAAGGAGAAATAAAAGCCTACTTCCGGGTTCCAAAATGGCCACCGGGACATCACTTCCGGCAACCCCTGATGACATAATTTCCGGTTTCTCGTTAAATGATGTTGCTTCCGTCCTACAGTATCGACGTCACTTCCAGCCAACCATTTCCTGTTTCCTTGTTTAGTTACTGTATAAAAACGCCATTTTGTTATTGTATTATTATCAACTGCTTTATACATTTTGCTTTTGATCACCAAGCATTTTTCTTTTGTGGTTTTTTCCTTGTCCTTTGGACAATATACGGGGATGGTCCCCAAAAATTTGTTTGTGACGCTTCTTGTTATTTTTGAAAGAAGATCTATCACAATATATATATATATATTTTTTTTTTTACAACCTTTTACATTTAGTATTTCTTTTAGCATGATGTCACCTCACCCATGCTTGCTTAAATGCACAGTCATAGGATACCAAGTGGTGTTGTGGTGTACTTTTGTCCTCCTCAGCTCACCTTGTTCACCATGCAGTATACCTGCAGCTTCCAGGTCCTGAAGAAATTGGGTGAGATCTCAATACCCAAAGAAACTGATCAAATGCATGCACCTCTGATAGCTGGATAAGAAACCATTTCCTGGTCCCTTTTTATGCTTTCATATAGATGTACAAGGATGTCCATCACAGTAAGCAAGAGTCGAGCATGAGGTTACAGAATTAAGGTAGATGTCCTTCCAGGAACCTCTTGTCTTTCAAAGTCTGCTGGGAGGTCAGCTCATCTTAATTATGTGTGTTTGAGTGTGCCCTCTGATGGACTGGCCATCTGCCCATGTTTGGTACTCTCTGTGCAATTAATACTGCTAATATAGGTTCTTTCCTCACCAATCTTGAATTGCATTGGGAAGTTTTGAATGTGAATTGATTGAACAAATACACTACAAAATAATATTAGTGAAAAAAATATTGTAAATAAGAAAATAATAAAATCAAGTAATCTATACAGGAAAACAAACAAGATGTAACTAAAGAAATGTTTTCAAGCAAAAGAAAATATCATGCTGAGATGTTTTACCAGGCTAACAACTGAACAGGAAAATATAATTTAGTCTATCACATTTAAGTAAGCTAACAAAGCTAATAATAAATATACTTTTAAGAATTTTCATAGATGTTTTTTAATATAATTTGTTAATTATTAAAGAATAATATTTAGGAATATGGGAATTTATGAAAAAGTACTGCATACTAGTCGTTCAGTAAATATGAGAGGGAAATGTTAAAAAAAAAAGCATTGTTTTCTTCAGTATCCCATGCTGACCATTTCTGTATATGTTAAGAATAAACTGTTTATTAGTAAATTGCAAAAAGTCATGGCAAAAAAAAAAAATCAGCTGCCAGCTTCTTTAAGCATTTAATGGCATATTTCACACTATCTGATGCATTTGGAAAATGTGCTTTCTTCAGTTTTGCTTGCTGGTAATCTTGCTTTGTTTCCAGGGAAACAAGATCGCTACAACATTATGACATTAAGGAGATATTGACATGTGGTACAGTGGGCATGGTCACATTACTGATATGCAATGTGTGAGGTGTGGTCACATAATCCTAGCAGCTACTTTCAGAAGACTTCATTAGCTGACCTGGATGTGTAGTCAGATCATGATTTCTTCTGATCTCTTTTATTTCAAAAACTAGACTTTAGCTTTGTCATATTACACTTCTTCCATATATTCCCCTGCATTTTTCACAATTCTTATTAAAACCTTTTTTTTTTTGTTTCACTCAGTCATTCGCCTTGGGTTTTGCTACAGCAGGTTTCATTAAATAAGTAAAAAAAAATTGTGAGAAGCTACCAGGAGGAGGTTTGAAAGGTGCCTTTATTTTATATTAAATCAGGGTCACAAACTTTCTAAAGCTAAATCTAAAAATCCATGTGCTGCCACCAATGGAAACCTTCTTATTGCCCTTTTTAGTTTGATAGCTCAGGAATATATTTCAGTTTGTAGCACAAAAAAAAGATGTTGTTTTATTGTAAAATACAAGGCACAATGTCATCCTGTGTTCGAGTCACAACTTGCCATAGTTTGTGTGGAGTGTCCAAGTTTATTTTGTACCCACATGTCTTTTCCTACAGGTTCTTCACTTTGTAAAAGTTTGAGTACAATGCCAATTATTCCAAATTAGCCCTTTGTAAGTGTGTGTGTGTGTGAGTGGCTCCTGTTGTGGCCTGGATTTTGTCCAGAGCTTTTTCCTGCCTTGTGATGATTGCTGCCAGGATAAACTCTTCAGTTTCTGTGACCTCGAGCTAGATGCAGGTTTGACAACTTACTGTATTTATGCATTTATGTGTTTATAGCAAAAACATGGATAAACACTCATTACATTGTATGGGTTTTAGGCAAAGTTATTTACATATACTGTACAATAAATCAACCACATTTTCTAACACTCTAAATGAGCCTTTGAGTTTAGAAAGAAATCATGTAATGTTATTTTTTTCTTAATTTTTTCTGGCTTATGGAAAACATACAAACTAACTCTTTGAGAATTGTTGCATATACCTGTGTTTAGGGCAGTAAACTTTCATTGATCTTTTTTTAAGATTTGTAATCAGAAGTTAAACAAATATATTCATTGCATTTAGAGGGGATTATCCCCATACCGTTTCCATTTCCAGAAATAAAATACAAACTTTGATTTTGGGTGATTTTGCCCTTTTGAATACATATTCTATATATTGCCATATGCCTAAAATTCTTTTGTCAAAATTAGCACATTTCACATTTTTTGCCAAAAAAAACTAGTATTAGATTGCTTTTGATCCTTATGTTTATATATACAAACAGAACTGACCTGTATATATCTTCTGAAAAAGATGTGTAGTTTGTACAGTACTTGGAAATGTATGAAAATATTAAAGAAAAATCAATGCACCCATTACACTTTATTTTATTATAACAATTATTTTTTCTTGCATATTCTTTTAGATTTTTAGTCCTAAGATCAGTCATGGTTCAAGAGTTGTGTCCTTCGATTCTGTTTGCATTGGCAGATGCTGTAGAAAACATTCTGGCAACTTTTTGTTTATCAAAGTATTAAATATTAATTTCTGCTATATAATTGTAATCAGAAGAAACAGACTACATATTATTACACAAGAAACTGCAATGTAGTATGCTTGACTGTAATAACTTGGAACTGGATGTAGAGGGTGTGGCGGCACAGTGGTAGTGCTGTTGCCTTGCAGTAAGGAGACCAGACTTGTCTTGAGTCCTCTCTCCATGTGAGCTTTTTCCTGGTACTCAGGTCTATCCCCACATTCCGAAGACATGGAGATTATGTGAATCTCTGACTCTACGTTGGTCTGTGTGTGTTTGCCCTGTGATGGGCTTGTGGCCTGTCCAGGGTTTGTTCCTACTGTGTGCACAATGCTCGGTGGGATAGGCTCCAGCCACCCACCCTTTTGCCTGCTCAGACTAAAGCAGGTTTAGAAGATGGATGGACTCAAAACTAGCAAATTATAACAGTGAACCATAATTTACTCTATAAAACAAGCAGTTTATGTGATAAATTTGCATTATTAAAATAAATACATTTTTTAATGTCAAAAGTTGTCAATAAATATACTTTGCGCAAGTTTTGCCATTTTGAATAATTTTATATTTTCTTAATAATCAAATAAACAACTGGTGTGTTCAATGTATTCAAAAGGCGTTAATTTTATTCTTGATATTTTGTGTTGCAAAAATAACTATCTTTCTCATTTTTTGTAGTTTTCTTGGTTATTAGAAGCACCTAGAAGAGTGAGTGTTAAATTTGCACAGATTGACCTATTCAGAAGCAAGAAGATGTATTTATGCGAAATAAAAGTGCAATTGAGCATTCATAAGCTACAAGTGAACACTACAGTATAACTGAATCCATATGAAATGAGGAGTAAAATACGTAGGGGTGGTTACATATGTAATGTAGTCCACCCTCACCTTAACCCCCTACATTCTCCAATACTGCATCTTTGAGTTTATATGAATGTTCCTGGTGCATTATTATGAACATGCAAAAACCAGAATGTTACACTGAAAGCAAGAATAGATTTAAAAGAGATTTTAAAACAAAGCCAGAGTACCGTCTCTTCTAGGAAAAATTAAGCTAGGAGGTGTGTGGACTGGCGTTGGATTTCCTAAAAGCACACTTGAATATAAATATACTGCTCAAAAACATTAAAGGAACCCTTTTTAATCAGAGTATAACATAAAGTCAATGAAAATTCTGGGATATTTATCTGGTCAGTTAAGTAGCAGAGGGGATTGTTAATCAGTTTCAGCTGCTTTGGTGTTAATGAAATTAACAACAGGTGCACTAGAGGGGCAACAATGAGACGACCCCCAAAACAGGAATGGTTTAACAGGTGGAGACCACTGACATTTTTCCCTCCTCATCTTTTCTGACTGTTTTTTCACTAGTTTTGCATTTGGCTATGGTCAGTGTCACTACTAGTAGTATGAGGTGATACCTGGACCCTACAGAGGTTGCACAGGTAGTCCAACTTCTCCAGGATGGCACATCAATACGTGCAATTGTCAGCAGGTTTTTTGTGTCTCCCAGCACACATGACCGGGTTGGTGGTGGGTCAGTGATGGTCTGGGGAGGCATATCCATGGAGGGACACAAAGACCTCTACAGGCTAGACAATGGCACCTTGACTGCCATTAGGTATTGGGATGAAATCTTTGGACCCATTGTCAGACCCTATGCTGATGCAGTGGGTCCTGCGTTCCTCCTGGTGCACTGCCTAAGGTGGTGAGTATGCAGGAAGTTCCTGGAGGATGAAGGACTTGATACCAGTAACTGGCCCCCACGCTTGCCTGACCTAAACACCTCTGGGACATTATGTTTCAGTCCATCTGACACCACCAGGTTGCACCTAAGACTGTCCAGGAGCTCAGTGATGCCCTGGTCCAGATCTGGGAGGAGATCCCCTAGGGCACCATCCGTCATCTCATTAACAGCATGCCAATCCCCCCCCAGCCAAAAAATGTTTTTAGACATGCATACAAGCACGTGGGGGCCATACAGACTACTGAGTACGATTTTGAGTTGCTGCAATGAAATTTCGGCAAAATGGACAAGCCTGCCGCATCATTTTTTCACTTTGATTTTCGGGGCGTCTTTAAATTCAGCCCTCTGTAGGTTGATAATTTTCATTTCCATTAAACCATGTGGCATCCTTTCATTCCTAACACATTATCCAGTCCATATCAGTATAGATATCCAGCATGATTGTTTTCCCATTGAGATCGGATGTGTTTTCAAAGTGTTCCTTTAATTTTTTTCAGCAGAAAATAAATATTTACAAAAATGTGGCACATAGACAGATTCCATTTGTGCTACTTTAAGTCAAAGTCAAAGTGAACTTTATTGTCATCTCAACCATATACAAGTATACAGATAGACGAAATTGCGAAGCTCAGGGTCCACAGTGTAACAACATGATGTGCAAATAATAAATTAAAAATAGAATTAAAATTTAAAAATTTAAAAATTAGAAATTAAAAATTAAAACACAAACAAGACAAGACATTGTGCAAAGCTAGGACAAAGAAGTAGCAGCAATATTGATGTGTAAGATATGTAATATAATATAATAAATAAATAAATAATAGATATAGATAATACAGAGATTATCAGTGTATGATAATAGTTGTTTAAGACATGTGTAAACAATGACAGGTCAGAATGTTTCACAGCAGAAGGATATCAGGAGTGTCAAAATACTTAAAGGTCAGTATGAGATTTTCAGTTCTTTTCTACATGCACACTCATCTTTGCAGGACAGTGGTTTTCATGTATAAAAGTTCTGTTTTTAAAGGTGGTTGAGGCTGTGTGGAAGGTCCTGGGGGCAGCCTGGTGTTAAGGAGTCTAACAGCTTGGGGGTAAAAACTCTCCTGCAGCCTGGCAAATTTGGCTTTGATGCTGTAATATCTTCTCTTGGATGGCAGAAGTGTGAAAAGTCCATGTGAGGGGTGTAAGGGGTCCTGCACAATGCTGCAGGCCTTGCGGACACTGCGTTTGTAAAATATGTCCTGTAGTGAAGGGAGAGGCACCCCAATAATGTTCTCTGCTGTCTTCACTATCCTTCGCAGGCGCTTGCGGTCAGATATGTTGCAGTTTCCATACCAGACAGTGATGCAGCTGGTCAGGACACTCTCCATGGTGCCTCTGTAAAACATGGTGAGGATGGAAGGGGGAAAACGTGCTCGCTTCAGCCGCCTCAGGAAGTGTAGTCTCTGCTGGGCTTTCTTGATTAGTGATGAGGTGTTATGTGTCCACGTAAGTTCCTCAGTTATGTGCACACCGAGGAACTTGGTACTCCTAACACTCTCCATATCTAAACCGTTGATGCTGAGTGGGATGTGGGCAGGACGTGATTTTCTAAAGTCCATGGTTATCTCTTTTGTCTTGTCGACATTGAGAGACAGATTGTTGTCTTCACACCATGCGGACAGCCATTTCACCTCATCTCTGTATGCTCTTTCATCATCCCTGCTTATCAGTCCCAGCACTGTCGTATCATCCGCAAACTTGATGATGTGGTTGGTGTTGTGCATGGCTGTGCAGTCGTGAGTCAGCAGGGTCAACAGCAGTGGACTAAGCACACAGCCCTGCGGTGCTCCAGTGCTCAGTGTGATGATGCTGGAAGTGTTGTGGCCCATCCGAACTGCCTGGGGCCTCTCTGTCAAGAAGTCCAGGATCCAATTGCAGAGGGTGGTGTTCAGGCCCAACCTGCTCAGTTTTACAACTAGCTTTGGAGGGATGATTGTGTTAAAGGCAGAGCTAAAGTCTATGAATAGCATCCTGACATATGTGTCTTTTTTATCCAGATGTGTCAGGGAGAGGTGAAGGGCAGAGCATATGGCATCCTCAGTTGACCTGTTTGAGTGGTATGCAAACTGAAGAGGGTCAAGGGAGGCAGGGAGATTAGTCTTTATGTGTGACATGACTAACCTTTCAAAGCACTTCATTATGATTGGCGTGAGTGCAACTGGTCGGTAATCATTTAGGCATGTCACTGATGATTTCTTCGGCACTGGTATGATGGTGGTCGACTTGAAGCATGCTGGGACTGACGACTGGCTCAGAGATGTGTTGAAGATGTCTGTGAGGACACCAGCCAGTTGACTGGCACATTCTTTGAGCACAAGACCAGGTATGTTGTCAGGTCCTGCAGCCTTGTGTGGATTGACTCTGGAT
Organism: Polypterus bichir lapradei; assembly: GCA_026402145.1. Classification (NCBI taxonomy): domain Eukaryota; kingdom Metazoa; phylum Chordata; class Cladistia; order Polypteriformes; family Polypteridae; genus Polypterus; species Polypterus bichir. Next base: position 21,560,747 of record JANRMT010062808.1, on the reverse strand, counting down.
AGAGTCCTTCTCACATCTGTTATGGAGAGACAGAGTGCTTGGTCAGTGGAGGGAGGTGTGCTTTTCTCGCAGGCTCTTTGTTCTGCGCCTCAAACTGTGCAAAGAAGTTGTTCAGCTCATCCGGAAGGGAGGCATCACCATCACTGCTGTGTGGGTTGGGCTTGTAGTTTGTAATTGCCTGAACGCCCTGCCACATACGACGTGTGTCTCTGGTGCTGCTGAATTGTTTGTTGATCTTCTGCGCGTGTGCCCACTTAGCTCTCCTTATAGGACGAGACAGGTTGGCTCTGGTCACCCTGAGGACGGCCTTGTCTCTAGATCTGAAGGCTGCATTTCTGATCTTGAGTAGCTTGTGCACTTCTCTTGTCATCCAGGGCTTTTGGTTGGCTCTTGTGGTAACATCCTTGGTAACAGTAACATCCTCTATACATTTGGAGATGTAGCCAGTCGCAGAGTCTGTGTACTCCTCCAGATTGATGGAGTCACCATCCATAGCTTTAAAGCATCAGTTTCCAAATTCATTTTTTGGGGGACTGCTGTGGCCAAAGAATTACACTGGAGCCAGAATGTAAATGTGTTTTATGTTTGTAATTGGAGTGCTAGTTTAGCCATGAAATACTGTACATTTACTGAATGTAAAAAACCTACTAGAGTGTGAAAAAAGTAAGCACCGCTGCCTCAAAGCTCCAGAATTCAGGTTGGCATCTGTCTGTTTTTTTAGCTGTATGTTCTTTTCATGTCAATAACAGCTTTTTTTCTGGAAGCTCTGATTTCCTTCCCTTTCTCAAGGATATTTTGTAAAGATGATTGGTGTCTCTAAATCATGTTTGTGTAAATAAGGGTGAATATGGGTGTGGCTGTGGGTGTGTCCTATGATGGATTTGCATCGTGTCCAGAGCTGAATCCTACTTTGTGCCCAATGTGGTCTAGAAAGGCACTGACTCCCTGCAACCATGAATAATGAAATAAATGAATAAAACAAAATACAAGATCAGATTTAGAATATCTTCGAGTAGATACTTACATTTTTGATACTGCTGAATTTCATACATTTGAGACAGATAACTAATTTTCTGTAAAGCAACTAATTTCTGAGTTTTTAGCTCATAGAAAACACCATGTTCAACTGAAAATTGTACATAAGATTACCTTTTGCCAAGGGTCAACGATTGATTTCATGATTACATCATCTGAGTATTCTATGATAGGCCATAAGCAAACAAATGAACACTTTTCACCTTTTTGCCCCAAAAGAATTTATATTATTAAATTTCTTCTGTTTTTGATGTCTATTTAATATAAACAACTATACTGACCTATAGATACCTGGGTAAAGTAAGGTACTGAGCTGACAACTGGTCCCTACTTGGTGGTCAACAGTCTTCAATGGATTGAGTACCTAAATGGGACAAGCCTGGAAAACCCAAAGTAGTGAAGGTTTGCTGACAGGGTGTCTTCTATGCAGTCTTGGGACAGGTTGGGGCATAGAGCCTGACTTGACTACACTACAGGAGGCAGGGAGCTGTGGCCACAAGGTTGCTGGAACCTGTCAATGCAAGGACACTAAAACATGCTGGTGGACACTAGTGGTAAGGTAAGTTTTCAAGAAATTGGCCTTTTGCACAGTGTGAGAAGATGATTTATTTCATATTAGACTTACAAGAATTCTGGGAAGAACAGTCAGTTGTCACTCCCCAGTTACACTCTGTAGTATGGCGATCCTGTTGAGAAACCTGGTTATAGTATAGAAAGATCCTGGGATACCAATAAGCCTTTGAATGAAAGCTGGTTAGCTCAGAAGTATTTACAAAGTGACCTGGATTTAAAACCCCTTCAGCTGATGAGCCTGGAGATTGGGAGGTAGCAAGTGACAAGAGCTCAAGTGAATGAAGGAATGAACTGGATAAAAGGGAGATTTTCAAGTATGAGCATTGGAATATGTTTGACAGTGAGTAAGTGGTCCAACCACCCGTCAAGCTACTCAAGGGCCTTTTTTCTATTGGAAGATCACATTGTTTGCATTTTGTTCATTTTCACTGATCCTGTTGTTTACTAGTTTTGTTAATAAATTCCCTTTACTTTTTATGATTTTGGATTATTTGGTCATCATTTGTGTTCCGTGTTCCCTCTAGAACTTGTGCTATACATTACTACAGTCTGTGTTTTCTTAATATCACACAAACACTGGGCAGTATTCCCTTTTTGTTTCCTCCTTTTTTGCAGTCCATCACATCCAATGATGACATCCTTTTTACTGCTTCAACTGTGTCCAATCCTGGAACCACAGATTTTATTACAGATGGAACATGTATGTTTTGTAGTGTTGGTGGGTGTGTTCCTCTTGGATCTCTGTTTCTGTCTCCTGGCTGTCCTATTCACCACTGTAGGTGTTCCAACCACAATGCGCTGCAGCAAGGCATTACAGTCAGCAACATCATGCTCAATGTCACCAGGTCATATTCCACACTATTTCAAGCAAATCTTTATCTGATCTTCAAATAGTTTCTTCTGTCCACCTGCTAATCTTTGACCATAATGTAATTGACAATGCAGTACCCAATGGGGAAGTAGGTTTTGTGGCATTCATGTTATATGGCAAAACTACCATTAGATGATTGTTGGATCATTGTGATCTCAATACTTCTGCAGGTAGCTTTTGAAATTATGTTAGTATGAGGTACCCAGTCACTCCAGGAACTGCTTGAGCAATTTGATCTGATAGATAGAGGTGACCGAGGCTTCATGCATGTAGAGAAGGGTGGATATGCAGAAAGCTTGAAACATGACATCGTTGGAGTTGATAGAAGTGTTTACTTTGAAAAACCTATGCTGAAGTTTCCCAAAGGCATCTGATGCTTGTTTGATTCGACTTTGTATTTCATTGTCAATGTTGGAAACAGAACTATTGTAATTGGATTAAGGTTAATTGTAAAGACTTGTAGCTGTCTATGGTATTCTAGAGCTCCAATGAGAGAGCACCTCTATTTTGGTGGTGTTAACAGACAGTTACATCATGCTGTATGCTTTAACAGCAGCACCAATGACAGGCAGAAGGCCTTGTGAAGAGTGATTCACAAGAGTATAGTCAACAACATACTTTAACTCTAGGACCCACTCTTTATCCAACTTGGTGATGACCTGATGTTAAACAGATTTCTATCCTGTCTGAAATGCACAGCAACACTGCTGTTATCATCAAGCTCCTTATGGAGAACATGGGTGAAACATAGCAGGAACCAGCTCACAACCCTCTCTTGTTTGTACAGGAAAAGGGTCAGACTTTTGACCTCCCATTGTCACATGAGCCATCATTCCTTCATGCAATGAATGTATGATGGAGATAAATGTAGTTGGACAGCCAAATTTAGCTAGCACCTTCCAAAGGAGTGCCCTGTTCACAGTGCTGAATGCTTTGAAAAAGACAGTTATAGCTAGAAAGCAGTCTTGATGATGTTCACAGCACTTTTCCTAAAGCTGCATGCAATAAAGATCTTATCAAATGTAATTAAGTTCCTCCTAAATTCACACTGTGACTTAGGTAGCACTGATGTTACTGGTTAATCTCTGCAGCAGAATCTTCAACAGCACTTTGCCTGCAACAGCAAGAAGACATATTCCTATACTGTTGTCACAGATGAACTTATCACCCTTCTGCTTGAAAATAGTAAATAATATTTGCATCCTCATACTATTGGGGAATTTCCTCTTTCTCCATATCCTAGTGATAAATTGATGGAGCGTTCTTGTACAAAGGTGTCATCCTTGCTTTAACAACTTGGCAGAGATGTTGTCAGCTCCTGGGAACTTATTGCTTTTCAGGGAGGTTGTTAACAGATTGAGCTCATAAACAGTAGGGTGTATAGGCAGTTCCTCAAGTATGGAGTGGTCTGCAAGAGCATGCTGGTTAAGAAGGTGCATTGAAGTGTAGTGTTAGATCATCTGCAGTTTTTAGTTAAGTGAGAGAATAGTTCCTTGGAGCATATAGGATTTTAATTGAATTACAGAAATTGTGAATATTATTTCGATCTTCATATGTTTGGATTTCATTTGCCTCATTTTTCCACTACTCGTACACACAATCTTTTGTACCTTCCTTAGAGCTCTGGATAAGATGTCATTCAGGGATGCCCATTGTAGTTTGTGCATACTGTCCAGTTGGTTAATAATAGTCTCTAACTTTTCACCAAACCAATCTTGATGTTTTTTACCTCTATACCCAATTGTTTAGACTGCTTGTTTGGAATGCAGAGTATTTTAAAGTTCACTTTTACTAATGTGATCTTCAGAGCACAATAAAGTCTCAATCTCCTTTAGGTTTCCAGCTAAGGCCCAATGAAACTCATCTTTAGCTCCAGCACTTTTCAATCAGGCAAAATGTAGCCTTTCCTTGGCACACTTTTGTAATTAGATGGGTGGACGAACTCTTATAGAAAGAGAGGATTGCAAGTAAACGACACTTTTTAAACTTTTTAAAGGGCAGATTCCGCACAAAATTCAGAACCATAGACACATTTAATTAATTTCCAAGAAGTGCTGGTGGAGAGTAGGACTTTAAGAACCTTCAGATCCCAGCTTGATGTTATTTGGAACAATTTAGGTGAATTGGATGGTCAAGCTTGTTGGGAAGAATGGCTCATTCTCATCATAATTGTTCTAATGTTCTAGCCCAGATTTTTGGAGTTGTGAGGCAGCAGCACTTATGAGGGAGACAATAATGTATGATGCCAGCAACCATGAACATAGTGATAGCCATATGAGAATAGAAGCAACACTCAAAACAAAGCAATGACATAACATTCTAAAACATGAAAAATCTCATTTAGGGTTTGGGGGAGCTTTAGTCAAACCTGGCAGCAATGGGCACAAGGCCATCCCAAAACTGAATAATACTTAAATGTAAATTACTAATTTAAACATAGTACAGCATTTTCAAACAAATAAAAGGGTGCAATGGACATGATATGCTTAACAATACGAATGTTTGAAAATTAATAAATGCTTCTGTTCTCATTTTCCACACTTAATGTTTTTTTACATGAATCACTCAGTGTGCAACAAACATTTTTAGCTTATGACAGAAATGACTTTGAAGGCCTTCCATCTTCCAGATCATGGTATATGTATTAGTAGTAAGTGAAAAGCAATTAGGCTTGTTGTGTATTCTTGAAGACCGATTTTGCCACTCATCTAAGTGGTTCCTTCAGTTCAGATGAGTGGTAGGGTAATTACCCAGCATTTAAACCCTTATGAGTAATCCATTCATTTACTGTAATCCAAACATCATAGTGTGATAGATCTCTAGAGGCAAGAGTTAAGTGGATTACATGACTGGAGGTGTGAACTGCTGTAAAAACTGCTGGATTAAAGGTGTTAGGGTAGTATTGTATGTGGCTAATTGATATTGCTTTAGGCCCCTAAAAACTCTAGAAGCCTCATAAATTTTTACCTCAGATGACAACATTAAGGATTTACACCTTAGCAGGGGTGTCGAACTCCAGTCCTGGAGAGCCACAATGGCTGCAGGTTTTCATTCTAACCATCTTCTTAATTGGTGACCAGTTTTTGCTGCTAATTATTTCTTTTAATTAGCTTGACTCAGGCCACTTAATTGTTTCTTTTTCCTTAATTAGCGGCCAAACAATAATGAGACACGAAACAAGCAGCCACATGACCAGCTCACCTGTACCCATCACACAGAATCTGAAAATAGAGAAAGATGGAGGTCTCAGTAAGGCTGATCTCTCAGGTCATCAAAACATCTTGATGGTGTTCTTAGAAAAAAACATAAAATCATCAGTTTTGGAAATGTCTGCTGTGGCAAAATGAATAATTAAATAATGGGTTTAATTAACAGCAAGCATTGGCTTCTCATTAAGAAACTGGTTGGAGTTTGAAGCCCCAGTTTAGCTGTTCATCTGTTGGCTCGTTTCACTTCTCATTTCTGTTTGGCTGTCATTTAATGAGGAAACAAATCAATTCAGAGGACCGAATCCTTCTAACAGGGCTATTAAAATGAAGGGAAAAAAGTGAATTAGGAGTGAAAACTGGTCACTGATTAGGAAAAGGGTTAGAATGAAAACCTGTAGCCACTGCGGCCCTCCAGGGCTGGAGTTTGACACCTGTGCCTTACAGTATACACCTTTGTTCTATGGTAAAAAGTCACACGACCAGTGGCAATTTTTCATTGAAGGCCCTTGGTTAAAACACCAAATACTGTGGAAAATAAGTAACATGTTACCCTTAGTAATGTAACTGATTATTAAAATGTTCATAACAGCACTCAACATCTTCCTGAATTTTTTTTTCCCAAATTCTCATTACTTGCTCACGTAACTTCTCATCTACAATAATTTCCTTTTTGTTGTACGTAAAGTTGTATTCTTGCTGGATCATGCAAGCCTTTTTCTGGCACATGGTACTAGCTCTATTGTCCTGGCAATGTTCTTGGTATAGCTTTAAGTGTGTGTGCACATGTGCAACCAGGATTTTCTAGTTTAGCAATGGTCTTGAAGGCTAGAACCCAGGTTTAAAATGATAACCTTTTTTTCATCACGTTTTTACACTTCCAGTTCAAGCTTTTATCAGTCAAAGCTGTGCTGTGGAAGCAAGCAAATAGCAAATAGATGTAAAAGTCTAGTACTACTAAATCCTCACTCTCCACAGATTCCATTTCCATGGATTAGATTATCCACTATTATAAAAGTGTAACTTATTTAGTCTAATCTTGCCTGTTCGTCTCTGTGGGATGGGGCAGAGACAAACACCAGGGGCTTGCATTTGTGGTCATGTACAGAAGAAAAAAAAAATTCAGAGAGGCCTATTATGCATGAGCAACACATGAGATTGAGTAATAATAGGTCTGTGATTTCCTTGGATGGTCGGGGCTACACATAAACACACTTATTGGATAAATGTGTATCTACATGGCACTGAGAGGTGTGGGTAAGCCAGTGAACCCCATTCATGAAGGGGAACAGAGATTGTAATTGTTCCTTACAAATGAGGAATTCCCAGTAAATGCAGGTTATAAGCTTGTGCTGATTAACTGATTAAGTTCCTACCTTTTGTACATACTGCCCGTCGCAACTACTAAGTGGATGGTTTATTAAGGGCCTCAGATCAGTGTAATGGTGATCAAACTTGACTATAGAGATAGTAATAGTCATAATAGTCAAGGTTTTTACAGGTGAAACAGTGAAATGATTATTACTGAGCCCCAATGAGCCAGAACGAAAGGCAAGTGCATCCACATGAGGCTGCATCTCCTTGCCTGTCCCGTCATCCCATTAGAACTTAATCCCATTTTTTCATATAATCAATGCTTCAGTATGCAAGTTTTCCATATCCACAGTGTCATTCATGAACATAAATAACCCCTGAACATAACAGGAATTGACTATACCTTAAAGGTACTCATGGTAGTTTTAAAGAAAAGGTAGAGTAGATTAATACCAGGAATGCACAAGACATTTTTCTTCTTCTTTCGTCTGCTCCTGTTAGGGGTTGCCACAGCGGATCATCTTCTTCCATATCTTTCTGTCCTCTGCATCTTTTTCTGTTACACCCATCACCTGCATGTCCTCTCTCACCACATCCATAAACCTTCGCTTAGGCCTTCCTCTTTTCCTCTTCCCTGGCAGCTCTATCCTTAGCATCCTTCTCCCAATATACCCCACATCTCTCCTCTGCACATGTCCAAACCAACGCATTCTCGCCTCTCTGACTTTGTCTGCCAACCGTCCAACTTGAGCTGACTCTCCAATGTACTCATTTCTAATCCTATCCATCCTCGTCACACCCAGTGCATATCGCAGCATCTTTAACTTTGCTACCTCCAGCTCTGTCTCCTGCTTTCTGGTCAGTGCCACCATCTCCAACCCATATAAAATACCTGGTCTCACTAATGCCCTGTAGACCTTCCTTTTCACTCTTGCAGATACCCGTCTGTCACAAATCACTCCCGACACTCTTCTCCACCCTTTCCACCCTGCCTGCACTTTTTCACCTCTCTTCCACAATCCCCATTACTTTGTACTGTTGATCCCAAGTATTTAAACTCGTCCACTTTCGCCAGCTCTACTCCCTGCATCCTCACCATTTCACTGACCTCCCTCTCATTTACATATATGTATTCTGTCTTGTTTCTACTGACCTTCATTCCTCTCCTCTTTAGAGCATATCTCCACCTCTCCAGGGTCTCCTCAACCTGCTCCCTACTATAACTACAGATCACAATGTCATCAGCAAACATCATAGTCCACGGGGACTCCTGTCTAATCTCATCTGTCAACCTGTCCATCACCATTGCAAATAAGAGAGGGCTCAGAGCTGATCCCTGATGTAATCCCACCTTCACGTTGAATGCATCCATCGCTCCTACCGCAGACCTCACCACTGTCACACTTCCCTTGTACATGTCCTGTACAACTCTTACGTACTTCTCTGCCACTTCTGACTTCCTCATACAATACCAATACAATACAATACTAATAGCAATTCCAGGAATGCACAAGACATTACACTGATAAAAATGAGGCTGAGCACTGAAAAAACAGCTGATGCTGCTAAATTTGAAAAAGTCCCTAAGTAGCCTTTATGTGTGCTCCTTCCACTTCATGGAATATTTTAATGAAGCAAAGAGTCCTGCTGCGAAAAGAACTTGTATGTAGAAAATAATTTTTTCAAATGTTTGCCAGCCCCAGTCACAGAGTCTTGTGTTTCACTCGTGCAGTTTCTGTAGTCTGTGTTTTTTCTTTGGGGCTTGTGCTCTTTCACCTCAAAGTCATTTGCATGCCATTGTTTGATATACTGTATTTTTTGTGATGCAAATATTGTGTGAACCTGAATGTCTTGCTACTAATTAGCAAAAGAGAGGCAGATATTATTAGGAAACTTAATGCTTAAATTATGGAAGTATGCACCAATATGCTCTCACCAAAAACACCACTGTACACAGCCAAGACAAACTCACAGAAAACCCAGAATCAACTGCTAAGTGAATGAGTAAGACATTCCCACTTTACCACCAATGCAATAAAACAGAAGACTAATCATGTAGAACAGAGTTTGCCATCACAATTACCTGTTACTATTTGGTAAAAGTTGACTGTATTCACAAAATAAGTACAACTAGCCCAACAACACTAGAACAAGGAAAAATAAATTAACGACCACAATTTTGCTGGCCCAGACTGGCAACACTAAAACACCAGAGTAATGAACATGGAGGCAGAAAGATGAGTGACTCCCGGCCTACAACAATAATAATAAGCCAGTAAAAAAACATATTGAACAGGGAACTTACCCAAGCAGAGAAAGATGTTCTATCTAAGGAATTACATTCCATTATAGCAGACAAACATCTCTGACCATCAGAGCTGCAACATCATCACTCCACAGAACACATATAGATGAGGCAGAACATCTCTATTGCCACAGACAATGCTAAAACACTGGTGCTGGTGGTGATGGCACACTTACTTCTGCCTTTCTGTTTAGCTTTCTCAGGGACAACCACAGCCATTCAGGGGTGCTATTTGCATTTCTGATTCCACTAGAAGAAACTTCTCTTTTGGGATGCGCAGAAGATTTTCTCAGTATTAATACCATTCATGTGAGCATGTAAAAGAAATAATATAACTTACTATACAGGAAAAAAACAAGTAAATAAATAAAATCACTTTATATATAGATCAAACATATAATAAATGTAGAACAAGTAAATGTATATCCAAGAAGTGAGACAAAAAATAATATTGACATTCTCCCCTTGGTGATATGCAGAATTCGTTATGAGCAATATATTGTTATTGCTGTTATTGTCAACTGATGCCAACAACATGGGGAGTTGTCCTGAATTGTGTTCAATCTTCAGCCAAGTGGCCGATTTCTAATAAAGAGGCACTAATAGCTGAGATAATTGTATAAATCCATGACATTGCAGCATTCATTGCTTGTGTTGACTTTTAACTTTGACCACACATGATGTCCTTCTCCAATGATCTCATTCTTCACATGATGTGATCAACCTGCAAAGGTCAAAGACTTGTCATTTGAGCTTCCAGGAATAGCTTAGGTCAAATACCAATACATTTGTAAAAATGAGAGAGTTAAATTAGAAAAAAGTAAAAGAACACTAAAAACTAAAAAAAAAGAACTAAAAACAGCAGAGAAAACAAGAAAACGTTTGGTACTAATAAGAAAAAAGAAAATATTCAGCACTTTGGAAACATAAAGCATTCTCTGTAGTAAAAATAGGAAATGATAGTACTATGAAATGTAAAGAAATTTGGATGTGAACTCCACAAAGACTCAGGTATGTAGAAAACAGAGAAACTTAATTCTCTAAAAACTAAAAAAACTTTTGTTTGTAGAAAATTAAGAAAACATGGTGCTTGGGGCTCAAAGACTATAACCACAAAGAAGCATGGATATGTAAATCATAATAACATGAAGAGGTTAAAGTTCTGTGAGCTTTAGCATAAAGAAAATGTAACATTTTCACCTCAAAGAATATTTATTTTAAGATGTTGCAGCAGGGTGAATATCATTTTTAAAAAAAGGTGGATTCAGGGTGTCTAAGTTCAAGTGTCTGAGCACTAGGCAAAATTGGGGTCAGAAGGGAAGCAAATAGTCACAGCAAGAAACAAATCTTAAAATAACATAATTCAAAGGACGTGATCAAAATTCTCACTTGGGAAACAGTCCGGTTCAAATGAGACAAGCACGCTACTGCAATGCTTACACTATAGACAACAGAATTAAAAAAACAGGAACTCAATCAAGGGACATGCCAGTGCCTGAAACAATTTAAACACTTTGCAGGTCCATAAGAAGAAGAAACTACGCTGCAGATGCCTCTTATGATTGGTCAGCCAGAGATGCTGAAAGCAAGGCAGCTGCTTTCTTGTTGAGTGGCAGTCTTCTGCGCAGACAACAGACAGCCATCAACTGTGCTGGGGATTAATGCACCTTTACAGGCGTGACTGAATAATCACAGCCATTTACAGATTCTGGACGAAGGGTAGCTGGGCAGACTGGGCATCAAAAAGACTGGTGTGCCATGGACAGTATTTTGGGGATTAACAGGCTGGGCAGACACAGTTATTTAGTTGGGAATATGTCTATTTTAATTACCATATGTTTATTGAAGAATTTTTGGACCAATTTCTTATTAAGAAGAACACATTTTACATAAATACAAGAATAACAGCTGCGGTGGGCTGGCACCCTGCCCAGGGTTTGTTTCCTGCCTTGCGCCCTGTGTTGGCTGGGATTGGCTCCAGCAGACCCCAGTGACCCTGTAGTTAGGATATAGCGGGTTGGATAATGGATGGATGGATGGACAAGAATAACAGATCACATTTTAATAAACTTACAAACTGTAGATGACAATGAGTCCCAAACCCACCCTAAAATTTTTGTACAAAACTGATATAGATCACTTATAACCCACCTCCTCCATTAATAAACTGCAATAAAAGCTCATTAATACAGACAACTGAATCTTGTAAAAATATCTCTATCTGAAGAGGAATAAACAAGAAAGCATATAAATGAATACATGAGATACAGTTTAAAAAGTGGCTAGGAAGCAGGAAAGTTGAAGAAACAAAAGAAAAGACAAAAACAACCAATCATTGATCTCCTATTAACCTCTATTAAGAAAAAGATGTTATAGATAGATAGATAGATAGATAGATAGATAGATAGATAGATAGATAGATAGATAGATACTTTATTAATCCCAAGGGGAAATTCACAATATTATTATTATTATTATTGTTATTCATAATATGTTAGAAATCTTGGCTTTAATCACACCAGCAGCCTTATTCCAAATGGTGATTGATTTAGCCGAAGTTTACGTAAAACCTGCTGCTGAGCATTCTAAGTGGCAATAACTGTTGAAGGAGACAAGTAATGGTGAAGTTACTGAGTTGTTTCAGAGATTTTCACAGGCTAACCAAAATATGTTTAACAGCATTTGTAAAGAAAACATAACCTTTCTGTTGATTAAGACTAAAGGAAAAAGAATGTATCCAGAAAAACAGTACAGTCTAACCCTCACATTAACGGTTTAGGTATAACTAGCTAACATATCTGAAATACCCAGTGTTGCCAAGGAGGAAAATAAAGTATTTTTTTTTAATTGTTTGAGAAAAATATGATTAAAAAAACACAGCTTTAAAAATAAATTAACAAACAATGAAGACTGACTAATGTGCTTGTCTTACAGTCTTGTATGTATGTTATCATCCAGTTGACACTCAGAACTGGCCAACTCTAATTTCAAAAGGAACAGGGGCGCAGTGGTGCTCAAACATAAAGAATGCTGGCAGTCACCTCCAGTTCGCCCTCTAGTGGTCGTTCCGAGTGTTAATTGGATGATAACATGCATACAAGACAGCAAGATCACCCCCCACTGTACCCAGAAGGGGGTGGGTTAGGGTTGATTTCACCCTACAGTATTTTTACTCGAGCAATGAATAACATGTGCACCAAGTTTCATGAAAATCGCTCCAGCAATTCAGAAATGAGGCTGAAACATATATAATTACACACACACATACAGTGAGTTTTATATATACAGATTTATGAAACAGATGGAAATGGTGATTGGGATTTGTTTTAAAAAAATGCCTTCTCTCCTCCTCCCTCTGCAGAATGGAAGCCTAGGCGCCACTCCAGTGCTGACATCACTTTCATTGTCTGCCATATATATATATATAATAAAGAAGGGTGAAAAATAGAGGGATGATAAATCCTTATGAAAAGGAGATGTTGAGAAAATGATTTACACAATAAAAACTACATATCAGAAACCAGGTTAGCAGTGGGAGTAGTACACTAGAGAAATGCACATTGGATGGGCAGACTTTAGAAGTAGCGATCACAAGACTTTTAAATAAAACAAAGAAATAAGCAAAAAAGAAATAGGTAGGAATATAGTAGTCGAGAAATGTTCCAGCTCATTTGAAACAACTCCTAAGGTTCTGATACTATGCAAACACTTTGAAGGACAAGAACTATATATTAAAACAATAGGTAATGAAAATACAGGAATGCATATGCAGTTTTGAAATGGAACACATCTGATTTTCTGATGGGATTGGGCTCAGGATAAGTTTTTCTGTCTTATCTTTGACTTTAGCGAAGATTCTGATAATTTATAAGAAGAACCTATGGTTTTCTTAAGCGTTTAAGACATTTAGGAAGTACATAAGGGTTAACCAACTTTTGGCAGAAGGACAGTAAATACCTATTGATACATATACAAGTCATGAAGAGAAACATCAAACTTGTCTTTTTGGTGCTCAGATAATACAGTATAAAATAAAGCTTATTTTCTGTTAAATTTATTCCCACAGCAAACAAATTTCAAATTTAGAGATTACATATCAGACAAAGTAGGAAGGAGAGAAAAGTGAACCATAGCAGAAACGTAAAGGATGAGGCCATATGCAACCATGGTGAGAGAGATTTATTTTCCTTGTGTGTAAGACAAATAAGCCACCATATTTTAATTTAATAAAAGGAGATCTTTATTAGCATTAATGCTGATCCAGAATTTTAACATTAAAGTCCTGAATACAGTGTACTTTATATAGCTTGTAAATCTTCCCACAACTCTTGCCATCCATAAATCAATCTCAAACTGCTTAGTTTATAACAAGTTGTAGGTCATTTCTGGTGACTTTTTTTACAACTCTTAGTTAGCAACCATATTATCAGTTTTATTGGTTATAGTAATCAGTAACAGCCTTATCAGTAACAGCCTGTCCTTAAACTCCATTAACAAAAACAGGACATGCAGTAATTACCTACACATAACACTAATGATCACTTGTGGAAATATTTTATGGGTATGATATACTTAATAAATACCTGTAAAGATACAGATTTGGTTAAAACTTAAAAGAAAATAACTAGTATGAAACTATTTAACATACATGAAACCCAGTTCATTACTTATTGTTAAATAACAAAATATATTTTCCTATTAACAGGATTTAAAATTAACAAAGCCGAATGCAAACTCTAAATAGAGACATATATCCTCATAAATACAAACCAAATTGAGCATATATTCTTTCACAATTTTTAAAGATGCAATGCCAAATAATGGTAGTTTTTAAACTCAGACATGGGCAGATGTTAATTTCCATATACTTGGAAAGGTGGGAAGAATGATTGTTGATATTAAAGGGAGGTTTTATTTCTGCCCTTTTCAGGATGTCTCCACACTTTGAACTATGAGCTGGTTTATAAGGTAATACAACTTAGCACTGCAAATCATTTTGGCCAAGCACTGGTGAGAAAATCCATTTAATTAATTGACTTAATAATTGAATTTATGTGACGTCATTAGAATCTATTTTTCTGTTTTTATATATATATATATATATATATATATATATATATGTATATATAGTGAAGGTAGGGGGTGCCACAGAACCCCAAACCCCAAACACTAACACACTTAACAGCCCCAGGTTCAAATAAAGATGTATTTATTACAAAAAACCTTGTATAACAATAATTAAACACAGTGTTTAATCTCTTCTCCTTTTCTCTCTGTCTTTCGCTCTTCTCTCTCTGCTCCCTGCCATGCTCTCCTGCCAGCTCTTGTACTTGTTGAGCATCCCACCCAGGATGGGGATCATATGGCGTCCCGACCAGGTATTGCCCCAATTTAGTCCATCCTTCCTATATAGTATTCCAGCCAGGTAAGGACTCCACCTCCTTCCTGGGTGGGATACCCAACCGTCGTATGGGGCATCTACTATACTGTATATATATATATATATATAGTGAAGCCCGGCCTCTATCATGAACAGACACCAAAACAGCTTTGACAAAAACACATGTTTATTGTTCTTCTCTTCCTCTAACACAGCACAATGCACACAACTCTCACAGTCCTCTGCTACACACTTCTTTCCTGCCGCCTCCGCTCCTCTCTCACAAAGCTCCGTCACAGTACCTCCCAACTCCGGCTTTCAGAATGGAGTGAGGCGTCCGTTTTATCCAGTAACTGGATGTGCTCCAGGCGTTTCCTGACTAGCTTCCTGCAACACTTCTGGGTGTGGCGGAAGTTCTGCATGTGCACCCGGAAGCACACCGGGTGTATTTGCCTTTGGGCTTAGCAGCACTTCCTATTGTGGCAGAAGTGCTGCAGTCCATGTTCCCTGGAACGTTTGGGTGTCCCCTGGTGGGGGCCATGTGCCCCAACTGGGTGGAGCCTCCAAGCTCCGATCCTGTGGCTCCCCTGCACCCCAGGGTGTTCGCCCTCTCATGTCCTAGGGGAGGTATTGGCGCTCTCCTGGTCCTTCCACAACATATATATGTAATGCTCAAAAAAATTAAGGGAACATTTAATCATCATAGTCTAACACAAAATCAATTAAGCTTCAGGGATATCAATTTGTCCAGTTAGGAAGCATAAGTGATTGTGAATCACTTTACATGCTTTGGTGCAAATGAAAGTGACAACAGGTGCACTGGAGGGGCAACAGCAAGACAACCCCCAAAAAGAGAATGTCGTGGTGGGTGGTGGCCACAGACAATAGCTCTCTCTTCATCCTTCCTGAGTGATTCTTCTCCAGTTTTGCATTTTGCTAGTATCCTTGTCACTACTGATAGCTTTAAGCTTTTTTCAAGCTCCTCCAGGATGACACATTGTGACAGTGCAGATTAGCTCCATGCTATCAGTTCCTTCCGGGAGCCTCTTGAACCTACCACCATCAGTAACATTACAGACATGAGCCGGGCAAATGAGGACACATACACATAGGTGCAAAGAAATGAACTACGCTAGAGGGCAGCCCCCTGGGTTGCTTTGGGAACATGGATTCTTGCGGGGTGTTGGAGTTCATTGCAGCCCTGTTGGGTTCTGTGGCAGCTGCAATGGGGAGTTTCAGAGCCCTGCTTGGAGCTTTCACCACACCCGGGAGTGATCCCAGATCTCCTTAACAAGCTCTTGTAGTACTCCCAGGTGTGGCTTAAAAGGAGCCAGCTGCCGCTGCTCAGGGAGCAAGAGTCGGGAGGGAGAGAGACAAAGATTGCCGGAGGAGGAGTAGAGGAAAAGAAAAAGAAAGAAGAAAGGCAAAGTGCTTGCTGCGTGCTGTACTTACTGTACTTATAATAAGTTGCTGTTGGGAGCAAAAGTGAAGCATAAACCCACTTAATAAATATTTATTGTGTGCCGAACTTGTGCCTTGTATCTATCTATGTTGGGTGACATTATATATCACCCATACACAGTGGGATGCAAAAGTTTGGGCAACCTTGTTAATAGTCATTATTTTCCTGTATAAATCGTTGGTTGTCAAGATAAAAAATGTCAGTTAAATATATCATATAGGAGACACACACAGTGATATTTGAGAAGTGAAATGAAGTTTATTGGATTTACAGAAAGTGTGCAATAATTGTTCAAACAAAATCAGGCAGGTGCATAAATTTGGGCACCGTTGTCATTTTATTGATTCCAAAACTTTTAGAACTAATTATTGAAACTCAAATTGGCTTGGTAAGCTCAGTGACCCCTGACCTACATACACAGGTGAATCCTATAATGAGAAAGAGTATTTAAGGGGGTCAATTGTAAGTTTCCCTCCTCCTTTAATTTTCTCTGAAGAGTAGCAATATGGGGGTCACAAAACAACTCTCAAATGACCTGAAGACAAAGATTGTTCACCATCATGGTTTAGGGGAAGGATACAGAAAGCTGTCCCAGAGATTTAAGCTGTCTGTTTCCACAGTTAGGAACATATTGAGGAAATGGAAGACCACAGGCTCAGTTCAAGTTAAGGCTCGAAGTGGCAGACCAAGAAAGATTTCGGATAGACAGAAGCGACGAATGGTGAGAACAGTCAGAGTCAACCCACAGACCAGCACCAAAGACCTACAACATCATCTTGCAGCAGATGGAGTCACTGTGCATCGTTCAACCATTCGGCGCACTTTACACAAGGAGATGCTGTATGCGAGAGTGATGCAGAGGAAGCCTTTTCTCCACCCACAGCACAAACAGAGCCGCTTGAGGTATGCTCAAGCAAATTTGGACAAGCCAGCTTCATTTTGGAATAAGGTGCTGTGGACTGAAGAAACTAAAATTATTTGGGCATAACAAGGGGCGTTATGCATGGAGGAAAAAGAACACAGCATTCCAAGAAAACCACCTGCTACCTACAGTAAAACATGGTGGTGGTTCCATCATGCTGTGGGGCTGTGTGGCCAGTGCAGGGACTGGGAATCTTGTCAAAGTTGAGGGACGCATGGATTCCACTCAGTATCAGCAGATCCTGGAGACCAATGTCCAGGAATCAGTGACAAAGCTGAAGCTGCGCCGGGGCTGGATCTTTCAACAAGACAACGACCCAAAACACTGCTCAAAATCCACTAAGGCATTCATGCAGAGGAACAAGTACAACGTTCTGGAATGGCCATCTCAGTCCCCAGACCTGAATATAATTGAAAATCTGTGGTGTGAGTTAAAGAGAGCTGTCCATCCTCGGAAGCCATCAAACCTGAATGAACTAGAGATGTTTTGTAAAGAGGAATGGTCCAAAATACCTTCAACCACAATCCAGACTCTCATTGGAACCTACAGGAAGCGTTTAGAGGCTGTAATTTCTGCAAAAGGCGGATCTACTAAATATTGATTTCATTTCTTTTTTGTGGTGCCCAAATTTATGCACCGGCCTGATTTTGTTTGAACAATTATTGCACACTTTCTGTAAATCCAATAAACTTCATTTCACTTCTCAAATATCACTGTGTGTGTCTCCTATATGATATATTTAACTGACATTTTTTATCTTGACAACCAACGATTTATACAGGAAAATAATGACTATTAACAAGGTTGCCCAAACTTTTGCATCCCACTGTATATATATATATATTGTAAAAGACTTAAGAGGAGACAACATAAAGGTTTGGGGTTTTCCGGCCCCGTATATTGTTGACACTCCACAGTATTTCAAAAAAAACACGGTCAAAATATATAAACATTCACAGTTCATACACGCGACGCCAAACATGGCGTCGGCGGCCATTTTATTTGGGAGGAGCCGGAAGTGGAGGAATGCTGGGAAGGAGCCGTGAGGGAGGATGGGAGTGATGATGTCAAGGCAAGATGGCGGAGGAAGGGCGGAAGTAACCGTACTGCGGTCAGACTTGATTTAGGGCGGCGGAGCGTCTTTTTTCCTGCAAGAAATAAGAGGGAGAAAGTTAGTACCCCGCCATTCCCTGCCGACGAATACCTTTTCAGGTGTGTTCAGATCCGTCCGCGGTCTCCTACTCGCGCGTGCGTGACAATACCCCCCCCTTAGCCCGGACCCACCAGGTCGGGCGGACCTAACCGAGAGGTCGTGGATACGAGAGAGGGCATCGGCATTGGCCTGAAGGGTGCCCCGGCGATAAGTGACGATGAACTTATAAGGTTGTAACTCCAGAAACCACCTGGTGACCCGCGGATTCAACTCTTTATGTAGGGACATCCACTGAAGTGCAGCGTGATCCGTCACCAGAGTGAACTCGCGACCCAACAGGTAATAACGGAGATGGGTCACCGCACACTTAATGGCCAAGGCCTCCCTCTCCACTGCCGCGTACCGGGTCTCTCGGTCCAACAGTTTCCGGCTTAGATACATCACGGGGTGTTCGACACCATCAACGCTTTGGCTCAACACGGCTCCCAGGCCTGTGTCCGAAGCGTCAGTCTGGAGAATAAACGGGAGCCCAAAATTGGGCGTCCTCAGTATAGGTGCCGTTGTAAGGGCTTTCTTTAGGTCACTAAATGCGTATTCGGCCTTGTCATTCCACACCACATATAAGGGAGCACCCTTTTTTGTCAAACTGGTCAAGGGTGCGGCCCTCTCGGAGAAACGGGGCACGAACCGGCGGTAGTACCGCGCTAACCCCAAGAAAGCTTGCACCTGCCTCTTGGTATTCGGACGGGGCCATTCCAAGATGTCTTTGACTTTCGAACACTGTGGTCTCACCTGTCCCCGTCCCACCAGATAGCCTAAATACTTGGCCTCCTTTAAGCCAAAGAAACATTTTCGGGGATTTATGCGGAGGTCGGCTTTAGCCAGGGTCATGAGAACAGCTGAGACCTGCAATAAATGTTCCTTCCAGGTGCCGGAATAGATGACGACGTCATCCAGGTAGGCGGCACTATAGGACTGGTGGGGTTTTAGCACTCTATCTACCAGACGTTGGAAGGTTGCAGGGGCCCCGTGCCGCCCGAATGGAAGGACCTTGTATTGCCAGTGTCCACTCGGGGTAGTAAAGGCTGTTTTTTCTTTTGCGGATTCCGTTAAGGGAATTTGCCAATACCCTTTTGTCATGTCCAGAGTAGTCAAGTATTGAGCCGTACCTAGACGCTCTATGAGGTCATCGATGCGGGGCATCGGGTAGGCATCAAATTTAGAAACCTGGTTCAGACGTCTGAAGTCATTACAAAACCTCCAGGAGCCGTCGGGCTTGGAAACGAGGATGATTGGGCTGGACCAAGGGCTATGGCTTTCTTCAATAATGCCCATATCCAACATGCGCTGTACCTCTAATTCCACCTCTGCACGTTTTGCCTCCGGGAGTCTATAGGGTCTCTCCCGGACAACAACTCCGGGATTCGTGACAATATCATGGGCAATCAGCGAGGTCCGGCCAGGCGACTCGCTCACTACTTCGGGGATGGCTTGAATCACATGTGTTAATTCTTGCCTCTGTTTGGGACTTAGCTCATTGCCAAGGTTAAGGGCAGTAGCGCCAGCGAAAAGGGAGAGGGACCTGTGGGAGTCAGGAGACTCCTCCCGTTCTTTCCAGGGTTTTAATAAGTTTATATGATAGATCCGCTCGGTTGGTCGACGATTGGGTTGTTTCACCAAATAATCGACCAGTCCCTTTCTCTCCTTAATCTCGTATGGTCCTTGCCAATGAGCGAGCAACTTGGAGTGGGAGGTAGGAACGAGCACCATAACTCGGTCCCCCGGGTGGAACTCCCGAAGGACGGAGTTGCGGTTGTAGCACCGGGCCTGCGCTGCCTGCGCACGAGTCACGTGATCTTTTAGGAGGGGCCTGATTTTTGCGAGTCGGTCACGCATTTGCGCGACATACTCCAACACGTTAGAGGAGGGAAGGGCCTCGGCTTCCCAACCCTCTTTTAGTATATCCAAAATACCTCGGGGTTGTTTTCCATACAACAGTTCGAAAGGGGAGAAGCCCGTAGAGGCCTGTGGAACCTCCCGGTAAGCAAAAAGCACCAGTGGAAGAAGCTGATCCCAGTCCCTACCGTCCGCGCTGACTACTTTGCGGAGCATCTGTTTGAGCGTCTGGTTAAATCTCTCTACCAACCCGTCTGTCTGAGGGTGATAGACTGACGCTTTCAGGTGCTTTATTCTGAGTAATTTGGCCACCTCCCTGAACGTATCCGAGGTAAAGGGTGTACCCTGGTCCGTGAGGACTTCTTTGGGTATACCCACTCGGGAAAATAAATTAACCAACTCCCGTGCGATGCTTTTTGCATTAGCGGAGCACAGGGGAACCGCCTCTGGGTATCGGGTGGCATAATCCACCATAACCAGTATGTATTTAAAACCACGGTTTGAGGGCTCCAAGGGTCCTACTAAGTCGACCCCTATTCTGTCGAAGGGAATATCGATTAAGGGAATAGGGACGAGGGGAGCGCGGTCCCGTCTGGGAATCTGGCGGATCTGACACTCCGGGCAGGATTGACAGAAACGCCGGACCTCCTCGTTAATCCCTGGCCAGTAAAAACGGAGCTTGATCCTCTCCAATGTCTTTTCGGCCCCAAGATGGGCGCCAAGGAGGTGAGCGTGGGCTAATTCGCATACCTCCCGCCGGAAGGTACGCGGAACTAGCAACAACTTTCTCACCTCGCCCTCGTGTGTCGCCACCCGATACAACAGATCATTTTCCAAGACAAAAAAGGGCTCACGTGGTGTGGAATCATCGGCTTGTGAGCTATTCGGCCAAACTACCGCATTTCGGGCAAACCGCAGGGAATCATCGTTCCACTGTTCCCTCTTAAATGAGGCCGGCGTGGATCTAAATTGATGATCCAGGCTATCTAGGGGGTCTTGTGGTCTGGCCCCCGGGAGAGTTCCCTGGCTTGTCCCTTCTCCGGCGGATTCTTCCGGGTCAGGGTCCAATGCCGTGGAAACATTCCCCGAGGTACTAGCGCCAGAGAAGTCTGCCCCAGTGCACGGCGTGGAGACCACAGGAGGGGTGCCTTTCCCCCTCATAACCAGATCTAATGAGGCCCCGGGAGCGGTGTTAGTATTACCGCAGTTTCTTTTTGACCAGTCTTGTCCCAATATCACCGGATAGGGGGGTTTGGGTAACACAGCGACCATCAAATTAGTTAGTTCCCCCTTCCAGGCGATATAACAGTTAGCGGAACGATACGACTTGGTCCCTCCATGTACACAAGTGACTTGTAGCTGTTGGTTAAGCCATTGTTGCGGTAAAACATAACGGCGAGCGACAATGGTAATGTTGCTGCCGGAATCAAACAAAGCCACCACCGAGTGCCCATTCAATAACACCACTCCCTTATTAGGACTCGCCAAGGGATGCGACGGGGTACAGTACCTCGCCGTTGTGGCCCAGGTGCAGTCCATCGGCTCCGTGGTTGTATTTAATGGGCAGGTTGGAAGTAGATGGCCGACCTCTCCACACTTGTAACAGCGCGGAGAGAGCGGCTTTTCTCTAGGCCTCACCGGTGCTTCCGCAGCGCGTTGAGAGGGCTCGGGGGTGGGCACCCGTCCCTGTCGGTTCCCACGAGCAGACTTTTCTGACCCCCCGACTCGAAGGACCGCGAGCTGACGCTCAAGGACTTCAAGGAGACCCGGCATATCCTTATAGGGATGTCGCCGGACCTGCTGGGCGAGGGAGCTCGGCATTGCGTTCACCAAGCCTTCACAGGCGACCTGCTCTACTACTATACGGGCCTGGGGACCTTCTGGCCGTAGTCAACGCCCCATCTTACCCCAGAAATCGAAGGCCTGAGCACGAGCAGGCTTTTCGGGGTCGAACTGCCAGTTCCTCCACTCAGATGCCTGCTGGCCCGGCGTGATGCCGTAGCGGGCCAGGATCTCGGCCTTGAGGAGGTCATAATCCGCGGCCTCCTCCTCGGGAAGGTCATAATAAGCCCGCTGCGCGGGTCCCTTCAGGTAGGGAGCCAAAATGGACGCCCACTCGGACTGCTGCCACTCGTTCCGGGTGGTCGTCCTTTCGAATATCCCTAGATATGACTCCACATCGTCGGTTTCAGTCATAGGTACCAGGGGGGGGGTGGCTTGGGCTTCGGAGGACTCACTCTAGCCCTTTCGGCCTCCGCCAACTTGTTCTTCGTGGCCTCCAACTCCCTATTGGTGGCCTCTTGTGCTTGCTGCAGGGCGTGGAGCTGGGCGTTCATGCCCTGTAGCACGGTGTTAAGGTCCTGACGTTCTGTCATTTCCAGACGTCTATCCTGCCGACTACGCCACTGTAAAAGACTTAAGAGGAGACAACATAAAGGTTTGGGGTTTTCCGGCCCCGTATATTGTTGACGCTCCACAGTATTTAAAAAAAAACACGGTCAAAATATATAAACATTCACAGTTCATACACGCGACGCCAAACATGGCGTCAGCGGCCATTTTATTTGGGAGGAGCCGGAAGTGGAGGAATGCTGGGAAGGAGCCGTGAGGGAGGATGGGAGTGATGACGTCAAGGCAAGATGGCGGAGGAAGGGCGGAAGTAACCGTACTGCGGTCAGACTTGATTTAGGGCGGCGGAGCGTCTTTTTTCCTGCAAGAAATAAGAGGGAGAAAGTTAGTACCCCGCCATTCCCTGCCGACGAATACCTTTTCAGGTGTGTTCAGATCCGTCCGCGGTCTCCTACTCGCGCGTGCGTGACAATATATATATATATATATTGGCAATTAAGCCATTATTCTTCCCCTACAGACAACTTTCACTGTACTTTGATATGTCTATTGCTTCTCCTTATCTAGCTTCTTTTATCACCGGTTCAAAGAGTTAAATGATATTACTATTACAACTGGTTTTTTAATTATATTTTATTTTATGTTGATTTTTGGTTACCATACAGTGCTCTTCTTTAGAAAATCTGTGTCTGTATCCAGGGTCATGAGTTACATTCTTCAAAGCAGTATTAAGTCTTCGTTCATCGAATTTCTTCAATAGAAGCAAATTTGTTTCAGTCATTCAGTATACAGTATAATTATTCTGCAGACAGTCACTTTGATGAGTGAAATGTTGTTGTAATGCTGACAAGCAAATGGTACTTCTGCGTAAATTAAGGGTCAGTAAAAGTTCAGGCACTTACTGCAGCTGCCTAATAGTAGTAACAGCAAAACAAAATGTGCTAATGGACTTGCTGCCACTGTAAAGGATGTAACTGTTTTATTTATATGGATTATGCATTAAACACGGTAACTCCCAGTACAGTGGATATGGGAAGAATGGTAAAGCTGGCAAACACTGAACAGTACTTCATTATTATTATTATTATTATTATTATTATTATTATTATTATTATTATAGGTCTCTGTGCATTTGCTTGACGCAGTGTCTGAGATATTCAATCATGCTTTTGCTTCCGTTTGTAATTTTTTTTAAGAAAATAATGATTCTGCTTTTTATAAAACAGTTGATTAATCTATAAATTACCATATTTTTCAAAACATCAGTTTTTTTTTTCTAAACCAGTATATATAGTATAGTGAAAAGTATACAGAATCCCACTGTCCTTGTCGATTGGTCTGTAAGTGGCCAGTTTCTTCATATATCTGAAAGATATGCATGTAATGTTAATGGTTGACCGTAAGTTGATCTCTAAGAATGGGGCGTATGAGAGTGCATACCATGACAGAGTAGTATCCTGCCTTACAAAGAGTTTGGTTCCATGTAGCCTTGTAAAGGAAAAGGCCATTTCACAAAATACTGTAAATGGATAAATAGATAGAAAATAAACATATTTTGTATATATACAGTACATTAAATATATCTATTTTGATTAATTAAATTAAGGCTTTATTTGATTAAATTTAATAAATGAACAATTGCTCAGAATAAATATAAAAAAAACTAGCTGTTCTACACATCTGAGATGGGTGAAATTTAAGTAATCAATGTATACCTCATGTTTTTATTTCATACATGAATTGTTTATTTGGTCTGGTATAAAATTACACACCTAACCCGTTTCTCTCAAGGCAGCTTTTTCCTCTTCAAAGAGAGCTAGCCATTTTTGCTGCTTCCTCTCTGTGTTGCTCATTGAACTGACCACTCTTACAGTCAAAGTGTTTTGCTGGGAAAATGTGGCAGTGGTTGCTACCACATTGGCCTGGTTTAGTGACTCTAACCTAGTTGTTTTGGGGCTTTGGATTTCTGATGTGTGTGTTGATTTATCATTATTTTTAATCATCTATTGTGTACTATGCAAAATTATCAGTCATTAACATTACAGCTATAAATCACATTCATGTGTCCTGAGCTGGTGCAACAAAGTCACTATTGCACAGCACTTGCATATAATGTCAGACAACAAAATAGGCAGATAAGACAAATTTTCTTATTTTTATACCATTGTTTGGGATTTTATTGCCACTTTTGATTGCATGTCAGAGGATCTCATTATGGGCTCTGTCAAGGTGTATAATAATCTACCAGGACAAGGGGGGATGCTATCACTAACATTATCTTTTCCTCCTCTTCCCGCAGCACAAAGAAACCATCAAGTGAGAGCACCTGACCCCACCCCTTTCAGTCCCGCCTCCATAATCCTGGAGTCCCAGAAGGAGGCGTCATTTGACTCCAGGACGAGCTGCTAGACAGAACTCCTCTTGCAAATCGACCTCTCATTAAGAGAAAGTTTTTTTTGTTATTTTGGCCTAAGATTCAGGGCAACCACAACAAGACGGTCTTTACTTTTGTTTATTTCTGTCTATTATAAAAGGAAATCCTGGGACGAGACTTTCTCAGTGATAATTTCAACTCCCGTGAGAGATAATTTCAGGTCCCGCGAGACGAGACTTTTTGCCAAGAGATTTTGACAAGTTCCCACCCTCCTCTCTTACAACTATGCCCACGGTCCAATCACTTCGCATTCGTGTGAATACTATTGTCACACACAGTTCCTGCGCTCTCAGCTCCAAGCAGGGTCGGAAATAAAATACAAAGAGTAGAAGACAAACTAGAATGTCGTAAAGAGGTTCAAAAACATTGGCGCGATACACATACAGAGCAAGTTATGAGATTATTAAAGTACTAAAATTTGTAAGTCTCAAAAAACTGATAGTAAAGATTGCATTAGCGATAAGAAATGGAAATTATTACTCAGTGAAATAATGGAACAGCGAAAAGAGATCAAATATATGGACAAAGGTGATATGACAGAGGTATGTAGATATTGTTTAGCTTTAAACTTTAAGTCAGAGACATGTACATCGTCTAATTTGTGTTGCTATCAGGGAAAAGTAGTGTTTCTTCCCAATGAAAAGGCCTATCCACAAGAATTAAAAGATTTGTTGTTTGGTGAAAGCAAAATCCACATATGCAAGTGTCAGAGACGCAAAGTGGCTGGCACATGATGCAGGCCTGGGGGTTGGAGAGTAAAGCGAGCAGGGGGCAAAGCCCCCTAGTCTCCCTTATAGTAAATGGGATGACCTGGTTAGCCTGGCAGTCTGTTGTTCCTGCAGCCGACCACACATTCTTTTTAGTGTTTTGCTTACTTCTTAATTATTTATTCTAACCTTAGCAACTGGATGGACACACAGATACACAGGCACACACACACATAGACACTTGTCCATTTTCTGAAGGTGTTACTCTCTGTTGGATGCATACAGCATTAACATTTGTAGTGCACTCTCTAAGAGTGTATTTTGTAATGCATATAATAATAACATGCACTGCATTATTCATTCCAACAGACAACACATCACACACATTAGCACTGCTTTTACAAATCTTGTATCAACTAACAGAGGTATAGCAGCCAAATGAACAGACACATGTCCTTTCATTAAAGTGGATATGTATATGTAGTATATGCTAGTGCCAAAGAATTTCCAAACTTCACTGGAGTTACTAGGGTTAAAATGCCATGTACATCAGATTTGAATAGGCCAAGGAGAGACAAGTATTCACACTGACAACTACACCCCACTGCCTGCACTTGGGAAAGCAGATCATAACCTGGTTCTGCTTCAGCCTCACTACAAATCAAGAGTGAGGCAGCTACTTACAACCACACACTCATTCAGGAAGTGGTCCCCTGAGGCAGAGCAGGCTCTGAGAGACTGCTTTGGAACTACGGACTGGGATATCCTTCAGGGGTCACATAGTTAGAACATTGAGGAGGTTGTTGACTGCACTACTGACTACATCAACTTCTGTATGGACATTGTAGTTCCAGTAAGAACAGAACGCTGCTATGCTAACAACAAGCCATCCAACAAGTGCATCCATCGAGAGAGACAGGGAGAAAGCAAACCTGATGAACAACTTTTTTAGCAGGTTTGACCACGCTAACCCATTCTCACTCTCACCTCAGAGTACTGCATCCTCCACCCATCCTTCTGCTGATACCAGCATAGGAGAGAGTTTCCTCCCACCCACAATTACAGAAGCCCAGATAAGCAGAGAGCTGAGGAGACTTCGTGCCAGCAAAGCAGTGGGTCCAGATTAAGTATCGCCATGACTGTTGAAGGCCTGTGCATTGGAGCGCATCTTCAACCTGAGCCTGGAACAGGGGAGAGTCCCAAGGCTTTGGAAAACATCTGGCATCATCCCAGTCCCAAAGGTATCATGTCCTGGTGAGCTGAATGACTTCAGGCCTGTCGCCCTGACGTCATATGTGATAAAGACCATGGAGCGGCTGCTGCTTCACCACCTGAGGCCACAGGTCCACCACGCCCTCGACACTCTGCAGTTCACATACTAGGAGAAGGTGGAAGCGGAGGATGCCATCATCTATGCTACACTGATCCCTCTCCCACTTGGACAGAGGCAGTGGTGAAGTAAGAATTATGTTTCTGGACTTCTCTAGCGCCTTCAGCACCATCCAAACTCTGCTCCTTAGGGACAAGCTGACAGAGATGGGAGTAGATTAATACCTGGTGGCATGGATCATGGACTCTCTTACAGACAGACCTCAGTATGTGTGTCTAAGGAACTGCAGGTCTGCCATTGTGGTCAGCTGCACAGGAGCGCCGCAGGGGACTGTGCTTTCTCCGGTCCTGTTCAGTCTATATACATCGGACTTCAAATACAACTCTTAGTCCTGCCACCTGCAAAAGTTCACTGACGGCACTGCTATCATGGGCTGCATCAGGAGTGGGCAGGAGGAGGAGTACAGGAACCTAATCAAGAAATTTGTTAAATGGTGCAACTCAAACCACCTACAACTGAACACCAGCAAAACCAAGGAGCTGGTGGTAGATTTTAGGAGGCCTAGGCCCCTCCTGGACCCCGTGATTATCAGAGGTGACTGTGTTCAGAGGGTGCAGACCTATAAATACCTGGGAGTGCAGCTGGATGATAAATTGGACTGGATTGCCAATACTGATGCTCTGTGTAAGAAAGGACAGAGCCGACTATACTTCCTTAGAAGACTGACATCCTTCAACATCTGCAATAAGATGCTGCAGATGTTCTATCAGACAGTTGTGGTGAGTGCCCTCTTCTACGCGGTGGTGTGCTGGGGAGGCAGCATTAAGAAGAGGGATGCCTCACGCCTGGACAAACTGGTGAGAAAGGCAGGCTCTATTGTAGACACGGAGCTGGACAATTTCACATCCGTGGCAGAGCGACGGGCGCTCAGCAGGCTCCTGTCAATCATGGAGAATTCACTGCATCCACTGAACAGTATCACCTCCAGACAGAGGAGCAGCTTCAGCAACAGACTGCTGTCACTGTCCTGCTCCACTGACAGACAAAGGAGATCGTTCCTTCCCAACACTATGTGACTCTTCAGTTCTACCCAGGGGGGTAAACATTAACATTATACAATGTTACTGTCTGTTATACCTACCTCGCGCTCTCCACCTTGCATTTTTTAACTTGCACTGCATTTTTATCATTCTTTAATTAATATTGTTTTTATCAGTATACTGCTGGAGTATGTGAATTTCCGCTTGGGGATTAATAAAGTATCTATCTATCTATCTATCTATCTATCTATCTATCTATCTATCTAT
>JANRMT010062808.1:21507678-21527503 GCA_026402145.1 Polypterus bichir lapradei | reverse complement strand
CAACATTTCTAAAGAATGCTTTCAGCACCTTGTTGAATCAATGCCACGTAGAATTAAGGCAGTTCTGAAGGCGAAAGGGGGTCAAACACCATATTAGTATGGTGTGCCTAATAATCCTTTAGGTGAGTGTATGTCATTACCACACTCTCAAAGTACTTCTTGAAGATAGTGGATAGTGGATAGAGGATCACAGGCCCATAATCATTCACACACAGCATTATACATTTTTTGGCACTGCAGCAAAGGTGATTGTTTGAAAGCAGTTGGGTTTTGTAGTCTAAGCCATATTGAAGATGTCACAAAATATGCTTGCCAGGTAATTAGCACATTTTTAATAGACAGCCAGGGATTCCATCTGGACCTGTAGCATTACCAGTGTCCTATTACATCAAATGATTATTTCATCTCTGGCGATCAAAAAGTCTAAACCAAAAAGGAGTCAGATTTAGCCTAAGGAGTCATTTTGCCTTTGTTTGTGTTATGATTATGAATTTTAGTTCCACTTTCTCCAATGAACAAATTAGATTTTTCTTTTAAAATTGCAAGAACAAACACTGGACATCTTTCAAAAGGCAACTAATTTAATGGCTTGTTGATTGATATTTAAAGAAATAAGAAATGAATTCATGTAGTCAGGAAAACAACATTGAATTTACTAAAAATAATTTAGCAAACTGTTAACAATTTCGAGAGTTAAAAAAATAGATTAATCTGTGTCCAGTGTTAAATTGTTTTGAAAAAGTTGTGTTAACTAACAACTCCCATTTACTATGAGGGCTCTGACTTTATTTGCTAAGGTAATATTGGTATTGCTTCACCTTTACCATTAGTGACTGCATCTGAGGTCATTAAGGAAGATTGTTATATAGATGCCTACTAGCAATACAATTATAAATTAGTGAGTTAATACCATGTGGAACCTGTTTGAAACTATGAGCATATTTTATTTGTTACATCCCATTTTACTACAAGATTAAAATATGCACTGCTGTCTTTTCTCAGAGGGGGGATAGATCAGACCCCTTCTGTTACAGGTCTATATTCACTCTTGCTTGTCTACTTAAAAAAAAAATACATAACCTGATTAATAGACACTGATTGCAATATATACATTCTCAAAAGAACAAAATATACCCATATATGCGTCTGTCTGGGAAATAAGTGCAATTGTGGAAGTACAAAGGTTTTAATTAATATTTTAACCACCCCTGAAAATAAAATGTTCAGTTTAACAGTTTTCACATACACAGTTAAAGCATTAGATTCAGTAGCTCACGGTGTTCTTCTTAAAATGCTTAACACATTGGTATGAATCCTGAACATGTTGCCTAGTTTACAAATTATCTTATTAATCACTCACAGCAGGTTATGAGTAATGATATTCTTTCTGAGACTTTGCTGATGCACAGGAGTATATCATAAGCTTTTAATCCTAAATCTTACCTAGTTTTCATTTTATATTCATAATATGACTTCAGTCATTGGTAATGTCAATGTGTGTCTATCAGCAGGCATCTTCTTATTGTAAACTGCTGCCATTTTCTTAATTATTCGTTATCTTACGTAAAGTGTTGACCAGTCCATGAGATGTGACAAGAATCCAAAGGATGCGTTTCCATCCTGAAGGATGACAAATTCTTGCTACATATATAAGAGGAAACAAGAGAGAGTATGAGAAGGAGAGAGATAGAGGTGAAACTATTGAAGAGAGATCACCTTTTGTTGGCCTCAAGGATCTACTGCCTGGGGGTAGCACTGCTTAAATTTAGACTTGGAAACCCAGAGCATAGTTTGCAGAAGGAATTGCACCATGTAAAACATATTAGAGGCCTTTTGGCAGGTCAAACTATGTTTCTCTATCTGTAATTTAACAATGTTTACCATGTGGATATTTATATAGTCCTGCTATTAATTAACAAATATTAGCTGCCCTAGCAGGTTCTGAATGTCTCTCTTTAGGATGAAACTTTTATACAGGGTTCTCCTGGCACCAAAAATGACTCTAAGGGGAACCGTGTAGGTAAGATTCAGGCTCTATTTTAAAGAGCTATCTGAACATACAGTAAAGAGGAAGATGGTAATAGAGCTCTGGGAGAAAGGAGGGATGGGTAGGATGTTTAGTGAGATAGAGAGTGACAGAGAATTAGTACAATTACCATATGTGTGAACTAATACTACAAGGAAAGGCCAAAAGGAAAGGCTAGAGAGTGAAATAAATAACAGAAAAAGGGAAATGCTACAAAAAGAAATATAGCATGTAGAAAATGAGAAATGTTTGAAAATAATAGGCCTCGGCTATTAAAGGATTCTTAAAAATGGAAGGCAGAAGAAAAGAAAGATCAAATGGGCATTTTATTGTTCGTAGGAAGCAGAATGCATTTACCAAGAATATTAAAGAAACAAACTAACACAGATATAATGGACTACAGCACAAATGAGTTGACACTGGAGACAAAGAACATTTGCAGGTTGTATTGAAACACAACATGATTTGACTATCATCAACAGATATTGCAAATGCCTGTGCACTAGGGATTACATTCAGTAGTTGACTTATTAATGGTATTCAACAAGGGCAGTAAAAAGTCATATTCTTTGCAAGCTGCTCACAGAAACAACTCTTGCAGAACAAACAGACAAAGAAAATTATGTGGGTATGAAAATTGTGAGTCACAGCACAGCAGGCAGACAAAAAATACATTTAATTTCATATGGCAACTTTCTATAGTGAAACACCATCCTGAAGGGCTTTACAATTGCAGTGCTTTTGTTATGTGAGACTGTTTTAAAGTGTTGTTTACTGGACCACAGATGTAATTTCAGTATATAAGTATTACAGTGGAGTTTAGGAAAGGTAGTTGAAGCAATGACAAATCTGAATGCTCAAGGAATTACTGATTTACTAATAACAAATATGACAGTGATCTATAGAGGATGTAGCAGACATATTGTAGCAAATCATTAAGAAATGGTGAGTTTTCCATCAAGATCATGCAAAATTGTGATCAATGTCTAACATGGGGCTACTAATTGAACTTTATATGCTAGTGACATAACATTAATTAACATGGTGACAAATAAGTGGAAATAAGCAGCACACTACAATATTTGCCAGAATTACGTGTAAAATAAAAATAAATTGATATTAGTTATTTGTTCTTAAGTGAATCTCATCTTGCAGGGAACAGTCACACAATAACAAAAAAGCTATTATCAAGAAAAAGCCATTTTAAATGTCTTTTCTTCAACTATTGGCTGTAAATAATCAGTGTATAAGCAAATGCCTATATATGATAATTCACCTTGCCAATATTGTGGAAATGGAAATATGGAAGATTAACTATTTTAAAATAAATAAATAAATGTTTAGAACATTTAACACCATGCTTTGACCTCTTTCTCACTTCTCCTAGTCTGCCACAGTGGTAATTTAAAGCCATTGGTGTTCTTCTAATCTGAAGATGTGAACTAAAGCAGAATGTTTGCTGTTGTCAGGGCTTCTATCTCATATGCTTGATTGCTGAAGTAACAGCTCCTATTTTGAATGAAGTCTTGAGACTGTGCCTGCCTTTTCTATACAGTAATAAAGTACCTGTGTTTTCCTTGGAAACCTGCACCCATCTTCCTGTCTCTTGTTCAACTCTGTGACTCATTTATATTTACTTATTTGGCTGATGCCTTTATCCAGGGCAACTTACAACATTTATTATACAATTGGTTATATTTCTTTTGGTGTTTCAATTGGAAAACAGGCAGGAAAAGTGACTTGCTTAGGGTCACACAGTGTCAGTACAGCGATTTGAGCCCGCATCCTCAGGGTATGAAGTCCAAAGCCTTAAGAACTACACCACAGTGTCTGCCAAGGGACCCCAGCTTGACAATACCTGTATAAAAAAATACAGCGCTTCTTAAACTGCAAAAAATATTTTACTTGAAAATGACACATTAGATGTTACTTTTTTTTCAGCGTAAACTGATGCCATGTCTCACCTTTTTTGCTCATCGCAAAGAAAACTATGAGAAGCGCTATGAAACTCAAACAGTACTGTATCTTCACACAACACAACTATCTACACAAATGCTTTGTGGACCACTGACTCAGAATTTGGCTATATGTATGATGTTGCACCTACACTTGCCGAGCCTCGCAGAGACTGCTTGAGACAGACTTTCTTTTGATCTGACAAGAAAGAGTTTCAGGGTTCCCAAGTTTCGGCATTTCATTATTATCTTCAGTGGCCGTTTGGTCGAAAAAACATTCCTTATACTGAAATTTACATTTCGTTATTGAAAATCCATTAAACACGATGTTGTATTAATATTTGTGTGGGCCAACAAAAAGTATTAGGTATTCTGAAAATTGTGTTATCTCGGTAATGGGATTTGATCTGTATACTTGGTATTTATTGGTAAAAGCATTATGCTGCTCAGTGATATAGCTTCAATAACAATAAAAAGCAAAGGGATCATATTTTAGAAAAGTTATAATTGCTGCCTTTCACAGAAAGGTTTATGTTGTGGATTTTTGATAAAGTCAGGTATTCTGTCCAAAAAAGTCAAGATATTTTAAAAGAAGTGAAAGAGGACAATAATGATGTTCGAGCTTTCAGTTTTATAGATTAAGCTTTGTCTTGATAAACTTGCTAAAAGCAATTTCAAGCAACCTATTAATGTAAATACATTTAAATAAACTGTAATTAAGTAATATTTTTAATCTCACTTACAAATTGAATTAATTTTAGTAAAGTACTACAAACTCAAGTGTACATGTTCAATATGAGATATGCTATATGTATGTATTGCAATTGGAATTGACATTAAATGATTTCTGTAACAGAAGGACAGAAGATCTGCTAAACCAAGAAACCAAGTTTACTCTGATATGGTAAAAGGATGTGCTCATTTTTAGGATGAAATAATCCTTTCATCTTCATACATATATTTCCAAACTGTTAGAAATATATTTTATCTTATTTGTATGGGGTTATCTCATATTGCCAGTGACTCTACAACACATTACGTGCATTAATATTTAAATGAAAGTGGCTTGACTATATGCCGTCTATTAATGTTTTCCTTACTTCCTAGACTCTGTGAAGGTATCACTTCACAGTCTGCGCAGATGTAATGTGTTTGGACTACAGATGGATGAAAGTGCATGATTTATAGAACTTAAGGGCTATTAATCAATGCCAGGGATTCTATGGGCAATCTAATATTCATAATATGCAGAAACCAAATACATTTCCAAATGTATATTTCCTCCCAGGAGACTTAGTTTTCACTGTTTCCTCATATATGTAATGCTTTCTATGAATGATCTGTTGCTTGGCTTATTGCCAATGTGAAATATGTTATGGGAACTGAACAAGCAATGTGCTTTTGGGAATACATGATTTTAAGAGTGTTTCCTGGGACATACAGTAAATGAACAATTTAAATTGACATAACTGAAGCACACCATTTACAGTGGTTCGCATTAGGGAAAAGTTTCTTTACCATAAAGAAAGCTATGAAGATAAATGATAGATGATATCTAATTCAGGACTCAAACACACCTTTCTGTAGCTATTAAGGAATAGAGCTAACAACTACACCTTCTATTATGCTTCATGAAATATTGTGAAATACCAAACCAGTACATAGAAATGAAGGAAAAACAGGCCATCTTGATTCTGTTAGTGCCTTTGTGTCCAAAATGAATGTGTGTCTATAAGAGTACAATACTTTATAAAAAAAAAATCACATGGGTATTTCCTAAAGTGTGAAGACATTAGTAATAGTGATTACATTTACATACATTTGAAAAGAAGACAGGCTGCTTGATAACTCTTGTGTGTTATGTGCTTTTTATAAAATAATTAATCTATAAGCATTTTCTTTTGTAATAATTTAATACAGATTACTATTAATGGAAAGGAAGCCAAGATTACAGGTAACAGGAGAAAGCCTAACATGCAATAACACATTTATTTGGGGTTTTCAGATCCTTTTTAGGATTGTATTTAACAAGAATTAAGAAGAGTGTGTTAGGTAACTGATGCAAAAAAGGCAGCTAAAAGTTCCGGAGGTAGACCATCCGGCTCTGGTGGTCTACTTTTAATCACAGAGTCCAAAATCTCCACAATTTCAGTCACCTTAAAACAGGAGTCTAGTAGAAAAACGTCTTTCTCAGTTAGGTTTGGAAGGACCAGACCTCCTAGTAATAAATTACAACTAGAGAAGGAACATTTCTTATTTAAAAAAAAAAAATAATTTGAGTAAAATGCAAAGAAATGTTTGTTAACCTCAATGGATTTATTACTTATGAATCCTGGTTTAGTCTTAACGAATGAAATGGAGAGAAAAGAATGCTGTTCTCTACACCTAAGAACAAATAATTAATAATTTTCTCTAGATCCATAGTATCTTGCCCCCAACAATGAACATCAAATTTAGCTCTTTGAAGACAAAATTTTATTTGAGACCAGTGTGAGTAATTAGTCATTCAAACCCAAGACCTAAAAATGAAGATGCATGCTCTGTAAAGACAAGGGATTTAACTTCAGTCACATTAAAAAAAATAAAAAAAAAAACTTGCTACCAAATGCATTTGTCAAATCACAATGCCACCTTTTACAGCTGGCCAGACAAATACAGGATTGCTCACAGAGCCAGAAAAGATAAAACTTTATTTATGTACCTTAGAGGCAGGTTTTGGATAAAAGTTGGCATTTTGAAGTAGAGAAGAATTAAAGCTCCAATGGGCAGCATGAGAGGTAAGAACAGAAAATGAAATATCATGAGATTGCCTGCAGTTATTCAAGATTGAGGCAAAGGCAAGCGAAGCTTTCATGACAGAGGAGGCAAGTGATTGGAAATACAATGTACTTGATTCTAAACTGGTACTAAAAAAGAAAAGGAAACATATTCTTAGATTGAGGGGTTAATTAAGTGGGAAGAGTCAATGAAATTTAAATTAGGAGTGAACTTGCAAAGAAAATGGGTAGGCTCGGATAGAATGAGGACTGGTAAGGGACCAGGTAATAACTGGAGCACAGCGTGATCTTTTCCTCACTGATTGTTATAAGCAGATAGCAAAATATGCTGCTGTTTACTTTTTCTGACAAAGATAATCAAAATGATTAGTTTTGTAATAGTTTAACTCAGACCCAGAATATTCCAAGAAGAGAGACAGTTAAGTTAGCCATTACAATAAAATGAAAGAAAACAAAAATGAGAAACAAAATAAAGAAACTAACATCAGACTTGACTATGTTACTTCAGCTACTCCCTACTGGCATGGAAAGACTGAGATTCCTACACTCCCATCCACAAAATCACCCCATAAACCCCCAACCAATTAACAACAAAGAAGTAAAAACCATACTGCCAACACCTTATCCCAGTCTTCTGTGCTTGGTAACAATTCCTGAATAATCATAACATATGAAAACCCTTTCTCCAGACCCAGATCCATAGTCCCTCTCCTTTCTGGAGCAGGCAATGAGATATGAAATATTGCCTGTCCCATACAGCTGAGTAGCACCATTAGAAATTAAGTTTGGACCTTTAACAAACTATGCTTTTTCTATTACATGAAAAACATATAAATATTTATGAATAAGTAGCATAAAGAATGAGGTTGCATGAAGCACTCTAAAGGTGAGAGAAATTGAGCACTACAAAATTCCTAAAATATATAGCAGCTATACTCCATAGAAGGGGCAATGCAGAGAAAAAAAAGAAGTCCTAACCCCAGCTACCACTAATGGCAAAGCAGTGACCAAATACAGTCAAGTTTAAAATCCAGATTATTAAAGAAACTGAGTTTCAACAAAATAATAATAATAATAATCAGAACTACAGCACAATCTAATACTAAATAAAAACTTAGGAGAACAGACAAAGTGCTTTGTTTGCCACTGGAGCAATACTAGTCTTAAAAAAAATATTGCAGATGCAGGATAAAAAGCTAGAGGGGCCAACCTAAACATTGGAAGAAACAGAAGATTAAGA
The DNA here is from genome assembly GCA_026402145.1 of Polypterus bichir lapradei. Taxonomy (NCBI): domain Eukaryota; kingdom Metazoa; phylum Chordata; class Cladistia; order Polypteriformes; family Polypteridae; genus Polypterus; species Polypterus bichir. The sequence goes on along the minus strand of JANRMT010062808.1, from coordinate 21,519,505 downwards.
ACATTATAGAAAAAAGGCAGAGGGAGTGGCCATTATTAAGAAAAAATGCAGGTAGCCCAAGAATGTCAGTAGCTTTCTTTAGGTCACTGTAGAATGTGTTTCTAGAGATATGTCATCACTTGGGATAAGCTGGGTAAAAAAGAAATGACTGGCGATTCGTTATAAGTGTCATTGTATGCCTGTTGCTAGATTAAAATAGAGATACAGATAAATTTGCTAGGCTTTAAAGGATAGATTATGGGTCTAATGAATCTCTATTTAGAGTTATTGATTTCTCCAAAAGTTTATAAGGAGAGGGTTCGTTCGTCCACCTTTTTAAATAAGATGTCTGTTTTGTCTTGATAGAGTAATATATTACTCTACTTTCCCCTTTTGTATTATTAATATGTAGTCTTTGTCAGAATGCCTCAAATCTCACAGACTTACCACTGTTTATAAGGTATTGTACCATATAACCTTCTACATTTATAACCTCAGGCAATTAGGTGTAGTATCAATCAATCAATCAATCAACATTTATTTATATAGCACATTTTCATACAAAAAATGTAGCTCAAAGTGCTTTACAAAATGAATAGAAAAATAAAAGACACAATAAAAAAAAAAATAAACATAAGTCAATATTAATTAACATAGGATAAGTAAAGTCCGATGGCCAGGGTGGACAGAAAAAACAAAAAAAAACTCCAAAAGCTGGAGAAAAAAAAATAAAATCTGTAGGGGTTCCAGACCAAGAGACCGCCCAGTCCCCTCTGGGCAATCTACTTAACATAAATCAAACAGTCCTCTTTGTATTTAGGGTTTTCAAGGAAGGACCTGATGATGATGGTCACGTAGACTTCTGGCTTTCAGTCCATCAATGTTGGTGCATCATGATGCTTTGGGTAGGTGGTGGTGGCGCAGGCCGCCACCACAAAGAAACCGGAAAAAGAAGCAGAAGAGAGAGTAGGGGTCAGTATGGATTTTGGATCCACTGTAAATAGTTATTATGAAGAATTGAACATACAGAGTATCAGTATTACGTTAAAGTTATAAAAAGGCCATGTTAAAGTAATGTGTTTTCAGCAGTGTTTTAAAGTGCTCTACTGTATTAGCCTGGCGAATTCCTATTGGCAGGCTATTCCAGATTTTAGGTGCATAACAGCAGAAGGCCGCCTCACCACTTCTTTTAAGTTTAGCTTTTGGAATTATAAGGAGACATTAATTTGAAGATCTAAGGTTACGATTTGGAATATAACGTGTCAGGCATTCCGATATATAAGATGGAGCGAGATTATTTAAGGCTTTATAAACCATAAGCAGTATTTTATAGTCAATCCTGAAAGACACAGGTAACCAGTGTAGTGACATCAAAACTGGAGAAATGTGCTCGGATTTTCTTTTCCTAGTTAGGATTCTAGCAGCTGCATTCTGTACTCGTTGCAATTGATTTATGTCTTTTTTGGGTAGTCCTGAGAGGAGTGCGTTACAGTAATCTAATCTACTGAAAACAAAAGCGTGAATTAATTTCTCAGCATCTTTCAATGATATAAGAGGTCTAACTTTTGCTATGTTTCTTAAGTGAAAAAATGCTGTCCTAGTGGTCTGATGAATATGCGATTTAAAATTCAGATTACAGTCAACGGTTACCCCTAAGTTTTTTACTTCCGTCTTAACTTTTAATCCTAGTGCATCAAGTTTATTTCTGATAACCTCATTGAATCCATTATTGCCAATTACTAAAATTTCAGTTTTCTCTTTATTTAGTTTGAGAAAATTACTATTCATCCATTCAGAAATACCAGTAAGACATTGTGTTAGTGTATTGAAAGAGTCGGGGTCATCAGGTGCTATTGATAAGTACAGCTGTGTGTCATCAGCATAGCTGTGGTAACTCACATTGTAACCTGAGATAATCTGACCTAACGGAAGCATATAGATTGAGAAAAGCAGCGGACCCAGGATAGAGCCTTGTGGAACACCATATCGGATATCATGTGTCTCTGAGATTTGATTACCACAACTCACAAAGAATTTTCTACCTGCCAGGTAGGATTCAAACCAATTTAAGACACTGCCAGAGAGGCCCACCCATTGACTAAGGCGATTTCTAATAATATTGTGATCAATGGTGTCAAATGCAGCACTCAGATCTAAGAGGATGAGAACAGATAAATGGCCTCTGTCTGCATTTACCCGCAAGTCATTTACTACTTTAACAAGTGCAGTTTCTGTGCTGTGATTTGTTCTGAAGCCTGACTGAAATTTATCAAGAACAGCATGTTTATTGAGGTGGTCATTTAATTGCAAAATGACTGCCTTCTCTAGAATTTTACTTAAGAAGGGCAGGTTAGAGATGGGTCTAAAATTTTCAAAGGCAGAGGGGTCAAGATTATTTTTCTTGAGCAGGGGTTTAACTACAGCAGTCTTAAGACAGTCTGGAAAGACCCCCGTATCTAATGATGAATTAACTATGTCCAGAATATTGTCAATTAGCACGCCTGATATTTCTTTGAAAAACCTTGTTGGTATTGGGTCAAGGACGCAAGTGGAGGGTTTCAGTTGAGAGATTATACTATGTAATTCAGGTAAATCTATCCTGGTGAAAGCATTTAAAGCATAGTAAAAGACAAACATGAGTTAAGTTACAATTTAAATAATGTATTATTGACAATATTCATAAATAATAACACTATGCAAAGTACATTTGAATATTGGCAGCCATACAACCTGAAAAATGCTGATGTGTAGTTTCAGGTGGCACACAGATGTGTTAGTTACTTGAAATGTCTCTAGATAACTCTTCATTTTTGGTCAGCTTTCTTCAGAACAGACCGCATGCCTGTCCCAGCATGACAGTTGAGCTGTGCTCTTCATTGTGCTGTTCTTTTCAGTTCATGGTGTGAGGTGCTCCTTTATCAATTGGTAAGAGAGAGAGAAAGAGAGAGAGAGGGGTAAAGCAAGCAAATTTATAAATTCTCTGTCCAACCCCTACAGCCAATAGGGCGTCATGGTACTTAAAGGCTACTGATACAAGCCAATTCCAAACAGCCATACTTCACATCAATGGGACAGAGAATACTGTCACTCTTGGGTCACAGAATTGCACAGAAACACAGGATATTGTAGAGACAGGAACTTTATTCGAACACTTCAAACAAACACGTCTCTTTCAGAAGTAAAGCGAGCTCAGTATGCAGTTAGTTCTCGATTAAAGAATAGACATCATAGGGGAGCAAAATGGGAGCGGGACCCCCAACAGGAGCAGAGGATGTCTGGGGGAGGAGAGAGAAACAAAGCAATCAGCCAAAAAGGACACGTACCTTTCAGACTTTTAAGTATGCATAGTGTCACGTGAGAAGCATATCACATGGCAGAGCAGCCACAAGTAAGCCCATCAAGTAAGGGATCAATGTGAAGGTAGTCTATCAGCATTTTCTAAGAGGGTTTTTTTGAGGAGTGTCCGTGTCTTCTAGGGGTACTTTCAGCCAATCTGCTCACACCCTCTCCGTTAGCTTTAGTCACATTTTCGTGAATTAAGCGACACTCCAAACCAGGTTCAAACAGGCGTGACAGGACATCAGCATTAACATGCTCAGAGCCAGGTGCCCCTGGAGGCACACTCTTGGTAATAAGAGTCACTAGCGGAGCAAGCCTGTTTAAAAGCATAATCTAATGAGCTATCAGCATGCTGCAAGTGCACAAAATTCATCTGTTCGCTAGTGCTCGGTTTGTGTTCAGAGGCATTTGCAAGTTGAGAAGTTGTAGATGGGCCAGCCAGCCGCTCTAGGAAATTGGAGGAGTCACTCCAGGTATCACTGGAGAGATCGGGTTCAATGTCCAATCGGGTCTCGAAGCTTTCTCCGACAGCCACCAGTTCCTCTCCTTCGTTCATGATGCCAGGGGGCTCTAGGGCTGGTGCCTCAAACTCGGCTAAGAACCTAAGGAATAGGGCATTCCTCCAGCCAATCAGCAAGGGCCATGGGCAGGAATCTGAAATGGCAGTCCAAACTTAAAACTTCCGATCCTTATATTTTAAAGGAAGCAGTATAGTCCTTAACATCCCCATGTACACAGCTTATGTTCACAGTGTCAGTGCTACACAGGGAAGTACTGTTGAGGCAGTCACGTCTGACAACACAAAGGTCACTACCTGGGTCCTACAAATTCAAACACTTCAAACAAACATGTCTATTTCAGAAGTAAAACGAGCTCAGTATGCAGTTAGTTCTCAATTAAAGAATAGACAACATAGGGAAGCACAACGGGAGCGGGACCTCGAACAGGAGCAGAGGATGTCTGGGGGAGGAGAGAGAAACAAAGAAATCAGCCAAAAAGGACAGGTGTGGTTAATGCTTTTAAGTATGCGTAGCGTCGCGCAAAAAACATATCGAGTGACAGAGCAGCCACAAGTAAGCCCATCAAATAAGGGAGCAATGTGAAGGTAGTCTATCAGCGTTTTCTAAGAGGGTTTTTTGAGGAGCGTCCGTGTCTTCTAGAGGTATGTTCAGCCCCCCTGCTCACAATACCTTCACACCTGCCCCCAAAACCATTTGTTAAGGTGAAGCTTGCCAGCTAGATAGTTGACCTCCATGCAGGGGTTGACTGAGAGAGTCCTGAAGAGAATCACTTGAAAAACTTGTGTGAGGCACTTCCCCAATCCTGTCGTAAAATTGCAAAGACTCATTTCTAAAAGGGGAAGGGGTTCTTAACCATCAAACCATTGCTGTTATTATCAATAATGTAACACTAATATTACATTGCTTTGTCTAAGTTACAAATAAAGACATACAAAATGTCAACTTACATGCAAAATTTCACACCACAACAGTGTCATCCAGGTCTTTGTCACACCATGCTTAGCATGCCTTATAGCTTCAGTCTTCTGGCGTCTCCGTTTTACTAGCATCCTTTAAAAGCATCTAAGCCAAATTCCGTTATAGGATATTCCACTTCTAAGTCCAAGTGCTATAATTCCCATTTGAAGCAAACATTTGCTTATTTGTTATGCTGAGGGTTGCATCTTAGCCAATGGAAAGTATCTTGAGGTAGCCTACTGCTGAAAGCAGAGGAAAGTGTGATGCCCCATGCCATTCAAATCACAACATGTCCTTGAACCTTGAGCATCTAATAGTTCATAAACCAAGATCATATCAAAAATATTAAAGTGCACAAACGAGGCTTTTTTTTTTTATTTACAGTGAGGAAAAACAAAGTCACTGAGATGTCTTCAAAAAAAAAAATCCTAAAACACAAAGTCCTGATGACAGTCTTTAAAAATCAAAGAACAACAAGAAAAAATATTTTTGACTTGTCTTTTGTATTTTCCATTTTTTGTGCCTTCCATTTCCTACTGTTTTCCACCACTGAAAATTTTTAAAATATTTATATGATCACTTGCACTTTCAATTGTGATCATAACAATTTGCACTTGTTTGAAGTGTTTAGGGATTTTAAAAAGACATATGCAATCTTAGGTTAAACTGAGACAAAACCAGTATTCTTGGAGGAAATCCAAATGAATATAAAGTGAATCTGTGTAATTTATACAGATGGCATCTTAGGAAAAACTCAGAAACACAAGCATTATGAGAAACTTCAACAGATATGCAGTGGAAGAACACTAGCATTTAGTAATATCCTGATATGGTTCCTCAGTTTCAGAATATGGAAAGTTGTCTATACTTTAAAATTAGTGCAAAGGCACAGATCAATCTTTATATGATACAGGCATCCTGGGTTACGTATGAGATAGGGACTGTAGGTTTGTACTTAAGTTGAGTTTGTAAGTCAGAACAGGTACATTATTTTAATAAATGATATTGTTGACCGACTGTAACCAAGTGCTCTGCCAATGAATGATGGAGTTTAACCTCTCTCTGACCTTTTTATTATTTCTACTTTATTTTCAATGGTGATGGTTTTTCTCTTCTTTACCGTATCACCAGCACTTGCATCAGATTTGTGTTTCAGAGACATTCTTGAAGGATGAAGACAAAAGGTTAAGATGAGCTGTTCTGCACAGCACTGTACACGCTATCACAGCAGGAAGGCACCTGTCATCAACATGTCTGATGTACTGACAAGAGACAGCTTCCTGCTATGTGCATAACAGTACAAGCAGGCTTGCTATTGAGAATGAATGGGGCGGCGAGGGGCGGTTCACCACACAGTCACCTCCACTACAGTATGCTGCCTGCAGTGTTTGCCCTCCGAGAACGAACACAGTGTAGCCAAAGGCAGGTAGTGAATCACCCACCACCACCCCTTCAACTGGCAGCCACCTGAGGAACACTACAATGCTACCCCCCGCCACCCCGTTCACCCTCAATGGCCTCCAATCAACCACAACCGGGTCACCGCTTGAGCATTACCAGCCACCCACTGAGAACGAACGGGGCAGCCGTGTGTGGTGGGCAGGCAATGAAACGCCCCCCTCTACTCCATCCAGCCTGCGTCCAGTCAGGAGCAGTAGCTGCGGTGGTGTAGTGGCCGGGCAATGAACCGCCTCATCAAGCCTCCAACCTGCATACGAGCGATAGCTGTGGCCCTGGTGACTTTGGACCATGGGTCACCGCTTGCTGCTGGAAGCCGCTAGAGGGACACTATACTGCGTGATCAGCGAAATCGCCCCCCTCCAACCTCCGTCGAGCCACCACTTGCAGCGTCCCCAGGCCGAAGATTACGGAGCAGCAGTTACTGAGGCACATGAGTCACAGCTGCGGCCCCATTCGTAAGTCGTAGGTCGGATGTCCATAACCTGGGGACTACCTGGATTTACTTCTAAGATTTCAGCAGACTAAACTTACAGAAGACCTAATGAAGATTATTAAAAACAAAACAACCTTAGCTTCTATTCATCTTTTACAAAAGCCACTTAATCTAATTCTGTGTTATGCATATGAAAAGCTTTATCCTAATCTAAATGGGTAGTTTTAACCACTGTATTCCATATAGTTTTGTTTATTATTGAATTAGTATTAATATCTGAATAAATGTTTTCATGAACGTTTGGGTTTTATGTAGTGTTACTCATTAAAATGAAAGTAAACAAAGAAAAACAACTGATTTTATTAAAGTCATTAACACCTATAAAATAAAAGTTCTAATTATTAATGAACACTGTTAACCAACATTTACCCACATCTAGCCTGCCTAGGGCTGCCAATTAAACTAACACACATGTCTGGGATTTGAGAGATAAAACTGCAGTACCCAAAAAACAAACAGACATGGAAAGAACATAAAAAGTCTACATAGGCAGTACCTTGGTCAGTTATTTGGATTTAGGAGTTGTGAAGCTAATTAACCATCAGTAGAAAGGGCATACGAAAATAAATCATACATTTAAAAAAAATGTTTTTGATCATATTTTACAATGTGGAACTACATAGAAACTAATATTTTAAAATACATATTTTTGTTTAATATTAGTAATTTACGTAATTTTCTTGAAATTTCTGCATATTTAAAAATTTTTGCCAACATTTAAAAAGTTATAGACAGATGTATTAAGGCTTTTGACCTGAATTACACTGAGAATTACAGTCAACCCTCGTTTATTGCGGTTAATCCGTTCCGCGAAGTAGGATTCTTTATTTATAAATCGAATATTTTCGCAGTTAGAGCATAGAAAACCTGTTTACGATCTTCTAAATACATTTTCTAACATTATTAGAGCCCTCTAGACATGAAATAACACCCTTTAGTCAAATGTTTAAACTGTGCTCCATGACAAGACAGAGATGGCAGATCCATCTCACAATTAAAAGAATGCAAACATATCTTCCTCTTCAAAGTGTGCATCAGGAGCAGAGAATGTCAGAGAGAGAGAGAGAGAGAGAGAGAAAAGCAAACAATCAAAAATCAATAGGGCTTTTTGGGCTTTTAAAGCTCGAGGCACCACCGGACAAAGCAGCTACAAGGAAGGCAGCAATGTGAAGGTATTCTTTCAGCATTTATTAGAGGAGCGTCCGTATCCTCTAGGCAAACAGCCTCTGTGTAAACAGCCCCTCTGCTCACACCCCCTCCGTCAGGAGCAGAGAATGTCAGAGAGAGAGAGAGAGAGGCAGAGACAAGCAAACAATCAAAAATCAATATGTGCTGTTTGGGCTTTCAAGTATGCGAAGCACCGCACAGGAAGCATATCGTATATCATTGAGGAGTTTTATTTAATATGTAATACGTGCTCTGATTGGGTAGCTTCTCAGCCATCTTGCAATAGTGTCCCTGGTATGAAATCAACTGGGCAAAGCAACTGAGGAAGCATGTACCATAAATTAAAAGACCCATTGTCCACAGAAATCCGCGAACCAGCAAAAAATCTGTGATATATATTTAGATATGCTTACATTTAAAATCCACGATAGAGTGAAGCCGCGAAAGTCGAAGCACGATATAGCGAGGGATCACTATACACTTACTTTCAATAGAATCAAAATCACAACATGCTGGTTTAGCAGGATAATGGACAAAAATCTTACAAATAAGAAAATATTTATCAATGTTATTCACTTTCTTTCAATATTGTTTGTTTCACTCAGGGTTTCTGTCTGATCTTAAAGGAGACACTAAACCCCATAAACCAATGACTCTTATCACTACATCAAGGTTTCAGCCCAAATCACCACAGTCTTTAAAAAGGAAGCTTTTCAAAAAAAATAAACAAACTATTTGTGCCTCTAAACTTACTTTATTTATTTCCTCACAACTGACAATCAACCTTTACTTATGACACATGCTGCTTATAAAAAATAATAACTGGATATGGGACTGGAAGCTTCTCCGCCCGCACACTGAAGACTTCAATTGGTGCATTAATTGAGTAACACACATTACAGGATGTGTTGTGGATGGTGCAAATCTATAATATATATATAGTAATCTATAGTATATATACAGTATACAGTATATATGTCCTGTTGAGTTTTGTGCTCCAATGACTTTTCTCTTTTTTTGGGGATAATACCTGCAACCCCTGAAGAATTAGAATTATCATCTTACTCAGCAATACTGCGTCTGGACAGTCCAAAAAAACTATTCTGTCTTTTACACTAACTTATCATTAACCAGTCTCTGTTACTCTGGTATGAATTCCCTGTCAGCATTAGTCGCATTTTGTACATAAACATTGATGTCAGAGGGGATTTAGGTCACTGTTGATAACCATGTGAGCAAGAACATTCAATTCCAGGCTGCTTTGAAAGTTACTTTATCATGTTTCTTCTTGTTAATAACACTGGTTGATGCAATGTTCATAGAAACAATCTTCCCAATAAACAGAAAAGTCAAACACCAGCAAACATCTGTTAACATTTTTGTCTGGAAAACATGAAGGAGAAATGACAGAAAGTCAAATGATAACAGAAGTGGGTATTTCCCAGTATTTACAATAGAACATACCTTAACAAAACTCTAGGTAACAAGCTTTTCATTGTTCTAACAGGCCTACTCTGAAGAGCCTCCTGCTCTAATGCAAGTGTTTTCTTTGTTACACATATGCAAAATGTCCTCAAAACATGACTAAGGATTGAAAAAAGATATTCAGATCTCAACACACTCCCTTAGGGAGAGAAAAAAACAAAAACTACAAGTGTATAGGACAGCTAAGATAGGCTGACATCTCATTTGGGATTAATTGGCATCTCATGTAGTGGGTGAGGCAAGGCGTTTTCAGCGAATGCTCCCAACCTCTCTCTCTTTCTTTACTGGACAGGTGGCCAGAATAATAGAGGGACTGCCTCAACGACTTATACATTCCCTTTAGCATCCTTCAGGCAGTACTGTTTTGACACTCTCAGGGCTGCTTATAACAGGTAGCCTTAACAGGTAGCCGGAGCTGCTGGGTGGAGGATTCCCAGTGCTTTTAGAGCTCCACTTGGAAATGTTTCTGAGTTACACCTCTGACATTCCCTGTAGTACTATTGGGTCTGGTTTTAAAAAGAAGTTCTTCATACTACATAAAATGCTGGAGGCTAATTGCTTAGTTGGTAAATCAAACAATAAGAGAGATTAAACTGACAGAAAGATGAAAGGCAAATGAACTAGGAGCTTGCTTGAGGATCCAATCAAATAGAAGCAAATTATCATAATTTTGTGCCAGAAAGATCAGCTTATGTTATTTATGTTCTTCATGATTATGAGGCTTGCACCCAGGATGATGTCTAGCTTCCTCAAAATCTTTTGGAGAGATTGCAGTGCAGTAAAGGTTTGGCACTGATGCAGAGAACCCCACATTATAGAGACTGAGCTAGAGTATTAGCTTTCTGAGCATGTAGAGTCCTCACCCATGCATGTGGAGTATACATCTGATAGAAAACAAACAGACATAGAAATGAACTTTATCAACATCATGGTACAGAGCATGTCATACTTATTTTCTGTTGCACTTTGCACTCCATAAATAGATTTCAATCATTTTACATGCAACCAAGTACTACAGTCCTGTTTCTGCTTTTTCATCTTATTTGCTGTCATCTTCTCTTGGCAGCTCACATCTGACACATTACTGGAAACTCTCCTGCCAGGAGTCTACACTTTCAGTTCCAAGCCAAAACGGGAGTCTCCTCCAGCACCCTCGAGAGATGATCCTGCTCTCTTTCTCCACACTAATGAGTAATTTGCTTACTGAGCATCTTTTCACACTAGGAAAGTCTGTTCAGTTTGGTCTCCTCCCTGCACAGACCTTAGTCATGCCACTATCAGCCCCTCTCCCACTCTCTTTCTCTCACTATGCAGTATATAAATATATAATTTTAAAAAATCACCAGATGGTTGTGTTTATAATCAACAAAAATATTAATGTACTATGTGATAATCTTTCATTAAATTACAAGATAACAGAGATTATATAAAACCCTTTAAAATCTGAAAACTTCAATTAGTTTAACAATATTTTTCTGTTATGTGAACAGCCATATGATATGTATAAAAGCCCATTTCGTGCTATCTGTTTTTATATTAATGCTACAGGCCTGTTGGTCACCTCCAGAAGGCATGAATAAGTTCAAATGCCAAATAAATGCTTTGGAACAAAATTATGTGTCTGCAACAGCTGCTCACTTGTTTCACTGATAGCTCTCAAAATAATGAGCAATAAACAAAGACTAGAATGGTGCTCAGGGCCAACACTTTACACTGGGGAGTTCACGTTTATTCATGGTCACCCACATACTATATGCATCACCACACTGTTCAAAATCTTAGTTCCTGATTTTTTTGTGCAGGTGTTGTATTGGTATTAAGAGTGAGATCAAGATTAATACATATTCCACTTTGTTAAGCATCTAAACTCAATTTTATATTTACTTTGCAGCCTGGCAATCTAACAGTTTTTCATTTCTACTGTAGAAAATATTAAAAAGTTTGCTATGTACTCTAAATAAATTTGTAGTATACATTATATTGCGTCCAGTTTCTGAAATTTAAGTATTGGATGGGATGACACAAGTATCTTTTAAATGCAACAAAATACACATAGAAATATTTAGACTAGTAAACATATGTATAATTTGTACAAGGTGAAAAACCTTTTTACATCTCTTTGTCTATCAATTAATAAGCAGAAGCACAATATTTCATGTTTAATTTTATTTTTGTATTGTCCTTTTAAAGTCTTAAGGAAATAGTGATTGACTAATATAGGCTGAATTTATTTTATTTGATGGGATTTATTATGATTTGATTTTGTTATATATTTTTACAGCTTTATTTTACACTTTTCTTTGGACATTCTGACTCAAGCAAGCATTTTAAAAGTTGTTGAATGTTATTTTGATGACATATGACAGATAGATAGATAGATAGATAGATAGATAGATAGATAGATAGATAGATAGATAGATAGATA
>JANRMT010062808.1:21444578-21507668 GCA_026402145.1 Polypterus bichir lapradei | reverse complement strand
ATAGATAGATAGATAGATAGATAGATAGATAGATAGATAGATAGATAAGGGTGTCATCAAACCCCAAACTCTGGACACAACCTACACAAATACAGTCATGCGTTAAAAACAGATGGTTTTATTGTAACCATACTTCACAAAGGTTTCTCCAAAAGGTTGCACTAGTAATTACAAGGACAATTCTTCTTCCTTTCTTTCTTCTCTCTCCATCCACCACCCTCCAGTGAGCGCTGCCTTCCTTTCTCCTGAAAATGATTCAACTGGAGGAGGCTGAAGCACTTCCTTTTATATCGGACCTGGGATTACTTCTGGGGAGAGGGCATAGCCCAATGGAAACAAACAGGGATCATGAATCCCCACAGCAACCCCTGGTGGCACCATAGGACCCAGCAGGTCTGACTCACAGCACTACAACTCCCAGCTTCTCCTGCAGGTTTCCAAATGGCTTTTGAGATCCTGGGATGCTGCCATTTGGCAGATGGGGGACAAACATATTCTGAAATAAAAGCCCCAATCCACTCTACCTTTGTATTGTCCTCCCATCTGGGTAAGGGTCCCAAAGCCATCCCTGACGGGATGCCAGTCCATGGCTGTTCTTCCATTCTGGCTACCGAATGGGATGTTAGATAAACCTGTCTTTCACAATAGATAGAACTTTATTTATCCCCATGGGGGTATTTTGCTTTTTACAGAAGCTCTTTAAATAAATAAATACATAAATCGATAGATAAATAAATTTACATATTCATACATACATACATAAATACATACACACACATAAACTATAGTCTGAACTCAAACCAGAAGGACTACAAAGGATGAAAATTAAAAAGGAAGAAAACTTCTGACAGTCACAGTCACAGTGAGCCATTACGCGGGCATATTGTTGTTGGTATACTGGAGCTCCAGTAGTGTTTCTTGACATAATTCTCTTGAATAAAAGAGAGGATGTGCACCATTGTTCATAATTGTACTCAATTTTGTTTTAATTCTCTCCTATGCTGCTACCTCCTGTGGGTCCACAGTGCATCCTATAAATCAACCTGCCCATTTAACTGGCTTGTTTATTCATTGGTCCTATCCTGAAGTGATGTTACTAGTTCAGGACACCATAATGTAGAAAACTGCACTGGCCATCACAGAGTTGTAGAATATGTGAAGGATATCATTATCCACATTAATGGAATGGGGTCTCCTAAGAAAAGAGACTCTGCTCTGCCATTTCTTATATAATTCCTCTGTGTTATGACACCAGTCCAAACCATCATTGATGTGGACCCCCAAGTACTTGTAGAGTTGTACAACCTCAACATCAACTCACTCAATAAGGACCAGACATAGAGGTTGTTTGGTGCGGAAAAGTCAATAACCAATTCCTTGGTTTGTTGATGTTAAGTTCCAGATAATTCTTTCTGCACTAACAAACAAAGTTCTTCACCGGAGTCCTATATTCTGTCTCATCCCCTTTATCAATGTACCCCTTAACTACAGAATCATCTGCAAGTGACATGACCTGGTGTTGTAGTTATATTCTGAAGTGTACAGAGAGAAGAGAAAAAACGACAGGATTGTGCCTTGTGGTACTTGTTCACATCCAAATCAGAAATACAGTCCTTGAGCCTCACAAATTGCAGGTCTGCCGGACAGATAACACATCATCCAGGAGACCATAGACTGACCTACCTACATATCTCTGAACTTATACCTTAACAGTGATTGCTGGATCCTATTTAAGGCACTGGAAACTTTTTAAAAACACAATTCTTACAGTGTTGCCAGCTTTTTTTCAGGTGAGAATAAGATTAACATTAACAAAATAATAACATTTTGTACTAAACATTTTTGTTTAATGACATGTAACATCTTTCCATGATAACTTTGTGCTTTCTGTTGATGCAGCCATTTTGAGTTTAGTGTGGGTAGTGTTTCTAACCACATTGCTCTGCAGGAGGACCAGCGGTCAGAACCCGTGATGTCACAAGTTAGAGGATATGAAGGTCAGAAAAATGACTTCCTAGTTATACAAATTCCGAATGAAAAACTTTACTGGCATTTTGTCTATTGACTTAGGGCTTTGCTTTCTTTTGACTCTGATTTCTGGCAATTTGATTAGGCTTGATGGTTGATCAGTTAGACATCCTGATTTTGAGCACTATAAATCTTTAGACTACATTTTATCTCCTTATTTTTCCTCATTAATAATCTGCACTAATGTCTTCTTTGGCAGAATAGGGATGGTGGCAAAACAATTAGTACTGTTGCCTCAGAGCTCCAAAGTTATGACCTGCCACATGGTACATCATTTATAATTCAGGCATATATGGATGTGCATATGTAAACAAACAGGAACAAAACGTGCATGAAAGTCTGAAGTTTCAAAAATAAAAACAAGAATTACAAACTAGCAAAAGAAGGAAATCAGAAAGCAAAGTAAGCTGTGAATTCTGGTGTTACTAAATGTTATGAATCAGCCTTTAAGGCAAAGCCACATCTGCTCATATCAGCAAAACTTTAATTATTTTTTTCAATATATTTAATTCTTTAAATAAAATTTAAAAACAAACAAAAAATAAATCCAAGGGTACAAAGTAATGCCCAAAGATAAAAAATAACAAAATTAATAGAAAGTTTTACTAAAAATGCCTAAATGCAAAAGAATGAATTGGAGCACTGGAGCAGGACCAGAGAAGCTCTTCAACAGCTGCTTTCAAGGAGACACCAACTAGTCTGTTATTGAGAGCAGCAGATCCAAGCCAAAAATGCTTAGGTGTGTTTGTTGTTATTATAATATTTAAAAATTTCGTGTGTATAATTGTATGTAAGAAATAAAATCTGATTTAATTTGCTTTAGATTTGAAACCAGTAATTTACTTGTACCTTGGGCAAACCTTGTCTTCTGTCCTGCCCTTTTCAACACCACCAGATGTTACAACATATTGTCAGTCTACAATAAACCACCAAAGAATATTGCCAACAGCAACACAGATTTCCATCTGAAACTAACCTCTTTGTTCATTTCCTGGGTCCTTTGATTGCAATGTTTATATATATTGCATTATTGTAAATATAAACATATACAGTATTTGGAACATGTTATTTGAAAGTTAAATACTGTGAACAATAAGGCATGTCTTGAAAAATGCTTGAAATTGTAACAGCCTAGGGCATGTTGTATGTTAAATATTTCTAGCAATATCTGTGAAATTCTACCAGGCTGGAGATGAAAGTTCAGTCAGCTTAAAACCTTCACATCCCAACCCACCACTGTTACTTCAGGTGTGCCCCAGGGCTTTGTCCTGGGGCCTCTTCTTTTTATTATTTACCTTCTTCCTCTTGGCAATATTTTTCGTAAATATAACATTAATTTTAATTGTTATGCTGATGACACCCAGCTCTACCTTGCTAGTAAACCCACCTCTTCCTTTCCACCACCTTTGTTTATTGACTGCATTGCTGAAATTAAATCCTGGTTTTCTTTGAATTTTCTTAAATTAAACAGTGACAAAACGGAGGTTTTCCTCATTGGTTTAAAATCATCATTATCCAAAGCCAATAATCTTTCTCTTATTATTGATAACTATTGTTTCCCCATCAACTCAGGTCAAGAGTCTGTGTGTCATCCTCAACAGTACTCTATCTTTCCAATCTCACATTAATAACATCACCTGGTCTGCTTACTTCCACCTACGTAATATTAATTGCATCCGCCCTTCCCTCACTCCCCATACCACTGCCATTCTTGTTCATAGTCTTGTTACTTCTTGGCTGGACTACTGCAATTCACTCCTCTTTGGTCTCTCTAATAAATCTCTTCATAAGCTTCAGCTAGTCCAGAATTCTGCAGCACGCATCATTACTCGAACCTCATCTATTCACCATATTACTCCGGTTGTGCAGCAGCTTCATTGGCTCCTGATTAAGTTTCGAATTGATTTTAAGATTCTGCTATTAACATTTAAGGCCATTCATAACCTTGCCCCTCCGTGTCTGACCTTCTTCATGTTGTCATTCCCTCCCGTAACCTTAGATCCTCTTCCTTCATCCATCTGACCGTCCCTCTCACCTGTCTAACAACCATGGGGAGCAGAGCATTCCCAAGTTCTGGAATTGATTACCTACCGAGCTTAGAAATATCAAATCATATTCATCCTTCAAATGTAAACTTAAAACATATCTGTTTAAAATGGCTTTTTCTTTATGATTACAGTGGTTATGTTTGGTTTTCATTTTTATATTTTCTGATGTTTATAGTTGTTTATAATTGTGTATTATTTGTTCGGTGTCCTTGAGTTCTCAGAAAGGCGCCTTGTATAAATAAAATGTATTATTATTATTATTATTATTATTATTATTATTAAGAGAAACTGAAATACTCTAACTAGTAAAAAAAAGTCTTTCCCTGATTGATCCCAATACTTTGTCTCAGAATGAATCAAACTAATGAATGCCTGACAACAGATTATAGAATTAAAAGGTCTACTTCAGAAAAGAAAATCATCCCACCCTTTCTTGACTTAAAACAGGGTGCAAATTTCTGTGGCTTCTTAGTGGGCTTCTTTCAACTGTACTAATTGAGCATCAGCATTAAAACATGTTAAATGAATATTTTCATAGTGTTTTATTGCCCTTTATCTGCCACAAAGAAGTATTTTAAAAAGCTTTGGTATTTTTCAACAAACTGAATTTCCAAGGGAGCCATTGAATGCACTGCATTAGTGTGCCTTGCAATTGCCTGTCACCTTTTCTAGGCTCAGTTTCCATGTGATCAATGCTGCAGAGATCAGCACTGACTCTTCATGACCCCTAACGGGATGTTTTTTAGTTTTAATATGAACAAATATACTTTCAGACTTTCATGTACAGAACAGAAGTTGTGCAAATACTAACAGGTGCATTTCAGGGACTTAGTCAGCTGTTCTGAATGTTGGAACATTTTTAATTTTATTTACTTTGGAAGAAAACAGCTATCACACTTTTGTTGCTTAAATATTATAACAATAAGACATATCCAAAAATAACAGAATGTAATTAAATGCATTAACAGAGTATATAAAATTACATTTATACTTGTTTTTTTAGTAGCCTTTTATGGTATAATGTAAAAAAGAGCCAAAACAGGATGTGGAATAATGTGAATGTGATTACAGTTTGGTAATAAAATATAGCATCAGAGAAATATTGAATCATTATAATCTTCAAATAAGGCAGCTTGAGGTTGTTTTTAGCATAATGTATAAACTGAATATATGCATATATTCACTGTATGCTTAACGGCTTACAGAGCCAAGTTTCCAAAGCTCATTTCTTCTATTTATTTCTTGAATAAGTGACATTTTAATTTCTTTGCTTGCACTTTATACTTTAATAGATAAGTAGACATTTTAACTTTCACATAGCAGGAGAGAAGTGAGCGGCTATTGCAGAGATTCATGGAAGCCACTGATGTGATGGTGTCCTACCTGCCACATGACTCTACTGGCATTTCAATGACTTGTATTGGGGATCTGTCAGGAGTGGCTATAGGTCATGCAAAAGGAAAATAAACAAAATATAACAGCTGAAATAGTCTAAATATAGTAAACAAGTAAATGAGTCAGTAAATTAATCATTAACTGAGGTCACAGAGGATGTTCTGTTTTAAGATAAACAATTCTGAAAATTTACCAATGCTTTTTAAATGGCAGTTTTTCAAACTTCCAACATATTGCTTAGTATTTGAGGTATCTCAATAAAAATGTAATTTTAATGACAAACGTCTTTGAAATTTACTAAGTTCAAACAAAATGGTCCACTTTCAGTTGTATTATACAGACAAAACTTTAGAACATTAAAACAATCTAGATGAGAATTTTTGAGCTGTATCATACAGAGAAAACATTAGAACAATCTAGATGTGAATAGGGAATTCAGCCAAACAAAGCCTGATAGTTTTATTAATTTAATTCTTCTAAAATTCTAGTGATTATATTATAATTCTTATAATTGTTAAGTCTCTAAATATCACTACCTCTCTCTTTCTGTGAACTGGTTTTGTGATCACCCATTGGGGCACCTCATGCCTGCCTACCACCTCAGGATTTTCAGAGACACCGTCCAGCTCCACAATGATCTCAAAACAGTTTGATACTTGCCATTCTGGGGTTGGTGCCCCCAGACAGTATGCGTCCTTCACCTTGTGCCTTTTGACTGTGACCCATCTATCTCTGTCTGGTCTAGAATGTTCTTCTGCACCATGTTAGGGATGTACTCTGTCTCTCTATAGGAAACCTGTGCCAGGTTTGCCAGTTCTCTAACACAATACAGGCCAACCAACTCCTCCTCCGGTTCAGCGACCTTGAACTTGAAGTGCCAGATCAGCTGGCATCTCTTGCAGTCCTCATAGAAGACTGGATCCTCCAAACCATCCTCTAGAAAGTCCATCATTCAGCAGGTCTTACATTGAACTGGCCTCATTATTAAAATTTGAGTTAGGATTACTAAAACTGTTTTTAACATTTTCTTAATTTATTAAAGCATTTAGCTTAAATGGTAAAACTTAATTAACTTTAATTAACTTTCACACCACAGAATGCAAAAACTCTCAGCTGCTTCTCCATTTTTTGCAAAAGAAGACAGATAAACAGATATGACAACAGTAAGTGGTTAAACAAAGTAAGGTATATATGTGTAAATATTTTTGCATGAAATGATGGTGCAATGCTCAGTGCTACTGCTTCACTGCTTCAGGATGCTGGATTTGGATTCTGGTCAGATCTGCAGTATGTTCTTTTGAAGAGTTTCCATGTTTTTCATCTGTCCACCTCCATTTATTTTTGAGTATTCAAAAAGATACCCAAAACAGGTTGAGTGGGGACACTAAATAGGTCAAAGAAAGTGTATGTGAAAGGGGATCCTGATATGGAATGGACTCCTGACCAGTGTTTAGTCCTGCTTTTTAGCTGATAGAGCATAGATAGGTTCTGACCCCCTGCAAGATTGTTTTTATATAAATGAACTAAGACAATGAGTGAATGATTGAACAAAACATTCAATGAATTAACTGAATGAATGAAGAGCAATGCAAACACACAGTAGTTCCCTCACAGCTCATGGACTCTAGTTCCTTGTCAGCTGTTATGACTTTCGAGTGGAGTTTGTAAATTTCTTGTTTCTTTAATTAATTTCCTCACTTAGGGTTTTGTTTCCTTTCCAGTTTCTATCATGCTGTTAGGATAACTGCCAATTTCAAATCAGTTGAATGTGTGTGATAATGAGTGGGTGCATGAATATGGATGGAGAAGACTTGAAAAAGGGCTCTGCTTCCCTTTTTTAGTAAAAGTGCACATTTTATCATTCCATAATATCACATTCTTTTGCAGAATACTAATAAGAAAAGCCCAGATGTCTCCATCTATGCTCACCAACTTTTATAGGTTCACATTGGAAAATGTCCTCACTGGTTGCATTACATCCTGGTACAGCACCTGTTCAATTGAGGACTGTAAAGCACTACAGATGGTGGTAAAGTTGGCCCAGAATATTACTGGCAAACAGCTCCCTTCTGTTCAGGACATACTGTATTTATCACAAATTGCCTTAAAATGGGCAGCAGTATTATTAAAGGCCTTAGCCATCCTGTATAGTTCCTTTCCTTCCTTCTCTCATTTTCATCAATAGTCATTGTTACAGTTTTCATAACTCTGGCCATCAGGGTATTTAACAGCCACTCATACTAACAACTCCATGAGAGTTTCTTGCATTTAATAGCTTCTGTTTTATTGTTTGATGTTGTATTCAGTGTCTGTTGTTGGTAATGTCGCTCATCTGTGGGAAACATGCAAGTAAATTATATACTATGTGCTATGTATACACAACAATAAATGTAAACTGGAATTTCTAACTTAAATCATGGTGCACCAAAATTAATGAAACATATAGATGAAGGGCTTTTTAAAAGTAAATTATAATGTACTTCTGTAATTTAACATCTGTCAGATTGACCTAGTTCAATATTTCTCTTGTTTCTTCAGTTTCCAAATCTGCAAAGGAACCTTGCCAATAAACTTCAGAAAGACTCATGTTACCCACTACCACAGAAAACCTGTGATACAGTTTGCTTTTATGTAGGACTGTCGTCTACTTTCTTGTTAGTCATTTCTACCAAAATCCCCCCTAGTCAGTTTACAACATATACTTCTCATTCTTTGCATACAACAGCTAAGTCATAATCTTTTTAAATTAAACTAGTTCACATCTATCATCTTGTACTTATCATGCTATAGAACTATCACCGAATATAACTCTAGCCTTCCTTTGACCTTGACTTACTATCTGTAAACTCAATTCAACCTAACCTGGAGGACTCAAAGACCAAGTCCTGTAACTTCTTTCTTAATTGCATCCAGAATATCTGTTCCATTTTCACTAACTATGCCACTCAACCTCTTGTTCAGGTACTGATTTTCTTCAGATTTTACTACAGCAGCTCCTGCTACAATACAACTTATTTAGGACTATGATGAATACTTGGTATATTTAGTCATTACCTAAACTCACACCACTTCTCTTCATCTCTCTCTGTGAGGGATTTTGGAAATCTTATTACTGAAATCTTATACTGACTAACAGCACACTATATGCCTCTACTCCTGAAGTATATTTGTTTACAAAGCCTCATTTCTGCTTTTCCTGCCTACTTCTATGTATGATCTTTCTTCATACAATTCAAAGTGCTACTTACTCTCACTTTTTAAAAAAAATTTATTGATTTTATTAAAATCAAATAACATTCCATGCACATACTCAAATTTTACAAAAAAAAAGGTTAGAAACAAACCAACCCCAACCTCCTGAGAAAGAGAGCTAGGCCAGCAGTGTAAAATTTTATGCTAGTAAAAATAAGTAAATAGATAAATTAATAAATGAATAAAGATAAATGGAGCAAAAGAGGGGAGCGAACCTGCCTCCTCAATTTAAATGCTTATTCTAAAATTTTATTGATTAGATCCTGCCAGGTTTTGAAAAAGTTTTGTACAGATCCTCTAAGTGCGAATTAGATTTTTTTCCAGTTTCAAATAGTATATAACATCAGTTACCCACTGACTTAGAATAGGTGAGTTAGGATTCTTCCAATTGAGCAAGCTAAGTCTAAGTGCCAATAGTGTAGTAAAAGCAATTACAGTTTGTTTGTCCTTCTCCACTTTAAGCTCACCTGGAAGTTCCCCAAGCACAGTGATTAGTGGATTAGGAGGGAGTGTGACACCGATGCTGTCTGAAAGGCATTTAAAGATTTTGGTCCAGAATGATGTTAATTTGGTGCAGGCCTAGAACATGTGGCCCAGTGAGTCCAGAATTTGGTTGCAGCGTTCACAGGTTGGATCTTGCCCTGAAAACATTTTGGACAATTTTAAACAAGAGAGGTGCGCTCAATATATAATTTTGAGTTGAATAAGTCTATGCTTTGCACATATGGAGCTTGAGTGAATTCTGTGCATTGCTACTTTCCACTCCTTTTCTGAAATGTTGAGTGAGAGATCCTTTTCCCACTGTTCTCTTGGATCTTTGAAAGGGAGGGACAGTAAAATAGTTTTATATATTACGGAAATGCTGTCTAAGTCCTTGAGACTGAGCAATATTTTTTCCGGAATAAAGGTGGGAGGTGAAAAAAATTGGGCAGGTTCTGTTTAACAAAGTTTTGAATTTGAAGGTAGTGAAAGAAATGTGTTGCTGGAAAGTTAAATTTGGAGTGTAATTCTTCATAGGATGCGAAGACGTTGTCTATGTACAGATCTCTAAATGATTTAATCCCAAATGTTTTCCAGGCATTAAAAATTGCACATGTTTGAGAGGGTGGAAAAAGGTGGCTCTCATACAGCGGTGCCACATATAAAACCTTCTCAATCTTAAAATACTTCCTACATTGGTTCCATATTCTGATTAAGTGAAGCACAATATGGTTGTTAGTATATTGGTGATAACTTGTATTTATTGGGGTGCAAAGCAGGGAATATAAAGAAGTACTGCAGGATTTTATTTCTATTGCGGACCAAGTCTGTGTATGTTCATCTATTTGTGTCCATGTTCATGTTTTTATAGTTTGTATGTTTGCTGGCCAGTAATAAAACTGAAAGTTAGGTATAGTCATACCACCTTCCGCCTTAGGTCTTTGTAGGGTCATCCTTTGGATACGTGGATGTTTTGAATTCCAAATAAATGAGGTTATGGTTGAATCTAATTTCTTAAAAAATGATCTATTGATCTATATTGGAATGTTTCCAATACTTACTCTCACTTTTTCTTCCCAAACTGCTTCTCCTCATTATCAAAACTGAAGGATTCTATTGATCTTACATTAATTTTACCACATGGATTTGGGTTTTTTAATAGTTATGTCCAAAATTAAGTTTCCTATTGATTACAAGTTGCTCTTTTCTCAACTAGTGCTTATTGTGACAGCAGTGCTAAATTTGTCTACCAGGGAAGGGTCCATTACTGAACACTCAGACATATTTATCTGTCATGAGTTTTGCAATCTTGTATTGAACAAGAGCCTTAAGAAAATGGGTGAATGGATGGATGGTCGGTTTGATCATCTCTGAAAGTTGTCCTGGATGAAGGTAAGTGTTAAATAGAGAAAGCTGTTAACAATTGGATTAAATGGGCAATAATTCAATAAGAAATGCTTTAAATTTTAGCTTTTTGCATTTTTCCTCTTTAATATGCAATTAAACTAAATTATGTGTTTCTGAGGGAGCTTAGTTAATAACTAATCATCACGGAAATTCAGTGATTAAGGATTTAGAAACAATATACAGACACATATTTCGGATAATCCTGTATATAAACTACATTGATTTTTTTTTGTTCCAATGAAGATGCAGGGCATGTACACTGTGGATTGCATTCACTTCATAATTTGTTTATAAGAACTGCTTGATTTTTATGGTAATATTCATATCTCTGCCTTCAAGGAAGCACTATAATATCAATATTAATAAATATCTCAATGGGTCCCTTACACTAAAACTCAATCAAAGAGTCTTAAATTTGATTGTTATGGTAGACAAGCAAGAATTATAATATACATTTGCATTTATTTTGAATACAAATAATGCATAAATCAATCTGTTCATATAAGCATCATGTTGTTTATATTAGGGTATTTTATAATAAATCTAAATATAAGAAAAACTGCCTAGCCATCCATTTTCTGAATTTTCTTTCCATTACATCACTGTGAGTGACAGTGCCCAACAGGGCAGATCTATGCATACATCCATTCTCGTTCTTGTTGGACCAAGTTAGAGTTATCAATTAATCTATGTCATAAATCTTTGGGTTTCAAGAGTAAATCTAAGTAAGAAAACCCAAGCAGACATGTGACTGTATAAAAGGCACAAAGACCTTGTCTTGACCTAAAAACAAAGATTACTAAAGCCATGAGGCAGCCATTCTAAACACTTGGACACCTCATTTAAATACATATTCCAACTGTGTTTCTATAACTAAACAAAAACTGGTCAATTACCTTTTATATCCCTTTAGGCTGTTATGATGGACAGCTGGCAGCTCAACCCGGCCAAAACGCCTCTGGAATGGGCACTGCCCTCCCCAAAATGCTAGATGGCATCTCCCCTTTAGTGTAGCGGTGCCATGGATTCCCAGAGGGCATCCTGGGACTTGAAGTTTGGTTTCTCAGCCCTGTTGGGTACAGTGGGTGCCGCCAGGAGGAGTTGTCAAAGGACTTGGGGACTCATCCTTTCCTTATAGCCCAGAAGCACAAGGTAATCACAAGGAAGGAAGCCCCAAAATATCAGTTCTTCATTAGACCCAGGAGTGCTAGCCAGTCACGTGGTCAGAAGGACAGAAACACTTCCGGGTCATGGACTATTTAAAGGATTGATGGGAACCCAGCAAGCGAGCCGGAGTTGGAAGGTAGAGGACAGAGCTTGCTGGGAGGTGTGTAGGAGGGATTTTCAGAGTTAAATATTACAGTATTGTATTTATTTGTTTATTGTGGCTGTGGTACTTGAGGAGCATTGTACAAAGAAAAAAAGAATTAAAACTAATTCTTGGTGCTTTTAACACGTGTTGTCAGTGTCTGTGTGTTGGGTTAAGCACAGGTATAGCGCCATCTCGTGTTACACTTGTGGAGCCGACCCGGACACAGACAGGCGGACATGTTGTTCTTCAACCACCACACGTGTTTATTTACAATATTTACAAATATGGTCACTAAGACCCAGTCCAAAATAGTGCACAAACCCCAATAGTCACAGTCCTGGCCACACAATGCCTTCTCTTCTCGGGCCGCCTCCACACTCTCTTCTGCCTCGTCCTGCTTCCACCCGACTCCAGTCCTGAATGAAGGGAGACGGCCCCTTTTATATGCTCCCGGATGAGCTCCAGGTGGTTCCCGACACTCCCCCGTTGGCCACGCCCCAGCGTGGCGGAAGTGCCGGCTGTTCTCCCGTCAGCTCTCCGGGCGCCCTTTTAATTCTTCCCCCCAGCACTTCCTGGTGTGGCGGAAGTCCTGAGGTAACAGGTCCCCAAGGCATTGGGGCGCCTCCTGGCGGTGACCACGGGCCCCTACAGGGTAGGGCTTCCATGCCCTCAACCCCTGTCCCCCAAAGCAACCAGGAAGGCGGCCCCCACGTGATCCAGGATGGGCGCAGACCCACATCCGGTCCCTCACGGCGTCCCGGCCGGGTCGTTGCCCCTGGCATCCCTGACACACGGTATATTTTTATGTTTACACAAAGCAGACAATTAAGTTCTCACTAATTGTTTGCAAAATTTCTGTTAATTGGATACATTTTTTAGTCCCATGGGGAAATGTTTGAAAAAAGTGTTAATGGATATGTTCAATATTGTTCAAGTCAAAGTTATTTCTTCACAAACATAGTATATATGCATTATTATGTTCTAAAGTTAAGTATTTTCTATACATTTTTAAAAATACATTGCCTGTTCTGGCCTTCTATAATGAAACCAATGGGGCACAGCCAGACAACAAAACCCTAAAAACTTGCTGAATATGTCAATTTTTCAAGCAAAGAAAGTTGGCAAGTATTGGTTCTGTACCTTAGAATTACACACATATTGCAAAATAACTTATACATGTCATTTAAAAAAACACCAATATGATGAGAGTCAGCCATTTTAAAATAAGACCATCTGTGGACACACCTAGTTTTTTGTTTTCCTCTGCATCAACCTGTCACACACAGAGTCGTGGTTTTCTCTTGTTAGACAAAATCATAGTAAACTGTTCATGCTACACGCTTGGTATTGTGTTGATATACTTCACTGTTTATGTGAGAATCACACAAGCGAAAAGAAAACATCTCCTCAGTAACAGAAATATGAGATAAAATGATTAATTCCAGATCTTGTTTGCTGTCGTGAACATGTGTCAGAAACACGGAAGGCATGCTTTCTTATTTCAAAACATTTACTGCTTTAATGTGAAAATATTCAGTAAGTTTTTAGGCTTTAGTATTTTGGTTGCGCCCCTTACCCCATTAGTTCCATTGTAAAACTCCAGGACAGGCAATGTGTTTTTTTAAACTTACAGAAAATGCTTACAATTAAATGTGAATACAATTTTATGTGACTTCTCCTTCTCCCTCTACAGAAAGGATGATTGACAGAACTTACACCACTGACATCACTTCTGGTTTCCAAGTACACAAACCAACATTTTCTGCTTTCCAGCTTTTAAAACTGGCTCTTTCTGTCTGGTATCCTGATCTTTGTTTTGTTTGGTATTAATAACATGAATAAAACCTATAAGACAAATTCGTATTTTGATTTGCTCCTTCTGTCATCATTTGAAGACCACATCATTCATTAAATACTATTGAGCCTTCCAGTCTGATGGAGAAGTATTGAAATTTTGCTGTGTGGCTGTGATAAGAGCTGAAGCTTCCCCAGATTTTTCTGTGCCCCTCCTATGTTTGAAATTAAGAGTGAGACTGTTAGCATGAAAAAGGGCCTTCCCTGAAGTCTTAAGTACCACACAACTCAGAGAATCTACAAATAAATAAAACTGTATGACTTACAGTTATCATAAATGGCATGTTTATAGCCATTCATGTGTTTGCTGGCAGTAAAACCTATTTTGTGATCCTGTCTGTCCATTCCATTCTTTTTAAGATGAAGAATCAGAATGACAGAGTCTAGTTTAGGAAGCTACATTATAAAAATATAGAATACATGATAGTCATTAAAAGATTGTAGCTGTTTGTTGGTTTTGGGTCTATACTAGTGTTGTATGGTATGCTGGTACTAAAAAAGTACTATAAAACTATTTTTAAAAAGGTACAGTACCAGCAGCAGCTTTTGGTACCACAATATGCCATTTTTAAGGTCCTTGACACTGATATATAGTGCACCTACATTTGGGCTAAGCAAATATCTCCTGCAATTAAACTTAGGGATCCATCTTGTCAAAAACGTGATAATAAAAACGGTTTCAACACAATTTAACTCTCTAGTGTGCCTTTTAAATATCACAGTTTGTTTTTCACAGTGCAACAAATGAACCATTGTGCCAGGTTTGCCCATGGATTTGACTAGGATATTTGTTTGGGTTTTTAAAAGGGCATATCTCTTGTCAGAAAACGGTGAGAATTATAGTGGCCAGATTTGGATTTAACAATTTGGATTCATGTTAAATACCACAGTCCATTGGTGTAGATAAGCGAGTGTGCCAAGTTTACCTGAGAATTAAATTAGTGTACCAGCATTAAACTGGGTAAACTTTACATGCTATCAATATGAGAAATATGAATTCATTTCATAACTTTTGAAAATAAGAAGCTGGCTGTGAGATGGTAAGTAGATGCAAGAAGTTATCAATCTAAGGTCGCTTCCTTTTGTCTTCACATTACTGCGGTGGTTAGCACTGATGCTTCGTGGATCCAATGACCTGGGCTTGAATGTATAGCCGAATATACGTATAGCCTACTTTTATAAACTTGCCAATATCCATTTTGATGTAATGTAACTGTGTGAGTAAAACACCAAACTGTTAAGTAAAATGCCCTGCTTCCAGAAAATGATGTACAGTCGCATGCAATGATATTTGATGCTCATCTGAATGTATGCGGTGCACATGCAATATTACCTGGTGTGACCTTAAAGTATGTGGTGTGCAAGCTATGGTAAGTGGTGGGCACAAGATAATATGTATTGTGCTTGAGATATATAAATGGTGGGCACGAGAT
The DNA here is from genome assembly GCA_026402145.1 of Polypterus bichir lapradei. Classification (NCBI taxonomy): domain Eukaryota; kingdom Metazoa; phylum Chordata; class Cladistia; order Polypteriformes; family Polypteridae; genus Polypterus; species Polypterus bichir. The sequence continues at coordinate 21,492,459 of JANRMT010062808.1, read as the reverse complement.
ATTATGAGGTGGGCATGAGAGAGTAAATGGTAGGCACCAGAAAGTAAGTGGTGAGCATGAGATAGTAAAGTATACGCACCAAATTATTTCCCAGAACAAAAAACACCATGTCTCCTCTGATAAATGTAAACATATAGTACAGTAAACCATTCCATACTCCTTTAATAAATAAAAGTACACCTGTCTGCTTTTTATATCACTGCACTATAAGAAACAGAAGTGACATCAAACTGAATCACCTTGGTAATGTCATAATTAGGTAACCCCGAAGCGTGTTTTTGTCATTTTTAAATCTAACTTTATCTCGTAAGTACATGAAAACATTTTGTACGTATGTAAAAGTATCCTATATGTACATTAAAACATCTTGTACATATGTAAAAGTATCCCATACATATGTGAAAGTATCATGTATGTACAAGGTATTTTCACGTACGTATGAGATAAGGGTTATCCCCTAATTTTTGTCACTGTGTAGTTCAGAGCTTCCATAATACTGTAGATCAACTCTGATGGTATTGTGATTTCTCCCCTTTAATCCAACCATGCTATGAGCCCAACTCAAGCGCCTTTGAAAGGGAAAAGCAGGAATACAGTTGAGAGTGGAATGGCCCTGAGATGTACATGAGAGAAAGCAGGACAGGACAGGCCAGGCGCAAGGAAAGGAGCTACGCTGTAGACTCTGTGTTGGACAATCCTTTAATCCACCTCCGTCCCCTTCAAAGAGCTTTAGAATTCAAGCATAATCTTGTAGCAAGACAGTGTGGTACAACTGGTGAAATGTGGCAAGATATGTGGCATTAGTGTGGTGGGAGGGTTATCTGTTATTTGCATCAGTACCATTTCAGTACCTGTACTGAGGTTCGACAGTTATTCGTATGGAAAAAGACATCCAGGTTAAGATAATTACAATAGTTGTATTAACTTTACCAACTCAAAAGAATGTCAGTGTCACAGTTCACGTAGGTATAGTCTCGTAAGTGCTCAAATTTCCTAAAAGATAAATCATATCTGTAAACCTACAGTTGCCCTCAGCTGTATTATCTGTATGTTTGTCTTTAAAAAATAAAGATTTTATTATGAAGGCTTGCATAGTAATTAGCTGGCATACAGTGTGATAGTGTTGGAATCAGATCCTGGCCGTAGCACTGTCTGTGTACCGTTTGTATATCTTACACATGTTCATGTGCGAATTCTTCTAGTCCTTCAGATTTCTTCTACTATGTATGAGTGATTCAGTGTTCATGTGAATGTGCCCTGCCATAGGCACATCACAAAGGGGGTAGGTTGATTTAATATAAACAACTTTTATAATTATTGATCAAAATATGAGAAATGCTTATCAGTCTGATAGTGTTAATGATTTTTAGTTTTGTTTACTTTTGCATTAATTTTTAGTTATTGCTTATTTTTTATCATTAAGTGGCTGATATCATCTGCCGGTGCTTCACACCTGCTGCTCAAGGCTGCATACACATTGTTTATGACGTCAGTGCCTGTTGCTAGATGGTGTCGTTGTTCACTGCATAATCACATTTGAGACAGCAGCATTCCACACCCAACATCTCAGTACTGGGATAATCAATTTAGTAAAACAACCCTCGTAATGTTATTTTTTGGAAAATTCATAACTCTATAGTGATATTGATTTTAGTTTCGGCCATCAGTTCTGTTGGGTTGTCTTCGTTGTTTGAACCCTGCTCATCTTCAGACTTTGTTTTTGTTTAAGCCGTTTATCTCTTTCATTTCCAGGTTATTATTTCCTACATTTCTGGGTGCCTTTCTTCCAGATGCAATCAAAGCAGAAAGATGGTAAAATGAAAACATTCCTGTTGTGTCATGAGGGACACAGACATATAAAAATGAACCTGTTTAATAATACTATAGACAAGAAGAAAGTTAGTAAATGAGGCCAAATACTTTTTTTTCTTCCTAGAATGTAGTAACTCTTGTTTAGTTCACAAACTTCTCAGTCCTTAAATGAACATGACAGAGGCACCTTATTTTTAAAATGCTCTGTAACACTTAACTGTTGTAATATGTTCATTTGCCATACACTTTATCAACTATCAAATTAAAAATATTGTAATGGATACATTTTATTGTTGTCTTCTACAGCTTGTTTTTTTTTAACTGCTGCAGGAAAGGACATGGCCAGACACTTGAAGTAAAGATGAAGGGAAAAGCAGCAAAGACAGATGTCATCCACTGCAATCGTAACACTTCACATCCAAACTCTTCAATATCAAAAAGATAGCCAGCAAGGTTGATGATTTTTTTTTTATAGTTTTAAATTGTCCCCCTATTAAGAGTAGTGCTTCCAGCAGAAATCAAGAGTAACTTTTGGATGAAATGGAGAATATTCAGGTGTCCAGCTGAAACAGATACTGGAAAGGTTATATAAAATGTTGTTTATTTTGATCCCTTAATCTAAACATAATGAGATTTAGTTTGTAGCAGAGCTATCATTTTTTGATATACAGTGCATAAACCCATGAGATGCAGCCAATATCTCATATTTGTGAAGTACCATATCTGTTTTTTTGGAATGTTAAAGTTACATTTGATCATTTATTGTCATTTTATTAGACCTATACATTTTCCTGTGCTTATGGTTTACAAAATACATAATGGATTAGTTAAATTTAAATATGCACAATTAATGTGTCTCTATATAGTTCCCAACAATACCTGAGAGAAAAAGCATCTTTCCATGGTATTGTTTACTTCTACAGCTGTTTTAATTGATGTCACTAACTTCATACTAATGATTTCTTGTTGATAACTAGCTACATTATTTTATGTAAATTATATCCAAACTGTTAGGGATGCTGTGTAAGATTTAATGTTCAGTTACTGCCTCCACACAAGCTGTTAGGATTAGTATGCATACAAATTTATAATTTATGAAAACACTAAATGATACAGCTGTTCACCTAATTGACATATGAAACATCTCAAGAGTCTTGACTGAAAGTTAAAATTTATTATATATGATTTGATTAAATAAATTGTCATGTTTGCCAAAAGAGATTATAACTTGCTTTTCCTTGCCCTTTACACTCACTAATTGTATGGGTTTATTTTTATATTTCTGGTTTTCTTTTGCATTTGTCTGTTAATTGATTTGCTTGCTTCTAAAATTGGATTTTTTGTGATTTTTTTTCTCCCCGGTAAAGAAACAGGTGTCTCAGCAAGTATGCAACTTTATATTGGTGTAATGGTAAGTTCTGTATTTTATGCTTGTAAATCTATATAGCATGCTGAGATAACATATTGTTCAGAGTTTAATAGATTCTAATTCCTGGCTTGAGATCATAATTGTTTGTGTAAGTTTTACATGAGTCATTTAATAGTGGTTACTGTGGATTTTTACCTATATTTATTATCTTAATAGCCTATTTTTTGCAGAATGTTTTGTCTATATGACATAATTAATAACAAATAAAACACTCCCTTTGTGAGTAATGCTCCTTAGTGTTTGAAAAATAACTGTACTGGTAGGCAGAGAACTGAAATGAAAGTATGTAGATGTTTTGGTAAAAGATCTTATGCACTGAAAACATTACAGTCAGTAAGAAGGGGAGCTATGTTATGTGGCACTATGACACTTTCCTATCTGTGCCTTCTGGTTACACAGGCCAACATTGTAAAATAATATGGTGGGTCATATATCTTTCTTTCATATTCTTGTCCATCATTATTGTTTATACAGTAAATTTGGGGTTAAAATAAAATATCATACTAAAATAGATATTTGCTGAACATTGTAAATGAAACAATGAATACATTTGGCAATGCATTTGTGTTCATTTTATCTGAGTAACAAAAGTGGTCGGGAAAGGCAAAAAATAAATAAGCAATTTGTAATAGCAGAATTACATATGATGGTTAGATACTTTGGCTACGTTTAACATCACGAGTAGCTCACAATCATATAAGCACCTTTATTGTATCCTGTATAAAATTGTACATATTACTTCGAGATATGAGAGGAAGAACTCCACCCAGCACTAGGTGACGCTGCTGCACAGCAGACCACAACCCTGAGAATTATGGATGCCTACCTCAGTCTTTATATGGAGGCACATTATATTAGTTTTTAAACAACAATGATGTTATTCATAAAATTGATTAATTTGTTTTGAATATAATTAACACAGTTTGGTTCTACTACATTATTACCATTGTAGTTCTACAAAAATTATTTTTATTTTAAGTAGTGGTCTATGCAAACAAACTTTTTAGTGGGACTAGTGCTAGACAAGCGTTGAAGATTTTCTTCTGCATACAGTTTCTCAAAATTACACTTAAAATTAGTTTTTGATGTAATTTTGTAATCGTGAAATGCAACTCAGTAAAATTAAGATTTTAGGTGGGTTTTAAATTTTTTAAAGATGAAAAGCGAGATGTATTGACCTCTAAGTGTTATTTTACAGCTGATTTTCTTCTACTTCTTTTACTTCTAATGCTGTCCTTATTTTTCATGGCTCTTTCCATGCAGCTCATCTATCTTATGCACTGGGCTGCCTACACATTCACACCACCAGGTTATACCTCCCACTGCTCATTTGGGGTCAGAGGTAACTACATTCAATGTTCACTTCCTAAACTCATAACCAAATCTAATCCAGGATCCTTTACAACCACATTCCCAGGCCAATTAATTTTAACAGCGGAGAAATGCCTCCAAAGTACTTGCTGATAAGTGCTCTCTAGCCATGTTATTTTCCAGTGCTCTGCACAAAAATAACTTTTGCCACAACTTTATACATAGAGAAAAAAAATGCAGATGAGATGAAAATGTAAGTGCTAATTGCACAAATTTTGCATTTAACAAAGCACTACTTTTATGCAATGTAATATTCTAGGTTTTGCTCTAAACTGAATTTCCCACAAAGTGTTTTGCTCATCAGTACTTAAGGAGGAAGAGAATGTAAAATCACTTAAGCCTCATTTACACTATCGATGACTCAAATAGGGATCCAGTAGTGTTTGGTCAAAAAGTGTTTCTGATTAATGAATTATTCAATGTCTTCAACGTTGTTCTGTATTGAATATTTAATTAAACAACTAATATTCTCCAGATCTTTTGAATATCCTACGCTAATTTTATCATTGGCTTTTAAATTAATGATGTCATTATTGTTCCATGTACTGTGAAATTCTTATTCGCATATGCCAACCAACATGTTGCCACTCTCCAGTGCTGTGATTAGTTGGTGGAACTAAATCGAAACAAAAACTACCATTCGTCATTATAGCCTTTTCTCTAAAGCTGTTTGAGTGCAATATTATATTTCAATTTTCATTATCATATACATTCACAAACAATTATTCATAACCTTTAATATAATTATTCACATGTTATAATATTGCTAGGCAAATAGACATCTATGAGATATATAAAGATCATCTATATTCTTTGATAATGATAAAACAATAGTAGTTATCTTTATAAAATGCAAATTACCCGCTACTGCCGCAAAAGGACATTTTAAATTTTGTTTACTTCAGTTTAAATCTGAAACTCAGATTGCTAAAAGGCCTGTTTTAACAGTAAAACTGTTCAATGGAAGTTCTATTTTTTTAAATAAATGATAGTTTCTTTATGTTGGTAGGCTTCTTGTACATTTAAGAAGTACATTATAACAAAATAAAAGGAAGCAGTGAGTGACTAATGGTAACCTGTTGCTTCTACTATAAACTAAGAAAGGCCAAACAAATAGCATTTTGTCTGAAAATCATGATATGTGCATTAATCTTGGCCTTTTTAATGCTAAATTGGGAAACCTGTTGTAGTTTTCTGTACTTAGGTGTTAAATAAAACACACTTCAAAGACTTATTGTTTAAATGTACTTTATAATATACACCTGAGTGTTTCCATCTAGCGCATTTAGATAATATTGTCAATATAAATGTCTTAAAAATTTTATGATAGTACAAAGTTCATCAACATGCTGTGTTAGAATTAACTTGAATATCTGTTGTGCAAACTGAAACATGAATTTAAAAGGAGCCAAACATGTATCTAAATATGAGCATGTATGCAATATTTATTTAGAATTCTGGGGTTTTTTTAGTCAAAGTGGATGACAAGTTACTGGTAACTTTGTATTGTATGTTGATTTATACTGTAAAACCATTACTTACTTTGATATTGATCTGTTACTTATTATATATGTGATTAAACTGCTTCAGTTAGTATAAGCAGTTCAGTTTCAGCACATAATGTAAATTAGAAATGGTGGTCACATACTGAATGTTATAAACTACCAACCAAGTGAATTTTTTGAGTCGCATGCTTGGATTCTTATACACATGAATATTTTATGTCTGCATGTTAGTTACTGTGATAGTATTAATTTATTTATTAACATTAAAAATCAAACATAAAAAAGGAACCTCAATAAAAATAATTAAAATTAAAAAGGTCTGTGCGCTACTTTTGTTTATGTGTTCTCAAAAATGTACTCAGACACGCTATGTTCTTTTTATGGCCGCTCACATTTCACAGAGAATGATATTGGAAATAAGTGAGACAGCACAAAAATCAATAGAAACAGACATTATGTGAGAAGTGGCAGGCAAAGTAAGCCACTGGGTGATCCATTTCCTTTTATGGTGCTTTTTTTTTCTCTCTCTCACATTGCAGTTTATTACATAAGGTGCCAAGATTATTGTTTAAATGTTTCTGTTTTCACGGAATATACGTATGTATTGTACAAATCTGTCATTATTTCAAAGAGTAAACAGCTTTGAATCTTTAAAATCAGAGACAATATCTTTTAAGGCATTAAATGGACAACAATCGCAAAAATTAATGTCTTAACTTTCACAGGTTTAATATATATATATTCATATATATATTTGTATTTTTTTTTTTTGTTTTTACTTTCAGGATATACAGCGATTAACCTAATTTTGTTTCTTTTTAGTGCAGTCTGGTTTGCTTTACTTGGGCTTTAGGTGCTAAATAATTTAGGCAGGCACTCATGTAAAACAAATTCTTGAAGATTCATTCATAATGCTAATACAATTTAGATGCTTTTGTCATTGCTTGCTAGGAAGTTTATAACATGTGGTAAGTTTTTATTTAGTTTCTATGTTAATACATAAACATACGTGGCTCTTTAACATACTATGTGTGTTTTTCAAAATTTATTTCTTTAGTTATTTATATGCCAGATAATTCTTGGCACATTGTTTTTTTTTCTAATAAAGAACACAATTATTTAGTTTTTCTTTGTAGTGATCTAGCCACTAGAACAATATAAAGAATTATTCTCAACTATTGCTAGATTGCCTGTTTTCTTTCCAAGTGGTTATTTTTCTAGTTCATTATTATTGCTCCTTATACTTGACTGTTGTTTATTTCTGTTTCTTTTCTCTAGATTGTTTCCAAAACTAAGGAAAGCTGACCCAGATGCAAAGATCTGATGAATGAATTAAGCAATCCATGTGCTTTGTACGATAAGGTGGTGGATATGAAATCCTGTTTCAACTTGTAAAATAGTTTAACAATATTTTTTTCGGTATGTGCCAAAAAACATTTGTGCTATTGAAAATGCAAAAAGTTTTGCAGTGTGGAGAAACTAAAATGTAAAAATAAATGTAAAAGATTTTGTAAGTAAAAATGTTTGCAAAGTCAAGTGCCTCCCTATATCCCAACTCAAAATATAACAAATATACAACCCCAATTCCAAAAACGTTAGGATGCTGTGTAAAATGTAAATAAAAACAGAATGCAATGATTTGCATATCTCATAAACCCATATTTTGTTCAGAATAGAACACAGAAAACATATCAAACGTTTAGGCCTTGTTCACACGGGCGTTAAAATCGAGCGGTTTTTTTGCGTTCGTAGCGTGCGGTGAACGCGGATCAAGCGCCGAGTGTTTTCTACACGTAGGAGTCAATGAGAGTGTTCACACGGGCTTTGGTGACGTGCGTTTGTCCGGCTGCGCGTTTATACAGCATCAAAAAAACGTTGCATGCAGCTTTTTCATGGCGTTCAAAACACAACGAACGCAAGGAAACCGCTTCTAGTTCGTTTTCTGCGCGTTTATTTTACGCTTCGGAGGACCGGATATATCCCATGATCCTACATGCTATACATAGGGAAATGCGGGAAAAAAGAAAAATAAAATGTCGAAGGAGGTTGATCCAGCCCAGCTCGTGCAGGAAGTGGAGCAGAGACCGCTGATATGGGACATCTCTTTACCAGACTACAGTGATTGTTATAAGAAGGCCAAGGCATGGGAGTCTATTGCTGAGCAGCTTATACAAGAATGGGAAAATAAATCTGTCAGAGAAAAAAACGAAGAAGGTGAGTGGAAATAAATGGGTATTATTGTACTGCGGTAAAGTCCGTTTGATGTTTATATCAACTTGAAAATGTTGAAACATGACAGTTCCTTTTGGAAGCACATTTAATGCAAATAGGTGAACATATCACAAGACTGAATATTAGTTCCAAACCTTTCTGTTGCATGTAGAGAGGCAGAAAAGCTGAATATCAAACAAACATCTAACATCAAACCGACTTTACCGCAGTTATGATTGTTGTGATTTTATTTGTATGAAAAATGTTTGATAGTTTTCCTGTCTTTACAGTAAAAAAACTGAAAAAAAGGTGGAAGTCACTCAGAGATAGATTCACAAGGGATATGAGAAACATGAATGAAGAAAGGAGTGGAATGGGTTCAACAAAGAGAAAGAAATCACATCCATTATTTGAGGAAATGCTGTTTTTAAAGTCTTCCACAGAAAAGAGACAGTAAGTACTTATGTTTTCTTATTCCTTTTTATTTTTGCAATTTACTTTATTTTTGAAATATATGCATGTTTTCTATTTGTTGCAGTTACATTGGTTATATTAATGTTAATCATTCTGTAAAACACCTTTTCATACTGTCAAGTAAAAAAAATCATAACTATTTTGTCCAGGACTAGTGGAAATGTATACGACAGTGACATATCTGATGATAGTATGTCAATAACAGGAAGTGAAGTCACCTATGTGGATGACAGAGAAACCAGCAATCCAGAAGAAGTGCAAAGGCATAGCACTCCACTCCTACGCACTCCACGGAAAACAAAGGTTAAGCCACGCCGTGCAGAGAAGAAGGGACCTGATCTGGACTTAATGATGGTAATTGACCAGATGAAAGACAGTATCGACAAATGCCGCGAGTCTTCAAAGATGGATAATGTGTCTGCATTTTTAAAATCTCTTGAGGGAGACTTGCGGCAACTACCAGAGGACAAATTAATAACAGCTAAAATGGAAATAATGCAATGTGTTTACAGAGCACTTTACACATCTCGTCAAAGTTGTAAACAACCCTCAACATCCATGCAACACACAACACCACACTTGCAATCACCAACCTTTGCTGCATCCTCTTCCCACAACACATCCACATTTTACCCTCCTCCACCATCCCCTTCAGTGTACTCCGGAATAAGCACTTCTTCTCATGCCGGTAGCAATCCCCTACACACCTGTCCCACCACCATCTCTGAGCAATTGGCTTCAGCAACGAATGCTGTTTACTCAGGAGCATCTGAGCCGTACTATCATGCTCTGTAAATGTTTAGTACAGTTATTAATGTTAGCACAATTTGCTGTTTGTTCAAGTGTTATTGTTTACAAACTGTTAATGGTAAACAGTGTTCTTTAAGTACTGATTGTTTACAAACTGTTAATGGTAAACAGTATTCTTTAAGTACTGATTCTTTATGTGATTGTTTACAAATCCGTTTAGGTTATTATTTATTTTATTATTATCATTATACAGTATTCTGTAAAACATGTTATTTCGGTCTGTAGCATATGACTTATTTGACTAATAAATGTCACTGTACAGGATGCTGCTTCATATTTTTATTCTCTCTCTCACTCACTCAGCAAACACACACATAATTATATGTATATACTGTGTGTGTGTATTTACACATATACACAAATTTTCTATATACAGTTATAATAAAAGGGTTCTCAAAAACAGTGTGATTAAATATTTTTGAAAAATGGTTCTTGTCAAACCAAATAGATTATTCATGCACATATCAAATTTTTGAATACTGCCATGCGAGCTCTCCTGCAGGGGACATAAAGTATTCAGCAAATCTGGTCCTAACCACACTTGCCCCATGTGTGCTGCGAACAGTTTGAACACTGAAGTCCTTCAGAAAGTCTGCAGACATGTCATCCACATTGTAGCCTTCCCTCTGACGTACAAAATTGTGGAGGACACATGTGGCCTTTATAATCCCATCAGCATTTCCTGGTTTCACCTGCATGGCTGTTCGAAGGACTCTCCATTTGTTTGACAGGATGCCAAATGTGCATTCTACATACCGCCGTGCCCTTGTCAGGCGGTAATTAAACACTCTGTTTTGAGTTGTAAGTGCACGCTTGGGAAACGGCTTCATCATGTTTTCATGAAGTCCAAAAGCTTCATCTGCAACTAAAACATGTGGCATTGGTGATCCCCCTTCAACAATAGGTCTGGGTGCAGGAAAATGTAATGACTCTTTATAAAATTTACGTCCCATGGCCGAAGAACGAAAGATGCTTGAATCGGAAGAGCTTCCATATGCTCCGACATCTACAGCCACAAAGTTGTAAGAGCTGTCTGCAATGGCCATCAGCACAACAGAAAAAAACTTTTTGTAATTGTAGAATCCTGTTCCACTTTTAGGGGGCATCTGAACACGGATGTGCTTCCCATCCAGGGCTCCAACACAATTGGGGAACTGGGATCTCTTGTAGAATCCTTCAGCGATATCAGTCCATAGCTGTTCTGTTGGCTCTGGCATAACAAGAGGCTGGAGACATTGCCATAGTACACAACATGTTTCATGCACTATCCTTGAAATGGTGGACTTTCCCAATAGGTACTGGAAATGTAAGGAAGAAAATGATTCCCCAGCTGCCAAAAACCTTAGTTAAAAAAATAATAATAATTTGATTAGAAATAAGGAATATAGATATATAGATAGATTGATAGATAATTCTGTTGGGAGTATATATATATTTGTGGGTGGGTGTGTGTGTGTGTGTGTGTGTGTATCATCATGTTATGCGCTAAAATGCCCCCCTGCCATGGATTGCCCCCCCACATAATAGCTATCAAATATTATATTAGAACATAAATTCATAGATTTATTATTATCAAATATGATATTACAATTATAATGAAGCCTAGGCACGTGACAGCCGTCAAGACCATTAATACAAATTCTTGTATAATGTTTATTTTGTGGGACATTTATTTTTCGGGGTTTTGTCATGAATATGCAAATAAATATTTATATATAATAAAAATAAATATTGTTTATGATGAAAAATTCGACGAAAGTAATTTTATTATAAAATAAACAATATAAAAGTTTACATGTATATGAAAAAATATTAATATTTTTATGTTATCATATACAACATATATATTTTCATATTGCTTATTTTATTTTATTGTCTCATGTAATTTGTAAACCATGAACCTATTAATTTATGTTCTAATATAATATTTGATAACGATTATGTAGGGGGGGCAATCCATGGTGGGGGGAGCATTTCAGTGCATAACACCGGTGTAAGCGCACACTCGACTACTGTTTCCTTACCTCAAAGTGACAAGTAGTCTCTCTTCGGGGCTAACACCAAGTCGCATATTGGTTGATCGGCGTGCAATGTGGCATTGCACCAGCTGCAGCAGACAATCAAAAGTTGAAACCGACATCCGAAAGTAATTGAAAAACTTGCGCGGAAATTTTCGCATTTCTTCGTAAAGCAGAAAAAAACTTCCTTTAACCCGACGTTGTGCAGTCAGAGGATGAACCCAGTAGCGGCGGCGATTTTTTCTCTCCCTACGTCGCAGTATTACGAGAATTTTTAAAACAAGGAGATTAATATGTAACATATCAAAATGGTCCATATTGAAAGGAAGCACCTCGAATAAAACGACAAGGGCTTTTATATCCAGTTCCCGACACTGCCTCCACAGGTTAACACACAAACTACAATTTGGGCTGCAGGCTGGAGTTAGACAGAGACAAACAAACGCCGGTGTAGAAGTCAATCGATCGCCACCACAAAATGCAACATAAACGTCTAGAACGTTCAGAGCAAGTTCGTTTATCCAAAAACTTAACGCCCGTGTGAACAAGGCCTTACACTGAGAAAATGTACCATTTTAATACAATAATAAGGTCATTTTGAATTTGATGGCAGCGACGAGTCTCAAAAAAGTTGGGACAGAGCCACGTTTACCACTGGGTAGCATCAACTCTTCTGTCAACAACAGTCTGTAAACATCTGGGAACTGATGAAGCCAGTTGGTGGACTTTTGGGAGAGGAATGTTGTCCCATTCTTGTCTGATTAGGATTCCAGCTGCTTAACAGTCCTGGGTCTTTTTTGTCATATTTTTTGTTTCATGTTTTCAATTGGTGAAAGGTCTGAAGTGCAGGTAGGCCAGTTCAGCACCCGGTCCCTTCTACTACAAAGCCATGCTGTTGTAATTGGTGCAGTATTCAGTTTAGCATTGTCTTGCCGGAATATGCAAGGCTTTTCCTGGAAAAGACATCACCTGGATGGAAGCATATGCTGCTCCAAAAAATGTATATACCTTTCAGCATAGATGATACCTTTCCAGATGTGCAAGTAGCCTATTCCATAGGCACTAATGCACTCCTATACCATCAGAGATGCAGGCTTTTGAACTGAGTGCTGATTTTGGTTCGTCTGACCACAGAACAGTTTTTCACTTTACCTCAGTCCATTTTAAATGAGCTTTGCCCAAAGAAGATGGCTGTGTTTCTAGATCATGTTCACATATACTTCTTTGCATGATAGATCTTTAACCTGCATTTGTGGAGACACAGTGAACTGTGTTCACAGACAATGGTTTCTGGAAGTGTTCCTGAGCCCATGCAGTGATTTCCATGACAGAATCAATCCTATTTTTAATACAGTTCTGTCTGAGGGCCTGAAGATTACGGGCATCCAATATTGATTTTCAGCCTTGTTCTTTGTGTACAGAGATTTCTCCAGATTCTCTGATTCTTTTGATGATATTATGTACTGTAGATGATGAGATATTCAAAGTTTTCTCAATTTTACATTGAAGAAAATTATTCTGAAATTGTTCCACAATTTGCAGATGCAGATAGGTGAACCTCTGCCCATCTTTACGTCTCTGCCCCAGTAAGATGCTCTTTTTATACCCAGTAATATTACTGACATGTTGCCGATTAACCTAATTAGTTGCAAAATGTTCCTTCCTTACTTTTCCAGGGTTTTGTTGCCCCGTCCCAAATTTTTGGAGACGTTTTACTGCTATCAAATTTAAAATGAGCTAAGAGTAAACATTGATGTCAGAGGGGGGACATTTTTGTACACTGGGTCATTCCATTTCTCTCTTAGGAAAAGAAACATGCAAATATTACATTTAAAGCCCAGCAGATGAACAGGCAATAGGCACCCATTGTTGGCAGTGGGGACAAGAAGTTTATGGCTAGTTGAGATTTACAAACAATACCATGTGTGATAACAGAACTGCTGCTTCCTTGGAGGATCCTGGATAATTCAGTTACTGATTGTGTCAGGTTTGTTTGTGTAAGTATTTGCTGTCTTGCAAAGGAGTCACCGCTTTGAAGTCTGGCCTTGGAGGATGTCTGTATTTACCTGACTTGGAAATATTGGATTCTAATCAGCATATCTGTACTTATTCATGATTGGGACTGAATGAGATTTAAGCTCTGGCCAGGAGAAGGCAAAAAGAGGGGGACAGTCCACTGAGAACACAGCCAAGACACTCGGACAGAGCACAGGGGCTCGCAGGCTGACAAGGGTACGTGGCTGGCACGACGTGAGGCACAAGGACGGCAATACTTCCAGGGAGGAAGAGACAGCTCTACAAGGAGACGCCGGTTGTGGGTCCAGCGAGAGAGGGAAGCCGCATGAAAGGACCGAGCAAAGCTGGCAGACAAGAAATAAGGCGTGCCTAGGTCACAGCAATACAAGGAGCCCAGGGTGGAAAAAAAGGAACAACGAAGAGACGTCGACAGGGATTTTGACAAAACTTCTCTTGGGAAACGAGTGTCCGGTGAACAGAGTGCATCCGTGGACAGCTGAACAATTAAGTGTTGGGGTAACACTGAGAACAAACTGGACTTTGCACCCCTACAGGTTGTATCATCCAATTCTTGTTTTTAATGGACTTTTAGAGTGTGGACTGTGTGCTTTCCTTTCTAAAGAGAAATTTTCTTCATGATACTGTTAGATTTGGTTTATGTTCATTTATCTTTTTAATGTACTTATTATTGTCTGGTGTAATAGAAGTTACTGTTGCTTTTCCTGAAATTACTGTTGTGTCTTTCATTGTGTGTTTACTCACCGCCCAATTTAAAGAAACCTGTGTGCTATTATTGGTAAATTTCAGGAGTTCCCAGTCTCTTGATAAAACTGGGTGGCGTAGTCGGATATTTAAATGGTGCCTAAGTTAGATTACCTGTAAGTGTGACCTGACACCTGTCACAATTTGATATGTTTTCTATGTTCTGTTGCGAATAAAATATGGGTTTATATGATTTACAAATCATTTCATCCTGTTTTTGTTTACATTTTATGCAGCATGCCAATTTTTTTAGAATTTAAGTCATGCTTAGCAGTTGGACTATAATTGTATGCAGTTGGCTGGACTTCATTCCAGTAACACCAACATTGGTTCTGAGATGGGAAAGCCATGTTACAACATTCTAGATGGAATGCCACTCAATCAAGCGGGACAGGCTATGTGAGCCATGTTCAGGTGCAGACCTGGACAAACAGGCAGGAGAGAAGCTCCAATGAACAGCTAAAATAAACCGTGTTTACTGTTGTGACCCAAAAGACATTCCAGTACACATTAAAAGGCAAGCAAAGAACATGTCAAGGCATCAAAATACACTATGCAGATATACAAATTTCAAAAATTGTCACACAGAAAAAAACGCTAAACACTGAACTCGAGAGCAAATTCAACTAGGCTTTTGATGCTGCCTAGAAGCATAATGCTGGAGCATAGAACTGTAGTCAGGCTACATCTACTTGTTACTCATCATCATCATCTTGTTACTCATGCCACATATTTTTCAAAACAATTGCTACATTTTGGTGTTCAATGCTGTATGGTGAAACAAAGAAATAATATTGTTTTAGGCTATAAAAGCATATTTGCATTTGTACATTTCCTGTAATTACCCAAAGCAGTTTTGAAATGGAAAATATTAGCATGTGTTAAAGCATATTCAGGGTTCTGTGGTGTAACCAGAGGACAAGTGCAAGTGCTTGGTATTTTTTAAGAATAGTGTGATTCTGTGGTTGTAGGTGTGTACAGGTGAGATGAGTAGTCGCAGAGTACTTAATAGTAGAATTTTCAGATTGCTCGTTTGTTTGCGTGACAGCATTTGACACAGCTCATTAGCACTCTATGGATTGTTTAGTGCACCTACACTCACAGAAACATAAAAAAGAAGAACATGGAGATGGATATGGAGATTAAATGGAAGGAATGAAAAACTGGGAGACAAATGGAGAGACAGCACAGAATCAGACAGTCAAGATGGTGTGAATGAGAGGAGGCAAAGCAGTGTAGAATTACCCATGGTGAAGCAAGGATCATTCCTGCTGTGCTTTGGAGCAGGAGTGGCTGAATACTCCAAGGGTCCTGTAAATGTTGAAAAAAGTGGTAGGATGAGGGAACTAGGCAACAGACAGTGACGGAAGGTGATGAAGACAAGGACCAGATGTTGGACTACATTCATTGGTGTCTCAGCCCTGATGTAAGGCCCAAAGATTGAGAGATGGTAAAGAGACAGAGATATAACCACTGGTTTTTAGTTAAGAAGAAAGGCTGATTCTGACTTTGATTTTATTCTTGGTGTTAAGCTATTTATTTGGATCTATTTATTTTTTTATCTTCCATATTGCTCTGTTTTATGAATTATTTATTATTGTATACTTTTGCAGTGCAGTTTTGCACTGTCACTGTTTGAATAAGCTTGCACTTTGTACTTGCCAAGATAACAGTTGTTTTGTCTACACTTAGTCCATCCTTAGTTATGACTATCAGTATTCTGGGAGATGGAAGAGGCCTGTGGCTGCAGGCAACCACGGCATCACAGACCATGGGGAATTCACATTGACAGTGTGAATGGACAGTTTTCTCATTAAAAGAAGCAAGTATTACAATCACCACTTATTAGAAACATTACAGGGCTGTAGTGTTAGAAAAAGAGAGGCAGAGAAAACATTAAGCTGTAAAGAAATCCACAGCACTCAGTACAGTACAGTATATTTTACAAAGATGTTGGATGAAACTTTTTGCCTTATTTAGAGTAATGTAATTTAGCAGTGCAGGAATTTACATTTACATTTACCATGCTATACTGAACAATTATTTAAATGCACCTGTAATGTTGTTATATTCCTGTATAACATTATGCATAATTTTATTCTCAAAAATAAGCAAAAAATAAGCACAAAGACAGAACTAGAGATAAAAGACTGCAATACTTGCTGAAAATATTATTTACAGAGCAAGCAAGAAGGAAATAGTAAAAAATATTGTTTAAAAAAGCAGTACTTTACACTCCAGTCCTCCATTAAAAAACCAAGAAGACAACACTCTCCCTGACCACAGAACTGCAAGTCAAGATTTGCTAGCAGGTCTTTTCAGAACATTAAAGAAGATGCACTAGCAATGAATACTCCGTAAACTGCTCAGTTATGTGCTGTGTTCAAACAGTCATTACACCATTATGTAGTATTATATTTTACAGCTAAACTGCTAATTCATATGATTTATGCATTTGTTACAAATTTCTAAGTTTAATATTTGAACGTTCTTCAGAAAGTTTGAACTAAGATTGCACCTAGATTAAGGGCCCATTCACACCTAAGCGTGTTAGTGATAGACAAGAAAGCTGATAAACCACTTGTAAAGTTATTTCCCATTATTTTAATGACACTATTCACACCTAAGTGTTTTAGCAGCAATCAGTAGAGAACTCCAACATACAGCAGTTTTTTGAGCGTTTTCAGCCAAACACTTGTTCCATTGAAATCAATAGTAATGCTTGTAAACTTTCTCCACAGCAAACTTATCAAGCCATGTGTTTATGAATGTGGCTTTGTGTACAGGGGCACAGTCACTCTGGAACAGAAAAGGACCTTCACCAAACTGTTTTCACAAAGTTGTAAGGCCATAATTGTCTAAAATGTCTTTGTAAGCTGTAGCATTAACAGTACACTTCACTGGAACTATGGGGTCTAGCCCATTGATTCGTTTACAAAGGTTGAAGAACTGGGAGTAGGTTTTTATGTAGCTTTGTTTGTTCACAACTAAAGATGTTTAAAACACTTTGGCTCTCTATTGTGGATGTAACTTTTTACCTTGGGATGCACTTTGCAATCCTGCTTTGTACAGCTTCTAGAGCTGCAGTGCTAACTGAAGTCTTTTTCGGAGCAAAGTAACCAGGACTACTCACAATATTTTTATATGCATTACTGAACTGTGTATGTGAAATTGCATGTTCAAAGGTTTACCTAACGTTCACTCACTCATTAATTTATCTATTTATTTTTGTTTGCTGTCTTCTCAACATGTGCAATCTCTCTTCTTTCAGTGTTATCTAAAAAAACCAGGAAACTGCAGGGATGAACTCTCCTTTTAAATTCGACCAAAGAACAATCTCCTGTTTTCTTTTTAGAAAATAGTATTTTACCTATTAATACTATATTTTTGGCTTTGTTATTTATAGAATCATAGTTCAAAAACAATGACTTAGTAGCAACTTACATGGTTTTGAAGGCACAGTTAACTGTTCCAGCTTATTAATTCATTATCTGAATCTACAGTACATCTTCCAAAGCAGAAGTACTGTACCACACAATATGGTCTATTTTGGCAGTATCAGATGTAAGCTAAGAACTAAGCCTAAACCCCCACATAGACCATGCATGGCCAAAGCTTTAAACCCAGGTTTCTGAAGGTGTGAATCAACAACTCTAATCACTGTGCTGTATGCCATCCTGTGGAAATCTTCCATATGATACATTTTCTTTTCTGTTTTTATGCTTATCAGTTGTTCCAGCATTCTTTTCTTAAACTTAAGAAGACTCTTTTATAGTTTCAAAGGGGCGTGTTCTGTAATAGTCCAGTTTTCTTTGTACATGGACAGTTGATAAGGCAAAACCGCACTAATAAGCAAAAGCAACTCTATAAATTAAGTAATAATGTCACAATGAACAATCTTCAGTACAATTTACCCATACTGCGGCCCCTTTCTATAATATAAGCATGTTTGCTCATTCTCCTGCTCATTGTTTTTGTGGTTCTTTTCACTTCTGAACAACTGATTGTTTCTTTGTATTACTGATCTTTAACATCTCTTGTTTTTTGTTTTGGCTCAACAAATGTTCTTTGGCTTTTCTCACAATAGTCAAGATTAGTATTCTTAACTGAATTTTGAAGTTTTTTATTCAATTTATTTTACTATTATATAAATTTCAGCGCTTGTTTTATGGCATCAGTTTTATGTATGTGTATTTTTACAACAAAGGAGAAATACATATACATGTTTTACTTGTATTCAGTTATGTGCGTTGTCCTTGGTTATCTTGAAAAATGCTTTTAAATAAAAAATGTATTTTTATTATTATGCCTAAATGAAATAACCTTAGTAATTGATGTCTTTGTAAAATATCTTATTGTCAAATCCATAATCAAGAATGACATTGATTAACTCATGTGGCTGGCACACTTTCCTTATTTAAGATAAACAAAGATTACACCAATTCAATAAATAATTCAGGTATGCAGCTGCGATATGGAAAATTAAGAGAAAAAAAACCTGTTGTATAAATAATTAATTACTTGCTTTATTCCAGACTTTAAATTTTGAATCTTTTGTTCCCCAAATTAATAAAAACTTCTTCTCCATCTTTCCATTGGTTGCTCCTTTTTATTTAGAATACAGTTTTGGTAAATTAGCCAACAACCAAATCAGAGCTCGATTTAATTGAATCTTTAATATTTGTTATAATCCTTTAACTAAAATGCTTTATGTTATTAGGATTAAATTGTAGTGTTACTGCATGCATGGACAAGCCATCATATAACCCAATGGACACTACTTTGGTCATTTTGTATTCTTCAGAAATTTACATTATATATATGTGTGTGTGTGTGTGTGTGTTCTTGCTGTGTGTGTACAGTATGGACTGTCCTAGAGGATCAGTTTGGAATGAGTAGTTATAGCAAATGAATGAATGAAAGGTATTATGGGAGTCACTAAAATTTACTAGAAACAATTTCTGTATTTTTGTTGCCAGAAATCTATTATTTCTATGCTTTCCCCTTAGCTCTGTTTTCATGTTTTATGTCTGTAGTGCATTTGCGTTTATATTTAGTATTATAGTGCCAGTCACTGACATAACCCAGAACCCACTTTTCTTTGAAGAACCAGCTTCTAAGGCTTTTAGTTTATTAAGAGGGTTTACACCTTCGTACTGTATACAATGGAAATCAGCTTAGTATAGTTGTAATAACGTCCTGCAGCACTTAAATTTGAAGTTTGTTTTTGATATGACACTTAAAATATCCTTCTAATGTTTCTGCCACTCTCCTAGTGGTATTAGAAGTACAGAAAGTATTGAATATCCATCTAGTAAGTTAGATATTCTTTATTTTATTGCTAATTTGCTTACATGCTGGTAAAACATTGAGTAACTCCTTTTGTACACTTCATCCTTATCAAATATTCCAATAATATGACCATGAGAGATGGGAAGGTCAAGTGTTCTACTGAAAAATCACAAATTTTAGTAAATGCTGCCCTTACAGATTTTAGTCATTTATAAAAGTTCACTGGAAAATTCCAGGGAGAACAGAAACACGATTATAGTAGATAAACTAAAGTGTCTTGTGATGGCATGGTCAGTTAAGAGAACTACATATATAAAGAATTATCACCACATATAAAAAATCTTGAAGTGTTTTGTAGTTTAGCTGGTAGTAATGCAGGGGTGCCTTTTTGTGGAGTTCATTTTTGTTTAGCTAACAAGTGTCGTTTAAATTCAGTCATCTTATTTTTGTTTTATGCTTATTAGTTTACAACAATATATTCAGTGCAGCTTTCAGATTTTAATCTACTACATAGATAAGTTCCCTCCTTGCATCTTAAAATAGCTTGTAGCATGGCATCATTTCAGCTTCAAAGTAATTATAACCTTTTTAAATATACGCTTAAATAATGAAAATGATAGTTTTCAAGTGCACTGTACCTGCAACTGTTCATTAGTGTAGCCTGAAAGTACCCTACTTTTTCAAAAACAATATGTACATAATGTTAATTACCTTTTCATCTAATTCCAAAAATAAACATTTATTCATAATTACATAATAAGAAATTATTTTTATATCAGTTTTCTACTATGGTGTTCAAATGAATGATTTCTCATATATTTTTCTTTGATTTCTATAATCTCATAGATGCTGGTATTAGCACAACTGTTCAACATTATGGCTGAGATAATGACTCATTATGAGTAATGATATAATATTTGAAACAAATCAGTTTTTTGCCAGGGCTACTGTGCCAGATTGGAAAACAAATGTGTAAATGATGAATATGCCATATTCTATATATGGAATACACATGGTTATTATGTTGTATACTGTTTGATTAAAAAAGGAATAAATTATATTTTTCCCTAATTCTTTACTATTGCATTTTACAAAAAATTTAATACAGTGTTTAAAATTTGCAGGCAATTATGACTACAGCTTAACACATACTGTATGTTGCCATCACTGTGCAAAGACTCAGATGCAGCATCAACATTGTCAAGAACAATAACTGTACACATAAAAGCTGCAAATTTTAAAACTAAAATTATTTTATTGTTATCATCCACCAACAATACCTTTAGTTTTTTGGATTGTCAGGCTCCATTACAGGAGCAGGAGCCTATCCCAGCAGAACTGGGCTAATTTGTACACTGTAAATATGCAATCAACAATTAACCTAATACAGGGTAGAAAAAAAGCCAGTTTGACTAGTAGAAATTTATATGGACATACTGTACAAGGAAAATAGAATATAATGAATATAAATAAAGGAAAGGACTCAAGCTCAAAGTTTTGGCATTCTAATGCATCAGTCTACCTTTGTGCTGCTTCCAAAAGAAGAAATGGGCAATAACCACATATATTGTAGAAATTATATTCTAGCATACCATACTGGTAAAACAGTTATTATAAACCTTACTTTAACCAGTAAAAAGCAATACAGTACAAGGACGCATGTAGTTTATACTATATCAGAAGAAAACTGGTCTGCTGAATAAAGAATCATTTTTTGGCAGCTCCTGTTAGGAGTCACCACAGCAGATCATCTGTTTCCATATCTTCCTGCCCTCTCCATCTTGCTCTGTCACACCCACCACCTGCATGTCTTCTCTCGTCACATTCATAAACCTTCTCTTAGGCCTTCCTCTTTTCCTCTTGCCTGGCAGCTCTATCTTTAACATCATTTTCCTAATATACCCAGCATCTCTCCTCAGCACATGTCTAAACCAACACAATCTCGCCTCTCTGACTTGTGAAACCTTGTCTACTATGATGGGTAGACACAGTGAAACCAAGGCAGTACATGCAGAGAAACATACTCCAGTTTCAAAAATATTTTATGTTTTCAGGTGTATGAACATGTCTTACTATGTTGTAAATTAAGGAATGTTTGTTTTAGCATTAGGTGTGCAGTTTCCTAAGTGCAAGTGTGTTAAGCAAGTACAACAAGATTGTATCTCTAATCGCAGGGTAAAAAACAATAAATAGAATGAGTCATGCTAGATAAATTTTTAAACCAATTTATGTTTTATTTTCTGTTTGAAAACAGTTTTCTAATAAAGTGTTGTGGAGAGTAATCACAACATGTTAGGCGTGGCAGGAACTCATTCTGGAAAGGGAACCTGCCCATTGCAGTTCCTGCTCATTGCTGGCCACCTTCCAGCAGCCAATATTTCTTTGAACTCTACAAATTATTATTTGAGGATGGAATCCAACTGAAATATAAAAAGAACAGATAAACGTCTTTACTGAAAGAAATGCAACTCCTGAAGAGGCAAGAATATTTTGCCTGCCTAAGGTAAAGTCATCTCTGATGGAGGATCACAGGAATCATCAGGTAGAGGGGTCCTTTTTATTGGATTGGCTGGCCCAACACTATCTCAGCTATGGAATGGCCAGTTAGGGGAGGCAGCTTGATGGCTGAGGTCTCCAGGAGTCTAAACAAATCTAAATCATATTATGTGATATAATCTACTGTTAAATTCTGCTCTGTACTTGTAATATTTTTATTTTACTATTATACTCTATTGAGGATTACTTGTGTTCTGTTATGTGTATTATATTGCATTTACCCCCTATTTTCTGACACCCACTGCACGCCCAACCTACTTGGAAAGGGGTCTCTCTTTTAACTGCCTTTCTCAAGGTTTCTTCCATTTTTTTCCCTACTAGGGTTTTTTTTTTTTTGGGAGTTTTTCCTTGTCTTCTTAGAGAGTCAAGGCTGGGGGGCTGTCAAGAGACAGGGCCTGTTAATGCCCATTGCATCACTTCTTGTGATTTTGGGCTATACAAAAATAAATTGTATTGTATTGTATTGTAATATTCCTATTTTTCATCTAGTTAATTACTTATTAAACACAATCTTTCCCCAAAAGACATGTGAACATAAAGAAAATTGAGGCAAGAAAGTTTTTTAGTGTTTGCCATGACCCTCCTAATATTTCTTTACCACAGTACTCACATGAAACTGAAATCTGCCCATATAGTCAGTCTCCAATGCACTGTGTCAGGTTTTTGATTTAAGTGAATTGGATAGGTATATTAATTGATGGACAATGAGGTCTATTGAAATGCAGCTTTGGCTAGTGCCAGTTTATTTAATGCTCTAGAATTTTTGTCATCTTGTATACTTATGCAGGGCTATTCAATTACAAATTCAGTTGGACCAGATTTTCAAACCAAGAAATGTAACTGGGCCAGACATTTTCCGCATCTGGTAAGCAGCAGGTAATAAGAAATTTGAAACCAAAAGAAAAGAATGTATTGAAAAACAAGTAATGTTTATTCATTGTTACCCTTTTAAATTTGGTCACATCTGACACTGTCACATCAAAATGTGCAAAAAAAAGAAATAAAAAGCGATAACTGAACAGAATCTGAGGTAGTAGCAATACATTTTTCCACTTTTGAAATAGAAAAATAAACATTTTAGTCATATCTGAACTAGGCACATCTCAAAGTGTGTAAAAACAAAACAGTCCACAGTATTAACAATGACATTTGTTTCCCTTTTGAAATAAAATAAATATTTTGGTGATATATATCCCAGACACATCACAATGTGCATTTAGCTGAATAAAAAAGAAACCATCAATGCTATCAAAGGTATCAGTGCACAAACCCATAACGAGCAATAACAATAGCTAATACACATGAATACAACGTCTACTGCACACCGAGGTAGCACAGTTTTATTTTAAATGACCACATGTATGATTAGCACTGCCTTTTATGTGAACAAAAAGGTGGCAGTACACATACTTTGCGTTTGGATCAAGTTTGAGGTACTGTAAAGGTATATAGAGGCCGAGAGTCCTAACACTACATGTTTGGTTGATTTGGTGAAGAAAATATAACGTTTAAAATTTGAAATTGAGAACTTGTCAAGTATAATAATAACAATTCTTCAGATTTATATAGCATTTTACCCACAACGCTTTGCGAATTCCCACAGGGAGGACCTGGGACATGTACCCAGCATCTGCTGATTACGAGGTTATCAGGCATATCGTGCTGCATAATATTGTACTTGACAGTTTAAAATTACAAACATAGAATTTCCAAAGAATATTAACCGCAGTATAACGAGCTTTACATTCTACAAAAAAGTTATGTAGTTTCGCAAAGCAATGAGTTTTACAGATAATTCCAAACTTTTTGCATGTTTTCATTAAATGTATTCTTTCTGATTTGTTCTTTTCTTTGAATGTCAATGGCTGATCCTTGTCCTCGTAACAGCCCTGAATCCTTAGGATCAAAGTGTGTGAGTGGAAAAGAAGCATGAAGAGAAGTGCAGAGACAGTACTTGTCAGTAACAAAGCTGTAATTGGAGTAATAATTAATCTGTGAAAACCCAGGTTCACACACACTTGATGAAACTGAAAAGCACACAATTAATTAGAGAATCACTTAGTATGTAGTGTACCGTCAGAAAAAAAAAATACTGTATCAAAGACATACTACCACCACTTCCAGACACACAAGGGGCTGCATTGTGGGATGAATGTTGCTAGGCTACGCAAAGTGTTGCATTCATAGTCTGTGCTACTGTAGGAATTTCTGAAGGCTCGTGAAATGTGTTTTTCTCGCTTTTTCAACGTGTTTGTGACAGGACCACAGGCTGGTCCAGTGACGAAGGACGCTGTTTGAATATGCCAGTCCCAAGGACATTATATAGCCAGATGTAACAACTTTAACAGATTATAAACTGTGAAGTCCTATTTTATCTCCTACAAAATATTTACAAAGTACTAAGCTAATGTGAGTAAATATTATGCGGACAGTAATATATAATCATTTTCAAAAGACAGGTTATCAAATTACATAGCATAGTAA
This sequence comes from Polypterus bichir lapradei, assembly GCA_026402145.1. Lineage (NCBI taxonomy): Eukaryota > Metazoa > Chordata > Cladistia > Polypteriformes > Polypteridae > Polypterus > Polypterus bichir. The sequence goes on along the minus strand of JANRMT010062808.1, from coordinate 21,467,719 downwards.
ATACTAATAAATTGCAAAAGGGCTGCACTAGCCTAGAGAGTTTACCAAACTCTATGAAGCATATGCTTTAATGAATGCCCTGATAAAAAAAAAATCAGCCAATGTTTAATGGAATACAACATTAGTGGTCTGTCCACAGTACATGAATAGGCACTCAGGACGGGATTAATATCAGGGTGTGAATTTTGGAACACAGGTACTTGTAAGTGGTTTGCTGACATTTGGATAAAATATGATAAATCAAAAAAACAGGTTGAAGAAACTAAATAGAGGTGTTTACTACTGGAAGAAGTAAAGAAAATAACCTGTTTATGATTTTTCCTTAAGAACTGTGTGCTGGCAGGCCTGTGTACTACAATTCCAACCATGTGTTTGATAATTTAGAGGACTGACAATTTGGTATTGATGGTTAATAATTCATTTGTGTCTCTAGTTGTTCTAAACTGTCTCTGCAGCTGAGTCCTCCTGAAACTCTTGATATGGTCATATTTAATATTTGAGCTTTAACTGGTAAGATATTTTAAGTAGATGATCTTATCTCTGAAATAAAAATATATTTTTTATTTATGGAATGTGGCTTAGCAGTTATCAATCTGCATTATTACTTTAAACAGCATCCTTGAATTTAAATTTTCTTCCTTTGGTTCATTAAGGGAAGAGAGGTGGTGACTTGCTGAATATTTTTTCTAGCCATGTAAACTGTAAAGATGTCACTGTTGTGATGTGAATTTTGCATACAAGTTGATAAATATTTTGTATGTCTTTATTTGTAACTTAGGCAAAGCAATTTAATATTAGTGTTAAATTAGTGAGAAGCATTCATGCTTACCCCCCTTTTCTTCTTCTTCTTTATTCCATAGCTGGTGCTTGGAAAGGGGGTCAACCTCTTAGCCAATACGCTGCTGTTGGTGCCGCTGGATTCCGTGCTCTATTCACCACACTCTTCCATTGTAGTCGATCAGTTGCGATGGTTCTTGCTTCGATTGTTGTCAGTCACTGGTTCTTTAGGTCATTCTTTACGTGTTTCAACCATGTCATCTTCGGTGCTTGTTGTTGTATCCTCCAATCAGGAGGGCGTTTTCTCCATAGGAGTTTGTACGGTAGTCGATTTTCATCCATCCTACAGACGTGGCCGGACCATCTTAACCGACATTTTTGAATTTCCTCCGCGATCGGTGCCTGTTGATCACACCTTTCTCTGATTGTCTCGTTTCGAAGGCGGTCGCGGAGTGAGACACGGAAAATCTGTCTCAAGCATTGCATTTGGATGGCCTCGAGCTTGTTGAGGTCCAGCTTGAGCAATGTCCATGTTTCTGATCCGTAAAGAAGAATTGGAAGGATCAGCGTCCTATATAGGCGTATTTTGGTTTTGATCGTAATATTCGCCCGCTTCCATATGCACCACTTGAATGAAGCAAATGCTGCTGTTGCCTGGCCGATCCGGCTGTGAACTTCGGTTGCCGACGCTGCTTTTTTCTCTGTGACCAGTGATCCCAAGTACTTGAACTGTTGTACCTGCTCGATTCGAGTTCCATCAAGGTAAACTCTGGCTTCCGATCTGTCTGTTGTAAGTACTTTGGTCTTATCCACGTTGATTCTCAATCCGTATGACTGTGCAATGCAGGAAATGTCATACAAAGTGTCCGTTGCTTCAGTATCCGTGTCGGCGAAAACAGCACTGTCATCGGCAAACATCAGATTGGTTAAGAAGTTTGTGTCGTCGTATCGAACTCCGTGTCGCCCATCGAATGCTTTTCGCATAATCGCGTCGATCACAATGTTGAAAAGAAGCGGCGAGGCAACGTCTCCTTGCCGGACTCCAGTTCGAATCGGGAACTCCTCAGACATGTCATTCCGGATACGGACACTGCTGGTTGAGCCGTCGTATAATGCTTGAAGAAGATGAATGATTTTTAGCAGCACATGTTCGATCTCTAGGGCTCTCCACAAGCTGGTCAAATCGATGCAATCGAAAGCAGATTTGAAATCGATGAAGACGATGACAGTTTGTTTACCGCATTGAATTCTTTCTTACATTATCTGATGGAGAGCGAATATCTGGTCGATGTATCCTCAATGTGGTCTAAATCCAGCTTGTTCTTCCCGACTCGTTTGCTCTCGATGTTGCTGTAGCCTCGATTGTATGATTTTCATAAAAACTTTGCTGACGATCGAGAGGAGGCTAATACCGCAATAATTCTTGCATTCCCGACTGTCACCTTTCTTCAAAATAGGCACAATGATCGCTTTCTTCCACGCCAATGGAACACGGTCCGAATGCCATATATGCGTTACGAGAGCATGGAATTGTTGTAATAAGACTTCTCTTCCGGCTTTGATCATCTCAGCAGTTACTTGATCTCCTCCCAGTGCTTTACCATTTCTTAGAGATTTTATTGCCATTTTCACCTCGTTGATTGTTGGCTCGGTATCGGGAAACTGATTCATCGGCTGCTCGATAATCGGTGGTTCAGGCACTGGATATCGTGGTGGATCATGGTTGTACAACTGGTGAAAGAATTCTCTCCACCGCTGCAGGCGCTCATGAGGAGAGTTCACAAAAGTTCCATCCATTTTTAATATTGTCATTCGTTGATGTAGTTTTGCCGCCTAACCGTCGGATTATCTGGTACAGCGTCCGGTACTCGTGTCTCGACGCTGCTTCTTCCATTTCGGCCGCAACGTTATTCCAGTGCACTTCCCGTTTTGATTTCATTTTCTGTCGAACTTCTTTGTTTAATCGTTGGTATTGCTCGAAATTGACGTGTTTCATTCGTTTTCGCTGGTCGATGAGGTCGAGACAATCGTCTGAAATCCATTTCTGCGCCCGTAGAAGGATGGGTGGGCACAGCTCCATTGCACACCCTACAACGGACTCCGATAGTTGTTTTTCTTCTGCCTCGATATCGCCAGGTATTGTGAGTGCTGCAAATTTGTTAGATAACGCGATTTGGAATTCTCGTCCGGTTGCTGGATCTCGTAGACAGGCCCAGTTCCTCCTAGTTGGTGGTGACACCTTTTTCTTCGGTCTTTGTAATTTCATTCGCAATTTCGATTGTATAAGATAATGGTCTGATCCACAGTCGGGTCCACGAATCGCACGTACGTTTTTGAGTGTTGATCTGAATCTAGTATTGACCAAAACGTAGTCCAACATCGCTGCATCGTTGCCGAATGGATTTCGCCACGTAAGTTGATGTTTGAGAGGGTGACGAAAAATGCTGTTGCCGACAGTCAAGTTGTTTGATGCTGCGAAAGATAAAAGGCGTACTCCGTTGTCGTTGATTTCCCCATATCCGAATTTGCCCATTGTTTCTTCCCATCCGGTTCGATCTGCACCCGTATGTGCATTAAAGTCGCCCGCGAGTATAATTAATTCGGTTTGGGTTATCGTATCCAGTGTGTGTTGCAGCTGATCATAGAATTCGTCCTTTTTCGTGTCCGGGCTGGTCTCAGTTAGGGCGTAGACGGATACGATATGGGTCTTGATCGTTCCATCGATAGTAATAACCGTCTGGCGCTTAGATATCGGTTGGAATGCGGTAACACTAGCGGCAGTCTGTCGATTGACCATAAAGCCAACACCGGCCTCTCGTTTGTCACCACCGGAATAGAATAGCGTCATCGTCTCATCGATTGTTGGCAGATCGACCTTCATTGTTCCAGATTCCATGGGCCGCAGTTCTGATCGCTCACAGATCGATATTTTGCATTTTGATAATTCCTTGGCAATAATTTCTTTTTGACTGATGTGATGTCCCGTTCGCACATTCCACGCGGCGATTCGTATTTCCGATTTTGGTGTAATTAATTTGGGTCTTTGGCCAGTAGCACACTTCTCGCCAGCATCCCTGGTCCCCAAATCTGGCGCATCGGCTGCCCCGGATGCAGTAGCATTTATTTGTAAGTGATTAAGTTGTATATCCATGCGGTTTCTTGCCTATTTTCTTCGGTTTCCCGATTCTGATCGTCATGGCAGGCCGACCACCCTGCTCCTTTCTCACCCCGGGCTTGGGACCAGGCGTCGGCGCAGTTACCCCCCTTTTAGGAATGAGTCTCTTTGAATTTTTACGACAGGGTTGGGGGAAGTGCCTCAAACAAGTTTGACCAATATTTCTCTGCTAAAATCTCTCTGTCAACCCCCACAGGAAAGCCAGGCTGCCTAACTGCCAAGCTTCACCTTAACACATGGTTTGGAGGGCAAGTGTGAAGGTTTTTTTGTCCCTCCATTGGTCTGAAGTATGGCTGTTTGGAACTGTCTTGTATCAAAAGCCTTTAAGTACCATGACCACCTATTGGCTGTAGGGGTTGGACAGAAAACATATAAATTTGCTTGCCTTACCTCTCTCTCTCTCTCTCTTACCAAACTGATGAAAGACCATCTCACACCATGAACTTAAAACGACAACACAATGAAGAGCACAGCTTGGCAACCATATTGAGACCAAAAGTGATGCCTTAACTGGAGACATTTTAAGTAACTAACAAGTCTGTGTGCCTCCAGAAACTACACATCACCATTTATCAGGTTGTATGGTTGCCAATATTCAAATGTACTTTGCTTATTGTTATTATTTATGAATATTATCAATAATACATTATTTAAAGTTGTAAGTTAACTCCTGATTGTCTTTTACTACACCTAATTGCCTGAGGTTATAGATGTAGAAGAGAAGGTGGGGAGAAGTTATATGGTACAATACCTTATAAACAGTGGTAAGTCTGTGAGATTTGAGGCATTCTGCAAAGGCTACAAATTAATACAAGAGGGGAAAGTAGAGCAATATAATACTCTACCAAGACAAAACAGTCACTAACATAAGTTTAGTATTTTCTGAGTATCTTGACATAATAGATAGATAGATAGATAGATAGATAGATAGATAGATAGATAGATAGATAGATAGATAGATAGATAGATACTTTATTAATCCCAAGGGGAAATTCACATAATTAAATAATTAAATAATAATAATAATTAAAGGATTAGCACTATAATCCTCTTATAAATTATGTTCTGCATGTTTGGCACAAAATAGAAAAGCACCTTGGCTCCACACCGCACTGGCACTCCCTCACACCAGTGTTGCACAATAATTCTCTCAACATTGGAGGGTGACCCATCTTTTTCCCACTTTGGGCTTCATGTGGTGTCAGCACACTTGATGATTTGTTTGATGGAACTAAGCCTGTCTCTTTTGAGTCTATTCCTCCTTTTTTCTATTTACAGGTTAAATCCATTCTTAACATTCTTAACTCTAACCACCAACACATCCAATATAAAATTGTCCATAGATTTTATTCTTATCCTAGGAGGCAGTTCCTGATGGGCCTAACCTCTGATTCACTCTGCCATCAGTAATGTACCTTAATGTACATGACACTTTTCTCCACACGTTCTGGAAATGTCTCAATGTTGCTGTTATTTGAGCTTCAATTACTAAGGCCCTTTCCTCCATCTTACCTATCTCTGTTCTTTGCTCCCCTACTACTCTACTTCTACTAGATATCTTTACTCTCTCTCTTTCTCTTCACTGCGTGTACATTATTTAATTGGCCACAATAGCAGGCAAAAGTCTAATACTTTCCCAATGGAAGAATCCCAAATCTATCACTTTCTTGGTCTGGAAGTCCTTTTTTACATCCTTGGATTAATGGGGTACCTGCACATACTATTAGTATATGGGTAAACACTATTTCCCTGATCAAGATATAGCATGACAGCAAACCTTTGATTTAAATTTGACAATTTTATATTAGATTTCATTCCTCAGCCGGGCATGTGTGTGTTCTGTTTGTCCAACTGGGTGGGGTGGGTTTTGGGTGGGCACTGGTGGGAAGGTTTTCTTTAATTTGTTCATAAAAATGTCTTTCCTTTTTTTGTTGCCTTACTATTTGTTTTGACATCAATAAAAAATTGATTATAAAAAAAGGAGTACCAAATTACTTTCACTAATCACTTATAGTCGTCCAAAATACAATGCCTTATTTATTCATGAATGTTCAGATTTATACCTTTAATAATAATAATTAGTTATGATATTATTCTAAAAGATGATTGCAACATTCATGCAGATTATTGTTGATAATTGAGGCAATTTTAGAGCTACAAAAGTATAGACCTTTTGAACCCATCTCATTTCACCCAAACATGTCACCCAATTAACACATTGTGTAGGGCACATATTTTATCTAGTTATTCTGCAGGGGCTTTACATGGATTGTGAGCTCATTATTGCACTTTGTTTATTGTAGTAATGTCTGGTGCTAGAATAAAGAAAGAGCAGATTACCAAAAAATATATATTTCATGCCGCAGCTACCGCTACCTTATCTAATATTACTACAAGTCAGTCTTACTGTAGTACTGCGGTAGGCGGCATTCGTAGCACAGCCGCCTTTCTCCTGTGTGTATCCCTCTGCGAGCCTGGAAACAGTCTGGAAACTTCTGCTCCACCCCTTTGTCCACTGAGGAGGGTTCCACGGCCGCCTCTGAGCTCTCAGCTCGCTCCTTTGTTTTGTCAGGAGACCCCCGCTTTATTCTTGGGATCTTCTGTTTAATCTGGGGCTTGTCAACAGTTTGGGTCTCTCTATTAGTGAAAGAGAGCCCTTTTACTGTCTGCACGCCCTTTGATTTTGAATTGACAGGAGGCGGCATCTTCAGCATCACATCACTCCGGAAGACAGCACTTTTCAGCTGCTCCGGTTCGATCGGTGCTTCCCCCGCCCCTTCCGTCATCATTCCACACTCCCTTGCAGGGCTCGCATTAACTTGGCCTCCGCTACAAATTAACCGTGGGCCCGTGTCACTCTGCGTCCCCTTATTCTGTACGGTACCGGTAAAACCTACCTGTACCGCCAAATCAATCAAGACGGGAGACTCCCAACCAAATCGCCATAAGAATTCATCCACCTTTCTTAAAGGCGCTTCAGCCGCTGCTCCCAGCTCCCCAACGATCTTCTTTATTGTCTCCACAACCTGTAAGAAATTGTGCACGGGCTGAAGCAACTTCTCCAGCTTGCACACGTCCAAAAAGTTACTTAATTCAGCTGGAGGTAGGCTCAGGAGATCACTAGCCTTACCCTCCAGCTAGGAGCCAATAAGCAGGCCTGCTCCTGGCACGTGCTCTGACGGGTTCCGCAAGGGAGCCTGGGATTTGGAGTTCCTTTCGGAGGTCCGCAGTGCCGCTTTTGGCTGACTGCGATCCGTCTGTCTCAATTTATCGACGGACTGATCAGTCATTTCCCGGACCGTCTTACCTTTTTGTAGGGAGAGCTGTGCTTCGCTCGCCTCCCCTTTTCCATTCGGAAAAACCAAGTCCATCTTTCCCTGGGTGAAGCCACAAGCAGCTGGACACAGACCTTCTCCTTCCCATAATCCTTCGGGGTGGGTCACGTGTCCATCGCCGGCACCTGACATGCGGAAGTCCTTCATTTTATTTGTTCGCCTGAATGAAAGCGCGCCATCGTCTTTAGGATTTTCTTCTGCCTCCCGCAGAGCCTCCAGATGGACATCTGGGAGGTATGTGCACGGGACAAAATGTGTTATTTTAAAAAGATTTTCAAAACCTTCCCTGGCACATACCTTCTTGAAGTTGTCCTCGTCCGGATGCTTCACCTAATACGCGGGGCCGCTCCATGGCTCGTCTTGAGCAACTGGCAATGCCGAGCGCTAGACCTCCGCTTGTGTTACCGCTTTGCTTGTTCTTCTTTTTTCCCATGATGGACTTGATAAAGGTGAGGTTTGGTGATTTTTCCCGCGTGTCGTGACGCTGCCTTCTTTGGGTTCTGCCCACAGTAAATTTTTAAATACAGGTCCTCTGCCAAACCAACGGCCATAGAATCCTGCCGACTACGCCAACTGTGATAGGTTAGGGTTTTCTTGACCCCTTGTACCCTTAGACCACTCGTCAGACACCAGATAAAAGTCCAAATAAATGATTTATTATAATAATAATGTGCACAAAGCACCCTCCACTCCCAAATACTTCAATGAACAATACAATAATCCAATAAACAATCCTCCAATCTCCCAGACGCTTAGCCACCCTGCCTCCCAACTTAGCTCAATTGTCTGGGATTTCCCACAGTTCTTTATAGTCCTCAACCTCGACGGGTCAGGTAAAAACTTCTCTTTTTCTTCAGCCCGGAAGTATATAATTTTTTCTGTTCCCGTGACTTGGAAATACTTCCGGGCTATATGGGAAATATAAATCCCTGGGCCTCCGTGCAGCGACTCCTGGTGGCCCCCTTGGTATCCAGCAGGGCTGTACATTATAATTCCACTGTCCATAATTCCCTGCTGGCATTCGGGGCACCTCTATGCTGCAAGGAGGGCTCCATCTGGCGGCCTGGGGGTATTGGCTGGGATGAATGGCTGGCCATATCTCACACTATCAAAACATAGTTTTTTGATAATTAAATAAATTCTTGAATGCAAATTCTATTCTGGGTAAGTTTTCATCAGGTTTTATATAAAAGTAATGAATTTTATATAAAATGGTCAAAGTGGTTAACAACTTTTGGCTAATGTCAATGCAAGTAATATGTAATTCTTATTCTGTTAGATCTAAATGCCACGTTCGATACCATTAATCACAGAATTAACTAACTTAGTAGTGATTGGCCTTTCTGGTCATGCCTTACATTGTTTTCACTTATACAGTATATTAACCCTGGTCATATCAAAACATGAAGTGAATTAGAACAGTTATGCAGAAGACACACAAATTTATTTATGGATAGCATCAGACAAATACTCTGATCCAGTGTCTTACTAGTGTTCTTAAACAACCAAGGAAAATCAGAAATTGTTATGTTAGGCAGTAAAACAAAAAATGAAGATCTGAGAAATAATGTTTTATCATTTAGTTTCACAAATATGGCCAAGAATAAAGAATGTAGGCGTCATTATGGATTCTGAGCTAAATGACACATAGTATATTACTAAGACTGTTTTGTTTCATTTAAAAACATAGCAAGAGTTATTATAATAATTCTTTAATTATTTGTCACATACATAGTTATACAGGACAACACGCAGTGAAATGCATCTTTTTGCATACCCCTTGGAGTCAGAGCGCAGGTTTCAGCCATTGTACAGCGCCCATGGAGCAATTGAAGGTTAAGGGTCTTTGTCAAGGGCCCAGCAGAGTAGCATCTCTTTTGGCAGTGACGGAAATTTGAACCGGCAACCTACGGGATGCCAGAGCAGATCCTTAGCCTCAGAGCCACCACCAAGGTTTAGATCTAATATCAAGTTATTATATTGTAAAGTTAAAACATGCTTTTACCTGGCCAGTATGGTTGGACACGTCAAAAACTCCTCGAAACTCCATGTCTGTATTTCTTTTTCTTAGTCTTTCCGCAAAAAATATGGTGGTAAGTAATTAGCTGTCATCATGAATTTTGTTTTTTAGAGCATAGTCACTAATTACTATTTCTGCTTATTTTCTTTTTCTGGTATTCAGTGGTAGTACTCAGTGCCATCACCATCAGATGAGTTCATGTTGCAGTCACCTGTGATGATAGTAGGAATGAATAAATCTACACCAGGCTATTCTCATATTTCTTTAACAAATAATGTTTGATTTAGTTATGTTAGAATACTAAGCAGTGGCTGGGTGGTCATTTACCATTAGGAACCTTAGATTTTCATTCTCCCCATCAACTTTGTTAGCTGAAATTTTTGTTTTTCATCTTCTGCTTGGTCATCTTATTATAGCTTTTGTTCATTAAAATCATTGTTTACTGTTTCTTCAGTGGTGGCTGAACAACTGCATGTTTAAAGCTGCCTGGCACTATACAAGATTTTAGGCAGATGTTAATAATAGCCAAAACAGTTGGATTAATGATTCTGAAAGTATCTTTAAATAGGCGTAAGGGTAAAATATTTAGTAGATAATTGGAAGGTTTCATATGCAAGACTATATCAGCTAGTTGAGAAGAGGAAACTGCTTAAAAAATGTAAAACGGCTGTGGTATTGGCACACAGTAATCAGCACCTGCATGAGTAATGCTAGATCGAATGACTTGAATTTTTTTTATAAAGAAATTGAGAAATAGCTCACGGGTCTCAGGCGTACTCTCAGAGAAGCCGCTGACAGGTGGATTTAAAAGAGTGTTCATGGTGCTAAAGAGCACCCTAGGTCTCAAGGCTGCATTTGCAATTAAACAAGATAAATAATTAGATTTTGCTGCTGTTACAGCCTCTTTGTAGTACTTCAAGAGAGTTCTGAGAATTTCATAAGAAACCTGAAGTTTATCTTTTTTTCACTTACGCTCTGCCTGCCAGCATTCCTGTCTGAGAGCATGAGTGGCTGGGCTGAACATTGGCTTTAACCTTGCCTCTCCTTAACTTTAAGGGTGCGACCAGATCCAGTGTATCCTTGTGAGTGAAATGTAGAAGCTTAACCAGATAATGAATATCAGAGGAAACAGAAAGGGCTTCTGTCACCAAGGATAAGTGAGTGTCTGAGAAAATATCACAAAACTGCAGTGCTTTATCAGCATTTATAGGACGTGAGTAGCTCTGTGGTTGCATTGCACACTTGGGAAATTACTACAGACTGGAAGCTAACAAGTGCTGTCCAAGTAAAGCTTAACATACACTATGGGTAAATTACTGAAAGCAGTTCTTAAGGAAAAGATCAAACATTCCCTGATAAGGGCAGATTACTCATTATTCAAAATGGCTTTAAAAGTTGAGACTATATTTCAGTACTGCTGGAATCTGCCTTAAAGAAAAGACAAGTGTGTGTATGTCAGTCCATGGCTATCTCTGTTATATGCCGTTTGGTACAGGATATGTAAAATCAGTGCTAATGTTTGTGATGCACCTTCTGTTAGAATGCAAAATGCAATGCATTTTACAACTACATGCATTACAAAACACATATAGGTGGGGCACTGCAAACATTAACGCTGAGGTCTACACTAATTACACTGATTTTAACCCGTCTTTGATGGGTAGCACAGCTATTCTATGAGTTTGGGAGCATGCACTTATAGCATGTTGCTGCACCACACCACAAAACAAACCACCTAGATCTATGAAACAGTAACAAAAATATGATCAGAGATCAGTGAATCTGGTAATATTTATCTTTAGTTTTAAAAACCTTTTGGGAGACTTGTGGTCAAACTACAAAAAGCTGGAGTGCAAAGCACAGTGTGTAAATAGGTATACAGGTGAGGGGACGCTGGCGCACGCAAGTTGCTGCCGCTCCTCCCTGTTAACAACACTTTTCGCAAAATTCGCTTTAATTCTACACTTTCTCACGCTTGTTTTATTTCTTTTATTGTACGTATAGTTCATGGATACAGCAGACTTGAATTGCATGGATTTGGCTTAATATCTACAGATTTTATGGACTCTACTTTGATTGGGAACAGCTGAGTCTGTGGATCGCGGGACGAGACCTACAAACATTTCTTTGTACCTGGCATATATGACCTCGGGATGATCTGTCTCCGTGATTATATTCGCTATGCTGATCTGCTCCCGATTCATTTCACAGTACTCTACGACTGGGATCTGATCTGATGCTCATACTAACCTGGCTTATGGCTCCGGGGCGATCACGCATGAAATTAACAAGCGTTACTGTTTGTGGCTGTGTATTGGAACCTCCAAATCCTGCTACCTCCTCCTGCTATGCTTTTGCTACTCTGCTATCGCCGTTCACCTCATCTACGCTACCACACCCGCCTGTCCTAATGGTTCCGCTATGCTGTGCTGCTTCTCCACTGCTTTTCAGATAAGTATTGTCAAGTATTATGCTAAAATACTCTCATGACAAACTCCTTTTTATTAAACAGTGTGTCCAGAGCAAATGGTCTGATTGGAACATCCTAAAAGACGCCGGTATTTTGCAGCGCCCGAAATATATACATCGCGGGTCAGGTCGCCGCCACCGCCGGGCTGCGAATGAAAAGACAACCGGCAGCATTTGCTCAGGAATAAGCCCTTCTTCTCATGGCCCTGGAAATACAAGTATCAGTGTGCCAAATTTACATTGTGTGGAAATAAACCCTGATCACGGCTCTGTGCAAAAAGATGCCTCATTAACCAATATTGCACTGTTTAACTCGAGATCTCTTAATAGCAAAGCATTGGTGCTGTCAGAACTCATCACTGACACCAGGCTTGATATACTGTGTTTAACAGAGACTTGGCAAAAACCGAACGAATTGATGACTCTCACGGAGGCGACTCCACCTGGTTTCACTTTCCATACAGAACCTCGCAGCTCTAGACAAGGAGGTGGGCTAGCGGTAATTATCAGAGCAGACTTAAATATCAAACGAATCCCAATTGACTGTCCACTGTCTTTTGAGTGCCTGGCTCTTAAACTAATAACGGAAACAGGTCCTGTCTCACTCATTGTTCTTTATCGTCCCCCAAAATACAATGCATCCTTCTTATCTGATCTGATTGAACTTTTAACCCACCTAAGCTCTTACTCTCAGAGAATTATCCTTCTTGGTGATTTCAACATCCATATTGACACTACTACATCTAAACTGAGAAATGAATTCCTTTCCTTACTGGACTGCTTTGACTTAACACAACATGTTGATTTTCCCACCCACTCTGGTGGTCATATATTGGATCTGATCTGCACTTCTGGACTATCTGTTGCCAATATTTACAGCACTGATTTGGGACTCTCTGACCATAAAGCAGTATTTTTCACTGTCTCACTGCCTTTACCTCCTCTTACCTGTAAACGACAAATCTCTTACAGAAACCTTAAAAATATCTGCCCCTCTATCCTTTCTGGATCCATTTCTGATCTTTTACTGTCTGCACCTATTCCATCAACACTAGATAGTCTTGTTGACCACTATAACTCAGCCCTTCATTCAGCATTAGATAAAACAGCTCCTTTAAAACATAAGGAGGTTTCCTTTAAACGTTCAGCTCCTTGGTATAACTCAGAATTGCGATCTATGAAAGCAGCTGGCCGACGCCTTGAGAGAATGTCACGTAAGACTGGCCTCACCGTGCACATCCAGGCTTTCTCTGATCACCAAAGAGCTTACAGAGAAGCACTAACTGCTGCTAAGAACACCCACTATGGCAGAATAATAGAAAGTGGCCACAATAACCCAAGGGTTTTGTTTTCTGTAGTTAATAAACTACTCGAACCTGCATCTAGCCCAACTACCTCTTCTACTGAAGTCTGTGAGGATTTCCTCCACTTTTTCCGTAACAAAATTAAAGATCTAAATAATTCAACTAACATAAATACATCATCTGTTTATATCTCTTCCTGTTTTCTCACTCCATCCAGCTCCTTCTCTAAGTTCTCACCAGTCACATCTGCTTTTGTTAATGACCTGCTTTGTAAGATGAGGCCGACTACTTGTGTACTGGACCCCATCCCCAGCACAATACTTAAATCCTGCCTTCATCACATAATCCCGACTGTTACAACAATAATAAACTCATCCCTTGACACTGGCTCTGTGCCGCTCACTTTTAAAATCGCTTCTGTAACCCCAATGTTAAAAAAGTCTGGTCTTGATGCTGACAATCTTAACAATTTCCGGCCTATTTCCCACTTACCTTTCCTGTCTAAAGCTCTTGAGCGTGTTGTAGCCTCCCAGCTCACCAATTACTTAACCTCTAATAGTTTGATGGAACCCTTTCAGTCTGGTTTCAGGGTGTGGCACAGCTGTGAAACTGCTCTGCTATGAGTAACCAATGATTTGCTTATGGCAGCAGACTCTGGACAAACCAGCATATTAATTCTGTTAGACCTCAGTGCAGCATTTGACACTGTCAGACATGACATTCTACTGTCCAGAATGGAGAACATGCTGGGTATCTCTGGCACTGCCCTCCAGTGGTTCAAGTCCTATCTGACTGATAGACAAGAGTTTGTTAGTCTGGGCAACAGCAGGTCCAGCACAGCGCCAGTCACACAAGGAGTTCCTCAGGGCTCTGTCCTCGGCCCTCTTCTCTTCTGTATTTATATGCTTCCCCTTGGCCATATTATTCATAGCTATGGACTGGGCTATCATTTTTATGCAGATGATACTCAACTCTACTTCAATGTTAAAAGTGGAACTTCATCAGAGCTTTCTCAGCTCACAACCTGCCTTAGTGAAATTAAAACCTGGATGGAGCAGAACTCTTTAAAATTGAACTGCAACAAAACTGAACTCCTGCAAATTGGGACTAAAATGCAACTTAATAAAATGAGCTCCTTCCCAGTCCATCTTGGCGGTGATCTCATCAGACCTGCCTCTACTGCAAAGAATCTTGGTGTCATTTTTGATTCCTCCCTCTCTTATTCCGCCCACATAAATCACATTAAGAAACTTTCTTACTTTCACCTCCGTAACATATCCCGTGTTCGCTCCTTCCTCTCCTTTTCTAATGCTGAGAAACTTGTCCATGCTTTTATCACATCCCGCATAGATTATTGTAACTCGCTGCTGGCGTGTGCCCCTTCTAATCTTATATCACAACTCCAGCTTATTCAAAACTCGGCTGCAAGAGTCCTGACTCGAACCAGCAGCAGCGAGCACATCACACCCATCCTGCTCCGTCTTCACTGGCTCCCTGTGTCTTACAGAATAGAATATAAAATCCTACTAATAACCTACAAAGCCTTAAATAACCTCGCACCAAACTACATCAGTGACCTTCTCCATCACTATGTGCCTGCCCGCCCACTAAGGTCCTCTGATTCTGGCAATCTTGTTGTGCCCCACACTAATCTACACTCCATGGGTGACAGGGCCTTCAGCTGTATAGCGCCCAGACTCTGGAATGACCTACCGAAATTAATCAGATCAGCTGACTCGATGAATTCTTTTAAAAAACAACTCAAAACTCATCTGTTCAGGAAGGCTTTTAGCTCTACCTGACTTTATTACCCTTCTCTCAGTTTACCTCTCTGTCAAGATGCTCATGTAACCTGTATGTGTGTGTGCTAGACCATCAATTATGTTGTCTGTTAGGCTTTCTTTGAACTTACTGTCTTAATATTCTTTATTTATTTATTTGGTTTGTACAATGCTATACGCTGTATACCCTGCTGTTTTCTCTTATTTTCTGTAAGTGCCTTGAGCATGGGAAAGGCGCTATATAAATAAATGTATTTTTATGAAACTGCCTGAAAATAAAGGAAGCATGGGGTTATGGTAACAGGAACATTTTTAGAATTAGGTGATGTTAAAAATGTTGACCTTTAGGGTTTCTGCAGTTTTAATATATAGATTATGTTGGTAAGAATCTAAATAAAAAGCTGAACAAATCTGCAGATCATAATAAAGAAAGACAAATTTTTATTGTTGGAGCAGGGCAGACCTTGGTGAATTTGAGGCAGTTGGGATTTAATACAAGCAAAAGTAAGGTGTTATACTGTATTTAGTAAATTAGGTATGGATCGATAGTCTGCATCAAGAGCCCAACATATAGACTCCAGTGAGGTTATACTTTGGTTATATAACACATTAAGGTCTTATCTGAAATACTGTGTTCTTTTTCATCTCCATAATAAAGACATGGTAGTAACAGAGAAGTCCAGAAAAGAGCAACTAGGCTGATTCCAGAACTGCAAGGTAAAAACTATGAGAAAAAATGGAAGGAGTTGGAACTTTTTGGGTTAATGAAAAAGAATAGAACGTGACATGATTGAGGCGTTCAAAATTATGAAGGAATTTACTAAGATGAATCCTAGCTCTTATTTAAAAATTAATTCTTCAAAAAGAACATGGGGACATGAGCAAATAGAAACTTATTAAATGTTAATTTTGCACACACAATAGAAGCCACAGATACACTAAATAAGCTATTAAGTTACTAAGCAGTGTGTTGTTGTGATGCCTTGCATGCCCACAGCCTCGGCAATCTTCAGTTCCCAGGGCATCGACCTTCACAACAAGTATGAGGCAGGGGAGTAAACAAGCATGAGATTTAATTGGCAAAGTAAGTAACAGTTTATTGTAAAAAGAGGGACATTAAAGTGCATCAAAAATAAATAAATACATCCTTAAAACAGTGCCATGAAACCCATTGAAGTGTCTTAGAATGTTTAAAATACATTCCACTAAATAGATTAAAATCCAAATGGAAGGGTAACATTTTTCACATTTCTTTCTTCAACCTCTTTCCCAGTCTTCATTAGGACACAGCCTGTCACATCCCCTTCGATTTGCCACTTTAGCTGGTACCTACAGACCTGGAGCTGCCACCTCATTTGGTCACTGCAGTTCCTAGGGCATTGTGCCCTCTTTCAGATGCCGCTGCATCGGGATCCCATCTTTTCCCCAGCATCCTTGGCCTCTGTCTTCCTCTTGACAGTTCCTTATCTCAGCTCATCAGCTGCCAAGACCATGTTCACCTCTTGGAACTTCTTTTTCTGGCTTTTAAAATGCCAGAGATATATTTTAGCCAATAGTTCTGTTGTGCCATAATATGAGAGCTGGTAAGAAAGACTTCTATTTGCACTCCTTGTAGCCCTGTGGTAGAATCCACCTTGTGTTAAAGGTGGTCTGCAGGTAGACAAGGGTGTAATAACTTATCCAACAACATTTTCTCTGCTACTGCCTTGAGAGATCACAGACTATCATGCAAAACATAACCAATGGTCCTAATTAGTGTTTTTTCTCTCGTTCTTATGCATGTGCCCCAATAGACCATTACATACCTGTAAATGAGCACATTAGAAATATAGACCATACGTAGATATATTATGCCCACACCAAAAGATCTAAGATGCTTCTCTAAAAAACTGAGGAGTCATCTTAAACTGGCATCACATTACAGGACTTCAAGTCAGAGGGGATGTCAAACTTGACAATATCTGAAGATGTCAAACTAACATAATTCAGAATTGCATGGGATAACAACTTTCAGCACAGTTTCACATTTCCAAAGTATTGAGAATCTGTCCCTTTTTTGTGACAGCTAATAATGTCCTGAGCAAACATGTTGGTGCTATATAAATACTTTCCAGGTATAGTGAGTTCTGACACAATCTCAGCTCTTTTTTCTTCTTTATTCCTTTCCGTCATACATAAAGCATAAGGCAAAAGACAGACAAGTCACTCTTCTGCATGTTAGATCCAAAACATGCCCTTCCCTTTCTACATGTGGCTGAATTGCATGCATTGTACTTCCAGGTCAGCTCTCATTGGGTGTCATCTGTCACATACACAAAGCCTTCCCCCATGACTTAATACAAAATCAAACCTGTTAGACAAAGCAGACTGATTGAACTGGGATATTCGTCACAAGTCTGGATCTGCAAGCCATATTCTTTCTTGACTGGATGGACACGTTTAGACACCTATAAGCAAGCATAGACCTATAACTGGATGGGGACTCGGATCCAATCAGCTGGGGCCACACCTTCCCTTAAAAACTATTGACAATGCCTCTCCTTGTTCTCTTTGGAGGCGGAGGCTCATCCATTCTCCGTGTGCCTGAAAGTATTATACTTGAACCTTTAGAATTACAGTATCTCTATACCGTGTAGGGGTTTGAGAACATCTAGCTGTAAGATTTACTCTTCCAAACTTAAGTTCTGTAGCAATGACCAAGCCCAACATAGGAGTGGAAGTCTTACTTCAATAAGACAATCTCAGCACTTAAATGATTGCGGCAGAAGGAATTATATTTTTCCTGTGAAGCTACAAAGGACATGGCAAAGAACCTAAAACTCAGATCAAGCTGTGGAAGACTATGCCGCACCAGGTAGAAACTACCATGTTGAATAGAAAATGAGTGTAATCTACCACAAACAAAGTTCTTCATTCTGACATTGAACCATGATATGCAACTGCACATAGCATCAGACATTGTAATGCCTTCGTGTAATAAAACTGGTTTGTCTATGGCAGATAAATTAAACTCAAAGTAGCCTGTAAACAGCCAGATAAAAAGTAGCTTTCCCATATATAATTGTTACTATATAAGAAGTGCATCTTTTACTACATCAGGTAATCTTTAACATTTAGAAGCTTTTGACTAATTTGAAGACAAAGAACCACAAGTTGTAGGATAACTGTTTAGACCACTCTCAGTCATGGTTATGCATCAGAGCCAAGATGAGCTGACTGTGACATTGCGTTAAAGTTCCAAAAGTTAAATAATAAATCAAAACTCTTCCAAAGTCAAAGAAAACATGTCTAACGGCTGTGAAATCCCCATTTATATGCAATAAGGAAACTAAAATGGGAATCTTATCGAAATGTCTTATTAACTGTCAGCATTGCCACAAGCAAAGCTAATAATTAATTGCTTAATTGATGACTATCAATTGATCTGTTGGAATGAAAAATGCAGTGCATATGCCTCCATTATAGGCCACTTGTGATGGGATTTGATGGCTTCCTCATTGTGATTATGTAACATTACTTCTATTTATTATTTATTTTATTTATGGTCATTTATTTTATTTCTATTTATGTTATTTATGTTAATTGTATGTTTTTCTTTTATTATTGTAAAGCACTTTGGCCACAGCATTCCTATGTTGTTTTAAATGTGCTATATAAATAAATTTGACATTGACATTGACATCTACTCCTTATCTCCTACAACCACCTCAACTCCCACTCCCAAGATTGAGACTGGAGTCAGGATAGTCTTGCTGTTCCAGCAGCCCACCACCCTGATTTTGCTGCAGATGGTTCAGTATGTCAATAAAATGATTCATCTAGTCCCTGTATTCCTCCTCCTCTTCATCACTTAATTGCCCCATGATTGCAGAGTGGCTGAGATACTTATTTCAACGCCTGTCTGAGGTGGGAAAGTTTAATCCTTTCCAGGTTTTCTATGCTATAAGATATTAACGTCTCATTTCCATATTTATTTAGTTTATCTTTCATTGTCAGTGATACTGGACACTCTTTCCAGACATATAGTTAAATTGAATTTATGCTGAAGAATTCCCCAGGAGTGATGTGCATACACCTTGTACACCTAAGAGCTGATACTATCATGACCTGCAGCACTGCCTGTGTGTCGTCTTCACAGTCACAGTATCTGTTTGCGAAAGCCGACTAGGAGTCCATATCCTTAAGGGTGTGTGTCAAGGATGAGGAGGTGGGTGAAGGTGTGGTGTTGTTGAAAGTAGGCATAACTGGGGCAGCAATGTGCTTTGGTTGACTGAGAAGACTATAGAACTAAAGAGAATTTGAAGATGTGCACTGAAATGATAGTAACATCTGGGTAAAGGTGTGACTTCAGAAGCTGATAGGCAGGTGCAAAAAAAAGTGAAATTTCTTGTAAAACAGACTACAGAGTACATTACCCTGTTCCGAGTTCCCCTTTGCTGGTGGACCATCTGGCAGCTTATAGCAGTTACTCCATGCCAATCCATACAACATCCTGTATTTCTCAAGTTATTCTTTACTTTAACATCTTTTGCACATGTTTTGATGCCTTCTTATCCCTTGTTTTAAACATTTTCTTTTGGATATTCTGTGGAACCTTGGAATCATTAGTGTTCCTGATTATTAGGAAATTACTTCACTATCACAATGTATATAGCGTTATCAAAACAGGAGAGCATGCTGTTTGTTAAACAATGAGTTAAGACGATTAGTGACCTCCACATATACGTAGAACAATACAATGTTCACATTGTGGTTAAATTATAAATACATCTTATAAATATTACTATACTACTAAGATGGGTAGGCAACCCATTTGGGATTAGCTTCTTCCTTGTGCCAGATGCTGCAGGGATGGGCTTATCTCCCCACAACTCCTAAATTAGTTCAAGCAGGTTCAAATAAATGGATGGATAAATTACTCTACTAAGAAAAAAAAACATATTTTTAAATGGCCTTGTTAATTTATCTTCAAGATAAGATCTTAGGTTGCTCACTGAAATACGAAACAAATGCCTTTACAACACTTTCAGTGAATGCAGTGTCATCACTTGGATAGATGTTGCAGGATTTGCCCTGTACTGGTGTCCAATTATGCTGAATTGGAGTCTTTTTTCCATGCTATAGGATTTAAAACATTTATGTGGTGTGTAAATAGGCTTTGCTTGCCAGCTTGTTAAAACGCTTGTTTAAGCTTTCAAAATGTCTAATTTTCATTGCAGATCTCCTTGAAGCCATCATCAATGCAGAAATGTTTTAGAATGCACTTTACTAGCTCCATAAAACCTCTTTATGGTCTCTTATATAGTTACCAAACAGAATTGCTTGACTTGCTGTCTGCTGTTCAGTAAGACACCCTATAATTCTGCATCTGCTTTTACATATAATAATGATACAGCTTCATTTCAAAACATTAAATAAGCATATAGTGCTTTGAGCAGAGATAAAATGGCAAATCACTTCCAATGTGTACTCTGTTTAGAAGTTAATTAGCTATATTGTTTAGGTAAAATGGTGTACATGTATATGAATATATTTTATTTCAAAAAGTAAGTTTATTTTGCTTTTCTTACTTGTAGTCAGTAACACAGTCCCAAAGCTTTTGCGGAATTCATAAACCAGTTCGTTACTTTTGTTCGCAACAAGCACTTTTCAATAGTATGTAAATATATCTCAGCACCAAAAAGGAGAAAATTAGATGTTATGTCTGATTCAAATTGACTTCATTTTTTATGAATATGTTATCGTATAAATTAATAAGGCAAAAAGCCCGAGTCAATGAAATATTCATTCAATGAATAAACAAGACGGATTCAACCTATGATGAAAAGCACAAAAATGAATAAATAAAAATGAGCATAGTCATGAGATATGTAAACTTAAAAAAAATTTTACTTACAAACTAATCTTTTAGAAATGGACACAAATGTATTACAATTCATCACTCAAGCCATAACATACATGTATTTTTAGTATTTAGTTTGCTTAATTTTCTTGAATTTTGATTATTCTATGGAAGAAAAAATGCAGCACAAAGTACAGGTAAATGAGACTGGGAGGCTTGTCTAATACAGTTACTGCACCCAAAAGGCAGGTTCAGAACATTTGGTTTCCTCATAAGTCTCTAGACATTCTCTAGCCCAGGGGTGCCCATATTTTTTCGGCTTGTGAGCCACTTTTAAAATGACCAGGTCAAAATGATCTACCTACATTATATATACAGTATATGTGTGTATGTATATACATGTATATACTGTATATATATATATATATATGTGTGTTTTGTGAAATATGACGGCCCGGTCACACACAGGCGGACACCGTTTCAGTCATCACCTCACGTTTATTCACAGTATTTACAAGTGCCAAGTGCACCGCCACCAAACCCCCAGTTCCCCAAAGTCAATAACCACTGTCTTCACACACACAAACACTCGGGCCTCTCATCGCCTCCTCTGCCACGACCTTGTCTTCCTCCTCACCCGACTCCAGCCTTCATTGCAGGGCGGCGGCTCCTTAAATAGGTGGCTGATTGCCGACCGCACCCAGCCACCTGTGACAGTTTGTATATATATATATATATATATATATATATATATATGTATATATACACACACACACTTTATATATAAAATATATGTTGGCGTACCTTGCATAACTGAATAACCCTTATGGCACAATAACAATTCAATACATTTATGGTCCCTACAGTATTTGGATTTAATAATCTTCATGATGTAGCGACTGGCTCAAGTAAAGCAAAGTCTGAAACTTTCTGTCAAAGTCTGACAGGCAATTTTCAATCTGCTCTGTAGCGTACGCAGTCAAGTTGCGCACACGCCTTCCATTGCATCTCCTGCTCTGATGCGAGGTTTTGGATGTTCCCCAAATCATGGTGCTGTAGCTTTGAGGACAGATGTTGCATTTTTCATTTGAAAGCATTAACTGAGCTAATCATATTGACCATGGTTATGTCTTTTCCTTGCAGCTGTAAATTAAGCTCATTTAAAATGTTGGTCAGATTGGTAAAAAATGCCAAATCTAGCAGGCATTGATCGTCATTAAGTTGCTTGTATTCTGCATGTTTAATGACAAGGAGAAACTCCTTTATCCCCGGCCAGGGGTCTCGAAATCTCTTCAGGAATATTCTCCTAGCCATCTGCCTCAACGAAGGCCTCTTATATCATCTCTCCATCTTGGAAGGACTTCTTATGCTTAACGATCAAGTGACTCACCTGGAACGATGCTTCGGTGTCTGCCTTTGCTTCTGAATTCAGCCGAGTGAAAAATGACGGCTGTCTGATTAACTGCGATTTTAGTTCCCTCTCCTTTCTCTTTCTCAGATCGTTTTTCGGAAGGAAGACAATTTCGTAGTTTTTATGAACAGTTCGAAAGTGCCTTTCCACATTTTCCTTCTTTGGAATAGCCATGATAGATTGACAGATCAGACAAATGCACTTCAATTGTGACATTGTGAGAAAAAAATTCATCTTTCAATTCCACATGTTCAGCCCCCCGACCAGTTTTTTTTTTTCATACCCCTTCTATAGTCTGTATAAATTGGAAGGCTAACTAGATCACTTCGATAGCCGGAGTTTTGCAGTAACTCGTGCATTTGATTGTGCGTGCGGGATGACCAGTGTGTTAGAAGAAAAGAGATCTCAGACTGGCTGTATGTCAATCAAGTGGCAAATGCCATAGAGAGGATATGATAGACTAACATCTAAAAAATTTTTTTTTGAATGCAACGCGATCTACCTGCACTACCTTTCCGATCTACCGGTCGATCGCGATCAACGTTTTGGGCACCCCTGTGATAGACTAACATGTAAAAAAAATTTTTTTGAATGCAACGCAGGTAGACTAACATCTAAAAAAATTTTTTTTGAATGTAACGCGATCTACCTGCACTATCTTTCTGATCTACCGGTCGATCGCGATCGACGTTTTGGGCACCCCTGCTCTAGCCATTAATCAATATTTTCTAGCATATGTAGTATTTGTTAGATTAACTTTGAAGTTCACTTAAATAATTTATAATATTAATAACAAAGAGCCACAGAAATTGGGGACCAAACTGGGCCTCTTGCTACAGAACCAGAAATCCAGAGGATAGACACATATTTGATCCAGTTCCTCTCATGTTTCACACAAGGTGCCCAAGTCAAGATGAAAATGTAGAGTCCCATCCAAGACATGGGAAGGGTATGATCATCTAGTATGTAGCTAATTAACTATGTTGTATGTAGTGTATAAATAACTCAACTTAGTTCAAGTACATTT
>JANRMT010062808.1:21426167-21444178 GCA_026402145.1 Polypterus bichir lapradei | reverse complement strand
TGTATGTATGTATGTGTGTATGTATATGTATGTGTATATATGTAGATATATATATATGTATGTATATATGTGTGTGTGTATATATATGTGTATATGTATAGATATGTATATATATATGTTTATGTGTGTGTGTGTAAATATATATATATATATATTTATATATATATATGACAGCAACACTCATCACTCACAACAGTGACAAAACAATTACATTGACAATCATGTTACGTTATTTTCAAAATGTTTCCTTTTCTTTTTCATTGCTTCTTTAACACACTACTTCTCCGCTGCGAAGCGCGGGTATTTTGCTAGTATTTAATAAATATGAACTAGTCAATGCTCCATAAACAACAACTATCAGTAGTACAAAAATCAATTCAGTTTTTGCACAAATTCAATTGAAATCTAGCATCTTTGAAGCTTATTTCGGCCACCACAGGCCTGTTTTTGCTTTTTAAAATGGCAATATTTTAAAATACTACTTAAATGTGCATTTCTGTACTCTAATAATAGATGTAATCTCATTATATAGTACCACTACTCACTGTTAAAAGCACACTTTAAAAAAAAATGGTATCTCTATCTTTGATGAAGTAAATGAACAAAAAAAGGTTTCAACTTTCAAGACTTCTAACCAAGTCCCTGAACACCCCAAAATGTCATTTGATGCAGCCATTTTCTGGCTTCTTATTACTTGTGTCCCTTTTTTCTTTGTGTATTACATGACAGGGTGCATGATTCAACATTTTTACCAGACATCACCATCAGATTTAATTGAAATATCTATATTTTTATTCTTGTAATCAATAACAATAACGATTTATTTCTTGTATTGCCCAAAATCATGCAATAAATGACCTAATTGGCTTTAATGGGCCTTTTTTTTGACAGTCCCTCCCAGTCTTGACTCCCTAGGAAGACAAGAAAAATCCTTGTAAGGGTAAAAAATATAGAAGAAACCTTGGGAAAAACAACTCAGAGAGAACCCCTCTTCCTGGTAGTGTGACAATGTGTGTAAATACAATACATAATACAGAACACAAGTAATCCTAATCAAAAAAGCTCAAGAGAGTGGAGACAGCATGCAGGCAGAGTAAATGTTCTCAACAAAAAAATAAAGTTACCTAAATTTGCTAACTTGTAAAAATAAGAATGTAAAAACTAAGTATCTGTCTAAGTATCAGTCCCTTCTTATATCTTTTTCTTCTGCCACCATCAATGCTATAAGGTAGGGTTCTTCCAGGCCAGAATTAATAGCACCACTCACACACGTTTTCTGTGTTCTGCTTTCACTTCCCTTCTTAACCCATCTCCACCTCCTCCCCCAACCTCCTTGTCTGCTGATGACTTTGCCACCTTTTTACGGGATAACGTGGTTGCCATCAGAAGACAGTTTTCACCCTTGGCCCCACCCATTAAGCCTCCTTCCAAGCAACACCCAACATTCTCCACATTCTCTCTAGTGTCTGCCACTGATGTTTCCATTTTTCTCTGCAATCACCCCACTACTTGCCCACTTGATCCTATTCCTTCACATCTCCATCAGGCCATCTCCCCATTACTCATTCCTGCAATTACACACATCATTAACACCTCACTCAGCTCTAGATCATTCCCTAACATCTTCAAACACGCTCTGATAACCCCACTTCTTAAAAAACCAACACTTGGTCCATCCCAAGCTAAAAATATGGGATTGTCTCTCTCCTGTCCTTTCTTTCCAAAACTTGAACATGCTGTTTCTAACTAGATTTCTTCCTTCCTTGTACAGAACAAATTGCTTCATATAAACCATTTCGGCTTCAAGAGGCACCATTTGACTGAACCAGCTCTACTGACTGGTCAAACAGCTACACCATGCTAGAGCTAACAACATGTCATCAGTCCTGATTCTGTTAGATCTCTCTTCTGCCTTCGACATGGTCAACCACAACATCCTTCTAGCCACCCTCTCTGACCTTGGCATCACTGGGACTGCTTTCAGATAGTCTGAGTCCTACATTTCCGGCAGATCCTACAATGTGTCCCACTGAGGAGAGTTGTCAAAGGCACACCAGTCTTTCACTGGTGTGCCCCAAGGATCGGTGCTGGATCCTCTACTCTTTTCTCTGTACACCATCTCACTGGGCTCCATCATTCAAGCATATGGGTTCGCTTATCAGTGCTATGCTGATGATACACAGCTGTAATTGTTGTCCCCCATCCAGAGGACAATACAGCTTCGACTAGAGCCTCTGCATGTCTTACTGATATCTCAACATGGATGAAGGACCACCACTTACAGCCCAACCTAGCAAAAACCGAGCTTCTTGTGATCCTGGCCAGCCAGACTGTTCAACTCTCTCTCTCTTTACAGCTTGGCTCACGGTTGCTAGCACCCAACATGTTAGTTCGCAACCTTGGGGTCGTGATTGATGAGGAGCTATCTTTTTCTGACAACATTTCTACTATTTCTCATTCATGCGCGTTCATGTTATACAACATGCACAAGATCAGACCTTTTCTGACAGAGTATGCAGCAAAACTTCTGGTCCAGGCTTTGGTCTTGTTGCATCTGGACTACTGTAACTCGCTTCTGCCAGGAGTAGCAACATGTGCTATCAAGTCACTGCAAATGATCCAGAATGCAGAAGCATGTCTTGTATTTAACCAGCTGAAACGGGCACATGTCAACTCCACTCTTCTGGCCGTTACATTGGCTCCCTGTAGCAGCATGCAGTAAGTTCAAATCTCTGATGCTTGCCTACAGAGTAGTCAATGGGTCAGCACCTGAGTATATGGAGACATTGTTGAAGTGTTGTGCTCTTTCTAGTCCACAAGTCTGCCAAAGAACAGTGTCTGGTGATGCCACCTTTACGTGCCATCAAGTCTGAATCCAGAGTCTTTATCGGGTGTGGCTCTGAGTTGGTGAAATGGGCCGTCCACCTCCATCTGTACAGCTCACTCCCTCTGTGTATCAAGAAGCAATTGAAGACCCATCTGTTTTGTGAATATCTGTCTAATTGAAAAGGGGGGAAAAATTCAGCTGCAAATACTTCATATTCTTGGCTAAGTGTAATTGTTTTATTGATTGTAAATGTATGAGTTATTACAACTTTTCACTTTTGACAATCAACTTGTGTTACCTGTCCTATTACACTTGCTGAACAAACAGGCCCTAACCTAATGTTACTCGATAGTTTACCTCTTTTGTAAGTCACTTTGGATAAAAGTGTCTACTATGTGAATAAATGTAAATTATTCAATTTTTTTCATGTTACATTATAATACAGTGGTGTGAAAAACTATTTGCCCCCTTCCTGATTTCTTATTCTTTTGCATGTTTGTCACACAAAATGTTTCTGATCATCAAACACATGTAACCATTAGTCAAATATAACACAAGTAAACACAAAATGCAGTTTTTAAATGATGGTTTTTATTATTTAGGGAGAAAAAAAATCCAAACCTACATGCATGGCCCTGTGTGAAAAAGTAATTGCCCCCTTGTTAAAAAATAACCTAACTGTGGTGTATCACACCTGAGTTCAATTTCCGTAGCCACCCCCAGGCCTGATTACTGCCACACCTGTTTCAATCAAGAAATCACTTAAATAGGAGCTGCCTGACGCAGAGAAGTAGACCAAAAGCACCTCAAAAGCTAGACATCATGCCAAGATCCAAAGAAATTCAGGAACAAATGAGAACAGAAGTAATTGAGATCTATCAGTCTGGTAAAGGTTATAAAGCCATTTCTAAAGCTTTGGGACTCCAGCGAACCACAGTGAGAGCCATTATCCACAAATGGCAAAAACATGGAACAGTGGTGAACCTTCCCAGGAGTGGCCGGCCGACCAAAATTACCCCAAGAGCGCAGAGACGACTCATCCGAGAGGTCACAAAAGACCCCAGGACAACGTCTAAAGAACTGCAGGCCTCACTTGCCTCAATTAAGGTCAGTGTTCACGACTCCACCATAAGAAAGAGACTGGGCAAAAACGGCCTGCATGGCAGATTTCCAAGACACAAACCACTGTTAAGCAAAAAGAACATTAGGGCTCGTCTCAATTTTGCTGAGAAACATCTCAATGATTGCCAAGACTTTTGGGAAAATACCTTGTGGACTGATGAGACAAAAGTTGAACTTTTTGGAAGGCAAATGCCACAGCATTTCAGAAAAAGAACATCATACCAACAGTAAAATATGGTGGTGGTAGTGTGATGGTCTGGGGTTGTTTTGCTGCTTCAGGACCTGGAAGGCTTGCTGTGATAGATGGAACCATGAATTCTACTGTCTACCAAAAAATCCTGAAGGAGAATGTCCGGCCATCTGTTCGTCAACTCAAGCTGAAGCGATCTTGGGTGCTGCAACAGGACAATGACCCAAAACACACCAGCAAATCCACCTCTGAATGGCTGAAGAAAAACAAAATGAAGACTTTGGAGTGGCCTAGTCAAAGTCCTGACCTGAATCCAATTGAGATGCTATGGCATGACCTTAAAAAGGCGGTTCATGCTAGAAAACCCTCAAATAAAGCTGAATTACAACAATTCTGCAAAGATGAGTGGGCCAAAATTCCTCCAGAGTGCTGTAAAAGATTCATTGCAAGTTATCGCAAACGCTTGATTGCAGTTATTGCTACTAAGGGTGGCCCAACCAGTTATTAGGTTCAGGGGGCAATTACTTTTTCACACAGGGCCATGTAGGTTTGGATTTTTTTTTCTCCCTAAATAATAAAAATCATCATTTAAAAACTGCATTTTGTGTTTACTTGTGTTATATTTGACTAATGGTTAAATGTGTTTGATGATCAGAAACATTTTGTGTGACAAACATGCAAAAGAATAAGAAATCAGGAAGGGGGCAAATAGTTTTTCACACCACTGTATTTGCAAAAATTTTCAGCAAAAAGGCAATTTATTTTTATTTCCTATCAAAAGCAGTTGAAACCTTAAAAACGGCACACATTAATCTTAAATTAAAAAAATTAGCTAAAATAAATAGAATTGATTGCATGTGGGCTCTACATACTCTATAAGAAAACATAACTTTTTGAGTATTCATAACACTCAGGATCTTTGTACATTCAGTCTTGAATGTTTTCCATTTGCCAATAATCCTTGCCCCTGTGACTTATCTATATTTTTTATAGCTTGCTAATGTACTTCAAACCAATTTTCAAGTATATCAGCCTAAACCCAGACTAATGCAATTTGCAAGCAATCTTTACATGACTTTTCAAAATTGTCTATATATCAGAATTTTACATGGCATTTCGGGGATTTACAATTGTCAATGAAATTATTCGATTTTTAAAGGCTCTGTAAACAATCTGTTAAAGTTGGCCTACTATCTGACAAGTTCAAGAGACAGGGCTTGAATAACGGTTTGCACATTCTTCATGTGTGCTTTTTCTTTTCTTAAATACTTATGTTTTTCACCTTCATCATAAAGCCATGTGTGAGTATGGAAAATGAATGACCCTGTATTAGTGTGTGACTATGCTCTTTAGTGGGCTCTCACCTGCCATCCAGAGCTGCATCCTACATTTCCTGTACTCTCTCTCAGATTGGTTGTAAAACCTTCACATTCTGAATCAAAATAAGTGGAATAAGACAACAAATGAATAAATTCTGTATTTTTAAATTGTCAAACCAAATTTTATACTTTGACATGAAGCTAATTGCCTGTACTGCTGATTTAAATTAATTATTTTCCCTTCTATTTACAGTGCTGCAATTGAGGAATACAAATACTCCTTCATAAAGTATTGACTACATTTACATAAATAGTTGCGGGAACCTACTATAGTTTACTTCTATACAGAAGATTTTTTTTTCCTGAACAAGAGCAAGAGACCTGAGCCAAAATTATCATTATCATTATCAAGTGAAACATATAGAAAACTGTTAATTTGACAGCACAACATAAGAAATGTATTGAGTGGTTTTGGACCAACGTTTAGGGGGAGTTTCTCAGATTTGTCAACACCTGAACTCACACACACCGTAATGGTGTGTGAAAGCTTAGAAAGCTTACGAGAAAGCTTACGAGAAGTTATAATACAAAGCATAGAATTACTTGAATAAATGTAGGAATAACTAAGGTTGAAAACAGTAACATAAGAAGAGTCATTCTAGGCTTTATGTAAAGCAAAATGCCTCTATATTTAATAACAGCCAAACCTAAACAGACAACGCCTTAAAAATATTAAAATAAACACATAATTATCCAAGTGTAATTATAACATGTAACCCATTTAAAATCTAATAACTCCATACAAAGGGCTAATAATTCCAGGAGATTTTTTTTTAATTTTAATAAACAAAAAGGAATAAAATATGTATCTTATTGCTATTCATGTTTTAAAATAATTCCATGGGATTGTGATTGATTTTTTTAACAGCTGCACCTCCTACTCAAATAATTTAACCCAGCATTCTGGGGTAATATTACACTTTGACTTAATGGAAAAACTCCTCTTCATTAACTACCCACACTGTTTCTTTCTAAGCTTGATGTATCTTTCAGATTCCCTCCTCATACATTTTCCATCTGCAATATTGCACATCCTCTGACATTAGGTTTCCTGGCTCTGTTAAAGCACACAGCTGAAAAAGACAAAAGCATTGTGACAAAATATAAGCAAGCACTAATTATCCCAGATAAAGAAATAAAAATAAATAGATATAACCTCTTTCATGTTTTGTATACTATAGTTTTCTTTTCTAATGGCATTTGACTTGTATATTCTACTTATAATGATATAAATGTTTAAAAATTGATATATCATAGTGATTTCCGTTCATCTTTTTTCTTGCTTTAACATATTTTTAATAGTGTAGTATTTTTACTTAACCCTTTCATTTTTTGGTGCAATGTGCAAAACTTCTATTGTGAAAGCTCATGTCTGTCTGCCTGTGCGCAAGGCTATAGATTTTCACCACAACAAAAAGCCTCAATGTCTGTGAGTGGATGCAGAGAGGTGCACTCATACAAATACTTCGGGGTCTACAGTAATGACTGGCTGGACTAATCTTGTAACACAGATGAACTATATAAGATTGGGCAGAGCAGGTTCTTTTTCCTTAGGAGACTGTTTTCCTTTAATGTGTGAAGTGACATTCTTTGTATCTCCTACAAATCTATGAAGACCAGTGTGATTTATTACACTGTGGTGTGCTGGGCTGGTAACATCATTTCAAGAGAGTCCTACCCAATCAATAAGCTAATCAAAAGGGCAGGCTCAACTATAGGGCACACTCTGGACCCCTGGACGAAGTAGTGAAGGAGAGAATTAAACTAAGACTGAGTGCCATTATGAATAATGCTGCACATCCTCTCTGTAACACACTAACTCTGAATACTTTCAGTCAACAATTTATTCAGCAGAAGTGTGTCAAGAAATGCTGCTCTGGCTTTTTTATACCGATAGCATACATCTGCATAATGCATCACTGTGACTGTGATTGCCAAGTGAGAACTTTTCTTTCTTTTTAATTTTCTTCCTTTATGGTCATTATGGTGTGTGTTCAGACCATAGTGTGTGTGTGTATATATATATATATTTATTTATCAGTTTATGTATTTATTTATTTAAAGAACTTCTCTAAAAAGGTAAAAATTCTTCTAGGGACAATAAAGTTCTATCTACTGTATCTAAACAACTTAGTCCCCTGTGGACCAATTTTGTTGAGATGTGTCACGCTTATTCTTCAAAGAAATTTGTCCAGACAGTTTAATTCATTCATCCCTAAACAGAGAAGTATTCTGTGTGACTTCAGATAGGAAATACCCTACTGTTTCAATTTTACCTTGAGAGCAGTTGCTTGAATATATATTTTGTATAATTTCCCTAGTTTATCGTCTGACAGATGCTTGGATGCCCAATGCAAGTAAGTCAATCACCACGCAGATCACATGTGCAAAGAGCTCACACAGCAGCACCCTTCCTCTGCTGCTTTAGGTAAATTAAATTACAAAAAAAAAGTCACTTCCTTGGAAATACATGGAAGGGGAAAGCAATTATGCAAGCATATAGAAAACTGAATTGATTTTTATTGTAAAGGACTGAGGTTATTAATCTACAGCTAAATGTTGTTTGTACTCATTAATAATAACATGGGAAAGATACAGCTGCTCTAAGTGATATAAACATAGGATGGGTTTAACAATGGACAATGGCGTCTGATCTCTGGCTGGACAATCTCGGCAGCAAGCTTCTGATATTCTTGCATATCGTGTACCACTCAGGTTCCCATTACGCAATAAATCAGTACCTTTCCAAGTTCTTACTTATTTTTATAATTTAAATTAATTTCAGTGTTTTAACAAATATTAATAGGTACATGTTTAAAGTTGATAGTTAGACTAGGACTTTGCATATCTCTGAGTCTGTGGTTCTTGAGGCTGATCCTCCAGTTAGCTGTGGACCCCCTAATCTCACTGACATTGCACAGGTGGTCAACCAGCTGAAGGTTAGGAAGGCTGCAGGGATCTGTTGTATGCAGGGTGGATTTCTCCAGCCTGGTGATGAGGCTGTCCTCCTAGCATTGCAAGCAATTTTTGCTTCCATTTGGGAGACTGGTGTCATCCCAGCTGACTGGAAAACAGAACTTGTTGTCCCTATCTGGAAAGGGAAGGGTGATTACCTGGACTGTAGCAACTACAGGGGGATAACACTGCTCTCAGTGCCAGTTAAGGTCCCTGCTAAGGTCATACTCAGTTGGGTCCATAATCACTTGCTCACCTATCAGTGACCGGAGCAGTTTGGTTTTATGCCCAAGAAGTCTACTATTGACTGCATCCTGGAACAGAGGGTTCTCATGGAGTGCAAACATGAATATTGGCAGAGTTTCTTTTCAGCCTTTGTCAATTTTTATAAAGCATTTGATTCAGTTGATCGAGCTGCCCTGTGGGACATCCTGAGACTTTGCAGAATCCCTCTAGAGTTGCTGGATATCATGGCTGGCCTGTACGCTGGTACTGTGAGTCCTGTGCAGAGTGGAGGAAAAAATCCTGTGTTTTTCCCAGTTGATTCTGGGGTTTGTCAGGGGTGTGTTCTTGTAACTACTCTGTTCAATGCTTGCATGTTGGGCAGGGTTATGGGGTCCAGCAGCTTAAGTCCCATCCATTGGTCATAAAGCACTAAAACTATATCTCACACCAGGAGAAACTAAAGGCAGGGTTATGTTTATGGAAGCCAATAGGAGGACATGAAAATAAGATTAGTAGGTAAGGCATTTGAAAGCGCTAGGAAGTTTAATTACTTGGGTATATTAATTACAGGATAAAAATCTGAATAGAGATTAAATGGAAGCAGGGCTAACATTGGGTAACCTCTGCTATTGTGCAACCTAAATCAGAATCATTTTTGTTTGGCAGCACTTAATCTACAGGAATTTGGAACTTGGTAAATTTGGAGCTGCCTATAACATAACACAGGCCAAATACAAATAACATCAATAGCATAAGTTAAAAAGAAAAACTTCATACAAAGTTGAAGAATAGTACAATTATTAATGAGTTTGACCTGTTTTTAGTCTGTGTAAATTACAAAAATTATTTTTTGTTATGAGATAAACTATTGTGATAGGCACACTATGAATCTGATATAAACACATATAACCTCAGTTATTAGAAATTAATGGCAATAGTTGCAAGTATTGTGAAATCAAAGTGGTGTACAATGACATTATGTAGGGAAATCTCTCAAAGTCAGGACATTTATAATGCAGTCTTAGAAAGTCAAGTATTATTTTTAAAGACCACTGACATCCAACTGTGTCACTTTTCTCCCCACTCCACTTCATCTAACAGTAGAGGACCAATTGGATTTTCAATGGTACATTCAGATATAGATTTTATCCAAAGGTCATAAGGCTACTCATCAATATCTCATTCTTACACTTATTCTCATGTATTTATTGTATAAGTATGTTGTATTCAGCATAGGGTGTTGTAGTCGATGTTTTTTTATCTGCTGTTGTCATTCTACTACTGTTACTAGTTTGTGGGAGGCACACAAGTAAAAATTTACTTGTACTAGATACACATGACAATAAACTTGTTTTTTCTTACAAAGTTTTTGGGACACAAAAGGCTCACAACCCATACAAGAAAATGCTGCACATGTTGTGATTCAGTAAATCTAATTATGTCACTTAATCATTCTCTCTACTTAGAATACTCACTGTGGGAGAAAAAATGATTTGTAAAAAATCATTGACTATAACTGGAATGCTTTTACAAGCCAGACACTACTATTTAATATGAAATGGAGTAAAAAAAAAACAAATATGCTTTATGATCTGAGTTAATATTTTATTCTGTAGGTAACCCTGTGGCTTGTAGTTTCCATTTAAACAGAACTCTAAACCAAAGAACATGACATTATTGGAATGGCTAGTGTCATGAAATTATTATAACAGAAAATACTTGGAAGAGACTCAATTCTTATAAACATGCATTTTGGGCCTGAAAGAAAATCTACCATTGGAGCACAATTGAAGTAGTTACAATGGTGAATTGCTGAGATCATGTATTCTCTAGCACAGAGTATATATTTTACATATTAAAGTTATATTGCCTACTGTTACACTGCACACGTATTTTAAAATTCCTGCCTATAATTACGTCTTATACTCAAACAAAGTGCACTGTACATGTATGAGTGACAGGGTAGTATGGCAAGACAACATTAGCACTGCTGCTTTGGGTATCCTGCATTGTGGGTTCAAATGATGCGTCCAGCTGTTGTCTGCATCAAGTCTTCATATTTTCATATTCTGCTTGTGTCTGCATTTGTTTTGTCCCAGGTTTTTCATCCATGCCCTTAAATATGTGAGTGTTAGGGTAATTAACCCAAAATGCCCATGTGTATGTTCGTGCTTGAGTGGGCTCTCTGATGGACTGGTTTCTGCAATGTACCCTATGCTGCTGAGATAAGGTACAGTCCCCTGCAATCCAGAATTTTAAAAAAAATGTGTTAGGCAAGAGTGATTCTAGAGATTTTCTCAGTGTTGTCTGCCTATATGCAGTACACCCTGTAAAAGGCTGACATTCTTTGTAGAGCTGGTTTAAATGTGGTAGGGAGCAAGTAATACATTTACAATATAAATTATAAAATAACATTTTAAGATAATTTCATACTTGTACACTATCACAGATTGTAACACATCTTTGTGCAACTCAGGTTCTAACCAGTGTTGGTGCTTTATTTTACTCTACTGCAAAATATTAAAAATAATAACCTGATCCATAATTAATTAAAATGCTAGTTAAGTAGAAGGTATGCGTTGGCATGCATTTGCAACAAGGACTGCTTACTTTTATATTCCAAGTGTCTGTTTAGATGAGCATACAGAGTATCGACCATATGCAGTATATGTGCAAGCTGTGCAGTCAAGTCATTTTATGACCAATTTGACAATAGAGCAGCTGTATAATTAAAAGAATTTGCTGACTACCAAAGTTCTTGGTTGCACAATATAGTGCTATTTAAGTATATACAATTAACCATAATTGGATTTTTTTATTATTTAATATGACAAACACGTTAGGAAAATATCAGATTAAGATTGTAACATAGGAGTAACCTCAAGAATATTTCAGTTTCACAGAGTTTTGGTTGTAACAAAGTTCTCTCATTCAGCAACATTTATCAGTTGCTTTGGAATTCCCTGTATTTTTTTTTTTTTTTGATTTTATTGATTTTATTAAAATCACAGAACATTCCTTACAAATAAATCAATTTCTACAAACATAAGATCGAAAACAAATCAGCCCCCACCCCTGAGAAAGAGAGCTAAGCCAGCAGAGTAAAACTTAAAGCTAGTAAAAATAAGTAAGTAGATGAATTAATAAGTGAATAATGATAAATGGAGAAGTAATTAAAAAAAGGAAAAAAGGGGAGAGAATCTGCTTCCTCTGTACTTTAAAAGCTTATTCAAAAATGTTATTGATTAGATTCTGCCAGATTTTGAAAAAGTTTTGCACAGATCCTTTAAGTGAGAATTTGATTTTTTTTTCCAGTTTCAAATATCATCAAACATCAGTTACCTACTGACTTAGAATAAGAGGGTTAAGATTCCTCCAGTTGAGCAAGGTGAGTCTACATTACAGTTTGTTTGCTTGCGTACTAAAGTGTCAGCAGGCACTTTTTGTGGCATTACACGTATTTTTTTGAGCATGCCCGTGTCGATCAAACACAGGAATCTCTGCAGTCTATTTGTGACTTTATGCTGTAGGAAGTAAGTAAATAACTCAAGGTAAATAACAGTCAGTCTGGCTTTTATGTAAGTAACATATAAATGTTAATGTTTTGGGCACATGCACCATCCAGATCTAAACACTAGCGTGGAGAGTCGTTCATGTACTGAAGAGTCTATAGCTGAAGGTTGAAGCTGCCGTCTCTGTACTTTGTATATAAGAGCAGGATCGAATGTTATTTACTTATTTACCTTTATTTATTTACTTACTTCCTACAGCATAAAGTCACACGTAGACTGCAGAGCTTCCCATGTACATATACAAAGTACAGCGATGGCAAAAGTATGGCGTGCAGTCTTGCTCCGATGTATAACCGTCGTCATCATTTGAGGTCACCTCTGTTATAGCGCGTCTTTATGTGAAAACACCAGTGTTGGGGGGGGTGGGGGTAAGTGGGATCGTGAACGCGACTGAGAGAATAAAACTGAAAAAAAAACAAAACAAAGCTGACCTTTACAAGTTTCATAAATTTACACCAGCTGTTACAGACTGGAATCAAATGTATGTTTTTATTCTAAAATAGTAAATAAGAAAGAGAGCAACTCACTTCTCAAAATGAACTCATCCAGGATTGAACCCGTGAAGTTTTGATTACCAATCAGCAGTTGATACCATTGCGCCACCAAAGCAGTCACAGCAAAGTGTGTCAGTGTCGTACCCTAACACGGTTTCTTTTTCTGCAGTTATATTCTTGAATAGGGTGGCATGGTGGCGCAGTGGGTAGTGCTGCTGCCTTGCAGTTAGGAGACCCGGGTTCGCTTCCCTGTGTTCTCCCCATGTCTGCGTGGGTTTCCTCCCACAGTCCAAAGACATGCAGGTTAGGTGGACTGGCGATTCTAAATTGTTGCTTGGTGTGTAGGTGAGCGCCCTGCCCAGGGTTTGTTGGCTGGGATTGGCTCCAGCAGACCCTCGTGACCCTGTAGTTAGGATATAGCAGGATGGATTGATATTCTTGAATAGAAATGCATTTGTTCTGTTATATTTGTACCTTTTGTGAAATTGTTTATTTGATATTTGGAATTCAGGCTTCACACATTATACACTTCATGTCTACATTTTGTCAATTATTACTAAAACATGAAAAACGTTTCTGTTTTAACAATGTGTTCACATAGATCGTTGTAGACACGGAACACACATGAAATGCATGTGTTCCAAATAATGATATAGTATTTATAAAAGATGTCATTTTGCTTGACTTCTCACTCTATACAACTCTAAGCAACTGACACGCAGGTAAACAGACTTGAGCTGAGAAAACTGTGCGGCGGTGGGGGGATGTGATAGTAGGCTGCTGGCTGCTGGCTGCTTGCTGCTTATCGACACATTTACAGGACAAAAGACACTGATGGAGAGGTGCAAAGCAATTTAAGGTGGGACAGATCTACGAGTTTTTTCATAGGCTCTGGTAATTCTAGTGTTAATCACTCATCTGTTTTCTTTTCCGACATTTACGTTTAAAAACAGTGTTAAATTGCTGACTTCTTAGCAAAAAGAGTGAACAAATGGAATTAAATGGAGTTGTACTCATTCATGCAGAGGTTCTATACAATACGGTAAAATGTTATCTTACTTAAGCTGATAATCAATGATCAGAAATGTTTTGTTTATGAGAGATTGCTCTTAAGTAAATCTGATAATACAAATGACAGTACAAAGTTGACTAAAGTAAAAGTGATAATTCCATTTTATAGCCCCATTTTATTCTGCACAACAGAAAAATCAAAAATGATTGTAGTGACCAAATAGTCACAAATATCCTCCACTGCCTGTTTTGTTTATGATTAGTTGCCTGTAACCACCTACCAAAACATTTTTGGGGTGTTTTTTTAGGACCCTTGTGATTTCCCCTTCTTTTACCTTGACTCATCTTTAGTATGTGCTGACATCCATGGTAACTAAATATTCATTCAGCTCAAACATTCACTTTTTAGTTGAAATAAGTTCTGAAGCTGCACAGGAATCAAGAACACCATGAATACCTGAGACATACACTGATGCCATATAGTACAAGTCATTGTTAAGTACTGTTTTTGTGGCTCTTTTTATAGTTTTGAAAGATAATGCAGCTATTGTAGTGCTACCCTTATGTCTTTAAATATGCCATTATGAAAGAAGCTTTGTTTAGTTTATTTGCTATAAATCACAAGGACAACTGAATTCCTGCTTAGTAATGATAATGTAAAAGTAACGAAAAAGAAGAGTGTGGACATACAATGCAAGTAATACTCTGAATTTTATTGTATAAGTCTTTAGAGGAGAACAGGCCAGCTTTAGACATTTTCAAAGCAGCTAGACCTCCCACCTATGTTTCATAGTTCACAAGCATTCAGGAGAAATAATTGCACCAATCTGAGAAAACATAATTGACCACATGTGTATTATTCTTGCAGTGAAGGCTGACAGGCACAAACTGCAGTTAGGTTTACTTATGCAGAATAGTACAGAACATCCAGAGCTGCTGCAGCATATTCAATCAACTTTCCATCCCTGTAGTAACTTGGAACTGAATCTTAGATGATGCAGACAAACATTTCCATCAATGCCATGACACACCTCTCAGGAATATAAAGAAAATGTGTTCACTGATTCCAAACATGGATTCTCTCTCTCTCTCTCTCTCTCTCTCTCTCTCTCTCTCTCTCTCTCTCTCTCTCTCTTTGAGTTACTTGAGGACTGCAACATGCCTTCTTTAGACCACACTGGACAAGGAAGGAAGACCTGTGTATTAAGTTTTAATAAGATGTAGGGTATGTCCTTTTGGTTGGATTTTTATGTAGTAGAGAAAAAAAAATCTTTATTTAGGGGCAAAACAAAAGAATATTTCTTTTCTTTTAAAAGGTCATTAGGCTACACAGCTAACTTTCAACACAATCTATAAAGGCAAGACCCAAATTGAAATAAAAAGCGAAACCATAATCTTACCAAAATATTGCTTTTGTTGGTTGCTCAAGTGCTTGTCTCTTGTGAGGTCCTTCTTTTAGCAAGCTACAGTTTGGAGGATTGAGGCCATTTCACAAATCATGGTCACTATGTCATTACATCAAATACATCACATTCCTAGCAAACAATATAAAAATATTAACAAAAGAAAATAAAAAATGAATAACACAAAAACCAAAGGCAGAAAATAAGAAGGCCTAGTGATGCTAGCTAGCCATTACACCAAAGACTGCTTAGTAGCACATTTAGTTATTCTTATTCCATACCTGAGTTTGTACTTACCTAAACTTTCACTCAGGTTTCATGTAATAGAAATTACAGAAGCCTTTAACTCTTAGAAAGGAAAAAAAAACAGGTTTTTAGAGCATAAGGAAGCTTGGGTGTGTAGAATACAAATTACATTGAGTGATTATTTACAATGTCACAATCTAGCTGACTTGAAAAATAAAAATTCAGACATGAGCGTCAGTAAGCTTTGTGCCCTAGGAACCAAGTTACCCAAACTATTCTATAACATGTCAGTTATTATTTACCACTCTGATGCTCATCTTTTTGATCATAAAATAGCCCATTATAATAGCAATTGGTAATTAATTGCAGAATTACGGTATTTGAGGGTTCCTCTAGAGTGCCTCTTTCTCTTGCACCATTTGGCTCAAAAATGAATCAGCACATTGTCATCTCATAACAGACTTAAGTTTCGAGTTTGGTAATTTTACATCCAGGAGTTTTAGCTCTAGACCGTCATCAATAAACTATGACAGACAGATACACACCCATCATCAACATATGAATGTTTTTGGTATCAGTGGACCCTAAAATGTTGAGATCCGTCTAAAACCGGAGATAGATAGTTTTGACATATCAAAAGCTTTTGTTCCTCCACATACATGATAGGGGGAGGGCACAAAGCAAAAAATGTCTTTTGATTCCTAAATACTTTATTTCTTTTATTTGCAAAGTTCAGTAGAAATACTGTAAAAATGTCTAGTCACACTATTGTATGCAGGTAATATCACAATAATAAAAGTTGCTATATGTAAAGTGTTGCTGATAAAATGCATGAAACTAAACAATGCCAAAATATATGTAAGATGCGATACATCACCATATTTACCAGCATCACCTATATTTTAACTGACATTAGCTTTATTTTTTAAACGTAACTCCTTTAAGCATACCAAAGCCAGAGTTTTGCTTCTGAATGCACATCTTTCCTTCCTTCTGGTCACTGTGTGTTTCACAGCCCAGTGTACACTCTGAGGCACATCTGTGTGAAATGCCATGTTTGCTTAAATTCTTGAGTTCTTTGTTTGCTCATATTTTTCATAGCGGGTCTCTGGGTTGGCATGTTAAAGGTCTCTCCTTCTAAATGTTCTGTAATTCAGTCAGTCAGAGTAGGTACTTCTCTCTTTAGTACGTCCTTTTAAAATTAAGTCTACAGCTGAAATTTAAAGTTGCAGTATTTGGAAGAGTTCAGTTGCAGTCTTTTGTCCTCTTCTTTCTTGTCTGTTCCCAGTCACTCATGCACTAACAGGGCCCTGCAACATGTCTGTCTTGTCATGCCTGCACTGTGATACTCTTTCTTTCTTTTCCTCCTGATGTCCAAAAGTCTGATTGCCAGCATTCTCTTCTTTGTAGCTCTTATTTTCATTTTGGTTTTGGCATAAATATTAGTACTCAGTTATGCTCTGGCATAGAAAATGAAACAGACAAAGAATGTGGCAAGAGATCAAGATTTTGTTGGTGCTGTGGAATACTATTGAGAAGATTTTTAATATGCAAATGAAAACAACTGTATTGTTTCTGTTTTCTTTATGCTAATAGCCCACCTAGGCAGAAAGAGTATGCTGCACCTTAACTTCCCTTCATTCAGTCTCTCTCTGAAAAAGGGTCATTCTAAGTATATCCTTGCTTCCAGACCCTTTTATTCATTTAAAACAGTCGACATTTAATATGTATTCTGTTGGTCTCATATTTTTTTATTCCCCTCTTTTTGAGCTGGAAGACATAATATTGAATTTCTGTTGATCTTGTTATATTAAAGAAGCTCCCTTTTTTGTGTTAACTAAAAAAGTCAGGCTTCTTAAAGTAATTTAGATTCAGAAGATAATTATATTTAATATTCTGATCTGACAATCAACAGTTATTTTTCAGTTACTTGTAGGGGTGCTGCTATATTCTGAATTATTTTGTGTACTGTTCAAGGTCATTATTCTTCTTTGTACTAATCTTGAGTGTGTGTACATATATTGTCAGTTGTTGTGTCTTTGCTTATTTTTTTGTATCTGTGTAACAGTGCTTTATGTTCTGTACTTTCCTGCTTCAAACACATTTCCCTCTAAAATAATAAATTCTACCTAAACTAACCTATTATTTCTCTGTGTCATTCTGTTGTCATCCATCAGTCCATTTTCAGAATCTGCTTTTTCCAATATGATATCACAATGAGCTCAGGTTTTTTCCAGCAGTATTGCGTGTACACCATGAATTAATTCTAGATGAGATGACAGTCCTAAACAATGTGGGGGCATGCACTTAATCATGCACATTATTATTTATGGCTGACAATTAACATAACATAAAAAATGAAATGCATATCCCAGAGAAAACACAGGGGGAAACAAATAAACTCCACATTGATAGTTGCTTGCTGTTGTATGAAACATTCCCAGAGACTTGTAGGGAACGAGTAAGGCGAAAAGAAAAATAAGTCATGTGTGCTGTTATAACTGTGTCCCATACCTGTTTGTGTCAGGATTGACCTTTATGATAGATAGATAGATAGATAGATAGATAGATAGATAGATAGATAGAT
>JANRMT010062808.1:21332987-21425767 GCA_026402145.1 Polypterus bichir lapradei | reverse complement strand
AAAACCATCTTAATATGCAGAAATACAATATAAGGAGCCTCTGCATCACAGATAGATAACTCCTGTAGCCACAATAAATGCCTTTATTGAATAGACAAACCAGGGGTGAATGGAGTGAGGCAGCCCCTTTTATACTTCACCCGAATGTGCTTCAGGTGCTCCCTGATGACCTTCCTGCAGCACCTCCTGGTGTGGCGGAAGTGCTGCACGGGCACCCAGAAGTATTCCAGATATATCTAGTTTCTGTTCCGGCAGCACTTCTGGTGTGGCGTAAGTGCTGTAGTCCATGGCTCCGTAATCATCCAGGTGCCACCTGGCGGTGGCCACTGGCCCCAACAGGGTTGAGTTTGAGTTTCTAAGCTCCCATCTTGTGGTTCTGATGCAAACCAGGGCTGCTGCCCTCTCATATCCTGGGGGATGTATTGTCCCTCTCCCAGTCTGCCACAATATATATATATATTGTAAAAGATGCAAAAGTAGGCAACAAAAAGGTTTGGGGTTTTCCGGCCCCGTATATTGTAGACGCTCCACAATAACAATAAAGAAAATTGGTCAAACACATAAACTTAAGCAGTTCATATACGTGACGCCGAAACATGGTGTTGGCGGCCATTTTATGAGGGAGGAGCCGGAAGTGGAGGAATGCTGGGAAGGAGCCGTGAGGGAGGATGGGATTGATGACGTCAGGACAAGATGGAGAAGGAAGGGCGGAAGTAACGTACTGCGGGCAAACCCGGCTTATGGTGGCGGAGCATCTCTTTTCCTGCAAGAAAGCAGAGGGAGAAAGTTAGTACCCCACCATTCCCTGCCGGCGAATGTCTTTCCAGGTTTGTTCAAATCCGTCCGCGGTCTCCTACTCACGCGTGCGTGACAATATATATATATATATATATATATATATGCAGTTTATATATATTGTAAAAGAATGAGTTTCAACACACAAGAAAGGTTTGGGGCAGCCACCTGTATATTGTCCCTGGCTGCAAAAGGTTTATGGAAAACACAAGGATGTTCTCTGGTTGAGTTCCCAAAATGAACTAAATTGATCTGTCAAGATGGAGGTTTTATATGTTGGAAACTGGAAGTGATGTCATTAGACTGGAATAGGAAGTGACGTCCATCTGGGCGCCGGAACAGGAAGTGACATCCGTCTGGGCACAGAAACAGTGGTGTTAAACCAGGCAGGTTTTCCCGTATTTGGTCTGCAGAGATAACAGAAAAGGGTTTAGAGTTTATATATATGTATATGTATATAGGGGAGACTAAGCAATAATGATATCTCTTCTTCAACCCTCTCTGCATAAAGGAAGATTGATGTGCCACCACCTTTGACACCACTTCTGGGACCAGCCTATCTGTGTCCATGTCTTCCACCCAGAATGCATCATAAATGAATCCACCACCATTTTGAGAGAGGCTCAACCTGAACAATGGGACTAGTGCGACACTGCATTAACACACATATTTTTTAGCGTCTTTTGCGCTCTTTACAATATACAGGGTTTGCCTTCAGTTGCCCCAGACCCTTTATGAGTTGTTTTGTGCTTCGTTAATATATATCCAGTTTTTCTTCAAATTTAATCAGTTGAGATGCAATGAATGACCTAAAATGGTAAAGAGGTAAGAAGTACACTGCCAGAGGTTTAAATTTAAAGTTTAGGTAAGCAAAAAGGAAATTCCAGAATATTACAAATGGCCCTTCTTCAGGGAACAACTAATATGTTACAACCTACAAATGTTCTGCAGCAATTAAGCCTTTCAAGTTGAAGCAAACAATTTGCACAGGTGTCCCAACTTCTCTTGATTACTTCAAAACCATCTGTCTGTATTAAAGCAGAGTTTGAACAGACTGTGTTACTACACACTCTGAAGTACCACATGGACAATATTACACTGTAGAAAGTTGTAACTTCCAGTGATAATGGCAAAAAATGGCAATTAACAAATGAAATGAGACAGAGCATAATTACCCTTAGAAATTTCAAAAACTCTGATAGGAAGAGATCTGGCAGACCCAAAGTCAACCCAATCAGGAGACAAATTCCTGAGGGTCACCAGCTTGCGTGATAGGCACCTCAAAGCACAACATCTTCAAGCACAGCTTAACACTGTTTGTTAAAAGCAAGTCTCAGTTTCTGCTGACTTTGTGCTGCAGGTTTGACTTGGAGTAAGAAAAGACAAAATAGGGCCTTGAAATACTCGCTGTGGACTACTGTAGACCAGAAGAAATTCTAATGGACAAATTAATCAAAATTTGAAATCTTTGATTCATCAGTGTCTTTGTACACCATTGAGCTGGTGAAAGGATGGTTCCTCAGTGTGTGACACTGACTTTCAATAATGCAGGAGGAAGTGTGACGGTCTTTGATTCATTTGCTGGAGGCAGAGTTGGTGACTTGCACAGAGTGACTGGCTTTCTGAATCAAAAGGTTTACCACAGTTTGGCTGTTATATCAGTAAAATGTGGCTACTTTGATAAATCGAAAATTTGAATAAAATTTTGTACACTTAATGATTCCTTGACTTATTTTTTTATTTGTCATTGTTTTTTTTTTTGTTCTTATTTCTTGATTGCATCAAACATTAACATATTAAACTGCACGCATTGCCTTAAAAAGTAAAGTGTTCTAAAAATTTTGAGCAGTAGTGTATATTGTTACAATTACACTATATATATTAATGTATGTGTGTGTATTTAGGGATTTGTGTAAACAAATGTGAACAGGCTTGAGTAGTGCTGTATAATGGGCAACATGTACATCAACAACAAAAACATGTGAAATGAATAAATGTGAGGTGCGTTTTTTTTTTGGAGTGAAGATACAAATTTATAATAGACGGCAATCAGCAAGAGTGAAAGGAAAGGTCTACAGGACGGTAGTGAGACCAGCTATGTTATATGGATTGGAGATGGTGGCACTGACCAGAAAACAGGAGACAGAGCTGGAGGTGGCAGATGTAAAGATGCTAAGATTTGCATTAGGTGTGACGAGGATGGATAGGGTTAGAAATGAGTACATTAGAGGGTCAGCACAAGGTGGACGGTTGGGGGACAAAGTCAGAGAGGTGAGATTGAGTTGGTTTGGACATGTGCAGAGGAGAGATAATGAATATATTGGGAGAAGGATGCTAAGGATAGAGCTGCCAGGTAAGAGGAAGGCCTAAGCGAAGGTTTATGGATGTGGTGAGAGAGGACATGCAGGTGATGGGTGTAACAGAACAAGATGCAGAGGACAGAAAGATCTGGAAGAAGAAGATCCGCTGTGGCAACCCCTAACGGGAGCAGCTAAAAGAAGAAGAAGAAGGAGATGAAGATTCAAACATTTTGTGCTAAGGACCAAACAAATAACTTATTAATTTAGTAATGGCACATTATTTTCCAAATTGCCAGGCAAATAGTTAAGTCCAAGAGGCATTTGAATGGCACTAAAAATAAACTTTTTGAAAAACTATTGGCAGGATCACTAAGTATGTGAAAAGAAAAAAAGGCAGAAGGCATAAAAAGGTTTGGAGATGGCCACCCCATATATTAAAAAAATGCAAATTAGAAATCAAACACCTCATTACAGAACGGAGTTCAAAACAGAACTGAGCTAACAGGATGAGACTGAGTTATATATACTGTATGGCTGAAACAGGAAGAGGAAATGCACAACATGCAGAACAGGAAATGATGTCTTCCGTG
Source organism: Polypterus bichir lapradei (assembly GCA_026402145.1). Lineage (NCBI taxonomy): Eukaryota > Metazoa > Chordata > Cladistia > Polypteriformes > Polypteridae > Polypterus > Polypterus bichir. The sequence goes on along the minus strand of JANRMT010062808.1, from coordinate 21,422,082 downwards.
GGTGGATTCTAGAATGGATACGATATCATCAGAAAGAGACAGACGTATTGTTATCAGTGGGTGCGCCGGTGGTGACACCTTTGGCTAGTCTGCAGAGGGACAAAAGGAGAAAGGAGCAGATGACAGCGCCAACCCCTGGTCCGACTGAGAAATAACACCATTTGAGCCTATCAACTGTCTCCCATGTGCATGTATGTGACAAGTATTAGGCCTTGAAAATTAACCTTACATTGCAAATCCTTTCTCTTCTATAACAAACTAGCAAAATACCCACGCTTCGCAGCGGAGAAGTAGTGTGTTAAAGAATTTATGAAAAAGAAAAGGAAACATTTTAAAAATAACATAACCTAATTGTCAATGTAATTGTTTTGTCACTGTTATGAGTGTTGCTGTCATCAAGGATTTGATTATCATTATTTCTTTTAATCAGGTTCGTATTTGGAGGACGTGTTGTTATGAAGTTACATTCCGTGTTTGTCAACTGTTGTAAAGATAACAGGTTTCATTCATCGAAGTGTTCACTACGCAAATCGCTACTCGTGAATGTAAGATGTTTAACAGGCATTCCCGGTATTAACTTGTGCTAAACGTACCATGGTGTGACGTAAGGGGAGCTGACTGTAAAAAGGCAAGGAGGTGCGTATTTTGAACGGAAAGAGAGAAGACAGCAAAGGAGCGGAAAAGTGAGAAGGAAAACTGTTTAAATAAAGAGCTAGGAAGGTGAATGGGAAGAAGCAGCCAGTGGTAAAGAAAAGAAGACTTCGTAATAAGGACGGTCCGGTGCACGTCAAGGTGTAACAATAAGATTGTTAAGCCTTATGATAATGTTCCTGCATGGAGGATTTAGAGAGACGCACTGGGAGAAGTATAATCTGAACCTCTCTACAGTTTCATTTATTTTCGGGTTGTAATGTCCATCAAATTTACGTATCATCTGGTCCAATGGCGGACCGTGCATTTCACACCTAGGCCTTCAGTAGTGCTCCGTCTGAATCAACCTGCCCCTCAAAAACTCATTTATGGTTATAAAAACCATCTTAATATGCAGAAATACAATATAAGGAGCCTCTGCATCACAGATAGATAACTCTTGTAGCCACAATAAATGCCTTTATTGAATAGACAAACCAGGGGTGAACAAGTTCCTTTCTACTGCAGCTACAGCCGCGACACACATAAAAAACATCAATAATAACTCATAAACTTGCAATATTATTTAAGAAAATCGCAACATTTTACTCACCAAAAATTCGGATTATTTGTAAACAAAATCCTTCCTCCTCTCTTACCTCAAAAACAGTTCAGTTACTCTGTCGTACAGATTATCCGTGCGCTTCAGTTCCATCAAAGTCCCTTTCTATCGCCATCGAAGCTAATGCTGACAGTCGAACCTGCCCTGTCGTATTTCTGGCATAAGTTTTAATTTGCTTTAGGGCTGAAAATGTCCGCTCGACAGAAGCAGTGTACATGGGAATGGTCACCGCCAAATATACCAATGTGAACAGCTGCCCCATGCTCTCATTCAGATTTTCCTGATGAAGGAAGTCAAGGAGATCAGTGGGAGATTTTCCTGCAAAATCATCTATAGCATACATCACAGTCAGTTCTGTTTTTTGCCGAGACAGATCAAAAACTGCTCCATGGCTTTTGTGTTAAACTGGAGAAGGCTGCATGCGGGAAATTTTTCTTGTATTCCCGAAACCTCTGGGGGTCGAGGAGCGTGACAAACATCAGTTTTTCGTGGTCTTGAAATCTGGTCTGTGTCTGGCAAATAATATTGTCCAGAATCCTGCCATAGAGTTGGCGGTAGTGCGCGCGAGGATCTTGCGCTCAGAGCGCCTGCGGTGCTTTCAGTGGCCTCGTAGAGTTCCTCATATCGGGTTCTATCCAATCAATGGATCTGAATACGGTGACGTTGCCGTACGCCTGCTAGAGGGCCCTACTGACACCAACTCAAAATCTGATTGGTTGAAGCAACAGTTTAATCGACATTTATTCTGTGTTAGAGGGCCTGCAGAACAGATTGTGAAGGCCTCTCTGCCTGGCAAATAATGATGGCTGAAATGTGATTGGTTAAATACTTTAATGAGAAAATACATGTCTGGAAGCAGCACAACCATCGGAAAAGCTATGAAAGGAAGCGGACAGACTATTTGGAATTATTTAATAAGTATTCATGGACAAAATATAATTAACATCAGTTTGTGATTCAGATATTTTTTTAGGCCAGCAGAGAAGGCCTTGCAGGCCCTGATGGCCAACCACTCAAGCTCATGGTTAACTCATCAGGTCTTACATCACCGGTCAGCGCCTGACACAATTCTCTGCCGCTCTCTCCAATAAGATAATGGAATAATCTAACCAGCAGTGTTTTCCTCTGCCTCCGGCATTGCAAGTTTTGTGTATAATGTGAACTCGTCCTTTCATGTTCTCCATGACTTTGCCAGGTCTTTAGCATCAAGGCTTTATACCCTGCGTCTTCTCATTAAACTTGTATCTCGCAAATATCTTGTGTGATCTTGCGATGTCCACGGCTTTATTTAATTTTAGCTCAGACCCGGTACTTAAATGTTTCTCTCGCACTTTCGCTGAGGGAGGGTTTCCGCAGTAGCTGCACTTATGAATATGCTAAGCACAGTCCTTCACCCGCGAATATTTACCTTATATGGGCAGGCACTCGAGCGACCGAGCTGCAGGCTGTGGCCTAATACAGTATATGGACGAAAGTAGGTTCCAGTTATGACCGTTACGCATAGAATTTCGAAATCAAACCTGCCTAACTTTTGTAAGTAAGCTGTAAGGAATGAGCCTGCCACCTACACAGGAAGTTGGAGAATTAGTGATGAGTGAGTGAGTCAGTGAGTGAGTGAGTGAGTCAGTCAGTCAGTCAGTCAGTCAGTGAGGGCTTTGCCTTTTATTAGTATAGATATAGTTAGTGTCATCTACTTCAGATATTTATGATTTATTTATAAATGTCAAAGAACTACATTTGTGATTAGGAATTGATTCTGTCAGCTGGTAGTTAGATATCTATTACCACAATTTCAATGCATAAAATTAAATGACACTACAGGTGAGTAGGTATTTGAATGATGTTCAAAATTAATCCAATGTGATATCGTCTTTTATCAAAATATATCATGTTCTTGAAAATAAAATAAAATAATATTTTAGGGTGTTTTATTATGTAGAGTACCTGGCATTAGTGTACACATTAATTATGTGGCATATATGTTTTTGGCTCTTTAACTCATTCTTTGGGTAATCAGTTTTCATTTAGTTGTTTTTTTATTTATTCTAATAATTGAATTTTTGGCTTGTTCCTAGAATACACAGACTTAGTTTAGTGTTTCACAGTGCAATGCCAAGTATAAGATTTCACTTAACAGGACACAATGAAAAATGTGTCCTGCTGTTATTAAATTTACATTTTTCTGGGGGGAGATGCACAATTATTATTTATTAACCTATTTATCAATGTCTGAATAGAGCAACTTTTAATGTTTTCAACTGTTAACTATCCATCCATCCATTATCCAACCCGCTATATCCTAACTACAGGGTCACGTGGGTCTGCTGGAGCCAATCCCAGCCAACACAGGGTGCAAGGCAGGAAACAAACCCTGGGTAGGGTGCCAGCCCACCACAGGGCACACACACACACACCAAGCACACAGTCTTTGGACTGTGGGAGAAAACCGGAGTACCCAGAGGAAACCCACGCATACACAGGGAGAACATGCAAATTCCATGCAGGGAGGAACCAGGAAGTGAACCCGGGTCTCCTAACTGTGAGGCAGCAGCGCTACCCACTGCACCACCATGCCGCTCCTGTTAACTACAGAACAGAAAAAATAAAGATCTTTGTAATGATCATGGCAGTAAAAGGTTAAATAACCTCTTCTATGCATCAACAATCAAAGTTCCTAATATGCAAAGATGACATGCTAAAATAGAATATATACCATAAACTTTTGAAGCAGTAGTGGCAGACTCTTACACTGCAAGAGTAAACCCACCTTAAATTAATCTCTGCCTCAAACTTTAAATGTACACATATTGAATTTATTTATTTTCATCTTCCATTAAACAACCCTTTTGATCCTCTCTGTGAAGTATATTTCATTGGCAGTAATTAACTTATTTCAATTTTCAATGTAAGGAATAATTTTTAACTAAGAAAAGGTCCCATATAATCTGCAGTTCCTTTTTTTCAGTGGAGTTGGTGGTGTAACCCCTGCAGTACAAGATAAGTTGTGTTTTTTTCTAGGCTAACATGTCAAGAAACTGCAAATATTCCAGGTGTGGCTTTGTTGTTTATTTTACAGAAAGATATGTCACATAGTATTCAGAATCCTTCACATTTTTCACATTTTCCTGCATTACAGCTTTGTCATAAATAATTATTCCCCACATCCAGGAACACTCAATACATCAGAATGTGACGAACAAACCAAAAATGGGACTTTAGCAATAATTTTCTAATTTATGAAAAACTGAAAGATCACATTGATACAATTGTTCAGACCATTTGCTATGACACTGGAAATCTGACTCTAGTGTATCCCATTCTATTAATCATTGTTGACCTGTCGTTAGTTCAGTTAACTGGACATGATATGGCACACACCTCTCTATAGAAAGTCCCACAGTTGACAATGTGTATCAAAGCAAAAACTAAGCCATGTGGTCAACCTGCACAGGCTAGAGACAGGACTGTGTCAAGAGACAGATCTGAGAAAATGTCTGCAGCTAAGAGCACAATTGCTTTTGTTATTCTTAAATGGGAGAAGTGTGGGACAACCGCAACTCTTCCTGGAACCTGGGCACCCAGTCAAACTGAGCAATTGGTGGAGACGGAAATAGTGTGGCATAGTAGTTAAGGCTTTGGACTTCAGACCCAGAAGCTGTGGGTTCAAATCCTGCTAACTGATACTGTGTGACCATCAGCCAGTCACCAATTGTATCTTAAATGTTGTAAACAGCCTTGGATAAAGGCTTCAGTAATAAATAAATTTAAAAACAAGAAAGACCACAGTAAGAGAGGTGACCAAAAACCAGCTAGTCACTCTGGCTGTGCTCCAGAGAACCCATGTGGTGATGAGAGAAGCCTCCAGCATGAAAACATTGCACAGATCTGGGCTTTATGACAAAGTGGCCAGGTAGAATCCTCACTTCAGTAATAGAAAATTGGAGACCTGCTTGGATATGCAAAAATGCAATTAAAGGATTGTGAAAAAAACATTTCTGTGGTGTGATGAAACCAACAATAGCGTCAGGTCTGGAGAAGACCAGGGGCCTCATGCATAATGGCGTGCGTAGAATTCGCACTATAACATGATGTAAGCACAAAAGCAGAAAAATCCAGACGCCAATGTCAGAGTGAAAAGTAACGCTCATGCACACGCCTGCTGCCCCACCCCAACTCCTCCTGGAATTACGCCTCTTTGAATATGCAAATCAATATAAATAGCCCTTAAGCTCAGCATTCTGTGAAAAGACAATTGGAAAAGCACAGGGGAAAATAGAATTTCAGCGAACACCAAGTGGAGGCAAAGAAAAACTTACTATTTGTTGGTTTAAACAGTGGCATAAACAACAAAAGGAAGTCGATCGAGTGACATAGCGTGTCGGAGAAACTCGAAAGCTCGAAATAAAAAAGAAGTTGTCAGATATCAAAGTCGCCGTGAAAAGGTGAGTCATAGCCCATATATGAAAGCTCATTATGGCACAGAGAAAAAAAAAACAGGCACACAGTGGGGAAAAAAGCACGAAATGTCAACTTTAATCTTGAAATTTCCACTTTAATCACATAGCTTATTTTGTCATTAAAGTAGAACATCATAAATTTCATCTTAAAATCGTTTAATTTACTAGTTTCTCAAATCCCATCATAATTAAATTAGCATGTTAAATGCATTGTTTTGCATTTGATCTTCTATGTGCTCTATGTGTGTGAATTACTACCTGCTTCTTAAACCGGCTTTCTCTTCTTCTGACAGGACATAGAATCCATTACATTCATGATATTACAGCTCTCTGAATAACTAAAATACTGAGATGTATACGTGATATCATTTTCATGATGATAGGAGTTAAAGCACGTTATTAAACATGGGAACACGGTGGCGCAGTGATTGTGCGCAACCTTCGATGAAATCATTTATTGCAGTAGTACGTCTCTTTCAAACGAACTAACCTCAAAATCCTGTCCTTCCTTTTCTTTCTCCAAATACCCAATCAGCTCTGTAATAGATGTTAAGCCATCTGTAAGCTTATAACGCCGATTCTTCAATGCAGTGCGAGGCAGGAACAATCCGTAAACGGAGCGCCAGATCCTTGCTAGTGTAGCGACACTGTGTCCTTTAATTATTAACAATATAGATTATTTAAATGAAGTTAAAGTTTTATCTGTATAATATAATAAACATATTTTGCTGCATTTCATCTTAAAAATGATAATGTCATCATATGTAAATACGGGCTTTATAAAGTGGTTCAGGTTGTGCAATATTATAACTGTATCGCCAGTTTGCAGTGAGGTAATTATACTTATAAGTACAAACAGTTCTACAAGGAGCAGTTGATGGACTGATAGAGCGCATTTAGAGCTCTTGGGATGAAACTGTTTCTGAACTGCAAGGTCCGTACAGGAAAGGTTTTGAAGCATTTGGCGTGTGAGCAGCAGTTCAAATAGGAAGCATGGTTGAGGCAACGTGTGCTTGATGCTGTATACCGTTAATTCTCTTCCGATCAGCTGCTCCGAGTGGTGCAGTGAGAGTAATATGAAAAAAGATGATTCGCTGTGGCAACCCCTAATGGGAGCAGCTGAAAGAAGAAGAAGAAGGTGCAGTGAGGGTAACAATGCTAAAGCAGCTTTGGTATTTAGAATAGTTTGACCATTCTGTGGACCATTATATTGTTACAGGTTAATTACAATCAGATGCCTTAAACTAATAAACAATATGCAGTTAATTTTAGTGTATTTATAAAGCCGCGTCAGGGATGTGCATCTGAAAAAGAAAGATAAACCACACTGGAACAGTAGCATTGCTTTGACACTGGGTGCCGCCAGTCTGCAAAACTGAGCGGAGAACTTGCGTATGACAGGGTATGAGGTACCGTGGAAATGTGCGTAGCTTTACGCCAAGTTTAGGTTTTATACATTGCGATTTGAACGTGGAAATGTTCATACGCAACATTTCTGTGCATACGCACCGTTTATACATGAGGCCCCAGGTGCTGTTCATGACCTGTGCAAATCAGTTTCAATGATGAAACATAGTGGTGGCAGTACCGTGTTGTGGGGTTGTTTTTCAGTGATAGGGACTGGGAGACTAGACAGAGTTGTGGGAAAGCTCAATCGGGCAAAGTACAGAGATAACCTTAATGAAAATCGGCTCTACAGCACTCTGGGCTCTAGAGCAGACTGGGCAAAGGTTCACCTTCCAACAGTACAGTGACACAACCATAAAGCTCAGACAACACAGGAGTAGCATAGGGATCACTCTGGCAATGCCCCTGAGTTGCCCAGTCAGTGTCCAGACTTGAACCCAATCAAACATCTCCGGAGAAGCCTGTAAACAGCTATTCACCAATGGTGCCTACATAATCTTACAGATTCAGATAGGAATTCCAGAAAAGAATGGCAGAAAATCCCCAAAACCAGGTGTGCAAAGCTTGTTGCTTCAGCTAAATACTGGGTGATGCCCAGGTTTCCTGCAGCTTTGGCATCTTCTTGAACTCTGTTCATCGATAGTCAATACTGGGATGGACTAATGCAATGAGGAAATATAACAAGAGGCAGGGTGCAAAATGTGCATTGTGCTTTTATTCCTTATCATAAAGCCATGTCCAAAAAAGTGTGCAGTGTAATCCATACATAAATACTCCAATAAAAACAAGCTTTTTTTGTGCAGATAAAATCGATCAATAGAGATCAAGCTTCTTCTCCGTTCTCATCAACTTTTCCCACTTCTATGTGGGGTTGAAGTTTTATAGGTTTTGCCACCAACTGTCCCTATTTATCGGGGCTTGGGACCAATAAATTACCTAAAACCAAGAATTCCCTTTTCATTCTCTCCTGTGAGCACAGTGCATCTTTTACATCTCGTCTCCTCTGCTAACCCTTGGGGTCTTCTTGTTTGGGCAGAGATTCTGACAACTATGGTACCCTCTCTACCTCTCATCTCAGCCAACTCAGTTGGTCATTGCTGGGATGCTCAGAGCTGGACCTCTATTACACTGTTTTGTCTTTCATTTTTTCTTTCTTTCTCAGGCTCCTTTACACTCTGTGGATGCAGGTGCTTTACTTAACAACCCATGGAGTGTCAATGAGGAAACCAACTGAGCTTATTGTGTTTGCATGTGAAAGCATGATCAGCCAATTTTCCCATTAAACAGTCTGGGACCACACCGCATTGAAGTGTCATGCATCCACACTCACAAGCCTGAGCTGCACTGTTCTTATTTAAGAACTCTGTACCATTATAGACCCCTAACTAACTCTTTCCGGTCAGATGTTAACCTTTGTCGAAATCCAGGGACAGAGGGTTGTAATCAGCTGAACAAAACTTACCGTTATGTTTTAGTTTGAGTCTCTTTGCTAGAAGTAAAGTTAGCTTTGTTGATTTGACCTGGATTCTGAAGTTCCGAAGAGCAAACAGCCTCTAAAATGGCATCGACATCTGGAATGAATACGCAAAGGAATATGCTCTGAGGGCGAGGTTTTGTGAATTACTTCTGAATCGGACTTGACTTGTCGGACTCCAATTTTGATACAAATGATCTTGAGTTGGAGATTGAAAAGGAAATTGAGGTACTGGCATCAGCTGATCGCTCCCAGACTGATTATGGGTCTGAATACATTTATGCAACTGATGTGCCTACGGCAATATTTGCCTGGGAGGCCAACCACTTACTATGACAAGAGGAACAAACCAAATCGCTTTGCACTGTAACTGCCACCACTATGCAAAGACAGCCAGGCAGCCAGCCCACCGTGCATTCCTGCCGGCCTTCAAGCCACCCCCTTGCTGCTACTAGAAACAGCGAACAGGCAGTGACAGCAGCCACATCACACAACTAAAGACTCTTTATGTTGATTTATGTGTGAAACCATCACTTTGTGTGGTTTCAGAAAACTGAGTTTTTTGGAAAAAATATTCAGTCCTCAAAGAGTTAACTACATGCCGAGTAACGGGTCTGAATACTTGTCTCAATGTCATGTTTTGTTTTTTTATTTTTATTAAATTTGCTAAAATTTCTAAAATTCTGTTTTCACTTCATCATTTTGGGGTACTAATTGTTGCTTGATAAAGGGAAGAAATAAATTAATTTCAATAATTTTAGCACAAAGCTGCAACACAGCAAAATGTGAAAAAAGTGAAGCGCTTTAGCTCCCCAAACCCGACACAGACAGCCTCGGACACAAGTACAAAATGAATGAAAGAGTTTTATTGTGATAAACTCTTGTAGAAAGCATTTCCCAAGCTGCAATCACAAAACAAGACTCAAACAACACACAGCATTTCTTTGCCTTTGTTTTCCTTTTTCTTTTGTCGCAGTAACCACTCCTACATGCAAGCGTTACCCTCCTTCCCCTCCAGCTCTGGCTCATTGAGTTGTGGCAGGCATCCCCTTTTATCCACTCCACAGGAGTACTTCCATTTATATGAAACTGCTGCTCCGAAGCACTTCCAGGTGAGGTTGACTCCCAAATCCTTCAGCTCCCCCTGGTGGAACCCTCTGGATCCAAGAGGGCTTTTTCCCAGAACTACAATGCCTGGCATGCCTGGTGAGATTCCAGCCTGGGTTGCCTACCATTAAGTGTCCTCAGGGAGACAAAGCCCTGTGTAAGCTGTCTCCCCCATCCTCTCAGCCAAAGGTCTGTGATACAGTTTGCATATTTGTAGCTGGAAATCCACAAAGGGAGCAAATGAATCACATATCTTAAAATAGCTTTTCATTCCTAAGCTTTTAATTCCTACCAGGAATCATAATGAGCGGAAAATGATTAGACAAGAACTCAAGGTAATAAATATATAGCAAATAAGAAGGGGAGGACTGGTGGATATGAGGGTTGATGAGGTGGAGTTCGGAGGGTATTGGTCATAAAGTCTTACTCATTATTTGCATGTTCTTCTTTTCAAGCCAGTATATCCTGGATTTATGTCTAAATGTCAGTTAAAGGTGTTTTAATTGAATAGCTACTATTAAAATTAGCCTTGAATTTTACTTGCACTGAGTACCATTTTAATGTGTGTCTCGTCGAACCTGTACGTATATATATATACAGTGGCTTGCAAAAGTATTCGGCCCCCTTGAACTTTTCCACATTTTGTCACATTACAGCCACAAACATGAATCAATTTTATTGGAATTCCACGTGAAAGACCAATACAAAGTGGTGTACACGTGAGAAGTGGAACGAAAATCATACATGATTCCAAACATTTTTTACAAATAAATAACTGAAAAGTGGGGTGTGCGTAATTATTCAGCCCCCTGAGTCAATACTTTGTAGAACCACCTTTTGCTGCAATTACAGCTGCCAGTTTTTTAGGGTATGTCTCTACCAGCTTTGCACATCTAGAGACTGAAATCCTTGCCCATTCTTCTTTGCAAAACAGCTCCAGCTCAGTCAGATTAGATGGACAGCGTTTGTGAACGTCCCCCAGAGGGGACTGGGCGGTCTCATGGCCTGGAATCCCTGCAGATTTTATTTTTTTTCTCCGGCCGTCTGGAGTTTTTTTTTTGTTTTTTCTGTCCCCCCTGGCCATTGGACCTTACACTTATTCTATGTTAATTAATGTTGACTTATTTTATTTTCTTAATGTGTCTCTTATTTTTCTATTCTTCATTATGTAAAGCACTTTGAGCTACATTTTTTTGTATGAAAATGTGCTATATAAATAAATGTTGTTGTTGTTGAACAGCAGTTTTCAGATCTTGCCACAGATTCTCGATTGGATTTAGATCTGGACTTTGACTGGGCCATTCTAACACATGGATATGTTTTGTTTTAAACCATTCCATTGTTGCCCTGGCTTTATGTTTAGGGTCGTTGTCCTGCTGGAAGGTGAACCTCCGCCCCAGTCTCAAGTCTTTTGCAGACTCCAAGAGGTTTTCTTCCAAGATTGCCCTGTATTTGGCTCCATCCATCTTCCCATCAACTCTGACCAGCTTCCCTGTCCCTGCTGAAGAGAAGCACCCCCAGAGCATGATGCTGCCACCACCATATTTGACAGTGGGGATGGTGTGTTCAGAGTGATGTGCAGTGTTAGTTTTCCGCCACACATAGCGTTTTGCATTTTGGCCAAAAAGTTCCATTTTGGTCTCATCTGACCAGAGCACCTTCTTCCACATGTTTGCTGTGTCCCCCACATGGCTTGTGGCAAACTGCAAACGGGACTTCTTATGGTGTTCTGTTAATAATGGCTTTCTTCTTGCCACTCTTCCATAAAGGCCAACTTTGTGCAGTGCACGACTAATAGTTCTCCTATGGACAGATTCCCCCACCTGAGCTGTAGATCTCTGCAGCTTGTCCAGAGTCACCATGGGCCTCTTGGCTGCATTTCTGATCAGTGCTCTCCTTGTTCGGCCTGTGAGTTTAGGTGGACGGCCTTGTCTTGGTAGGTTTACAGTTGTGCCATACTCCTTCCATTTCTGAATGATCGCTTGAACAGTGCTCCGTGGGATGTGCAAGGCTTTGGAAATCTTTTTGTAGCCTAAGCCTGCTTTAAATTTCTCAATAACTTTATCCCTGACCTGTCTGGTGTGTTCTTTGGACTTCATGGTGTTGTTGCTCCCAATATTCTCTTAGACAACCTCTGAGGCCGTCACAGAGCAGCTGTATTTGTACTGACATTAGATTACACACAGGTGCACTCTATTTAGTCATTAGCACTCATCAGGCAATGTCTATGGGCAACTGACTGCACTCAGACCAAAGGGGGCTGAATAATTACGCACACCCCACTTTGCAGTTATTTATTTGTAAAAAATGTTTGGAATCATGTATGATTTGCGTTCCACTTCTCACATGTATACCATTTTGTATTGGTCTTTCACGTGGAATTCCAATGAAATTGATTCATGTTTGTGGCTGTAATGTGACAAAATGTGGAAAAGTTCAAGGGGGCCGAATACTTTTGCAAGCCACTGTATTGTCACAGATGTCTGGGGTTCTTACTTGGCCGGGATGCCTGGAGGGACTGGATAGAGACATTAAAAGTTTCCGGGTCAGGAGGACACAACAGCCCTGGAGCAGGAGAGGACCACGGGAGAGGAGAAGAGACATTCCAACTCGTTGGGACCCGTGGCCACCGCCAGGGGGCGCCTTAAGCCTCCTAGAACCTGGGAGAACTTTACTTCCACCACACTTGGCAAGATGGCGGAGGAACCTGCCAGTGACGCCCGGAGTGCTTCCTGGCGGAAGTGCTGCCGGAAGTTCGTTTCCAGGCACCTGGAATGCATCCGGGCGGGAATAAAAGGGCCCGCCTCCTAACAGTTGACGAGCTAGAGTTGGGAGTGGGAGCTGGACAAAGCTCCCCTGGAGGAGACAGGCGGCCAAGGACTGAGAGAGAGAGAGAAAGAACCCCAAAGAAGGGTGATTATTGCTGTGAGCATTGTGTGTCATGTTTGGGACTGTGTTATTTGTAAAAATAAACGTGTGACTTTTATAAAGATGTTAGTGCACCCCACCGCCCCCTTGTTGGACATGAAATTGCCATTATTCAAGCCCTTTAGTTGACTCCTACAAGCAAGTGTGTAACAGTACACCTGTTCAACTGCTTGTTACCGCAAATATCTAATCAGTCAATCACATGGCAACAACTCAATGCCTTTAGGCATGTAGACATTGTCAAGACGACCTGCTGAAGTTCAAACCGAGCATCAGAATGGATAAGAAAGGTGATTTAAGTGGGTTGTTAGTGCCAGATGAGCTGGTCTAAGTATTTCATAAACTGCTGATCTACTGAGATTTTCATGCACAACTACCTCTAAGGTTTACAGAGAAAATATCCAGTGAATGGTTCTCTGGGTGAAAATGTCTTCTTGGTGCCAGATGTCAGAGGGGAATGGCCAAATACTCTACCTCAAATAACCACTTATTACAACTGAGGTATGCAGAAAAGCATCTCTGAATGCACAAAACATTAAACCTTGAAGAAAATATGCTACAGCAGCAGGAGACAACACCTGATTCCACTCCTGTCAGCTACAAACAGGCAACTGGGGCTACAATTCACATGAGCTCTCCAAAATTGGGCTGATGAGTCTCGATTTCTGCTATGACATTCGGATGGCAGGGTCAGAATTTGGAGTCAACAACATGAAAGCATGGATTCATCCTGCCTTGTATCGACAGTTCAGGCTGGTGGTGGTGGTGTAATGATGTGGGGGATATTTTCTTGGAACACTTTGGGCCCCTTAGTATCAATTGAGCATCATTTAAATGACACATTCTTCTTTGTTTACTAGCCTACATTAATCACATATTGCAGAATATAAAAATCTGTCATTATCCAAAGAGAATGTAGTGTTGCAAATTTTGATATAAATATGTTCCATGCAAATTAACACATTCAAATATAATAATAAGAAATGCCCTTGCTTTTAGGATAAACTGTCAATGGTCACATAGTTTCTTTATATACAATTTGGCTGCCTAGAGATAAATAAGCTGACAAGCAAGTATAAATGATTATTTATGATAGATAATTAAATGCAATTAAATAAGCAATATGGAGATAATGGGCACACAAGCTGTTAAATACATAGAAAGGAACACAAAGGGAATTAAAAATACAAAAGCATTGTCTCAGAACTTGCCTATCTTTTCTACTTCAGGCATGACTCAAGCAGCTGTCAATCAGTTTCATATGAAACAAAAGAACCATACAAATGTGTCAGGTTGTTTACTCCTTTTAAATAAACTGGCATTCCAAAAATTAAATTGAAAGTCTATAAAAAGCAAATATTAATAGTAAAGCTAATGTGAATTTTAACCTTGCCCGATAACTAATATGATAATTAAATATTGCTCATAATAAGAGCTTGCACTCAGTTAAAATACAGAATTGACTATTCTTGGCACTTGATTTGTTAAGATGCCCAGGTTTATTTTATGTCAAAATCATTGATTATGGCTCCCAAAGTAGAATGCTTGTTTTGCTGTCATTTTATCTTTCTTTGTTTCATCTGTTTCTTGACATAAAATAAAGATTAGTTTCTGCTGTTGGGAAAAGTGGAGCTATGTGAGACATGAAAAAAAGTCATCTTGTTCTTCACTGCCTTCTCAGTTTACTTCTATTGTAGATATATTCTGCCATCTGTGTTCTGCTTCATACCTGAGTCCAGTTCTTTTAAAACAAGGCAAGGGGTAAGACTGTGGTAAGAAGTTAAGCAAAATGGCTAACTAGAAATTACAATATGCAAGCATTCGAGGCAACTCCTGCCCCTTCTTCAGGCAAGATGTAATCAAGATGTAATTACCACATCCATTTCAAGCACTGTAAATGGGATGCAGGGAAATATTTAGTTTGTGATTTAGTAATCTGCTAATTTTTGTGTTTGCAAATATTGTTGCTAGCTTTTAAATGTTTGGCTGTTATTAGGTTATGTAAAGGTTATTTAACGCTATTGCACAAAATAAGACTTGCCCACTAAGCAGTCCAGTAATGACTTCAGTCATTCCCTGTTTTCCACCTGTACTGTGACCTTCCACTACCGATGAATAAATAGACAAGAGTTGCTGGCACTGTGGGGATTGCTAGCTGCTTCCATTTCTACAGAATATTATACCTCAAGGTTTGTTCTGAATAGTCAGGCTTGAAACACAGTGTATCTACAGACATGTAAAAAATGGCAATGTAAAATAACTTTTCCTTTTAATTTTTACAACATAAAACTAGACTTTTTATGTTGTCTTAAAGCTTATTTTCCATCTATTGTTGTGTTTACCTATTTTCACATTGTTCCGACCCACACTATAGCTTATGAATGTTGCTCAGTAACGTGATGAAAAACAAAGGGGTAACATGTGGGCAGCAGGAGTTTTGCTAGTCAGTTTTTCTTTAAAGCATTCAATCTCCTGAGAATCATAGGGACATGCAAGAGGGCAAGCATCAGATCTATGAGATGGAGCTGACAGCGCCTCAGGGTGGATTAAGAGTAGCAATATGTGGATGATATCGACACAAACTAGAGCTTGTTTAACTTCAACTGGATCACCTCCTGGCCAAGAGTGTGTGATGCTGAAAGTCTCAGAACACCCAATGACCCCCCAGTAACATTACCGGCCTTGTGCCAAACCACATCAACAGATACATTTTTAATTATGTATCCCACTTAGAGAGTAGTCTGTGACCTTCTTTATCTTACACACTAGCCTGGGTGATGATCTTATCATATTTTACAAAATGAAATCTGCAGGCAAAATCCGTTTTTTTTCCAAAATCATTTGTGATTCAAGCTGCATGGTACATTGTGCTTTATGTTAAAAAATAATGTGTATCTCCTCTGACTGAATAGTTTTACTAAACCTTAAATGGATGTGGGAAATGGATGCACTGAAGGATGGATTATCTTGATCAATCCATACTATCCATATATAAGATGAAGTATGGTCAGCAAAATCATGCACCCATTTCTTTAAAACCAATTTGTTTATGTTAATCGAATATTTGCATATGAGTAGCTGGTATATCTATAATACAATATACTGTATGTGCAATAAAAATGGTCATTTGTTTCAGTTAACAGGGTTCATGAGTGTTGATTTCCTGACAATGAAAATATGTATAGGTAAAGACTGTGTATGCGTTTTTCACTTAGTAAGAATCAGACAGACAGAGTTATTGGATTTTTTATACAATTCATTGGTTACATTGCTTCTTCTTACTCTGTAATTTAAAATTAATAGCATTGTATGTGCATAAAATGTGGGTAGTGGTTATATAGTACTAAATTTGGAGAGCAGAGTCTGATGCTGTACAGTTTTCATACAGATTCAGTTGCTGTAATTCATTAATACTGGGGCCAGCAATTTCAGGCTGTTTAGTTTTATATTAAAGACTTTCCTAAAACAATGTCTATTCATGTTAGGAGAAATTATATCTGACAGTTCTGGTTAGTAATTTTGTACATTTGTTTGTTTTTACAATAAAGCGGCAGGTTTTTTTATTTTATTTTTATCTGTTAATTTGGAAAAATTAACCTCTAAGAGGGAGATATAGAGGCATTTCTGTGAGAATTTGGTTTAAGTGTGGCTTTGGTTTTTTTGGAAATTACTGGGGATGGAATGAACAGAGGGCGGCACGATGGCGCAGTGGTAGCGCTGCTGCCTCGCAGTTAGGAGACCCGGGTTTGCTTCCCGGGTCCTCCCTGCGTGGAGTTTGCATGTTCTCCCCGTGTCTGCGTGGGTTTCCTCCCACAGTCCAGAGACATGCAGGTTAGGGGCATTGGCGATCCTAAATTGTCCTGTGTGGGTGTGTGTGCCCTGCGGTGGGCTGGCGCTCTGCCTGGGGTTTGTTTGCTGGGATTAGCTCCAGCAGACCCCCGTGACCCTGTAGTTAGGATATAGAGGGTTGGATAATGGATGGATGGATGGAATGAACCGGTATTGGCAAACCAGCCTCCAGCTGCCATATCTAAAGGACAGTGCTGTGACTTTAGTTCTCTTCTCCTTAATATTTTGATTTCTGCATTATGTGAGTTGGTTTAGGTATTTTCTATGGCATTTTAAAAATGTTTACCATTATGGCATCATCCTCAATGGTTTCCATCAGCAGTTACAGTTATTTTGTAAGGATGTTGTATAGCCACAGCCATGTTGTTTGCTATTCGAATGTTTGGACATTGTCATGACATTTCATATCATCATACTGCTCTTTAAGTTGCCAGTGCAGCAACGCAGATATCCATGTGTTGGATCATAAAACTGTTTATAACAAATCTTTGTTTCTAGTATTAGAGGAAGCCATAACGAGCTTCTAAGACAATTTATTATTAGCACCCTTGCTTTCACTCTGTGACTGTTACTTCTTAGGGCATGTTCTAGTTTTGTCATTGGGCTAATTTCAGAATTCCCAGTTTATGATCCTGGCCCCTTTTCAGACCTTTTCTTGCAATCTATCTTAAAAGATAATGTGTTTGTCTGTCATCCTTTCACAGGGCTGTCAAATATTTGCTGCTCTATTTACAACAGACAGGCAGAATAGGCCATTTGTTTTAAGAGGTGCTTTTTACAATGCCGTGTTTCCCATCTCCAGTCAGTGGCCATGTACTATGAATTTGGGACAGACTTATTCGTTCACAGTTTTGGTGCTTAAATCTAGTGAATGGAAATACAGGATGCATGTGTTGATCACTAGTAATGGTTGTTTCAGTAATATTCTTAATACAGGATTACAGTATCAGGGCAAAAAAATAGTTTAGTGAATACTGATGTCGCCAAAAGACTTGTTCACTATCAATTTTCAAAGGGAAAATTCTTGTTTGCAGGTAGAACACCACAGTGGAAATCAATTCCCAGACAAACTGGCAAGGTTGCCCCATTTTATGTATATCAATCTTCCCAGATTTCTTGGTTGAGTAGTTAGAGTAAAAGTTAGATTTCAGATCCAAAATTATAGTTTTGTTTGTTGGAGTTCTTTTATTTGTGGTGCTTCAGGAAATGTTGGATTTATTTCCTGACTCAGAGTAAAACCTTATGAACCTTTGCTTATTTTTAGCATGAATAAATGAACTAAGTTCCCATAGTTGAAGTTATAAAAATGTACATTAACAAAATAAAAAAACAAAACAGGTAAAAGTGGGAAAGCACCACTGGTGACGCCTGTTGAACTGGGATGGAGGAGATAGCAAAACCCTGTTGACAGGGAATGGAATGAGGAACCATTTATAATGACTGCTAGGCAAATAGGTTTGTTATTCTTCATCACCAACTTTTGGGCAGTTGAGAGAACATCAGATACGCCATTCTTTCACCATCCAGGACCACACCTCCATATGTCTCCTTCTTCACCATAGGTTTTGTTGAATGATCACACTTCTTAAAATGACCAGAAGGTCTTAGGTTCCCAGGAAAATGGTGATTGAGTCTGAAATGCAAAATTTCATTTTAATCCAGAATGCACAAAGCACAGCACTATAGCTCCAAGAGGTCCCTGACTCCCATAAAATTGCAAGACAGGCCTAGTATTTATTATGCTGCCATGGTGGCTGCCCATAGAAATACTAATAAAAATAGAGAGTGGCTGACATGTTTGAAGACAAAATCAGAGTGTACCGGCAGTGCAAGAACTGAACACCAAGGAATAAGGAAGGATTAGGAGATGAACCAGTATCATAATTTAAAGCAAAGTTGTTAACCAGAAATTCAAAACAAACTGTTGCCAAAACCAGCATGCTAACCAAACTCATGGTCAAAATGGTAAGCACAATTTTCTAAGGCTAGAAACTCATCAAACCATTTGCAAATTCCCTTTTTAAATATCCACAATGCTAACGGACTTTGGTGCCAGTTTCTAAAGTGTCAAAAATGTGACTTCAGATAAAAATACCTCTAGTAATAGTAAATAGTAAATAGTTTGAGCTACTGTTTGTATGAATATGTGCTATATAAATAAATGTTGTTGTTGTTGTTGTTGTAGTATGACATTTCCTAATGACCAAGAGTTGTGTCCAGACAACTGAATAACCAAAATGGCTGTGGCCATTAACTGAGTAAAAGGTGTCAGGGTAAAACTAACTCATCATTATAATAAAATATACTTAATCCCAGATTCTAAATAAAATAAAATACACCTACAGAAATGACCCATCACATTCAAAATTACCAAAACAAGAATGAAGAGTCTCAGCAAAATTTATGAAGTACACAGTAAGCTTTTAAAATCATGTAATCCTTAACGCTGGTGAGGATTTGTCAAGATCTTGGGATGAATGAATGTGTTTTCATGCTGTTTATTGCAATTTATGTTATTTCAGCATTTGGCTTTTTCTCTTTTTCATGGTGAGTTTCATGCTTGTAGTTTAACATAACAAATTGTTTTGCATCCCAGTGACAATGTAAGACCACCAACCAAAAAATACAAAATAAAAAATAATGAAGATAATTTATGAAACAGCGCAGAAAAGAACAAAGCATTCTAAACCAGCTGTAAAACCTAACAGCAGTGTCACATATCGATGATGTCATTGGGCAGAGCACAGATGGCATTTTAATTTGCCATGGATATTGTAAGCATATACATGTACACGCTCACTCAAACATGACAAATAAGACAGAAAAACAACAAAAAATCTAAAAAGGAGAGGATCTTAGCTGTGTGAAAAAATGGCCAAATGTGGAGCATGTAAAGAACTTGGAAATTTGAGTGTTAGTAACATAAAGTTACATTGGATTTCTTAAGAATATTTAATACTTTGTATTGTTTACAAGAAAAAGATGAATAAACATCTGTCATCTAAACGAAGAATTGGATTCAGGGAAATGGAGTCTACCTAATGTTTAGAAAAGGTTTATTAAACAAAAGAAATGTTACAATTGGCTTTGATCCAAGTCATTACTGAATAATTTTGTTTTTTCCTCTCTGCAAATACTACAATCACAAAAAATTACTCTCACCAACTTTGATATCCTCCAGAAAATGTATCTGCAATTATAGTCATTCAGAGTTTCAGCTTTTCTGGTTATAACTTTGATTTTGAATATGATTACAGATTGGTCTTGTTTCTAGGACTAGTAAACTAGATTAAAAACAAGTGGATTATTAGCCATTATAAATAATAGTTTCCAGGCAATTGAGACTTTAAGTATTATTCAACACAGTCAATGCAGATTGGTAAACTGACAGTTTTAGCACCTGTCAACTATGCCTGTTTGTGTCATTTCAATATGAGAATATATTATAATTAAATCATGATAAATTCTTTATAATTTTTAACAGCTCACTGTACTGCTTTTGAGATGTGCTACCTTAACTTGTAAACTAATCTACATTGGTTTCACTGGTTGATAAAAAAAAAATGTTTAGGTAACCTTCATTTTTAAATTTTCATTGAATAAATTAAAGAAAAAATGGAGGAAACTGAATTACCTGGAGAAAACTCACACAAACACAAGGGAAATTAAAAAAACTTGACTTCTCTGAAATTCAAACCCACGGTTCTCTGATTCTTGGACTATAAATCAGCAGCACTAATATACAGTATGTGCTCCTGTATCATCAAATTTAAATGTATGCATCCATCAATTTGGCTCAAGCCACTTAAGCTAACCCAGGGCTTTGGAAGTTTGAGTCTGTTCCATTGACATCAGGCCAAATACAAAAACATACATTATTTTTGTTGCCAGTCCATCACATAGCACACTCACTTATACAAAGTCAGTTTAGAAGTGCTTGTTATTTTAATATGGATGGCTTTGTATAATCATGGAAATGTAAACACAAAAATGGAAGAAAAGGAATTTGAATCTAGAACTCTGGAACTGAAAGGCAGCAGTTGCAGGGCCCGGATGGGAGAATTAGGGGAGCCGCCAGTTTAAAGGGAATTGCTTCCAGCCATTGTTTATAACCTAGTTTTAATGGATGTATTTATTTGAATTATTTCATCCTCCACTTTTAATGACCTTGTTTTTATGGATTATTTATTTATAAAATTTTGATGCACTGCACTTTAGTTGGACACTGTTTTGAGTCATTGTTTTGACTATTTTTAATAAATGCACTTGCACCTTTTGCAGCATCCCTTTGCTCAGATTGATTTGTCCCCATCAGAATAGCTCATCCAGTTACATTACCAACAGTGTTGGGCTTGAGGGGCTCCCAGAAGAGAAGTGGGAGCTTGGAGCAGGACCCACGCCATCACAAATGGTGGCAGCGGTGGGATTAGCTGTCACTGGGGACTGAAGAAAGGAGACAGAACAGCAAGCAGGATTGGTGCCAGACATTTTATAGAACCCACAGACCCAAGCCGGAGGAGGACATTTTAAAGGACTGAACTTTTTAATGGACATTTAATTATTGACGATTTTAATTGTCTTTTTAAAGTTCTTATTCTTTTTATGTCCCGTTTTAACAAACGGGGACTTGGGTTGGTTTTAATGTGGGATTGATTTTATTGCTTTTTTTGTTTTGGCGCAGTGTTAGGGCCAAGCCGCAGACTTGGGCCACCAGTTGCACTGGGTTGGTAGTAGCATGGAGCCTTCACATGCAACCGGTGGTTTAAGTAGGGAGGAATGTGGTCTGCGGCTATGAATGAAAGGCCAGTTTTTTTAAATAAACTAGGGGGCTTCACTCACCAACCTTGTTTTTGTTTTTCCAGATACACACTTTTAAGATTTTTTTTTCTTTGAATTGTTGCTATTTCATTAGTGTCACTTTTATTTCAGAACTTCTGTAAAAACAATATTTGGAATCTTTCAAGTCCCAATGTGCTGAATCTTTTTAATGAGGTCAGTGAGGCATGTGTTTAATGACTTTGTACTATAATTCAGGATAGGTTTCTCTGTTTGGAATTTCAGCACAGACAAAACAATCCACATCATCAGCAGTTAATAATTTTTTTTGCAAAGTAACCAATAAATGCATGTGAGGTAAACTCCGTTTTTGAAATTCTCTTGACTTAAATTTCAAAGCCTTACAATATTTATATACTTCTGACATATCACGTATGTCCATATATTTGATCTCTATTCGCCTTTTCTTTATTTCTCAGAGTATTAATTTCTCTTTCTTTGCGCTAATGCGATGTTTACTTTCTTTATTTTGCTCTGCATGTGTTTCTACGAGTCTTTTGAACTCCAGTTTTCATTATTTCTAACCTGCTCTGCATGTGTTTGGCCTCCTTGTTTTTTAACCTCTTTATGACGTTTTACTTTGTTTTCTACTCCGTCTTTTATTTCTGACCTCGCTTTATCCTGCTTTTGTTTCAATGACACCTGGTCCTTGGTGATTACTTTCCCTTTTTCGAGTAATAATTTCCATTTGTTTGCGCTCCTGTGATCTTTACTTTCTTTTTTTTTATACTTTCTAATCTTCCTACTTTCATATTCTTTAACTTTCTCCATATGTGTATTGTGCCTTTTTTTTTTTTGAGCCTTTCGAATTCCACTGCTTTCATAATCTCTAACCTGCTCTGCATGTGTACAACGCCAATGTCTGGATTGGACGTGCTTTTTTTTTTTCAATTCTGCTTGTTCCGGGCTGATAATTACTTTCCTTATTTTCTGAATTTACACCTAGATTATTCTTTTCATTTTTGTCTCTCCAACGCTTTTGAGTCTGTCTTCTCCGCACTGCTTTCTTCTTTGTTGTCTACGTTTCATTTATAATGTATTGTACTTATACGCTTTATATGCGCTGAGAGCCCTGGATCTGTGTGTGCTCAAAGCCAAAACACAGCTGAGTGTGTGACTGAGTGTGTTCCTCCCCGTGCTGTTATTTGGTTGTAAGTAAGGCGTGTCTTGCAAGAATCTCATGTTCTACATCATTGCGAGACGGTCCTGGATCAATCTCTTGGTCATCTTGCGGATCTTTTAAGTGTCTTCCGTGATCTTATAAGATCACGTATCGTCGCCCTACTGTTTCTCTCCAGGATTTTTTTTTTATAATAGAGAGATAATCGCCACACTCATGGCTTAAAGAGGTGTGGTAGTGTGGTCAGAATGGTTCCCAGGTGCGATATGGGTTTGGGCGTTTCCATGCTGAAGTGCACAGGTGTGGAATCTCCCATGTCCATAATTGATGACGGGAGCTGCTAATCGCCACACCTGTGCCACGTCCCCATTATAGATTGGAGAAGCGTGAGTGCAGAAGGGAAAAAAAAATGGAAAAAAGAATGGAGGTTAGAGAGATAGAAGAAGGCAGGAGGCAAAGGAGCCAGTGCGGGAGTGAGCGAGCAAGTGAGAGCAGGCTTGCTGGTGGACGGAGGCAGCTGGGAGGAGAGCCCCGCAGGAGTGCATGGCCAACACTCGGTGGGGGCAGCAGGAAGTTATCGCTCCAGCTGAGTGATCTCCAGGAGCTGGAGTGACCAAGAAGGTGGCTGGCTCACCACGTAAGGCCACGAAAGGTAGTGGGAGTCAGTGAGGCTTGGGACAGTGAGCCCCAGTGTGAGTGCCCTGGGAGATGGAGAACCCAAGTCTCAGTCTTGTGGAAGCCATACGGAGCCAGAGGATGGATGGCTACCAGACCAGTGATGAAGGCATCTGTACCTGCAGGTAGGGCCCAGATGGGAGAAGCAGGGGAGCTGTCAGCTAAAAGAAGGCACCAGGCTTTTAAAGGGGACTGCTTCCAGCCACTTTTTTAACTTTGTTTTAATGGATTTATTTATTTGGATTAT
Organism: Polypterus bichir lapradei; assembly: GCA_026402145.1. Classification (NCBI taxonomy): domain Eukaryota; kingdom Metazoa; phylum Chordata; class Cladistia; order Polypteriformes; family Polypteridae; genus Polypterus; species Polypterus bichir. The sequence continues at coordinate 21,398,730 of JANRMT010062808.1, read as the reverse complement.
TTTAACCTCCACTTTTATTCACTTTGTTTTTATGGATTATTTATTTATGGAACTTTGATGCACTGCACTTCAGTTGGACACTGTTTTGAGTTTGGTTTTGACTGTTTTTAATAAAAGCACTTGCACCTTTTGCACCATCCCCTTCCTCAGTTTGATTTGTCCCCATCAAACCAGCTCCTCCAGTTACATTACTGACAGTGTTGGGTTTGAGAGGCTCCCAGAAGAGAGGTGGGAGCTTGGAGCAGGACTTGCACCGTCAAAGGAACCCTATTTAAATTTGTAACAATTATATATATATATATATTTTAATTAAACAACATTATTTTCATTATTTCTTCAAGATACACATTTTAATGAGTATCACCTTGTGTATATGCATTGGTGGAGGAGATTTAGGCTGTGCAATGTGGCATGCCTGCGGTAGCAAGTAGAATGGCCTCTGGACTGTGACATAGTGCTTAGGTCACCATCTTATTCTTGCCTGGGGTTCCATTTAGAGTATATGGAACTTGATTTCTCTTCTTGTGTGGCCAGAGGTATTATTCTAAAGACACAACATCAGGACAATTGGTGGGCTTAAATTGTACTGTAGTGGACTAGCATCACTTCCACGGCTTGATACTGCTTTCCACCTTTTGAAGTCTTCTACAGTATCTGGAGAAATTAACCACAGATATGTCACTTCCTTCTAGATGAAATGCTATATCAGTCAGCTTTATGCTATTTACACTTTGCAGAAAACCTCTTATAAAGTATACATCTTAGCAAAGTGAACATTAATATGATAGATAGATAGATAGATAGATAGATAGATAGATAGATAGATAGATAGGACTTGTACCAACGAGGAAATGTGGCCTTTTACAGAAGCACAATAATTAAGTAAATTAATAAAAACATACATATTTAAACAAACAAAATATACACAAGAATTACTAAATACTTAAAAAAAAAAGAAACATATAAACCCTCAAAATAAATAAAGTTTTTCTGCCATTCTTCCCTGGATATTATTAAACAATGGTCTGTTAGTTTCAATCCATTTTTTCTCACTGTCTTTGGCAGCAGTGAGCCATTTTCACAGTCAGGACACACTTAACAAGTCCTAGATGTACCCTAAAATGGGTCCTGGTGATGAGAGACCGTGACACCAAAGAGAAAACCTCAACAAAATGATAAAAGAGCCAGCATAGAATTCAGTGTGCTCAAGATTTGAAGCTACAGAATAAGGTTGTTACACTGAGTCTCCATAAGAGAGAGATAAATAAAGGCACTGCTATAGATAATGTAGAACTCTACATCTGAGTGATGACCTGCTTTACAAATACACTGGAACAAAAATGCTAAATAATCACTAGTGGGAAATAGAGTATGTAAGCTCCATGTAAAGAATTGTCAAAATATGCATATTAAGCTAGTGGTGTGTATTAAAATTCATACATTCCTGAAATTAATTAAACATTTGAAGGCAGCAATTTAACAAAAAAGGCCTTTTGTTTTAACAAGTAAAAAGCTTCTAATGATACACAACTGGCAATTTTATGGCAGGATAATGTTTCTGTTAATCATCTCAAATGGAGACAAAATTGTTGCTAAGGGTACAGATCTAGCTCATGATTGATTTTATTTTACATACATAAATATTTCCACCTGCAACTTAGTTTGAAAACTTTACAGTTGCATTGGCACAGTTATTAACAAGAATAAACTTTCCTGTCTGTTTCTAGAAAATGTTCAATAGATTTCAGTTTTTTTTTTGTTTTAATTAATTGTGGCAAAGCTTGAAGATGTTAAAATCAGTCCAAAAGAAAAAAAGAAAAAAGAATGTTTTTGGTATTGCTCCAAGCCAAAAGTAAGCGTTTACCCAATTAACGCTAACTTTATGCCCCAAATTTGGCAATTAGATATGTATTATAAGTGTAGAAATGTACTTTCATCTTTTTAAACACCTTAATAACAAAAAAGAAGAGATATTGAAAGAAATAATAATTATAATAAAAGACATTTTGTTTTAGACTACTGCTCATTCCAAATATGATATGCAAAAATGAAACAAATTTACACAGAAACTCATTATGAGGTTAGGTGGGTAGAATTAGCATCAGTGAAATGGATGCATTCAGATGTCTTTTGCTCATCAAGATAATAATTTTTTTTAATATTCTGAAGCATGTATCCATAAATTAATTTTTGTTCATGCAGGATAAAAGGATACAAGAGGACACAAGACCAATGAGAAGCATGCAAGATGAGGGTCATGTGGTGCCCAATGGAGGAAGGGGAATGAGGGGAACAAACCCAGAGATTGCTGTTGGATTATGACATGACCTGAAGCTTCCAACATTTATCAAGATGATTAAAAATCATTCAAAGGTGATTTAAAGTTGCTACAAATCACACTTCAGTATTGGCATTAAAGCCCAAAAGCAGAATAGCTTCACTGTTATAAACTGGATTTGTTTTACATTTTTCCCTAAGTTGTGTAGTATGATTCTCTGTTTTTTCTTTCATCATTCTGGGTTTTGAAATACAAATATTCTAAATCTAATATAATCTATTTGAAAATGTATTTTCAGTAATTAAATTATTTTTGTATTTTTTTCTCACTAAGGCTGCCATTTTGTGGCTTTATTGCCGTGATGCAGTGCCCTGTTGCTAGGGGGTGTGATTCATGAGGTCATGACCTGTGACTCACTAAAGCACAATTTAAAAGTCGGTACAATTCACTTCCTGGTATCTTAGATTTCAGGTAAACTCTTTCAGAACTTAACGTTTTCTGGTATTAGAACTTTAGCATTGTCTTTTGAGTTTGATTTGAGATTTTGTTTGCATTTGTTGTCTCTGCATTTTGTTTTTCTGGTTTTGACCCTTGCTTGTTTTCTTTTGACAAAGTTTCATCTTCTGATTCCTTCCCAATTTAAAAACCTGCCAATTCCATTTACAAAAGTATATTCATCATATTATGCACTTCAATAAATGTCTTTTGACAAGAAATGGCCAAAGTTCCTAATTAAATTTACTCACCCAAACATGCTGTCCTTATCCTTTCTTTCCTTCTGCCATATTTTCAACCGATGCAACTCAATAAGTAGTGTAAGAAAAGCAGTAATTGGTTTGTTGTGCTTCACCTTGCTTGCTTATTAGCTTATCACACGATTTGTGAGTTTTTTTAAACATTGATTGATATTGAAAACTTAGTCACCACATATAACTAGCAAATGGCAACCACTCTTTCAGAAAGAAAGGTTTTACATTTTAGAAAAAATGCAGATTAATGGATACAGTTTCTATGTACAGTGGAACCTCGGTTCACAAACGTCTCGGTACACGTACAACTCGGTTTACGACCAAAAAGTTCGCCAAACTTTTGCCTCTGTTCATGACCACACACTCGGTATACGAACAAGCCAGTTTCCCTTTTGGTTTGTACATGTTCAGTCTCTCCCTGTGCATTTCCTGTGCAGCGAGCAAGAGAGAAAGAGCGAGAGAGCGTGACACACACACACACAGGCAGCGCGAGAGAGAGAGAGAGACGCACACACACAGGCAGCACGAGCACACACACAGGCAGTGCGAGAGAGAGAGAGACGCACACACACAGGCAGCACGAGCACACACACAGGCAGCACGAGAGAGACGCGCACACACACAGAGGCAGCGCGAGAGGGAGACGCAGACACACAGGCAGCGCGAGAGAGAGCTGGACACATTAAGGTAGGAAGGCAGTTAAAAAATGCACTGGGCTTGATTTTGTTTTCAATTCTGTTTCCAGCGATCGGTTCGTAGCGTGCATTGTGGCAATGTTATTTTTCTTGGTGGTTTATTAAATTAAAGATTTTTTCAAATGTTCATTTTTTTCCCTGTGCTTAAAACTCATTAAAAAAAGTGCTTTTAGCCAGCGGTTGATACCACAATAGCGCAAACTATTGTAGTGTTAGTTTTCTCTGTTGTTCAAGGTTTTCTCAGTGTTATTCAATGTTTTTACATTTAGTTTACTATTACGCTGTGCATTCTATGGTTTGATTAACTATATTTGTGCTTAAAAACTTAAAAAATATATATTTACATAAAGTTTGTATGGTCTGGAACGGATTAATTGTATTTACATACAATCCTATGGGGTAAATTGCTTCGGTTCACGACGAACTCGGTTTACGACCAGAGTTTTGGAACGAATTAGGGTCGTGAACCGAGATTCCACTGTAATATGGCATGTACGGAGGACCATGAACCTCCTATTTGCATACATGACGAACACGGAACATACCCCAACTTTAGTCACTGCAAATCTTGCTCCATAGATAATGTAAAATATAACAACACAAAATAGGCTAAACGTACCCCAGGCCTAAGTGGTGGCCCATGAGGATCCTAGATAATTGCTGAGATCACTCTGAAAGATTTCTATACTTTTTGGGTCCGGAATTGTCACCAAATGAAATCATAATTTACACAATGAATGAGGGGCAATTGTAGCAAAAGAAGGACACCATTTTCCATCATCTGTAATAGAATTTCTTTAATAAACCTGAATGTAGATAAAGTTTTAAAAAGCAATTATACATAGTGTGTCAGCTTTTTTGCAAATATGTCAAAAACTACATCAGTGGCAAATGCACTATAATATTCAAATATATTTCTTTAATAGCACACAAAATTACTAGGAAAATAAAGCCATATTCTCCTTTTCAGTATTATATTGCAACTTTTGGTTCTGCAGGGACAAAGAAAAAATGTGTTCTCCTCCACTTTCTTGTAAAATTTACCTGAGTATAAGGCCCTGTACAAATCTAATTCTGCAGCTCAATTAGGCACAATTTTCAAGGAAAAAAAGGATTCTAATTCTTAACATTGTTTTTTAATAGTATATAGCTCAACACAAGCAATGAAAACATACTCTTTTCTCCCAGCACTAAAAAGAAAATACATATTCACATATACACTCATTAAACAACAGATTTAGTCTAAAGTCTAATTGTATTATAATTATAACAGACTGAATTATAATATTACAAATCAGATGTATATATACAACAGCTTATAAAATATTGTAACATTTTGAATATATGGGTTGCAATAATGTAATATATTTTAATGTATCTGCTGTTAAACAGTCATGGAGTTCAAATTGAAGCTAAGGGATAGTAATTCTGCCAGGAGAATGATAAGTCCTTGCTATAATGGTGATTAATCGGGCCATTGAAGGGAAACTGCTATAACTTTTCTGTATAAATGAGTGTTTTCATGGCCTGTATTTCATGTTGAAGTGACTCATGCCTCGCAAGGGTGTTTTGTGAAAGACTGCCTGAAGTGACTACATCTACAGAGAGCTAGAATAGTCAGTGACTTCTAGTAGGTAGTATATGAGGCAATTCACAGTTTAAAGAATGGTTACACAGGCTTAATTTTAACCAGTTAAGCTACCTTTTTCCAGAAGTACAACATGAAAATCTTTCAAAGAATATGGTCTTCCCAAGTGTTATTTATACCTGTTTTGTTTTATTTGCTTTTTATGAGTCCAGCATACTACTAAAAGACAAAATTAAGTCTTGGAATATCTTCTGTACTGCACTACTCTGCCACCCAATAGTCCTGCCCTGGTGCTGTCACTTTGGCACATTTCACTGCTATCATTATATAATTTAAGATTTTGATCCATTGGTTATATTATTCCCCAGTGTTTTTAACATTATTTAAAATGAATCACATTCTGCTGTGGCAATGTCCTATGAATATTTTGGGATAGCTTTTTTGATAATTGCTACACCATAACTAGACTGTGAGAGTAGAAGTGTGTGATTCATGATATCAATATTATGTCATTTTAAAGGTCAATGTCATGCACTTCCTGGTCATCCAAGATTGGATACACTAACGAGAAAACCTTAGTGTCATTTCCTATTCTTAATTTTGAGTTTACTGGTTATGACAACTATTTCTGCTCTCTGACTGAGAGTTACATCTTGTTTTTTCTGGATCTAGCTATGTGTACCTGAGATTTTTAAAATTTAAACTGTATTCATTCCTGTTATAGACTCTGAATTCTGACCTGCCCGTGCTATCTTCTGATTCCATTCTTTCTCAAAACTGTTGTCAATTGTGCAAGCAGTACAATTGCTGTCTAGTTGATGTGGTCAGGTGGAATGAAAAAGATATCTTTCACAGAATTTCACATTCTTTTTAAATTTCAGGAGTGACCTCACATATTGTTCAATTAAAAATTGTAATAGCAAAGGTATGAGTTCAGAATGGTATACCCCATTACTTTGATCTGGTATAAATTGAATATTTAGAATCCTCTATAATTGTATTAATGAGATAAGTATTGTAATAGGCACAAAGCCTGTACTGTTTTCACTCTAAATAAAAAAATGCCTGTGGAGAAAATTACATTGTAGGAAAACTCAATGATGAAAGATATAAAACACCATGGAGATTATCTTCTAACACAAATATTGCAAGATTTCAAGGTATACAGATGCCCCTGAGATGAAAGGACAGGGGAAGGCATCTTTTGTAGGATACTGTCTGTTTTACGTGGATTTCAGGATTCAAATTGAACAACCTACACCGCGGGTGTCAAACTCCAGGCCTGGAGGGCTGCAGTGGGTGCAGGTTTTCTTTCTAACTCTTTTCCAAATTAGTGTCCAGTTTTCACTGCTACTTAACTTCTTTTCCCTCTATTTTAATAGCCCTGTTTTTAAGGATTAAGTCTTCTGAATTGATTCCTTTCTTCATTAAATGACAGCCAAACAGAAATGAGACATGAAACGAGTCAACACATAGATGACCAGCTAAATTGGGGCTTCAAACTCCAACCAGTTCCTTAATGAGAAGCTGATTCTTGCTGTTAATTAAACCCGTTAATCAATTCCATGGCTTGTTGCTGCTCTCTTTTTGCCACAGCAGACATTTCCAAAACTGTTGATATTCTGTTTTTTCCTAAGAACTCCTAAAATGTATTGGTAACCTGAGGGATCAACCTTACTGAGACCTTCATCTTTATTTTCAGATTTTGTTTGATGGGTACAGGTGAGCTGGTCATGTCCTGCTTGTTTTATGTCTCATTACTGTCCGGCTGCTAATTAAGGAAAAACAACTAAGGGGCCTGAGTCAAGCTAATTAAAGCTGAGGCTAAAGAAGTTAATTAGCATCAAAAACTGGTCACTAAATAAGAAGATGTTTAGAATGAAAACCTGCAGCCGCTGCGGCCCTCCGGGACTGGAGTTCGACACCCCTGACCCACACCAAAAACAGAATGGCAGGGCTCAATCTCATCAAGGCAAGGACAGGGCCAACATATATAAAAAAATCTCTGTCATCAGTTTCAACACTGTTTAATTAAAAGAAAGGAATAGGGAACTGAAATTTGGAAACATATTTCCAAAAAGGAGAAAGTGCATATGTAGGAAGAACAAAATGTTGCTTTTGTTGTTTTATTGTTAAATTAAACAAATGCTACCTGTTTAATTTTTTTTAAATGATAAATATGTAAAATGTTTACATAACTAAAGGAATCATTGGAATTTTGTTTGCATACAACTGAATAAACAAATTAATTTCACTACTTTGAACAATAATAAAAAACTGGTACTGAAAAGCAGAGTTTCAGCAGGGCTTGGTTGGACATTCACTTACGGTTCTAAAGGGCATCAGTGGCAGCAGGTTTTCAATTCAACCTGATTCCAAATTAGAAGAAAGTCCTAGCCGATCATGAAGCTTGGTATTTATATAGTGGCTTATAGGTGCTTTCATTCATCCAAGACAAATTTTAAATACATTGTGGAGAAGGTGTCCTCATTTACAATCCTGGAGCAATGCACATTTTTCATTGCAACCAATTTCTTAATTGGAACCCATTTATATTCTGATAAAGTCATATGCTTTTTAGGCTTAATTTTAGTCAACCCATGATTCAAAACCCTTAGAGATTGTTGGTCTGATGTGGTCAGGACTGTGCATACATCACTATTTTAATCATTATTGAAATAAATTTGAATTGATAAGACTCTTTGACTGTCTGGGACAAGCCCATGATAAATCATGTCAGTCCCCACATTCTATTGTTTTGTTAATCACTTAAACCGTAATAAAATAAGCAGCAGACAGGAAAGGGTTTGAGGATGGTTACCCCATATACTTGAAAAAAGGCAGGCAAAAATGAAAAATACGTCTTCACAGACACAAGTTCAAGACAGAAATGACTAACAGGAAAAAAAAATGGCCTACAAATATGATGAATTAGAGGAAAAGGTGGAGTCAGGTAAGCTGGAACAGGAACTGATGTGGCAGGTAGATGGGTTCTGGGTATTGGAAGTGACATCATCAAAGGGTGCCAGAAGTGACATCATCAGTGGGTGGACCAGAGGTGATGTCATTGAGAGGCAAGGCCTTTGGCTAGTTAGCATAGGGGCAAGAGGAGAAAGGATCAGATGGAAGTGCCAACCCCTGGTCTGGCCAAGAAATAACACTCTTTGAGCCTGTAAACCATCTCTCATGCACATGTGTGTGACACCATCAAAGTACATAATACATCCTACAGAATACATACAGTGTGTAAATTGCCATATTGTAAATAATGTATCAAATAATGTTTCACATATTGTAGCTCCTTTCAGAGCATGCAGTAGTTTGTGATTTACTTGTTCCTTAGGCCGGAACATGCCATATATAATAAAAACATGGTCTAGCACTACAGTGTCATAGTGGCTACTGCCAGTCCCCACAGTAATAATTTGGCTTTAAATGTCTGCCTTCTTCTGAATGTCACTGTGGAGTCTGCATTTTTCCACCCACTTCTGCAAGATTGTTTTTATTGCTGTGTTTTGAAGGTGAAATGGAAGTAAACATCTTACCTCCATCAGCTTATGAATAGATGTAAATGTTCTGCCTTGTTAAATTATTTTTTGTGGTTTATGTTTCAGAGTGCTAATAGAGCACTTATTCAACTTAAAGAAATTGTGCAATATTTCAGTGCTATGCCGCAAATCGCTAAAAGACATGCTTTGTGGAAGATGGCTTTTTACATAAAATTATCCTTCTTGGATAATATAATAAGAAAATAAACTGCCCCAAGCAATGTTCCCGTTGGTTGTTGCAAGTGTGCACACTCAATAACCACAAAGGTAAAAAACATTAACACCTCACAGAATTCACAGTTATCCTGTCCTCAGACATATTTCTTTCTCTTTTTTTAATCAGCTACTCCCAAACCTCCAAAATCCTATGTGAATGCTTTTAAATCAACATGTTAGTACTCATTCTGTATCTGTAACTGAAACTAACCATGGACAGTCTCTCTCTCTCTCTCTCTCTCTCTCTCTCTCTCTCTCTCTCTCTCTCTCTCTCTCTCTCTTCCAATATGTTGTCCACTCCTCACTCTCTCTCTCTTTCGAGACCATTTGCAGCATCTTCTTTATAAGCCTCTGAAACATCATCATCAATGCCAACACCCTGGAAAAGATTATTGCTCTTTCAAAAGAGATCATTCCAGTTGTTCACAACTTCTGCAGGTATTCAGACAATCTTAGTGTTATCAGTTAGCTTGTCACTACAAAATGTATAAAGTTATTTGTGAAATAATTATATCTTTTTGTCATTACATTTTAAACTAAAGACTGAGTTTTATACGTTAATACTGTATTTTCCTTTTAATTGAAAAAGCCTGCCTTTACAAATGTTATTAGAAAGGTTTTTGTTCCCAAAGTATTTGCTCTTAGCAACAAAATCTGAACCACACATAATAAAAATAATATACAAATTGACATACTACTGCCTGAAAAGTATATATCTTATTCCCTAGGTTTAATCTTACCCATTACCCAAAAAGTTGGGTAAATCTGAAAAAAATAAAATAGTTTCTTTATTCCTAGAAAACTACTTTTACAACTAATAATAATAATAATAATACATTTTATGTGTATAGCATATTCCCATATTCAAATCACTACAATCATTATGGTCAGATTTTAATATTACTAAGATGCAATGATAGTCATGCTAAAGGTGTATTTAATATGTAATTGAGCGTGCATGCAGAAGTAGAAGAAATATTGCAATGCAAGCTCCAGATAGTGAAGAAAATCCAGAGAGGTGAGAGACTTTCAGTTCCAGATGCCAAAATGCAAAGTATTGAGTTCTGCATATGCTATACTTGAGAAAAATGGATTACGTCTGTCTCTTCAGTACTCTGTGTCAGGTTTCTTATATGCTTTGCTAAAATAATATCTTTAACTTTTTGGCTTATTCCCATCTCTACTATGCACAATATTAGGTCTGATGGGCTAATTAATTACACCGAAGATTATTACTACTATAACTACTGAATTTCCTTTAATTAAAAACTCCAGCAATAGCTTTGTTATACTGTACAAGACAGGCACCAAATTGTTTTAATGTCCTGATGAATGATTTAGCAAATCACATGTGTTAAAATAAATACATCTTTCATTTTGTTTTGATGATGAATTTTATTTTGCAGGTATGGTAAAGGAGAAAATTTATCTGGATAAACACCTACTTCTCAAATATACATATGCAAGTCCATTTTATTCCTGGATATTTTCACATGGAAACAATTATGGAAGTTATCAAAGAACTACTTGCCAACAGGTAATAACAACTCATGCTCAGATGGCGGCAAGTTACACAGTCTGGCTGTGCTGGAGCAAAGTCTGGATTCCACCACACCAAAGCGTACTTACCTTTCAGTTTCTTACCTGCCCTCCACTCAAGCTTCCCAGTTGATGGACAAAAACAGATAAATAAATCAAAGATAAAGGTTCAGTAGGTGTAAAATTAGTATATTTAAAGAGGATGAAATATCCCACACGCTCACCCAGAATATACTTGATGCAGACAACATGTTTATTTACAGTGATAGATAGAGGGACCTTAACTCCTTTGTCTTAACTTAAATTATAAAACTAAAAACATCTATATACCCACAAAGTTCAAGGTGAAAACACGGTACCTACAGAAATTGAGAAACAGATGGAAACCAGGAAAAAGTCCCAAATGATGAATGACATCAAAACACAGTTGAGATGGGGATACCTCGGTTCACGAACGTCTCGGAACACATACAAATCGGTTTACAACCAAAAAGTTCGCCAAACTTTTGCAGCTGTTCACAACCACACACTCGGTATACAAACAAGCCAGTTTCCCTTCTGGTTTGTGCGGGCCGATGATTTCCGCACGTGTTCAGTCTCTCCCTGTGCATTCCCTGTGCAGCTAACGAGAGAGAGAGAGAGAGAAAGAGAGAGACACACACACGAGCGTGCACGAGAGAGAGAGACGCACACGCATGCGCACGAGAGAGAGACACACACACACGCGCACAACAAAGAGACACACACATACACACACACAAGACAGAGACGGCTGGACGCATAAGGCCGAGAAGGCAGTTAAAGAATGCACCAGGCTTGTTTTTAAAGAGACAGATCCGAGCATTGTTTTAACCTCGTATTTAAGGAAGACTTTTTTCTATTGGATTTTAACCTCCACTTCACTTCTGTTTACAGCGATTGGTTCGTAGCGTGCATTGTTGCAATGTTACTTTTCTTGGTGGTTTATTAAATTACGGATTTTTCAAATGTTCATTTTTTTCCCTGTGCTTAAAACTCATTAAAAAAAAGTGTTTTTAGCGAACAGTTCGTAGCGCTATAGCGCGAACTCTTGAAGTGTTAGTTTTCTCTGTTGTTCAAGGTTTTCTCAGTGTTATTCAATGTTTTTACATTTAGTTTACTATTAAACTGTGCATTCTATGGTATATTTAACTATATTTGTGCTTAAAAATCTTTAAAAAAATATATTTACATACAGTTCATACTGTCTGGAAAGGATTAATTGTATTTACATACAACCCTATGGGGGAAATTAATTTGGTTCACGACCAAATCGGTTTACAACCAGAGTTTTGGAATGAATTATGGTCGTGAACCGAGGTTCCACTGTATTCTGAAATGTGAACTAAAACAGTCTCACCGATGGGTTCAGGTAGCAGTATGACAGGCATGGGTAGTGAATGATGAAAAGTCCAAAACACCTTATCACGGTGTGTAACTGGATGAAAAGTGATGATCTGTTATTCCCTTCAATGAAATGATACTCAAACATTGTTGATTTTTTTTTCAATACTTCCTTTCCTCCTCTTCATTTTCAAATGTGTGCTGTTTACTTTTAATATATGCAACCCAAAATTAACAAGAAACCTCCACCTCCAAAAAGTGCTGTGATTGGTGACATCCTTGCAAATGCAGATGGGAAACCTTTCTTTAGGTATAAATACAGTATATATATATATATATATATTATATATATATATATATATTGTGGTAGATAGGGGGCGCTCTCGCTCCCTTGAACCCCTGTCCACGACTCCAGACACCAGGTAAAAGTCCTCAAGTTGACTTTATTTTCTTGCCACAGTGCACAAAGTACACTTTCCACCACAATACTCATATAATAAACACAAATACACAATAAACCAATCCTCCAGCTCCCAGATGCGTTGCCACCCTTCCACCCAGCTCAGCTCGTTGTCTGGGAGCTCCCACAGTCCTTTTATATCTCCTGACCCGGAAGTGTTCCCAATCCCCAGTCCATGTGATTCTCAATCACTTCCGGGTCAGGTAAAAGCTCTTCTCTTCAACCCGGAAGCCCGTCGCTCTTCCTATGACGAACTTCCGGGTCATAGGGCACAAAGAAGTCCTCGGTCCTCCCTGCAGCTCCCTCTTGTGGCCCCCATGGCATCCAGCAGGGCTGTGCATAAAAACCACATTGTCCATGATGCCCTGCTGGTCTTCTGGGGACCTCCATGCTGCAAGGAGGGCTCCACCAGGCGGTTTGGGGGTATTGGCCGGGATAAACGGCCGGCCATCCTTCACAATATATATATATATATATATATATATCAGTACAGGAAAAACGTCAGAGAGTCTCAACAGCATTGAACAAACACAATTGACATTTTATCTAGCCCTGTCAACGTGTAACATGGTGTCTCTTACCAGTTCACTAGACACTATCTGAGCAACAACTTGAAAGACCTCATTTTTTTGTCTTGCCTCATTCCTATCCCCATGAATAGGATCAGCATAACCCTTCCCACCTATTTGTCACTATACTAATGATTTCAACAAATCAATGATCTGAATCACATTTATTGGACCAAAGTGTTCAAGGAATGTCTGTTATTCAGAAAAACAGTTAGGCTAATGGCAGACAATTAGAAAAAAAAAATTCTTAGAACTGATCGTAGATGTTATATTTTAAATTGCTGAACTGATGAATTTGGATAGTAGCAAAATATTACTCAAATAAAGAGACTAGAACAAAAAATTGGCATTCAGAGAAAATCTTTGAGATGACCACCTGGCTTTATTAACAAACAGCTGTCTGCTATTAGAGAGACAAGTCTCACAGGTGACACACAGTACATCACAGGCAGTTAAGTAGCTGCTCAGATATACGGGCAGTCAAGAAGGCCACTGTTGCTGATTGATTGCATTCAGATGAACAGACAAGCAAGGACACAAATGACACTGGTTAACAAACAACAACAGTATCTGTCTTGTAGGAGGCATGATCAGACAGCTACTCAGAAATCTACTGGCATATAGTACAGTTGTTACTGAACTGACAAAAGACTGAGCATGTTTCCAAATGGTTGGATCACCACTGTAAAATGTTCACTTGAGAGGTCAGAACACCCTGCACGAGTGCTTACTGCATCATGTCAGCTTATAAATATACCCACAACGTAATGTCATGATGATCAAGAAGCCAGCAAGACAATGGCAGAAATGAAAACAAACATGAAGTGGATAATATTACAAAAACAGCATGAAAACTCTCTGCCAGCATGCCACCCCTTGGGGAGAAATGAAACAAGACAAGTCTGTTACATGTTTCACATCTCTTATTGAAAAGACAAGTCAGTAAGCCTTTTTCAGTCCATGTGGTACAGTAAATGAATGGCAGTTAAGACAATAGCACAGTCTAGCTGAGGGTCGTGAGTACAGCTTCAATGGCTATTCTCTTTTAAGAAAAGCAGTGCCCAAAATAGCTTTGGAAACCTGTACTGCTGTATATAAGCTACACAACTATTACCCAACCCAACACAGCAACACAGAAACTGCTGGAAAATGCATGAAATATTTCAAAACATATGATTAAACAAAAAAAAATACTTTTAGAAACCTACTACAAAATAAAGTACTGAATATAAAGGATTTGTTCAAACTGTGCAGCAAATAATTAAGGCCACATTTGCTGAATTTCTGTACAATTATGGCTTTCAAAAAACAGAAGGTTGTCTGGATAGACAGACAAACTACAACAACCCCCTTCAAATACACATAAAGAAATACAAAAACAGCAAAAATCTTCAGACCTTGCTAATGATAAGAGAGCAGTCACAGTAAGGCATTATAAAGTCATAGAAGTCAAGAATGGGTCCTATAACTGAGCTTGCCCTTTTAGTTAGCTTGTTGATTCTGTGGGCCTTTCTTCCACTGATGTCACCATCCCAGCACACAACACCATAGAAAATCACACTGGCTATCACAGAGTTGTAGAACGTTTAAAGGAGATCACTGCCATATTAAAGGAATGCAGTCTCCTAAGAAAAAAATAGTCTTCTCTGTCCTTTCTTATATAGTTCATTTGTGTTACAAGACCACTCCAGCCCATCTTGATGTGGACCCCCTTTACTTGCAAGAGACATGACCTATTCCTTTATCCATGATACTATAGGCTCGTCCACCAGCATATCTCTGAGCTTACTTATGTCTGGAAGGTATTGAAGGTGCTGGAGAATTTAAAAAAAAAACCTATTCCTCACAGTTCTGTCAGCTCTGTCCATGTGAGAATAATTGCATCTTCCACTCCAATCTTTGTCCAATACGTAAAGTACATAGGGTAGGGTCCAAGTGGTCTTTCACAAGAGGACTCATATAATCCAGTACCAGGCCATTGAAGGTCTTCATGATGTGGGACGTAAGGGCCTCTTGTCTGAACTAATTAAATAAAGAGGCACCTATCTTGTTTGAAACAGGAACGATACAGGATGATGCATAAACAAGCAAAGTTTGAAATCTATCCCTTACTAGAAAAAATTTACTATTCTGACAAATTAATGACAATTTTCACTCTTAAGCAATGAACACTTGGGAACGTAAAATCCATAATCTGCCTCACAGTTTAATTTAGCTAAAAATAATTTGAACAGATCCTCAAGAAGAACAATGCAGGTTGAGGTGATGTTTGCCCAGATGGGTTGTTTTCATTCATTAATTGTAGAAAGAGTTTGGAACAAACTGTTCAACAATTTTAAACTTGAGACACTGTCATCTGAAACCATCTTAACCAAAATCATAAAAGTCATAAAGGCAATTAAGTATCACAATGATGAATTCATATTCAGCCTAAGGTTTACACTGTAGTTTGCCTTAATCTGGATTTCAGAAAGGAAACGTAATTGTCCGTTTAGTTTTTTTTTTTAGGGTACTGACAAAGGAGCAGGTGAAAGATGAACTACCCAATTGACTTTAAACAAGCAATCCATTTAAAAGGAAACTGAAGGATTCTCTGGGATTAGTATTGATAATAGTCAGAAAAATCACATACAGTAAGCAACACTGCTGAACACTACATGACTCTGCATCCAATATATGTAGGTTCGTATGATTGAATCTGTTCTTCATCAGCTTTTACCTATGATTCTCTGATGCTTATGAAAGTTAGAGCTTTTGATGGCAGCATCAGGTACAGCACACCCCAAAACCAATTAATATCAGTCCAATTTACAGAAGGCAATGTAGGAAATCAGTGAAGCTAGAGAAGAGACATTTTGACAGCGTACAGGCATAACACAGACAGTGAGAAGGCTAAAAAAATCAAACTCACATACTGGATTATCTCTATAAACATATACTGCAGAATTTAATAATTTATTTGATTTTCCAAGTTTGTGTAATGAGATTTATGATTAGAATTTTAAATAAATCATTGGAGTATTGCCACTGCTAAAATCTAATTTCTGTTTCATTTTATCATAAGATACATCTACCAGAAGCACAAGCCGCAATGACAGAAGGAATCCCAAAGTTCATGCCAGTATGCTAACATAAGCTGCTGGGGGTGATATGCATGCATGTCTGCTGTGTATAATATGCAGATGCACTGATATAACAGTGAGAGAGCGGAAGCCAAGGTGCATCCTTTGACATGGATGGCTAATCCTCTCCTTATTGTCATGAAGTGATCATGTTTGTATGGATCTTTTCTTCCCATAGGGCTTTTAATGCAAGGAATATAGAATTTGCCATTAGTTTTTGAATCTAGAATTTAAAGTGTTGAGAATTGTTTTGCACCGTTATCGATGACATGTTGTTTACTCTAGAACACGGGTGTCAAACTCCAGGCCTGGAGGGCCGCAGTGGGTGCAGGTTTTCTTTCTAACACTTTTCCTAATCAGTGTCCAGTTTTCACTGCTACTTAACTTCTTTACCCTCTATTTTATTAGCCCTGTTTTTAAGGATTAAGCCTTCTGAATTGATTTTTTTCTTCATTAAATGACCTGCCAAACAGAAATGAGACATGAAACGAGCCAACAGATGACCAGCTAAATTGGGGCTTCAAACTTCAACCAGTACCTTAATGAGAAGATGATTCTTGCTGTAAATTAAACCCATTATTCAATTCCAAGGCTTTCTTTTGGCTCTCTTTTTGCCACAGCAGACATTTCCAAAACTGTTGATACTCCTAAAATGTTTTGGTAACCTGAGGGATCAATCTTACTGAGACCTTCATCTTTATTTTCAGATTTTGTTTGATTGGGTACAGGTGAGCTGTTCATGTCCTGCTTGTTTTATGTCTCATTATTGTTTGGCTGCTAATTAAGGAAAAAACAAATAAGGGGCCTGAGTCAAAGAAATTAAAGCTAAGACTAAAGAAGTTAATTAGCATCAAAAACTGGTCACTAATTAAGAAGATGGTTAGAATAAAAACCTGCAGCCACTGCGGCCCTCCAGGACTGGAGTTCGACACCCCTGCTCTAGAACGTGGCCATAGGATGCAACTCCTGCTTCCCAAGGGTGTGGACTTCTGAAGTCATTTATGTGACAAGTTAAATGGTCAGCTCTGGCATCCATTTACTATGCTTTGTGTATCTTTACCTGTCTGTTTAAAACTTTTTCAATTTAAGTTTTGGTTATGATGACAGTATGTTTATCTTCACCGGGAATTACTTTGCTTTGTTTTTTGACAACATTCAATCTCCTGATCCAATACCTTTATAAAACTCCTAGCTCTCTACCTCTAGTAGAACACTTATAAAAAGACTTTGTAGGACCATGTGTGGATTGGGGTTTAATACTGCCCATTTGCACTTAGAGTTTCCTCATTTGCACTGTCTTCGAAGTGAATTTGTTCATAAAGGTGCTAATTTGTAACGTCTTTTCTCCTTGGAAAAAGTGCTGCATTTTATCAGAATGACATATACTGTATACACACAGGAAAGTAATATGCTTGTAAATAATGTACATCATGATGTACATGTTAACTTGTTTTTTATTTATTTGTTTGTTTGTTTATCGACTGATTGATTAGATATTTTAACTGTCCTGTGAGTCTAAATTCTTGTTTTTCTATGGTTCTGCTGTTGTATGAATTTGAATTTACTCATAGTACTAATAAAGTTTATCTAATCTAATCTAAATAAAGAGATGTTTTTTTGCCATATTTATTACCATATTGGATGTAATGAACAATGTAAGGTGCAGACTTTGTTGTAGATGCTGACCTATCTGCTGAGCAAAAAATATCTTCTATTTGTAAAATTATTTATAGTGGACTACTGTTGTGAATTCTTATTTTAGTGTTTGATATTGTTTGAACTATTGGAAATCATGTTTAGAGTGGTTATTTTGGATAATATAGTTACATTAGGTTTTAATTATGAGCCCCCTCTACACTCTGTTGCTGATCAGATGTGCAGATGTTTATGGTGTTGTGCTAGTCTCAAGTATCTAAAGAGGATGTGCTGGACCACAGCAGAGACAGGGTCCATTCTGCCATCCTCCCTGAATTGTCTGCTTGTGAAAGGGAATGTGAACAACTGTGAGAATGATGTTAATGGGACCAGGAGATGTGCATTTGTTCAAGAAACTGTTATGAGAGTCAGTGGCTACTAGTAGAGTGGTTACTGCCAAAACCCAAAGAGTCACCAACCAGAAGATGTCTTGTCAACAAAACCCGAGACACTAAAACCTTAAATAGATTTGGGAAGTGTAATGCTAAGAGTTGATCCAGAAGACAGAAAATACTAAGAATGGAAGGACTAAAGTTGTTCAAGGGATGAGTTCTGGAATCTTGATCACTCCACTGAATGCCACATGAGGTTTTAAAGTGAAGCATGCCACATAGTGCCTTCTGGAAGGCAAGCAATGGCAACAGTGCAATGCGTCTTAAAACTCATCACAAGTTGCCGAAGCTACAAAATGGTGCAGTGATATCCTTAAAATTTAACAATCAAATCATTAACACTGGTTCATAACTAAATTTGTAGCATACAGCACACATGTATTAATATTCTATATGTTAAATACCTTCCAAAGACCCACAGAAAAACATAGGAAATTTTTGTTTTAAAAAAGAATAGGTTGTACCAGGTCATGGCATATGTAACATATGTCATCATCATGCGTATGCTTTAAAAACTGACATTCAAATATTTGGGTAGAATCAATTCAAAATCATCAACAATCATATAAAATAGATAGGGAAAGGCAAACTTGATACAGTTAAGATTTGATGAGCTATATCATGAAGTTATGGGAAAGAGTAGTGGAAGCTAGGTTAAGAAATGAATTGATGATTAGTGAGCAGCAGTATGGTTTCATGCCAAGAAAGAGCACACAGATGCGATGTTTGCTCTGAGGGTGTTGATGGAGAAGTTTAGAGAAGGCCAGAAGGAGTTGCATTGCATCTTTGTGGACCTGGAGAAAGAATATAACAGGGTGACAAGAGAGGAGTTGTGGTATTGTATGAGGAAATTGGGAATGGCAGAGAAGTATGTAAGAGTTGTACAGGATATGTACGAGGGAAGTGTGACTGTGGTTAGGTCTGTGGTAGGAGCTGTGGATGCATTCAACGTGGAGGTGGGATTACATCAGGGATCGGCTCTGAGCCCTTTCTTATTTGCAATAGTAATGGACAGGTTGACAGATGAGATTAGACAGGAATCCCCGTGGACTATGATGTTTGCTGATGAATTTGTGATCTGTAGCGATAGTAGGGAGCAGGTTGAGGAAACCCTGGAGAGGTGGAGATATGCTCTAGAGAGGAGAGGAATGAAGGTCAGTAGGAACAAGACAGAATACATGTGTGTACATGAGAGGGAGGTCAGTGGAATTGTGAGGATGCAGGGAGTAGAGTTGGCGAAGGTGGATGAGTTTAATTACTTTGGATCAACAGTACAGAGTAATGGGGATTGTGGAAGAGAGGTGAAAAAGAGAGTGCAGGCAGGGTGGAATGGGTGGAGAAAAGTGTCAGGAGTAATCTGTGACAGATGGGTATCAGCAAGAGTGGAAAGGGAGGTCTACAGGACGGTAGTGAGACCAGCTATGTTATATGGGTTGGAGACGGTGGCACTGACCAGAAAGCAGTATACACAGCTGGAGGTGGCAGAGTTAAAGATGCTAAGATTTGCACTGGCATGGATAGGGTTAGAAATGAGTACATTAGAGGGTCAGCTCAAGTTGGATGGTTGGGAGACAAAGTCAGAGAGGCGAGATTGTGTTGGTTTAGATATGTGCAGAGGAGAGATGCTGGGTATATTGGGAGAAGGATGCTAAGAATAGAGCTGCCAGGGAAGAGGAAAAGAGGAAGGCCTAAGAGAAGGTTTATGGATGTGGTGAGAGAGGACATAGAGGTGATGGGTGTAACAGAACAAGATGCAGAGGACAGAAAGATATGAAAGAAGATGATACGCTGTGGCAACCTCTAACGGGAGCAGCAGAAAGAAGAAGAAGTAGAGTTTGACTATATTGTTTTTCCTTTGTAGAAATAAAATAAAACAGACGAGTCAAACAGAAGTGGCACTCTAAAATTAGTTTCCACACATTTCCTTAAGCCGAAATGTTTAAAGACGAAACTTGACTTTTCCATGCTCCCACCACACTTCACCACTAAACATTACTTTAATTCTCTTCAAAGTTATGGAGCTTGTTGTAAAAGTGACATATTAAATAAGAACACTAAAATATAAGGATACTGGAATATAAATACATTATCCTGTGTCAAACCTGTAATTTTTTTAAAAGCAAATGGGTATTTAACATGTATCATCTCCACCCAAAGCACTGCAGATAACAAGGTGTGAATGGACTGCTTTATCTCTCATGCTACAGCTGTGAATTAGAGCAATCAGACAAAAACAGGATTAACAGGTATTACATTAATACAAATAATATCGTCCCTGGCAAAATAAACTACATGCATATTTAATGAAGTTAAATAAAATATTTTGACTATATTGTACCAAGCAAATGGTTAGTCCCCTTTTTTGAGGTAAACACTACTGCTAATCAAAGTGTACATTGTAAGTTAATAAATCTATGGTATTCTTACTGATCTGCATAGTAAGGTGAGAGCAATTTAGTTGTACAGACATTCCCATTCCCAGCATTTTGATCTCTGGTTGATAAATAGGAGATGTAACTTCTGTGTGAGATTTGCTTCAAATAATACTCAATTGTAGGACACCTCCTATATGAATATTAAAGAATACTAACAAAATACAACTTGATCTATGCCTCATTTGATTTACAGTGTATATACACAGCTGGACTTCTGCATGGGCTAACCCAGTGATACCGAAACTATGACACACGTGTCAAAGGTGACATGTCACAACAGTTTGGATTTTATGCCAGCATTCACCAACACCCAAGTTACAAAAGAAACTGAACAAACAAAAATATCACAAATATGAGGCCCTGCACCACCCAGAGCTTAAAATGGATTCTCACCATCCATATCAGCACATTATCTGTCATCACAGCTGCCACACAGTTCAATTGACTTCTAACTGCTGCACCGGAAGCTCATTTTCAAAGTGGAGCCGTGATATCTGCAATTGCAGTCTCCAAAATGAGTGCACTATCAGTGTTTGTGTGAAATCAGCTTTTCCATTCATGGGTTGTAGGAAATGCATTGAATTATTTTGTGCCAGGAGCCACTTCAACAACACTGTGGCAGAGGTAAGGAAGTTATAAACCTCAAAGACTATTTTGGTATACTGTCTTGATAGAGTCTGCAAAGGGCAGTGCTGACATTGTTTCGTCTTCATGGTTACACTTCTGCATTTTACATTTCTCTCAACTGTTCTTCTTGATCCCTCCTTAAATTGGCTTATTTTCTGCACAATTCACCATTTACGGTATGCTGTGTGTGGGCAATAGTAATAGGAAATCATAACAAGGCATATCTTTGTCAGCGTTCTATCTTCAGAAACTGGAAAATTTTCTTCCATACCTTTAACCTCTTAGCAAAAGAAATCTGGACAAAGCCTAAAATAATGTGTAACAAAGGCCCAAAATAGAGATATAAATATAACATTGCTCTTTAAAACTTAGAAAGTTGTTAATAACAAGACTTTTATTTTCATAATACACAGCACCGTGATTGATTGAGCTGTATTGTTTTAAATAAATGAATATGTAAAGAACTGTTTCTCTTTAGGACAGCATGGTGGTTGCGCTGCTGCCTTGCAGTAAGGAGACCTGGGTTTGCTTCCCAGATCCTTCCTGCGTGTAGTTTGCATGTTCTCCCCGTGTCTGCATGGGTTTCCTCCGGGTGCTCCGGTTTCCTCCCACAGTCCAGAGACATGCAGGTTAGGTGCATTGGCGATCCTAAATTGTCCCCAGTGTGTGCTTGGTGTGTGTGCCTTGCGGTGGGCTGGCGCCCTGCCCAGGATTTGTCCCTGCCTTGCGCCCTGTGCTGGCAGGGATTGGCTCCAGCAGACCCCGGTGACCCTGTATTAGGTTATAGCGGGTTAGAAAATGACTGACTGTTTCTTTTTTGCTTGTGTGGGTGACACACCAGCAGTGTCAAGTTAGGCATTTTCAAAATTCCTGACAAGTGGAGCCCCGCAGGGTACAGGTGCTGCGAAATTAACCAGGATGTATGAAAAAAAATATTTGTTCTTTGCTTTTAAAAGAGATAGTTTTGCTGCTAAAGTTGCCAATCAAGTCTTCTTTAAGCCCTTTACCATTATACCGGAAAAAAACTAATTTACCACTCATCGCTTGGTCACCATCATTCAAGAGTTTACACATCTGCAGGTAGTGAGAAAGGGTGGAAGCTGGACAGCATTTGTGGCAGCAGGAGAGCTGAATACAGGCTGTAGAAATGGAAAGCATGGGCACACAAAAGTGATTTGACGTGTTATCCTAGTGATTCATGATACATTCTACTTCTGTTGACAGTGCAGCATGTGAAAGTGATGATTTTGCATAAATGGTAAACTCCGACAGCACTTCTAAATGTGTGTGGTTAAACAAGAGCATTGGGTAGCTTTCAAAGCTACCTTAACACTAGAATTACCAGAGCCTACACAAAAACTTGTAGATCCGTCCCACCTTAAATCGCTTCTTAAATCCCTTCACACCTCTCCGTCAGCGTCCTTTGTCCTGTAAATCTGCTGATAAACTCAGGCTGCAAGCAGCCGGCTATTCCATCCCCCACCGACTTAGAATGTGCACAAACTTCTCCCAGCTCCTGAAGTCCAAATATCAAAAAAACACTTTCTCAAAAGGTACAAATCTAACACAACAATTGCGCTTTTATTCAAAAATATAACTGCAGAAACGAAAAGCCTCCTTAACATGTGACATTTAAACATGTTTGTTATGACTTCCTCTGTGGCGTAATCGAATCAGCTGGTGATTTGGAATCAGAAAGTCGCGAGCTTGATCCTGCACCACTCCATTTTGAGAAATAAACTGCTGTTAGTCTTACTACTTTAGAATAAAAACATACATTTGATTTAAGTCTGTAACAGCCGGTGTAATTTATGATACTTGTAAAGATTAGCTTTGTTTTTTTTTTTTTAGTCAGTTTTATTATCTCAGCCGCATTCACGAGCCCAAACACACCCCACCCCCGCATCTGACACTGCTGTTTTCACATAGACGCGCTATAACAGAGGTAAACTCGGCTCCCTTCTACATCGGAGCAAGAATGCACATACCATTGCTTGCATACTAAAGTGTCAGCAGGCACTTTTCGTGGCATTACACACATTTTTGAGCGTGCCCTCTGCACACTACTTGTGACTTTAGGCTTTAGGAATTAAGTAAATAAATAAACTAAATCGTGTCATAAAATGATTTCTTCAAAACGTCACATATATTTGTCTCTTTCTTTTTTTAAAATGTGCGTTGATCACCGCCAGCATGTTGTAGCACACAGCATCTGGCCACCTGCATGTTCTTGCGAGCACTGAATAAGCGCACTGAATAAGAGACAAATATACAGTCTGACTGAGAGAATCAGACTGAAAGAAAGCAAACATTTAGAAATGCCATACTTTTACAGCTGATCTGACACTGTTCGTTTTCAAATAATATTGCATTAGTGCAACGATGTTTTCTGATTGGTACTATTCAGGTCATAAAATGATTTCTTCAAAATGTCACATGTATTTGTCTCCTTCTTTTTATTCCGCTGCTGCGCTGACATCGTACACCAGAAGACGTCAGCTTATTCAGTGCGGCAGGAGCACGCAGGTGGCTGGTTGCTTGTACTATCACAAGCTTTTTTTAAAATGTGCATTGATCACCGCCAGCATGTTGTATGTAGCACACAGCAACTGGCCACCTGCATGTTCTTTCGGGCACTGAATAAGCTCCTGATCTGACTCTAAGTAATAGTGCCAGCATAAATTCAAACCCGATCTGACGCTGTTCGTTTTCAAATAATATTGCATTTGTGCGATGATGTTTTCACATATATTGTCTCTTTCTTTCAGGTGTGTAATAGAAACCACAGCACAGAGAGAAGTGTGTACAACGCTTCTTACAGGAAAAGGCGATGGAAAAAGAAAAGATGATGCAGCATCAACAAGCTTCAGTTCTTTATTTACCTTTAGTTACCTTTATTTATTTACTCACTTCCTACAGTGTAAAGGCACGTGTAAAATACAGAGCTTCCCATATACATTTACAAAGTACAGCGATGGCAAAAGTGCGATGTGCATTCTTGCTCCGACGCTAGATCTGCAGTGTATCACGATACATTCTCTTACCAATGGTAGCGAAATGAAGTGTCTGCATGCAGTTTTTGTGGCATTACACATATTTTTTGAGCATGTCAGTGCCAAATAAATAACATTCAAGCTATAGCGCGTCTCCAATAAATTACATTCGAGCTATAGCGCGTCTTTATGTGATCCAAATAAATAACATTCAAGCTATAGCGCGTCTCCAAATAAGTAACATTCGAGCTATAGCGCGTCTTTATGTGATTCAAATAAATAACATTCTAGCTGTAGCGCGTCTCCAAATAAATTACATTTGAGCTATAGCGCGTCTCCAATAAATTACATTCGAGCTATAGCGCGTCTTTATGTGATCCAAATAAATAACATTCAAGCTATAGCGCGTCTCCAAATAAGTAACATTTGAGCTATAGCGCGTCTTTATGTGATCCAAATAAATAACATTCGAGCTATAGCGCGTCTCCAAATAAATAACATTTGAGCTGTAGGGCATCTTTATGTGATCCAATTTTTCACATAAAGGCGCTCTATTGCTCAAATGTTATTTATTTGGATCACATAAAGACATGCTATAGCTCGAATGTTATTTATTTGGCACGGACATGCTCAAAAATACACGTGTAATGCCACAAAAAGTGCATGCAGACACTTCATTTCGCTAGCATTGGTAAGAGAATGTATCGTGATACACTGCAGAGCTACAGCGCGTCTTTATGTGATATTTGGACTTCAGGCTTCATACATTATATAGTTTATGCCTACATTTTGTCATTTACTACTAGAATATGAAAAACGTTTCTGTTTTAAAAATGTGTTTACACAGATTACTGTAGAAATGGAACACACATGAAATGCGTGTGTTCCAAATAATGATCTATTATTTCCACTCTAAAACTCCACTTCACTCCCAGAAAATCAATCAAGGCATGAGCTGGGAGAAGTTTGTGCACATTCTAAGTCGGTGGGGGGATGGAATAGCCGGCTGCTTGCAGCATGAGTTTATCAGCACATTTAGATGACAAAAGACGCTGGTGGAGAGCTGTGAACGATTTTAAGAAGCGATTTAAGGTGGGACGGATCTACGAGTTTTTTCGTAGGCTCTGGTAATTCTAGTGTTAATCAAGGGCGCAAGGTAGAATTATCATGTGCAGATGGTAACTTCTGGAATCTCAGTCCGTTCATAAGTTATGGCATGTTAGATGTCATTTTTAACTAAGCCCAAACTCATCCAGCATTGCATGCTGAAACCAAATTCCAGGGTGCTAATGTGGTCTGATGTCAGTTATAACAAACTGCTGGGTTTCTTTGCACTTATTGTATATAATGATACAAAAGTCTAATGTTGCACTGATCTACAAACCTTTTAAGTGAAAAACCCTGTGCACAATTCTCAATGTAAATCACAAGTAAAAAACTTTTCAGGTGTTTTGCTAATAACTTAAATGCCACTTTTCAGAGTAAGATCATTCTCTGAACTTCAAATACCTGAACAGAATGGTGTTGTTGACACATCACATGAATTAAGAAGGATCTCATACAATTACTGAGTTGGCTGTATCTCTACAAAAGTGTCTAAAGCTTGCAAACTGGTGAAAAAATAAACCTGCTGATGTGTTCTTATTTTAGTTTTTTTTTATTATTTTTATCTGTTTTTATTTTTATTTTCATGTTTGTTAGTTTTACCTTAAAAGCTGAAAATAACTTATATTGTGTAAATAACAAGGTGCCAGAATAAACTTTTAAAATATTTTGTCCTCCCCCCTCATTCTCTCTCTCTTAAAATATACACAAATAGCTGAAGGAGCAGATTTTGTGTGCTTTTAATATTCGACATTGCACACTGTGCCCTGACAGCTGTCAAATATAATTCTAACCTTTCCGTATTATCATGAAATTTGTGAGACTTACCATGAATGTTCATTGGGTTCATCTACTCTTCCCCTTGAAGATTAACACACACACCCAAAGATATGTACACATACACAGAGTGATCCTATCCAGACAAAGTAAAACAAGTGCAACTCTTTTGGTTATATGCTACTTACTAACCAAACTATGTCCTGCTTTTACTGCAGTGGTTCTAATTACTGAGGAATTACCTCAATAGCCTTGATAAACCCTGTGAATAGGACAACAGCTGTCTAATGCACACTTTGTAGATGGTACCTTTTTCTTATTTCAATCACTCTATATAAAAGACAAAGTATCTCTATATATAATCTTCATTTGGATCTTGATCTTTGTTTGTCCGTGAATTAATTAGAAGAAGAAGCACTAGATGGCAGTAGAGAGACAGCTAAAACATAGGCATTGCATTAAGAATCTCCTCCATGCTTATACTACTGAAGACTGTAGTACGCCAGTCACACCTCAAAACACTGACATTCAAACTAAACAAATTGTTGTGCTTTAAATTAACTAAAGAGATCTTCATTTAGATCTTGATCTTTGTTTGTCCGCGAATTCCACGCATGCGTAGACCACCTTCCAGTTTAGTACGTTGTTGTTACTCACAGATGTCAACAATGTGCAGGAATAACGAAAGGGGTGGTGGACAGTGTTACGCTGGTTAGCTCCTGAGGCCTGGTTAGAGAATGAGATTGCCGAAGATAAAAGGTACGTGCCTACGTAACATATGAATGAAAGAAAGACAGTGGGTAAAATGAATGACAACGTAACAGCACGTTTGTACCGTGGCTTGCTCACATGTCAGTGAAGTGATCCCTATTTATGCTTTAAAGAGTGCTTCATGCTTTATGTGTCCCCCTTTTATAACCATTGCTCCGTGTATATTGCCTTACTCTTTGGTTTGCCACAAAGCAACCTGCGAGATTGGAGAAGAGGTTGAGAAGAGATCGTGAGAGCAAACGACAGCGTCGTGAAAACGAGACGGACTGTGAACGGACAGAAGCAGAAATGCTCCTACACCACCACATAATTACGATTCGGACAGTGATTCCAAGTAGGCCATTCCTATTGAATCAATATCCAAGGGTTTTCTTTTGTAATTTTGTTTCCCTTATAAAAAATCATAATACCGTGTGACGAAGTGCCCAGTTCACGACTGGTAGCCACGTTTAAACAGGGAGCACTTCACAGACAACTTTAACACGCGCAACGTAGTTGGGTGCATATGGCTAGTACAAAATATAAAAGCAAAATGGTATTTATTAACGTATTACAACACCAAATAGAAGAAAATATAACAGCAAAGTCTGGATATAAACAGTCTTAGAAAAGCTTACTGGAAATCAGAAGTGCCAAGGGGTTAATGTTGTCCTGGATGGCTTTTGATTTAGCAATTAGCATTGATCAAACTTACGTTTTCTTATTTCCAAATCAGATGATCGGATGTCTCTTGATTTCCGACATTGCCCTTCAGTCTTTTTCTTCCTTTCCATTTTCTCCTATTTGGTTCATCAGACAAGCTATATTTAAGTTAAACGGCACACATGGGGCATCAGGACATGTGACACTGCACACATTTGATTGGCTATCTTGTCCTTTGATCAAAGTGTTTGTTTTTTTAAGTAACTCTGCACTTCTTCCTTTCTCAAGCTTTAAGCTACCGGTAATTAAGTAATTCCAAGTTCTACTGCATCCATCAGGTTATAAATTAATTAAAACAGGTTCCGTTTTACTTACTTATTTTCCATTTCTATGTAATAAAGTAATTGAAAAAGAAACTGACTGGAACAAATGCATAAATTACTAGTATAATACAAAAGGCATGCCTGTAATTATAGTCCCGTAAATTCAGTTTATCCTGGTTCTTTTAAGCAAAATAATTAAAATTTAATATAAACACTCTGCATTTCAAGAATTGAAGGCTATCCACACCACACAGGCTGTAACAGTGGAAAGCATGGGCAGAAGAAACAAATGTAGCATGTTATTATAGCGACAGTTCCTCAGCAACAGCTTTTGACAGCATGACACATTCTAGTTCTAGCGATAGTGAAGTATATGAAGGTGATGAATTTGCATAAATGGTAAACTCTCACACCACTTCTAAATGTGTGTGGTGAAACAAGAGCTTTGGATAGCTTTCAAAGCTGCCACTCATATCTCCAAGGCTCATAGTAGAACTATCATTTATAGATAATAACTTACAGAATTTCAGTCTATTGATAAGTTATGGCATGTTAGATGTAACTTTTTCACTATGCCCAGCTCATCCAGCACTGCACACTAAAACCAAATTTCAAGGTACTCATTATATAAAGAGCTGCTGGGTTTCTTTGCACTTATTTTATACAATAATTTAAAAGCTTGATGATGAAATGTACTGATCAACAAAACCTTTATGTGAAACGCCTTATGCACCATTCTTCAGAAAACCTTGGCAGTGCATAATCTTCTTTTTTCTATCACTCATAATCTTAGCTGCTGTTTCTATGATTTTTGCTGCTATTCATACTCTCACGGTTCTTGTTGTTCTTGTGTAGTGCCTGTTTAAGTTTAAGGGACTCTTACTCTTTGACATTATATGCAATTTTTTTTCCATGGGTCCCTCAGAATACTTTATTGGAGCCCAACCAATGGTTCAGGTTAAGCAACACACTCTTTCCTAAATCCACACTTGAGTATATAAATTTACATCTCAAATCCCATTAGTGAATACAGAAGTAACAAACTTTTCAAAATAATGAATGCTTTGTTGGCACAAACAAATATTCATACAACATAATGTTAGATGATGTAGTGGTTCTCAAAGATGAACAAAAACTGAGATACAGCATTGGTTTACGCTGAAAGAAAAATAACAATCCTGGAAAAGGTTGATTCCGGAATGAAGAAAATGACGTGGCGAAAGCATTCAGAATCACGCCTTCATCTTCATCTGATATCTCATTTCATTCTGTATTTGTAACTGTATTTATATGTATTTAAAAATGATATATATAACGTTGTTCTGTGTTCATACCTGTATTTCTATAAAAAAAGTTATATCTAATGTCTTGTTTTCATTCTGTATTCATACCTCTATTTCTATAAAAAAAAAAAAGTTACATCTAATGTCTCATTTTAAAATAAAATATTTTTTGTAGTTTAAGAAGTACTGTTTTTTTATACATTAATTGTCAAGCTTGGGTCTCAGATTTATAGGAGAGACAGAAAGGTGAGTCCAGGTTTTCAAGGAAAATACAAGTACTTTATTATTGTATAGAGAAGGCAGGTACTGTACAGTCTCAAGACTTCATTCAAAATAGGAGCTGTTACTTCAGTACTCAAGCACACAAGATAGGAGCCACAACACGGGGACACTCTTCCTGCTTTAGTTCCCATCTTCAGATTAGAAGAACACAAGCTGCTTGGAATCACTGTTGTGGCAGATGTGGTCTGGAGAAGGGAGATCAGGAGAGTGGGAGGAAGAGCAGGTCAAAGCCCAGTGTTAAATGTTCTAAACATTGTGTGAAAAGCATGTTACGTGTTAAGCCTGATTCTTGCAGAGGAAAACCAATTACTTTGCCTTTGGTTTACTGTTTACCAGACACAGCAGAGACGCTTATGAAGCTGTCCTTGTGCTGCTGCTGTTAGAGATAGCGAACATTCCTTTTTGTTATAACAAAATATTTTTTTGGTCCCATGTGTTAGGTTTTACAATAGAAAAGGAGATTTATGGAAAGAGAAGCCAGTGTATGCCAATTTAGCAGTCCCTGGTATTTCTTAATTGCTGAGGAGTGCAGATTTGAAGAACATAATCATTATACTGGAGGGAAGATTTTAAGATTATTGTCTAAAAAGTATCAATTTATTTTATTCAGCAAACTTCCATTTCACACTAAAAAGCACTGTACATTTTTATAAATATAATACAAGTAAAATGCAAAATAATAACACTTTCAAACTCACTTAATCCATTTCAGGTAATGACATATTGAGGCCTATACTGGCTGTATTCGACACAGAGTAGGAAGAAGTGCTTTGAGCGTGGGAAAGAAACACGTAATTTTCTGTGTTTTTCGATAAAAGAAGCACTGCTTCTTTTCAAATGGGGCTACCAAGGCATTATTGTATTCAAACATTTAAATACAGAAACTGCAGCCCTCCCTCCAGTTGCTGCAGCCAACCTCTGCACTCATAGAACAGCAGGAAGCTAATTGCCTTTAGCTATGTCTTTACAAATATAAATGTGTTTACTTAAAGTACACTAAGTCACCAAATGTTTTCTTTGATTACATTCAGCACTTTGTACATATTGCAAATTGTTACTACTCTGTAGATAGTTTGTGGTCATTGGTCTTCTTCTGTTGGGGTCAGCAAGAAATCAAAACTTCACTCACTAGAGGAAGCAAGAGTTTAAACAAGTTATCAATAGGTGACTGCATACAGTTACTCTGTAATTATTTATGGACATGCCTAGACCATAT
The DNA here is from genome assembly GCA_026402145.1 of Polypterus bichir lapradei. Taxonomy (NCBI): domain Eukaryota; kingdom Metazoa; phylum Chordata; class Cladistia; order Polypteriformes; family Polypteridae; genus Polypterus; species Polypterus bichir. The sequence continues at coordinate 21,368,064 of JANRMT010062808.1, read as the reverse complement.
TTTATGTCACATTTTAATTAGTTTTTGTCACAAATGAGCTTGCATCACACCACTAACCCCTTTTAATGTCTAGGATTGGCTGGGCCTTTGCCCTTAGCATTTATCAATATAGAGTATTTGCCCTGGCTGCTTCTTTGTTTTTTATAACGCAATCCTTATACAGCAGTCATATGATGGAAGGGACAAAGAAAGGGGGGAACTCAGACAAAGCTGTACTTAAGTATTTTGTGTGCACTTTGGCAACAGCCCACATTCACCTACCCCTTTGCTTGGCATTTCTTTTTTTCCACTACACTGTCTGGCTGACTGTGTTTCTGACTTTTGGCTTCTCTATTTTTTTTAGTTTGGCTACTGATTTGGTCTTATTTGGATCACCTGTTTTGACCTTTTATTTGATTCTGTACTTTGTTTCATTTTGGACCTTTGTATTTGGTCTTGAATCAATTACTTTTCTATGTATGATTTCTTGCTTGATTCTTGAATTTATCTTTGCAAACACAGAATTGCTTAAATAAAAAATAGTACTTGCCAAACATTGCGTGTTTCATCATTGGCTCAACCAGATCTGCACAGTTACTTTGTTACACGCAGTCATTCGTACTTTACAGAAAATGTCATACTACACTGCTACGCTTTAAGTTAGTTTCTCCTACAATAAAGGTGCCACCACATGTCTGTGGTACATGTGGTACTGTCCTTACAGGTAAATATATTCAGCATTTGCCTCATTGTTTTTTTTTAACTGTGATCTTAGCTTATGTGTCTAACTTCCTTCCTCACATTACCAGGTAGATTGGAAGTTATCTGTGTAAAAATCAAAGCTAGCTTCAATCTGTAAGGCACTTTGGCCTCACATCACCTGTAAAAAACAAAACCTGTGGTGGAGCCTTTCAGGTACCCTGTAGCATCTCTCTAGGTCTGGCATATAGTATGTCAAATACTCATTACAACTTTTATGGATGACCTGACCACAACAACAACAAACCTAGATCCTAGGTTCATCTCTAAATGATGAAAAAATACTGCCAATTATAGGAAAACTTGTGAATAGCATAGGGAAGATATCTGACAGAAACATAAGCAACTCCACGTTCATCAGAGCGACAAACCTTAAACCTTGATCTCACTTGATCTATGAGGTGCCAATATCCACTGTTGAGGCTTTTGAAAGAAGATAAATTGTCTACCATCACAAGTGGCTGGAACTGCCATAAATCCTAAAATATTTCTATTAATGGCAAAAACAATAACATTAAGCTCCCCATCAGTAGTGTGGGAGAGGAATTCAAAGGGAGCTGTACAAGAATGTTACTGCAGTACAGGGATTCCTGTGATCCCAAGGTCCTCCCAGGCTGGGATTGAGGTCTGGGAAAGACAGGAATGAATTGGAAGGCAGCAGAGGCTGTTGAACTGACTGAGTCCTGGCTGTGGCATTGAGACCTGGTGGGCACAGTAGCACAAGGAAAAACAGGTCTAAGGTGTAGCACAATATTGTCTTATGATATGGTACAGGGAAAGCAGAGGAGGCTCCTTGTGTAAATGAAGGTTCAGGCAGTGATTGAGGTAGAATGGGTCAGGGCAGCTGGTATACAACAACAGTGAACCTAAAGTGGACAGGAACATACGGTGGAGCACAAAGTCTGTTAGACTGGGCTTTGTAAGTCTGAGCCCGATTGCTCGAAGTTATTGATTCATGCTGCCTGCAATATTTTATCAAGTGCTTCCATCCTTTTCTGTCTTGGGGATGGTGGAGACCCCAGCATACCTGCTGTGCCCAGAGAAAGATAGTCTGGAACATATCTTGAGTTGCTATAAGACTGCTTTGAGGGAAGGGAGATTTTGGTGGTACAATCAGGTTTTGAGAGTTATAGTGGACACCATCTGCAGGGCTGTTACCAAGAATAAGCTCCATCAGCCAATACCAGTGAAGACTTGTTATACTTACTGGGAGATTAATGTTTCATGGAAGGACTGGATCCAAGAGGCTAATGAAAGGAAGAGAGCAAGATATGCAGAGCTGGAGTTGGATGGCAGAGAGAATGTGTGGTGGGTGAGGTGTGAGCCAATTAAAGCAAGCTGTAAAAGGTTCACTAGCCAGTCCTCCAGCAAGATACTCACCATCCTTGGCATCTATGGGGCAGTCAAGAAAAATTCCATAAACATAACTCTAGTGGCAGTGGATTAGGAAAGCTGTAGCAGAGAGTACAACCTTGGCACAAGTTAGGGCTTGATCAACCCTGGCTGGATTACTTGGGAAAAGGAGTCTTGGTTTGAAAGGCCTGCCACTCCGGATGTCCCCTTTAACATCACTGAAGATGTGTCTAGGTTTGCATAGCAAATATGTGTCAAAATAAGGAATTATTTGCTGAAAAATGAATGGATAGAGGTTTACAATTGACTTAATTGGTTTTGTTTATATTTTGGATGTGTTAATACTGTAATTTTAGTCATTTACTTTTATCATACTTTTGTGACATCATTCTGCTCTGTAGATGGTTGGAAGGACACTCATGGACATCAAGGAAGTATTGGGGTGTGAGCAGGGTCACTCCTTTTAATCTTAGCACATATAATATTAAATTAAAAGAAATCTCGATGGCATTAATGGCAATTAAGTGGAAACAAAAAGTAGTCTTTGTCACTTCTCCTTCAAACGTGGTAGCTCAATACTGCAAGTCTTGCTCAGGAGTTCCATTCTGTTGGCAGTTCAGGTCCACTGCGAGATTCCTTTTTTGGGGTGACCGCCCTTTAATACAGCTCAGTGCAGAAGGGGCGGAGTCAGCTGCTCTTACTGACTGTCTTCTCACTGCTGTGTGTGAAAAAAGAGATGACAATGTTAGTGACAGCGCCCACTCTCACCCCAGGATGGTATTTCTTACCTCTGATAAACCTGGAAGGTGATCAACAATGTGCATGTGTGACAGCTGTCATTCTGTCAATAGTTTTACTGTCAGTGTTATTTTCATAGTGATCTTCACATTGTTGGAAATAACACCTGTTGCTACTATGTGTGAATTTGCCCAAATAACAATAAATATTAAAATCATGAATTGTTTAATGCTGAAGTCAGAAATGTTGCCTTTTTTATAGTGTATGATAAATTCTTGACCCTACAATTTTCTTAAGTATTATTTTTGGTGATTTCAGTACTTAGATTATATGATAATCCTATAAATTTTATTTCAGGTAGAAGAAATTTCAAAAGAGAACAAGAATATCCTTTTCTTTTTATGTACATATAGGATCAAAAATGCCAGAATCCTTTAAAATGGTTGTATCTAATAACCTCTTATATCACCATCCATCCATCCATCCTCTTCCGCTTATCCGAGGTCGGGTCGCGGGGGTAGCAGCTTAAGGAGAGAAGCCCAGACTTCCCTCTCCCCGGCCACTTCTTCCAGCTCTTCCGGGAGAATCCCAAGGCGTTCCCAGGCCAGCCGGGAGACATAGTCCCTCCAGCGTGTCCTGGGTCTTCCCCGGGGCCTCCTCCCGGTTGGACGTGCCCGGAACACCTCACCAGGGAGGCGTCCAGGAGGCATCCTGATCAGATGCCCGAGCCACCTCATCTGACTCCTTTCGATGCGGAGGAGCAGTGGCTCTACTCTGAGCCCCTCCCGGATGACTGAGCTCCTCACCCTATCTTTAAGGGAAAGCCCAGACACCCTGCGGAGGAAACTCATTTCAGCCGCTTGTATTCGCGATCTCGTTCTTTCGGTCACTACCCATAGCTCATGACCATAGGTGAGGGTAGGAACGTAGATCGACTGGTAAATTGAGAGCCTTGCCTTACGGCTCAGCTCTTTTTTCACCACGACAGACCGATGCAGAGCCCGCATCACTGCGGATGCCGCACCGATCCGCCTGTCGATCTCACGATCCATTCTTCCCTCACTCGTGAACAAGACCCCGAGATACTTAAACTCCTCCACTTGTGGCAGGATCTCGCCCCCAACCCTGAGAGGGCACTCCACCCTTTTCCGGCTGAGGACCATGGTCTCGGATTTGGAGGTGCTGATTCTCATCCCAGCCGCTTCACACTCAGCTGCGAACCGCTCCAGAGAGAGCTGAAGATCACGGCCTGATGAAGCAAACAGGACAACATCATCTGCAAAAAGCAGTGACCCAATCCTGAGTCCACCAAACCGGACCCCTTCAACACCCTGGCTGCGTCTAGAAATTCTGTCCATAAAAGTTATGAACAGAATCGGTGACAAAGGGCAGCCCTGGCGGAGTCCAACTCTCACTGGAAACGGGCTCGACTTACTGCCGGCAATGCGGACCAAGCTCTGACACCGGTTGTACAGGGACTGAACAGCTCTTATCAGGGGGTCCAGTACCCCATACTCCCGGAGCACCCCCCACAGGACTCCCCGAGGGACACGGTCGAACGCCTTTTCCAAGTCCACAAAGCACATGTAGACTGGTTGGGCAAACTCCCATGCACCCTCCAGGACCCTGCTAAGGGTGTAGAGCTGGTCCACTGTTCCGCGACCAGGACGAAAACCACACTGTTCCTCCTGAATCCGAGGTTCGACTATCCGACGGACCCTCCTCTCCAGAACCCCCGAATAGACTTTTCCAGGGAGGCTGAGGAGTGTGATCCCTCTATAGTTGGAACACACCCTCCGGTCCCCCTTTTTAAAGAGGGGGACCACCACCCCAGTCTGCCAATCCAGAGGCACTGTCCCCGATGTCCATGCGATGTTGCAGAGACGTGTCAACCAAGACAGTCCTACAACATCCAGAGCCTTAAGGAACTCCGGGCGTATCTCATCCACCCCCGGGGCCCTGCCACCAAGGAGTTTTTTGACCACCTCGGTGACTTCAGTCCCAGAGATGGGAGAGCCCACCTCAGAGTCCCCAGGCTCTGCTTCCTCATTGGAAGGCATGTTAGTCGGATTGAGGAGGTCTTCGAAGTACTCCCCCCACCGACCCACAACGTCCTGAGTCGAGGTCAGCAGCGCACCATCCCCACCATATACGGTGTTGACACTGTACTGCTTCCCCTTCCTGAGACGCCGGACGGTGGACCAGAATCTCCTCGAAGCCGTCCGAAAGTCGTTCTCCATGGCCTCTCCAAACTCCTCCCATGCTCGAGTTTTTGCCTCAGCAACAACCGAAGCCGCATTCCGCTTGGCCTGTCGGTACCTATCAGCTGCCTCCAGAGACCCACAGGACAAAAAGGTCCTATAGGACTCCTTCTTCAGCTTGACGGCATCCCTCACCGCCGGTGTCCACCAACGGGTTTGGGGATTGCCGCCGCGACAGGCACCGACCACCTTACGGCCACAGCTCCGGTCAGCCGCCTCAACAATAGAGGCACGGAACATGGCCCATTCGGACTCAATGTCCCCCACCTCCCTCGGGACGTGGTCGAAGTTCTGCCGAAGGTGGGAGTTGAAGCTACTTCTGACAGGGGACTCTGCCAGCCGTTCCCAGCAGACCCTCACAACACGTTTGGGCCTACCAGGTCTGACCGGCATCTTCCCCCACCATCGAAGCCAACTCACCACCAGGTGGTGATCAGTTGACAACTCCGCCCCTCTCTTCACCCGAGTGTCCAAGACATATGGCCGCAAGTCCGACGACACAACCACAAAGTCGATCATCGAACTGAGGCCTAGGGTGTCCTGGTGCCAAGTGCACATATGAACACCCTTATGCTTGAACATGGTGTTCGTTATGGACAATCCGTGGCGAGCACAGAAGTCCAATAACAGAACACCGCTCGGGTTCAGATCGGGGGGGCCATTCCTCCCAATCACGCCCTTCCAGGTCTCACTGTCATTGCCCACGTGGGCATTGAAGTCTCCCAGCAAAACGAGGGAATCCCCAGAAGGTATGCCCTCTAGCACCACCTCTAGAGACTCCAAAAAGGGTGGATACTCCAAACTGCTGTTCGGCGCATACGCACAAACAACAGTCAGGACCCTTCCCCCCACCCGAAGGCGGAGGGAGGCCACCCTCTCGTCCACCGGGGTAAACCCCAACGCACAGGCTCCAAGTCGGGGGGCAGTAAGTATGCCCACACCTGCTCGGCGCCTCTCACCGGAGGCAACTCCAGAGTGGTAGAGAGTCCAGCCCCTCTCAAGGAGATTGGTTCCAGAGTCCAAGCTGTGCGTCGAGGTGAGTCCGACTATATCTAGCCGGAACCTCTCAACCTCGCGCACTAGCTCAGGCTCCTTCCCCTTCAGAGAGGTGACATTCCACGTCCCAAGAGCCAGTTTCTGTTATATCACATGCTGTCAAAATAGGTAGTTACAAATAATTATTTTAAAAGAACTTTCAGCTTCTTTGATTTTTTTTTAATCAGATCAATTTATCTGTCCAGTGTAAAAAGTCTTGCACTCTGCTTTTTTAACTGACAGTGGTCTCTGTTTCCAACTTTTATTCTTCTAAACTTTTTTTTTCAAATACAAGATCTTAGAAGCATTGGTCTTAAGTCAGGAACTAGGCATTTGATGGGAATCCATGAGAAATCACTTTCACACTCATGTGAAACATGGAAAACCTTTTAAAAAACAAACCAAACAAGGTCCTGATTCTACTGAAAAGTGCTACATAACATCAAGTAAGTGTTTAAAACTGAGAGACACTAAACTTTCACAATCAAATTTCTAACATTTACTGCAGAAATGTATATGTTTGTATCCTCCATGAAGTGTGCATTAAGTAAAAAGTCAATGTCCATTATGCTCAACCAGCAGGATGTACTATGAAGATTAGAGGTGAGCTTTGCTGACCTGATCCAAATTTATAAAATTATCAATGCCATAACCACTATTCAGTGAGCACATTTATTTTAGCTAAACTGTGAAACCAACTCTAAAGGATAGCAGTATAAATTAATGTAAGGTATGTTCAAGACACAAAAAAGGAGAAGGGAGACGTTTCAACATACAGTTGACCCTTGATATATACGACCGGCCTGACATGCAAACAACTTGATTTACGACCAAAATTTTTGTTTTGATTTATGACCAACATCTTGCGTTACGACCCGAATGCGGTCACGTGTATCCGCTTGTGCGATTGTAAACAAACAGCCGAGAGCGTTCGTAAGCGTCAGTCGGAGCCCAGATACATGTGTTTGTGGGCGTAATTTCGGTCAGTGCAGTGATTTATCTATATATATAATTCACTAAGACCATGGCAAGCAAGACGCATAATTGCTAAGGAAGGAAGAGAAGATAACGAAGGTAAAGAAAGCGATTGTTAAGGGATGTTAGCTAGCGGGCTGGCGCGGCACATGATGATGTCATCAGGCTGAGTCAGCACCGGCTTGCTTTGGAGTGTATTATTACAGCAGTTCACAACACGACCAGCTTTGAACTGAGTGCTCGGCTACTGTCATTATTAACTTGAGAAACAGCGATCATAATCGAAACAAAGAAGGAAATTGTGCGGCAATATGAGAGTGGTGTTCGTGTGACCGATCTCGCTAATATGTACAGCATGTCAAAATCCACCATCTCGACAATTTTACAAAGAAAAGATTTGCATAAGGAGGCTCCTTCTAAACAATAACCACCTTCCGTTTCATTATCCTCCTCCTCCCTTCCTGCAGCCCAAAGATGTCAAATTAAATGGTGAGTACAGTATGAAATTGTTGTTTCTGGTAGGCTAGGCACTTTTTATAACTTTTTGGTTAGTACATTAGAAAAATTATTTGTGTTTTGGTAAATTATGCACATTATACAACCCTTTTTTATTATGAAAAGGTTAAGTAAGTGTTGCTGTGGGAGGTTTGGAGCGCATTATGGGTATTTCCAATTTTTCTTATGGGAAAAATAGTCTTGACTTACAACCAACTTGAGTTACAACCAGCCCTCGCGAACGAATTGAGTTCGTAAGTCAAGGGTCCACTGTATAAAGGAAGATGGAATCCTGGATAACCAATCTAGTTAGAAAATTGAAGAAGACACCTCAATGCTTCTTAAAAATCAACTGGATAAGATGCTTGAATGTTTTAGATATAAATAAGCAGGTAATCATGATGTACTTAAGAACATTTTTTCTTTATAAACTTTGATATGTTCTTAATCGAAATTCAGTTCAGTTAGTAATGATAACTGAATTGAACTGAAGTTACTTTTTTATGTAACAAATTCCTTTTTAAAGACCATATATAATAAAATTATTACGTTATTAAATGCTGTAAAAAGGTATACTAGTAAAATCTAATTATTGCCTTCATAACATTCAGTGTTACAGTGATTGGTTTCTTTTCATTCAATGCCAGATAACACATATAATTTTATTAATGTTGTTTTATAATATTATTATATTATTATTTTCCTTTCATAATGATACAAAACATAAAGGATCAGTGATGAAAAATACAGTAATTTAAGTCAGTTTCTGTTCCATGCTTGTTATCTGGTCATCAAAGGTCTTGAAAAGAAATTGAGTGCAGTACTATGAACACTTTTGCTTTTGAAATCATTCTTTCTTCTATGAAAGTTTATTATTCTATTGAACATATATACTCATTAAACAGTATTAACTAAATTAGCAATACTGTGGAAGAATGCCCAAGAATTACATAAGGCTTAATATCAATTTTACAGTCTTTGATTGAAAACAAACTTCCATGGAGTACAAGAGGATAAAACTGACACTTCTGTTACTGGTTATGTTCCATCAGTCCACAGTTTGTAGTGTTCTGTTTTACACAATGTCTGTTGCGGAAGTACCACCCACTCTATGAATGCCAAACACCTGAATAAACTGATAATACTGCAGTATTACAGGACCAACCCTGGGCTTACCAGAGGAAATAGTAGAAAAGAGCAAAATGTCAAAATTAGAGTCCATCACAACTAATGGTGCCCATCCTCTCCATGATAAGCTGTCTAATTCCACTATGGTGTGCCTAGAGGCAGTATTGTGGCTACTTTTTGCCCACAGCCATCAAACTGCAATGAATCTTTCCATCGCAGCTATTTTTAAATTAGTTACTCATAACATACACTGGCAGAGGGACAATATTGTGAGTACAGGTCTTTGCACCTTCCTTTGTAGTAGTTTTTGCTTTGCTTTGTTCTGTTACATTTCTGCTCAGGGTCAGTAATGTCTTGAATCTGAGTTTTATGACCAACAAAAATATGCTTTCAGCTTTCATTCAGCTTTTGTTATTTATTATTGTTAATGTTATGAGAGTGACATCAGCACACCACCACTTTTTGAGGGTCTTGTCTTGTTTGGACTCTGCCATTTTGTGTTATGAATACATGGATGCTGTTTGTAGATTTGACATTGATGCTTTGTTGTGTGATGTATGATCTGTAAGGTCATCTCTTTCTGCCTTCATAAAAAAATGACAGCACATAGTATCTGGAGTCCTAGTTTTGTGATTCTGTTTCAAGTAAATCTTTGGATCCTTCTGACTTCATTTCTTGTTTTGTGCATTGGGAACTATTGTTGGTTATTTTTCTTTTATGGTATTCTGACTCTTTCACCTCCCAGATCTTTGCTTTTTATTCTTTTCAGTTTAAAAACTTACCGTTTTTCCCTGCTTCTGAGCACAGTGTGCTTTACTACAGAGCATTACAAATAAAGTAAAATCTATCTATCTATCTAATCGGTCTGCATGTCTGTCTATCTCTCCATTCTAATTGGTCTGCCTGTCTGTCTGTCTGTCTAAGAAAAGGAAATAGAACAAAAAGAATAACAAATATAGCTGCTGTTCTGCCAAAAGTGCTAGTCAATACATTGATGTATTAAACTAAGAAAAAAATTAACAAAACATAATATATTGTAACAGCTTCAAGCAGATAAAGCTAGTAAGAAGGCTTTGAATACCAAGGAACTCTACAGTCCTCAGTCTTATTGATTAACAATAGACAGCCATTATATCTGCGGTTTTAGGCAGGCACTACTTTACTCAAGAAAAGAAACCAGATCCTGATTATAGCAATGAGGTTGAATCAGCTCAATTTATATTTGTTTTCAATTAATTCTTAACATTGAGACACATATTAAGTCTGGCATAAGAGTAGAAGTTATAGCGCCCTTAACTTGGGGCAGACAGCAAACAAGTGTTTAAAGTCTCTAGAGTTACTGTACACATCTTTCAACTCAATCATTTTGATGCTTCTGTTTATATAATTAATTATTGGTCACTAGTAGAAATGAGCGAAACAGGCAAGTTTCAATTCACAGCTTCAAGAAACCAACAATAAAATTTGTTTTGTAGGTGATTTTGCCATTGTACACCATAAAAACTCACTAAAGAGTTTTTTGATGTTTAAAAGACTATTTTGGCTGACAGATACGAAATACTGCTCCATAAAGATCCATTCACATTTCAACGTTTACTTGTGCTCTTTTCTGCAGCTTTGTAAAAAAATTATTCCATACCACATTGGTAAAATCAGTTTTATTTATGTCTTTCCTTCACATCAGTCTGGATGAGAGTAATGCATTCTTTTAAAAATGTGCCACACTGCATATTTGTGACACTAAATCACACTTAGTTGTACCATTACACACATCTCTGTATTTTCTTCACAGGGAGATCTCACTACATGGGAGCTGCCCCTCCATTACCTAGTAAAGGCCTTTTCCTAGTTAAGAATATGCACACTTCTGATGATTTTTTTTTCTTTCACTGAAGATAATTTTTTGTGATTAATTAATTATTGTGTTTTTCCAATATAATAGATTACACAGTACAGTTGTACAGAACATTTTTACCAGAACCTCCACCCCATTAAGAGAAGCATTAACAAGCAACATATATCTAGGATTTAAAGAACAGAGGCTCTAAACAGTTTTTGTGGATGTTTTGGTGATTTGAGATGTAGATAACTTCATATATGATAAACTGTGAAATTGTGATAGATAAATATCATTTGTAGCAGTCTCAGGAGATTTCTATTGTGAAGCAAGACAAGTTTAGTAGACTAAATAGACAGGGTTTTGCTGGTAATAGGTGAGACGTGAGGAGGGCTGATCTAAAAGGATTAGATTTTCAGAGAGTATTGGGCAGTGTCTGGGAGACCAAGAGAGAAAAGATGATAGCTTTCACAAAATGTTGTATTTACCGTATTGTTCATGCAATACACAGTAAGCTATTTAGTTCAAGGGATTTAAAGAATTTTACTGTGGGATAGAGATGAATGAACCCCAAATAGCACGGTTCTACACCTCCTCGGCAGTCAGATATTTTTTACTTTATTCATCCACCTCCACATTGGCCTCCCCCGCTTTCCCTTTCCCTGTACTTCCATTCCCATCACTCTTTTGCCCACATATTAATTGTCTCTTCACATCACATGTCCATACCACTTCAACATATTTTCTTGTATTTCTCCCACTTTAGTTGTACCTCGTATTGTCTTATTTCTTAACCCCATCTCAACAGTCTCCTTTTTGCCACATCAAAATTTTTCTCCTGTTCTCCCTTTACTGCCTTTGTCTCACCTCCAAACTTCATTACTGATATTATCACTGTCTTAAAAACCTTACCTTTAACCTCCTATTTAATTTTTTGATCACACAATATTCTTGATACCTTCTTGCAATTGTTCCATCCTCACTGCACTCTATGGGTTATCTCTGCATCTAATTTTCCATTTTGGGGTACCACTGGTTCTAAATATTTCAATTTATCAATTATTTTCAATAACTCTCACTGCTGGCTAACTAGTTAAGCCTAATCATCAATAAACATCAAATATTCTGTCTACTTCCTATTTATCTTCAATCCTCAATTTTCCAAAGCACTTATCCATTTTAGAACTTTCTCTTTTCTGGTGCTACACAACACAATGTCATCAGAAAACAGTATGCACCAGGACGTTTGGTGTTTTATCCCGTGACTCCACACATAGTCAATCAGATCAAAGAGGTTAGGACTTAAAAGAAGATCTCTGGTGCAAACCTCTCTAACTAGGATCTTAACACAACTGCCAGAAATGATTGAACCTCCTGTGTTGTAGCATGCCTCGCAAGTTATGATTTATAATTGGATGTTCAACATTGAAACTGAAAATATGAATGAGAACATAATAAAATAGTGGGAGAGTAAGTTTATGCTAAAAAATTTGAAAAGTTAAAACTTCATATAGAAGAAAGGAAAAGGGAAAAAATTGGCACCTCATCTCTGCAACTAAGAATTTTTTACATCATCAAATAAAGACAAACAAGATCATGTCATGGTTGTAGTACTGCAATGATAAGAACAAAGAGTTACATGTGAATTTGCATGTCAATAATCATCTTGATGAAAAATAAAAGTAGCACTCTTATATACAAACTATAAACACCTTTCTCTTAGCTCGCCACAGTGCCAGAAATGGTGACAACGTGAAAAAGGAAGAAAGTCAAATGGTGTCCTATTTATAGGAAGCAGGAGAAGTCATTTAACATTTTGAGTCCTGGATAATTTCAAGAAACGGTTGAAATTGTTATTAAACAAGCCATTCAATTTATTAATATGGCATTAAACTTATTTTCACAAAACCATAGTAAATGAGGAAATACAAAGAAGTAGCATTCATGGTCGCAACCCAGCAACAACTTACCACAATCACAGAGTCCAATCATCCACAAAAAGAACAATTCTCGACTCATGAGAGCAGATAAATTGATAGTCATCAGAAAGATAGTGTTGGTGACCAATGGACACTTGTATTTATGGCAGTAATGAAAAAGGTCAGCATTTATAAAACACATTAATACTTTTTCAGCATAATCCATTATATACCTGGGCAACTGTGGCTAGCAGGGAAATATGCATACTGAGTTTCAACCTCCAACAAGTGAATAAATGACATATTATAAATACAGTGTACCTAAACTGTTTTTTCAGGCTGAGGAGTAAAACTGAAAATTGCTTAGTTATGATGCATGCATTCTGCTCCTTTTGCCTGGTGCACAATCGGATTTAATTATTTAGCCCAACTATTTACTATATATTATTATCTAGCTCAAGACAAGTCAGTTTGTATCCCTGACAGTACATTTCTGATTAATTACATTAATGCTGCCTGCAGCCGAAGATTAGAATTTTATGGAACAATCAGATGGACTCCCTGTTTACTAAAGAAATTTCTTGAAAAGCACTCAAGTTATAACTACAGTGATGTGTATCATTCCTAATGGCTATAAATTGGGCAATGGCTTTTGCAGTTATTAAGAAAATAATAGAAAGTATCATGGCTCTTTGTGTGAAAAATGAGTATGAATTAAACTTAAAAATAAAGTGACTAGTGTCAAAAGGCTGATACCTCATTTTTCAGTAGATGATATTTGTACCATCTTATATTTTTGGATAAACCTACTATCGTGTCTCCTATATGTGCTTTGCTTGTGTGTACTTCGCCCACTTTCAGACACAAGGCAATTGAAACTATTAAGAAGTGCCATAAGTCTGCTTTGCCCGTTTTTTGTCTTGGTAGAGTAATATATTACTCTTTCCCCTTTTGTATTATTAATATGTAGCCTTTGTCAGAATGCCTCAAATCTCCCAGACTTACCGACTGTTTATAAGGTACTGTACCATATAATTTCTCCCCACCTTCCCTTCTACATCTATAACCTCAGGCAATTAGGTGTAGTAAAAGACAAGTAGAAGTTAAGTTACAATTTAAACAATGTATTATTGATAATATTCATAAATAATAACAATAAGCAAAGTACATTTGAATATTGGCAACCATACAACCTGATAAATGGTGATGTGTAGTTTCTGGCGGCACACAGACTTGTTAGTTACTTAAAATGTCTCCAGTTAAGGCATCACTTTTGGTCTCAATATGGTTGCCAAGCTGTGCTCTTCATTGTGTTGTCCTTTTCAGTTCATGGTGTATGAGATAGCCATTCATCAGTTTGGTAAGAGAGAGAGAGCGAGTGAGTGAGTGAGCAAATGTATAGGTTTTCTGTCCAGCCCCTACAGCCAATAGGGCATTGTGGTACTTAAAGGCTTCTGATACAAGACAGTTCCAAACAGCCATACTTCAGACCAATGGGGGGATAGAACATCTTCACACCTTTCCCCCAAACCATATATTCAGGTAAAGCTTGGCAGTTAGGCAGCCTGGCTTTGTGTGGGGGCTGACAGAGAGACTTTAGCAGAGAAACATTTACCAAACTTGTTTGAGGCACTTCCCCCCCAACCCTATCGTAAAATTCAAAGAGACCCATTCCTAAAAGGCGGGGGTAAACATGAATGCTTCTCACTAATGTAACACTAATATTACATTGCTTTGCCTAAGTTACAAATAAAGATACAAAATATTTATCAAGTTGTATGCAAAATTTCACATCACAATAGCCTGTTTGCTGGTGTTTTACAACACGGCCTAAACTTAACCCCATTCCCTTTGGTTCAATGCCGTCTTCTGGTTTCTGTTTTTCTGCATTTTTTGACTCTTGTTACATTCTTTGACTACACTTTGCACAGTGGTTTTGCATATTTATAACTTGTTTTCATTTTGATCCTCATGCCAGTAAACTGACAGTCTTTGCATCTTGTGCACTGACCTTATTTTTAAATTTTGATCAAGTCTCCTTGATTCATATTAATAAAACTCTATTAATTGCTGGAGGACATTTTGTTTATAATGTGCCAGCTGCTTTCACCCTCTCAAGCAAGTTCTGCTATCCTCAATTCTGAAAGAAGATCCGTTTTGGAAGAATCTCCACCACATGTCTAGTGTTCTGTTATTGAGAAAAAACATTGCCAGGATTGAAGCTTTGATGCCCATCACTATCTTTCTTGAATCTCACTGAGAAACAAGCATCATTTCAAATGTTAGTCAAAAATGGGCCACTGAATGGCATCTTCTACAGGAGTATGGCTAGAAATAGATGCATTTCTTCTGGACGTTATAATGTACTGGAGTCCAAGAACTCATCATTGTTCCTTCATGAACACAGAGCTGCTTTTTATAGCCCTGAGTTTTTTCTATAACTATTGAATTTGAGAATGGACAGCTTAGTCACTTATTACTAAGTAGCCTATAGTGCGCAATTTGTCCAAATAATCCCTTTTGAACCAGAAGTAATACTTACTAATATATCTTGTAGGTGTTTGCCTTAGACATTAACCTGTGAGGCTATCGCTGCATTTTTCAATCAAAAAATTAATGATATAAGAAATAACATAGTATATCTCCCCAACACTGCGGATCCTCCTAAGCCCCAGTACTCCTTTATAAACAAATTAAATTCTTTCACCAGGATAGATTTACCTGATTTATGTAGAATAATTTCTCAACTGAAACCCTCCACCTGCGTCCTTGACCCAATACCAACAAGTTTTTTCAAAGAAGTATTGGGCGTGCTAATTGATAATATTCTTGACATAGTAAATTCGTCATTAAATACGGGGTTCTTCCCAGACTGTCTTAAGACTGCTGTAGTTAAACCCCTACTCAAGAAAAATAATCTTGACCCCTCTGCTTTTGAAAATTTTAGACCCATCTCTAACCTGCCCTTCTTAAGTAAAATTCTAGAGAAAGCAGTCATTATGCAGTTAAATGACCACCTCAATAAACATGCTATTCTTGATAAATTTCTGTTAGGTCTTAGAACAAATCACAGCACAGAAACTGCACTCGTTAAAGTAGTAAATGAAAGTAGTTAAAGTAGTAAATGCAGACAGAGGCCATTTATCTGTTCCGCATTTGACACCATTGATCATAGTATTCTTAGAAATTGCCTTAATCAATGGGTGGGCCTCTCTGACAATGTCCTAAATTGGTTTGAATCCTACCTGGCAGGGAGAAAATTCTTTGTTAGTTGTGGTAATTACAACTCAAAGACACATGATATCCTATATGGTGTTCCACAAGGCTCTATCCTGGGTCCGCTGCTCTTCTCAATCTATATGCTTCTGTTAGGTCAGATTATCTCAGGGCACAATGTGAGCTACCACAGCTATGCTGATGACACACAGCTGTACTTATCAATAGCACCTGATGACCCCGTCTCTCTGGATTCATTAACACAATGTCTTACTTGTATTTCTGAATGGATGAATAGTAATTTTCTCAAGCTAAATAAAGAGAAAACTGAAATTTTAGTGATTGGCAATAATGGATACAATGAGGTTATCAGAAATAAACTTGATGCATTAGGATTAAAAGTCAAGACGGAAGTAAAAAACTTAGGGGTAACTGTTGACTGTAACCTGAATTTTAAATCGCATATTCATCATACCACTAGGACAGCATTTTTTTCACTTAAGAAACATATCAAAAGTTAGACCTCTTATATCATTGAAAGATGCTGAGAAATTAGTTCACGCTTTTGTTTTCAGTCGTCTAGATTACTGTAACGCACTCCTCTCAGGACTACCCAAAAAAGACATAAATCGTTTGCAACAAGTGCAGAATATAGCTGCTAGAATCCTAACTGGAAAAAGAAAATCCAAACACATTTCTCCAGTTTTGATGTCACTACACTGGTTACCTGTGTCTTTCAGAATTGATTTTAAAATTCTGCTTATAGTTTATAAAGCCTTAAATAATCTCACTCCATCTTATATATCGGAATGTCTGACACCCTATATTCCAAATCGTAACTTTAGATCCTCAAATGAGTGTCTCCTTAGAATTCCAAGAGCAAAACTTAAAAGAAGTGGTGAGGCGGCCTTCTGCTGTTATGCACCTAAAATCTGGAATAGCCTGCCAATAGGAATTCGCCAGGCTAATACGGTGGAGCACTTTAAAAAACTGCTAAAAACACACTGCTTTAACATGGCCTTCTCATAACTTCACTTTAATTTAATCCGGATACTCTGTATGTTCAAATCATTATAATAACTATTCATGGTGGCTCTAAAATCCGCACTAACCCCTACTCTCTCTTCTGTTTCTTTTTCCAGTTTCTTTGTGGTGGCGGCCTGCGCCACCACCATCTACTCTAAGCATCATGATGCTCCAACATTGATGGACTAAAAGCCAGAAGTCTGCATGACCATCATCATCAAGTCCTTTCGTGAGAACCCTAAATACAAAGAGGACTGTTTCATTTATGTGAGGTAGAATGCCCAGAGGGGACTAGGCGGTCCCGTGGCCTAGAACCCCTGCAGATTTTATTTTTTCTCTCCAGCCGTCTGGAGTTTTTTTTTTTGTTTTTTCTGTTCTCCCTGGCCATCGGACCTTACTCTTATTCTATGTTAATTTGTGTTGTCTTATCTTAATTTCTTACTATGTCTTTTATTTTTGTATTCTTCATTGTGTAAAGCACTTTGAGCTACGTTTTTTATATGAAAATGTGCTATATAAATAAATGTTGTTGTTGTTGTTTGTTTAACTTGGATTACTGGCCCAACAGTACTGGCCCAGTACTGGCCCATTTTTGCCCGCTTGTTTGTTGTTTGCTGTTTTGTGTTATTGAATGTTTTAATATAGGTCTTGGTCCAAATTAACTACTTTCCAACATAGGCTCTCTTTCTGCTTTTTTTGAGCTTAGAGCTGTAGCTTCAGGAATCTTCTGGTTTATAACAGAGACTTCATTGTTATGTTAAATTTTGCTTGTATATAATAAGTATATGTATTTATCATGTGGATTTGAAATCAGGATATTTACTTTAGCACCATTATAGCTTTGTAAGCAAAAATACACCATTATGTAGCCGTCATTCAAAATGTATATGCACCTCATATGTTGACTAAGATTCCTTGTCTGAACCAGCCAGAGATCCTTTTATTTTAAACTAAAGATACTGCAAAATACAGTAATTCTGTCCACAGCGTGAGAAATAAAGCTACATGAAGAACACTTTTGATAACTTTTCTGGACACTGATCTTTGTGGAGATCTGCTAACAGCATCATATGGTATGCAAAATTACAGTGGCAATTTTATTAGGTGCACCCATCGTGTCTAGTATCATGTAGTGCTTGCTGTTATCTGCAGAACAGCCTGATGTTTTTGAATCTAAGGTATTCAAAAGGTTTCATAAACATTCCTTATGAATTTTGGTCTATAGTAACTCAAGCATCATTCTGTTTCTGTAGATTTTTCTGGCATATATTCATACAGCCCATTATCTCAAATGTGCTCTATTAGATTGAGGTCTGTGAGCTTTGCAGGTGATTGAAACACATTAAACCCTGTATCATTTTGAGATCATGCCTGCTTTGTGACATAGTGCCTTATAGGACAGGAAAAAGAGTAGGCCATGGCAGTAAACATAAAGGAATGATTATTGTGAACAATAATGTTTCAGTACTGTAGACTGTGGCATTTCAAAAGATCCTCGATTATTAGGAGGGCCAGGAAAACATTCACCACAATATTATTATCCTGCAATCAAACAAAACAGGATGGAGTCATGGATTTATGCTTTTTTTGACAAATTCTGCCCCTACCATCTTCATACTGCTGCAAAAATTGAGATTTGTGAAACAAGGTGACATTTTTCCTATCTTCATTTATCTGGTTTTGCTGATCATACTGTATGCCCATCACAGCCTCATCTTCCCGTCAGAACTCAAACCATTGGCTGCTGTAGGCTATTTATTTGAAGGTCTAACATTTTGTACAGTCAGAGATGCACTACCTAGTTGTAAAGAGCTATTATTGAGAATTTGTGGCCTATTAACTTGAAAATATCTGGCCATTCCCCTCTGACTTCATGCATTAGCAAAGTGTTTTTGTCCACATAACTGCCTCTTACTAGACATTTTGCATTTATTGCATCATTCTCTGCAAACTATAATGATTTTAAAAATCCCAGGAAGTCAGCTGTTTCAGAGACCCAGGAACCACCCTGCTTACCACCAAATATCACACAACTTTCAAAATTGTTAAGATTGGATACATTCTAATGTTTGGTCAACCCACAACTAATCCTCTTGAACACATGTCTGCAAGTTATATATTGAGTTGTAGACACATGATTGTCTGTTTGCAGGAGAAGGTTGCTTGCATTATTCAATCGATGTAGCTAAAGTGGCCACTGAGTAGAAATATTGTATGTGATGCACCTAAGACTAATATCATCCAGTTTGTGTGGTTTAGTTGTATCAGATTACTCGACTTTGACCTTTCACTCAGTTCAATCAATCAATCAATCAATCAACATTTATTTATATAGCACGTTTTCATACAAAAAAAATGTAGCTCAAAGTGCTTTACAAAATGAATAGAAAAATAAAAGACACAATAAAAAAAATAAACATAAGTCAACATTAATTAACATAGAATAAGTAAGGTCCGATGGCCAGGGTGGACAGAAAAAACAAAAAAAAACTCCAAAAGCTGGAGAAAAAAAAATAAAATCTGTAGGGGTTATACCAGTTATACCTAGGTTGCCACACCATTTATGTAAGGTGTGTTGAACACCATGCCAATATAACTGGAATTATTTTCCAACCATGATACTCCCTCTGGGCAAAGTGAATTTGAATTGAAAAATGCATTGTTTTAGAATCACACACTATCTAATCCACAGTGTAAACTCAAGAGTTTTATAAATAAGTGGTTTGATTAAAAAACAAAGTATCACTTTTGACATTTGTAAAAATAAGTTACATCTTAATTATGATGGTATAAAATGTTTGACCTGTATGCAGACATTATTATTATGACCTTCTGTTGAACATTTCTGTGTAATTTATTTTTGCGATTGTATGGGAAAAGCAGACGAGAAAAAATAATTACCTCTGGAAAAATGATATAACCTGAAAATAACAGATAAAATGAATGCTGCAAATACTTTAGAGTCTGCCATTTTAGTTCTCGGCTTTCTTCTAATTTATTTTTGAATAGCCTGATCAATCCTGAAGTGCTGGAAATAACCTGCTAATTTGTTTTGCCAGTCAACAAGCATTTATCCAAAAGAATCACATTAAGGGTAGAAGTGTTCTTCTGGATTTGTTTATATAGGCCACTTCCAGCAGATAAGTGGTCTTATGACTGCAGCCAGACAGTGTGAATGATGGTAAATAATCAACCTTCTCTTACCAGTGGAGCTTTTTTTATCTATTTATATTAATTTGGCTTTTCTGTCAGGACTACTGTCATATATTTTATTGAATCTATGAGATTTTTTTTTTTTATCAATTTGTTGAAGTCTGACAGACTGCCCATCAGTAATTCAGGTAGTGTTGTCAAAGCTACTGTAACACTTTAAATGTCAGATGCAGATGAAATGATTTTACGCTGCTGTAAGGAGGTTTGTGCAGTAAGTGGGTAAGAACTTGGATAAGCCATATGATATTTACAAATATGTTTTTATTATTATATTATTATTAATATTATTATTACTGATTTCTATTTTTCTCTAATTCTATTTTTACATAGCATCCGCAAATCTCAAATCTCTTAAACCGGGTTATGTTTTCAAAGTTGTTTATTTAGGAATAAAAACCATGTAGCTGGACATTGCCCTAACTGTTGAGACATATTGTAAATAGGAAGAAATTATCTTCTTATGAAACAAGGAGATATGTATTTGAGTTTTGCAAAAGGAGTGCGTTTTCACAGTAATAGGAAGCCATGTTGTTTCTTATTCTGCATTCATCTCGTAGTTACGTGCAGAGCAAGGGAATGCCACATGCACTAAAGAACAGGCCATCCACCTGAAGCAAAGCATGTCTGGCCCAGCCAGTACTTAGATGCAAGACTATCTAGAAAAAGCTTGGATTGCTGGTGGAAGAGGTGTGAGTGAGACCAGCAGGGAGTGGTTACCCTGACGTCTTTGTGTGGATCCTAGTGGACCAGTGCAGGCAGCAACAAAGGCAATGTACTGCACAAATGGCACTGCCGTTTCAAATGAGACATAAAATCAAGGTCCTGACTCTGTGTGGTCATTAATGATCCCTGAGCATCCTATGTAAAGAGCCTAGTCATTCTGTGTCCCTAATCATCCTCTGTCCCTGATTGGCTAACCATCTCTCACTCCTTCACCACCTAATAGGTAAAGTATGGTGGGCATACTGGCGCAAAAATGGCTGCTGTCGCATTATCCAGGTTGATACTGCACATTAGTGGTGGTTGAAATGCCTCCGCATATTTGAGAAAAGTGCTATATAAAGAATTATTACTATTATAACTTTATCTTTATACTCTTTTTAGGTAATATTAGCAAGAGGATCAGTGCTTTTAAAATCTATCATGTACATCAGTGTTGTGAAGTATATTTAAACTGCACTGATTTTCTCTACAGGTCATTAGAATAGGAACATTATTTGTCCCCAGAGGGAAATTTAGCTTTTTACAGAAGTGCAATAAATACATATATACATACATACACATACATATACACACTTAGGCAGTCAGTGTGCTGCAGTGGTTAAGGCTTTGGACTTCAAACCCTGAAGATGTGGGTTGCAATCCCGCCACTGACATTGTGTGACCATGAGCAAGCCACTTGACCTGCCTCTGCTCAAACTAGAAAACCAAAAGAAATGTAACCAAGTAAGTCACCTTGGATAAAGACATCAGC
The DNA here is from genome assembly GCA_026402145.1 of Polypterus bichir lapradei. Lineage (NCBI taxonomy): Eukaryota > Metazoa > Chordata > Cladistia > Polypteriformes > Polypteridae > Polypterus > Polypterus bichir. Next base: position 21,346,656 of record JANRMT010062808.1, on the reverse strand, counting down.
CAAATATGTAAATGTAAATGTACCTTGATTACTGTATCATTCCAAACCTGGATGATTTAAAACTGGATTTACCGCTGCTGCTGCTTCATGTATCCAGAATTTGCATGTTCTCTCCAGGTACACCAGGCTACCTCCCTCATGAAAAAGATGTGCATGTTAAGTTAACTGATAATTGTAAACTGATGTATTCCAAATGTAAGTGTATGCAATGAGGGAGCCATGTAATGGACTGATCCCCAAAGAGTGCTGCCTTATGGCTGATTCTGCCAGGATACCCACTGGACCTCTGCGACCCAAGTGAGCATTAGAACATCATGCTATTTTCATTTAATAGTCCAGTGAAAAAGAGTGCAGATACTTTGAAAATGCTCTGAGGCCAGCTCTACTACTGGTAAACTGTGAATAAACCTGAGACATTTTAGACAGAACCAAAATTGAAGGGATACCAAACACTGAGGAGCCTGAAAAATCAATTCAATAAGACCTTCAAAACACTGAAAACCTTTGAAAAATACAGATTAATGCAGACAAGTTCTACTTTTGTTCAAAATGATAATTTATTATTAGTAAATTATTAATTTTAAGCAAAATATGGTCAATAATGACCCATAGGAAGCCACTGCCAAAGGATTTAAAAGTTGAAATCGACAGAACATTTGCATCTTCCATCCATTGTGCAGAAGCAATTAGAACAGCAAATAAAATACTTGCCTTATTCAAAAAATGCATATATACTATAAATCAAAAGAACCTTCAGATCAAACCCAGTAATGAACTTGTAAAGCTGCATCTAGAATAATAATTTGCAGTTCTAGTCATCACAACACAAAAAAGACATAACAGCTGTAAAAAGCTATGCAGAGGGGAGCAGTCAAGTGCATCTCTGAACTAAAAGCCATGTCCTATCCTGACAGTTTAATTAAACCTCTTTAGAGGAGTTTAAATCGGGACCTAATCCAAGTCCTCAAAATTCTGAAAGGCAACAGTAAATTCAATCCTACAAAATTCCTTTATGACAAATCAGGAATTCTTGAGCTATCTCTGAACCAAAAATAATAGTAGGCATACAGTACCTAAACAAATACAAAAAAGAGAATTAAGCAATACAGAGATTAAAACAAAATATGCAAGAATAGAGGGACCATTAACCTATTGTTGCAAAGAACAATACAGGAATTAGTCCCTGAATGTCATATCAAATGGCTTGTCTTATTACCCACCATCATGATATAGATGGCCTCTTTTCATCTCTGCTGTCACAAGTTTTCCTCCAAGCTGTACATATCATTTGCCTCCTTCTGTGTGGCAACTTTAAATCCCATCTTGGGGTTAGTGGTAGCACTGTCATTGCTCTAGGAATACCCTGATGGAGCTCCACCTAGTAGCCCTTGGACTCCCTGTACCCTTAAACCTTCATTCTTCTGCCTTATCCAAGTCAGCATTATCTTATTGAGAGCACAGTCATGTGCATTCTCTGGCATCCTGGGTAGACATAGAGGCACTTTACTTTCTCAATGGTGCTCTTGTGTAATACGAGTACTTGGGGGAGCCCAGAAAAGTAAGTCCCCCAACCATTGTGGCAATTATTACACTGGCATTGCATGTAGTATGGTATTTGCCAGTTAACAGGTTACAAGTTGTATGGCCCTGTCTCAGTCCTGTGCTGGTTCTTTCTGCCTGTACTTGCCATCCCATCTAGGGTCCTACTACAAAGTGTGGCCACTAGGGGGTGCCCAGAGTCCAAATACCAGGCACAACTCAGTCACAGACCAGTTCAAGATAAAATAAAAGTGTTATTTATTGGTAACAGTATCACAATACTGTGATAATGTGACAAATCAGTCCAGCACCATACCATCACTTTTTTGTCCACTCTGTGAGCTTTGTCCTGATTCTGACTCACTACATGTGGTAAGATGCCTCCTTTTATGTCAGACTTGGGAGTATTTGCAGTGTCACGGCATTGCATACCGGAAGCATTTCTGGGTCATGTGGAATCTCCCCGAAATAGGAAGTTCCATTCTTCACTGCACCCCCAAATGCAGCACCCAAGGACCCCAACAATTCTTCGGCAGTGTATACAGACTGGGCTCCAGCTGGGGGAGCACCGCCACCTCTTGTACTGGGGGATGAACTATGCAAAATATTCATTCATCTCTCATCCATCCATTATCTGTTCATCTTGACTGGGAAAGATATCAAGGACCATCTCAACGGGTTTTACCTCCATTCCTGTGCTCTATCCATTATGGCCTCCTGGCTGGGTAGTTACTCATCCTCGACCCTAGTCAGAATGCCCATCCATCCAAATTAGTACTTACAATAATTAATTAATAAATCCTACATGCAAAACATTTCTCTCTATTATAAAAAAAAAATCTCAGAAGGAGATGAGATGTGATTGTCTCAGAGACACTTTCACGTCCCGTGAGACGATTCTTCGTGCCAAGCGATGTAACCACGCCTGGGGCCGGAAGCCCCGCAAGACAAGAGCTTAGGCAAAGAGATTTGGAAAAGTCCTGCATAGTTATGTCAGACACATTTCTTGTAGAGAGAAAGAAACGATATTCACTCACTGGCAGCTAAACTTTGTGTTGTCACAATGTAATTCCAAACATGGAATCAAAATTCAATGCGATATTGATGAAAAGGTAAAAGCAAAATGAGATTGAATATATGGACATATGTAATATGACAGAAGTGTGCCGCGTGAAATGCAGATCACGTGGCACGTCAGCAACAGCAAGCCAGCAGCTGATCGAGCAAACAAGAGGTAAAAAAAAACTGTGTTTCCCATTGTATTACAGTTTAATAGGGGTGTTGGAGGAGCGATTGTATCTCCTTTTGGTGCCTTCAGACCCCTCTTCACAACGTGAGTGGCAGAGATGTGAAGTGGTTGGCGCATAGCACTGGGGGGGGGGGGGGGGGGGGGGGGGGGGGGGGGTGAGATGGGGTCAAGCGAAGCGAGCAGGGGGCAAAGCCCCCTAGTGTTTAAAATAATCGAAAATTAGTTTAAGGCAGAATCCAAGAAGCACTTAATCTTGCCATGGGTCTTTGGGATCTCATACGAGGTACCGTTTTGTAGTTGCAGCAGAAACTTTTTACAGCTTTTAAAATTTTCTGGATGAGAAAATATGGTAAGTAAGCCATTAACTAATCAAACAAACTTGATGGGCTAAATGATCTCCACTTGCTTGTCAACAATGAATGTTCTTACACAGTGCTTTGCTAAACACAACGGGTTAGAACAAGAATTTTAGGAAATAGTAAAAAAATCAATAAGGCTTTATAGGCAAATTCGAATAAATCAACTGTGAAATGTGTTTCATGATGGACCTCAGTGAAACAGTGGTTAATGCTGTTGGCTCACAGCTCTGGGGACTTGGATTTATATCACAGTTTTTTGTCAAGGAATGACATTCTCATGAACGAAGCAGGTCCTAAATGGATATGTACTGTACTACATGTGATTTCAAGTCAAATGTATGGTATGATATGGTATGGTAACATCCTATGACATTGTTACTCAATATAACATAATGTGCTGTATATTTTGCAGGCAGGCTTGTGGTACAGTATGTAAGAAATCATACTAAGAGTCATGTATAATATGCAAACAGAAAGATAGGACAGACATGAGGCAACTTACATTTAGGCCCACTGTGCAGACAAAAAGGAAGGAATAAGGAAGCTGAAGTCTGGGTGAAAGTCAGGCAGCTGTGTAGACAACCAGGAATGCAACTTATTGGTTTCAGTGCTGGTCAGGTTTGCAGATAAAAAGGTGAAAAGCAGTTGTTGCAGTTAAGATGGCGATAGCCTGGCTATACAAATAAACATAAACAAAGACTCAAATTGGCTAAACTGAGAATTAAGTAAGAATGCAGAATAAATAGACAAATGTTTATGGCTAACAGCCCATTTGTTAGTGATGAAACCCTAGCCAGAATATAATACAGTACCTTGCAGGCAAGGTCGAGGATCTTGTGTTGTTCTAGCTGGCCAACTGACCACTGGCTATTCCGCCATGTGTGAGCATGGCCTTTGAGTTGGAAGGCTTACTGTGGATCCACAAGAGGGCTGCACATTGGTTTGATTTTTAAGTAGTCAACAGTTGGCTTAAATGTCGGCTTCAGATCTCTGTCTTGAATGTGCAACTGCCCGATTCAAAGCAGCTGACTAGCAATTTTATTTGAGTTTGTCTTTCTTTGCTTTAAAATATGTTGACTTTAATGAACAATTTCAAGTTTTAAACTTTTCTGTCCTCAGTTCCGAGATTGTAGTTCATCATTTGAACACAATAACAGTGTGCTAACTAGATATTCTGGCCATGACCACTGGCTTTATTTTCGATCACTATTTTTTATCAGCCATCCTATAATATCAGCTCAGTGATCCAGTAAACATACAATATTTGATGGCTGATTAGTGCTTTCATTCTGCCAATCAAGCCATTTTTGTTTTTTCCTTGCAAAGAATATCATCAAAATGATTTTTGGCTTGAAACAGACTGGTAATTTCCAGCTGTTCATTATTTATTTACATTTCTTTCCAAACATTTGATTAAAAGCAAAACTTCAAAATAAACACACACACAGGTGTAAATGGTACACAGGTAGATAATGAAGCTGTTCTCCTTTGCATTTTTAATCTCATTGTTAATTGGCAACAAGAAGAAAACAACATGAAATTTAAAACGGAGAATGGAGCAGTTTTAAAACTAAAAGAAGTAAATTGGGGTTGTGAATGTTAACAAAAATGAAACATAAACACATTTTTTGAGTCAAAACTGCTTCAAACCAATGATTAGCTTTTAATTAACAAATTGAACTGTAGCCCTCCAGGACTGAATTTGGGAACTCCCGATATACATTATTCTTGAAACCTTGTGTATAATTATGTAATATCAGCATATGGAGCAAATGACAAAATCCCATTACATCCACAGAACTTAAACGGTGGATAATGACATAATTGTAGCATTCACAAAATGAAAAAGAGTCATGATGAAAACTGAAGTATGGAATTTTGCAGGCAATGCAACCTTTGTGACATCAATCACACTGAAAAATGTAATTTACTATATCTTGAAAAGTTTGTGTCAATGCCCGGCAACGGATTTTAAGCTCTTCATACAACAAACTGTCATTCAAAATTATTTTTTCTCAGTAAGAAATGGTTGGCTATAAGGTCTCCATCTAAAATCATGCTTCTTCAATTACTGGAAAGAGAAGTTATTGCACACCAGCATCATATAAACAAGTTCTCAGAGCTTGATCGCTTGCTGATACGTTTCTCTTTCAATCTCTTTTACAATTTTTTATTCATGTATAATACATTTAAACCATAACCTTTCTTACAGGATTCAACAAAATAATCCTCACAAATATATAAATGTATATTATTTTGTAAATATAGAAATGTGTGGGGTTGACATCTGTGGCATAGCTAATTTATGCTCAAAATACGAAAAGAAAAAAATGGATTTTGTTGTAAATAATTTGCTAAAGTCAGAACTGTTACCAGTTTAAAGATGACAGCTGTATATAACGTTCAGATAAAAACTTGATCTAATCTATACAAAGTCATTCCTGCACAGGTAACATGTATTTCTTTCAGGTAAACTTTGTATATTTTTAAGTCCATAGAAGATATAGTTAGGTTATGAGTATGTCCATTAGAACAGAAACTTAGTACTCCCTGGAGCTGAAATGTGTGCCATGCAGAATTTAAATTGCTGGCACAAATACATTTAAGGATAGTAGCAATGTAGCCAATATGTCAGTCTTCCTAAACTATAGTAGGCAGTCCACAGGAAGTAATTGTATGTTTCTGGTATAATATCAGACTGGACATTAAGACAGACTGTTAGGTTATCTGCAGAAAAGATGTATCCAGGGGGACCTTCTTTTAATATCTTATATACATGGACATGAGTTAATAATAGCTATTGAAAACTTCAACATATGCAAATAAAGTAAGTGGATTCAGAATGTATTCAGACCCCTTCACTTTCTGCACATTTTATTGTGTTGCAAATTTAATTTTAAGACGATAATTTTGCCATTTTTGCCCTTCACTCTGCACTCAATAACCCATAATGACAAAGTCAAAAACATGTTTTCAGAAAGCTTTGGAAATACATTACAAATAAACAACTGAAATCTCTCATTTATATACTGTATGTGTTTAAACCATTGCTGTGGAATCAGTTTGTGGTCAGGTGCATCCTGTTTGCTTTAATTATCCTCGAGATGTGCTTTGACATGATTAGAGTCCACCAGTGGCATACTGAATCAATTGGACATTGTTTAAAAAGGCACACACCTGTGTATGTAAGGTCCCACAACTCACAATGCATGTTAGGACAAAAAGTAAACCATAATATCCAAGAAAATCTCTGCAATAAAACTGTGGTGAGGCATCAATCAGGGAAAAGGGTATAAAACCATTTCTAATCTTTGAGTGGTTGCCAGGAGCAAAGTGCCCTCAATAACTGTGAAATGGAAGATGTTTGGAAGAACCAGGAGTCTTCCAGCAGTCAGCCATCAGGCCAAAATGCGTTTCAGACAAAAAAAGGCTATGGTCTAGGAGGTGACCAAAAATCCTAACTCTAACAGAGTTTCAGAAATTCTCTGGTAAGGTTAGAAGAATCTATTGAAAGGAAGGCCATCTCAGTAGTACTCAAATAATCACATGCTTACAGTAGAGTGACTAACTCTCGCTTGGTTTGCCAAACAACGCTTAACTCTGACAGCATGAGGAAAGTCTGATGAAACAAAATTGAACTCTTTGGCAGAACTTGAAGCACTATGTTTAGCGCAGTTTAGGCACTTTTCATCACCCACCTAATACTGTTCCCATGGTGAAGAATGGTCATGGTAGGATCATACTATGGGGTGTTTCTCAGTGGCAGGGACAAGGAGACTCGTCAGAATTGGGAGTAGGTTGAGAACAGCCAAATTCAAAGAAAACCTGCAGCAGAGTGCATGCGACCTAAGACTGGGATGATGGTTTACCTTTCAGCATGACAATGACCCGAAGCATACAGTCAAGGCAACATCACAGTGGCTTTGAGACGAGTCTCAGACTGTCCATAAGCAGCCCATCCAAAGGCCAGACTTCAACTCCATAGAGCATCTGTGGAGAGATCTGAAGATGACAGTTTACAGATGCTTTCCATCCAGTTTCTTGAGAGAATCTGCCAGGAAGAATGGGATAAACTGCCTAAATCCATGTATGCAAAGTTTCTAGAAGACTTACCCAAGAAGACTCAAAGCTGTGATTGCTGCCAAAGAGGCTTCTACAAAGTACTGAATTAAAGGTCTGAATACTCATAACAGAACTTTCAGTTTATAATTTTGAATAAATTTGCAAGTCTTTCTGAAAACATGTTTTCACTTTGTCATTAAGGGGTATTGAGTGTAAGCTGATGGGCAAACATGGCAAATGTATCCATTTAAAATAAAATTTTCAACACAATAAAATGTGCAGAAAGTGAAGGCGTCTGAATACTTTTTGAACCCACTGTATATGTTGGAAAGGTTTAATTTAAATACATTAAACAATATTATAAATTGCACCTTGTATGAAAGGTGAGATGAAAAAAAGATGTTGAAAAAGTCTGACATTGGTATTAGTCTAAAGGCTTCATTATTTATTTCTACAACAGTTACAGGTGCCTGTCCTAACTATAGATTAAACTCAATAACATGTTCACAAGTTAATCTTTGATATTATGCTATTAAAACAAATGTGAGTATTCATTTGAGCAATTTTGTAATATGCTAATTTTGCCACATTTATGGTTATCACTTAATCCATTTAAAGACCTGTTTCTGGAGGTGATAATTACAAAACTGTGAAGAGCATTTGTCTACTGAGACTTGTGCTTTAGAGGATTTGAAGGAAAAAGTAAACAGAAGTGTATTGTTCCACAAACATGAAAGACAAAATGTGGATCAAGTAAAGGTAATTATGGTCCTCACGTTTACTTGTTCCAGACATGTAACAATATCATTTGTCATCTTTAACCTGCTGACTAAATCACATACAGCTAATTATTTTCCTGACATTTACTATGCACTCAAGATATCAGCAAAGAGAAACAAAGCCACTGATAAGTCATAGTTATTTATATTATAAGCATACAAGAAATGCTGACGTTATTAAGCCAACTGACATTATGTAACTTTGTCCCCCCAGACTGAGGCTAAAGTCTCAACACTCTCTTTCTCATATACATGCACACACACAGATAGAATCAGTGAGAAAGGAAAGAGTCTTATTCAAAAGGGATGGAAAAAACATTCTCATGAGGTGAGAAAGACAAAAATGCCCTGGACTGCTAACAGTGATAACAAATGTCAATAAGTCAGTGCTTGTAGGAGTGCACCGCCATAAAGCTTGCAACAGCCATGATAACCGATAGGCACAAATGAAAACTGTAGGCAGAAGCCTGCCCAGCATAGAGTAGAAAATGGTCCTGAGCTGGGAGTGAGGGGCAGGCTAAAAGGCCAAGCACAGAGTTGCTTTGGAGATGTCAGTGCAGTATTATGAGTGGCTGCCAAGAGGAGTTGTGGTTTAGTGGCCCTGGATTTTACCATGGCTCCCCCTGTCTGGAAATAATTTACAAGCATAATGACTGTTGAATATCTGAACATCACAGTCAGAAATCCAGTAAGAACAGAGTCAGGATGAAGGTCTGGGATAAGAAGCACTCTTAAGTGAAAATGAGAATAAAGGTCCGTGCAGAGCGAAAAGAGATACAGAAGGTGAGTCTGAAAGTGTTTTATAAACATGCGTTTTAAACTTTGTTTATCCCAACCTGAGTTAAGAAGACAAAATGTTTCCTTTTTGTATTTTAGCCTGCCTGACTTTATTTTAGGTTTAAGGTCTCTATGAGAACTCCCACTCTTGATTGCAATATACTTTAGTAATCATGATTTGTAGCTGCAAAGTAGCATAATGAATTCATACACCATTACACAATCCTCCAAGAAACTTGCTTATGACATGCTTATATGGTGCAAACATGGTCCAATACAGTCGGTGTATAATGCTTCAATGGTTAATATGGAAATTAATTTTAATAAAGTTAATAAACATGACCCAATCATAAAGAAAGATATTTTCAGGTTGAAAAGTGAAAAACATAGAATATATCTGGGAAAGGATTTTAAATGGAGAAGAATGTTCCCTACCTTTAAAACTGTCCTCTGAGCCCAGAGAACCTGACAGCAGATAGAGTACTCTATTGAAGAATGTCACTCGAGTTATACTGATTTTTATAGGTAACTCAGGGGCAGTTACACATAACAGTTGAAGAAAGTAGGTACATTGCATTACCACCAGAAGAACACAGTGTATAAGCACTAGAAAATGTGCCACAGCCACCCAGCTGCAGGTATTCAATAGACCATAGGTCACACTAGCTTCCTTTGAGTATGAGATAGTTAGTGGGGAAAAAAAAGAAAAAGAAAAATTGCTTCTTTTGAAGTTAAAAGAGTCTTCAATTTATTGATCTTCTCTCACACTTTTAAGATCATAGGTAGCTAGAGCCAGTCATGGCACAAGATATGATCTTAATAAGGGAGGAATGCTAATCTTCAGCAAGGTGCACAAAGAAGCACTTGACAATATGCAGACCTGCCAAATGTAGTGTAGGAAAGTACCAGAATCTACCGTTACATGCGGAGAGCAAACCATACAAAACTCATATCCATGTTGAATACAGAAAAATGAATATTAATAAATTTAACTGATAATTGTTGATCTTCATAAAGGAAAACCTTCATATACACAATTCATTTTATTTACAAATGACTGGATTCTTGTATTGTCAAATGCTGGATAACTATGTTATTTCTTAACACTTAATTATTATGATACGACACATAAATAAAATGTCTTTGTAAATTCCATCTTAATAAAAGGATAAGTGTCTGTGTGTTTGTCCGATTGCTATGTCTCTGTCATTCCTTCAGATGGCACATCACAAACAATTACAATAATAAAATAAATTGCATTTGTCACTTTTACAAAACCCATACAAATGGCATATAACAGAGACATATGCATTGTCATTCCAACAGATGGCACACCACAAACAGTTGTAGTAGTGCATTTAATTGTTACACATGTCTGTGAAGCATTACCTGTTGAAATGACAGATGCAATGCATTTTATTACTACACATATTTTGGTAGCATCTCCATGCTGCTTTGTCAGTTTGCCCAGCCCTCTCTGCCTCAGAGGGAACTCATATGCCCACTATCCGCTAGCCCTGTGAGGCTCACTGGCGTCCACACACCCAAGGCAGATGGACTCTAGTAGCCAGGAGACTCGTTCAAAGTGATTGTGGAGCTGCTTTTATGCCAGCTTCTCCAGGTAGTCTTGGCGCTTGTCCCTCTCAGGTTCAGACCTAGTTGCACAACACTATTATTTCCATGGCACACTTTGGTGGCTCTCACAGACTTAGTTTAAGTATTTAGAGTAATACATTTTATTGCTAACAATTGTTTGTGATGCACCATCTGTTGAAATGACAGAGACACAGCAACCGGGTGGACACACAGGCACATATCCTTTTATTAAGGTGGATGCATTTACAAAAAGCATTCCCATAGATGATGTACTGCATATGTTAACGCCGCGGTCTACTTTGATTACTTAGATTTCAGCCTGTCTTATATGGGTAGCACAGCTAGTCAAACCATGACCCAGAATAGAATTTGTCTACAAGGCACCAGAAGGTGATAAAGAAGATGAGATTGAATGGTTCTAAGAACAATGATTTGTGCTTCTACTTTTATCATTTAGCATGTATACATTTTTTACTTCAAAATATTTCAGTTAGAAATTGTAGATAAGTAAATGAATCAGAAAATAAATTTATATATATGGGGCAGCATGGTGGCGTGTTGGGCAGCGCTGCTGCCTCGTAGTTAGGAGACCCGGGTTCGCTTCCTGGGTCCTCCCTGCATGGAGTTTGCATGTTCTCCCTGTGTCTGTGTGGGTTTCCTCCGGTTACCTCCCACAGTCCAAAAACATGCAGATTAAGTGCATTGGCGATCCTAAATTGTCCTTGGTGTGGGTGCGCGCCCTGCGGTGGGCTGGCGCCCTGCCCGGGGTTTGTTTCCTGCCTTGTGCCCTGTGTTGGCTGGGATTAGCTCCAGCAGACCCCCGTGACCCTGTAGTTAGGATATTGCGGGTTGGATAATGGATGGATGGATTTATATATCAGTATTTGTAAAATTTTATAACTTCTAAGCAAATCAATCAATCCCTGTAAACATGATTAATTATGTTCTTAATTAAATATCTGGGGTGTTTTATCAGGCGAATTTACGTATTATACAAAATGCACTTGCTGTGATAGCCCTGTCTTTCTGTCTGTCCATCAACATGAAGAAACTCTGCTCCCCACAGACCAATTTTATTGAAATTTGGCACACTTATTCCTCAATGAAATGTATCTGCACAGTTCAATTTTTATTGAGGTATCTCAATCTTTTAAACTTTCAAAAATCTTCCTTTGAAAAGCACTGGCAAATTTGCCAGCTTGTCGATCTTAAAACAGAGAAACATTCAACTTCATTTACAAATTAGTTTACTCTTTCAATTTTACCCTGAGAGGGATTACTTCAACTTGTTCATTTTTTAAATTTTTTCCTTGTTTTGCATTTCACAGCCACTCAGGATGGCAAAGCAGTGAAACACCTGCAGTTGTACGTGCTGAAGCCAAAGGCAAGTACAACTCACAGCAGATCGCAGGAAGAGATGAGTTCAGACACTGGCGAGGTGAACACGTGCATTTATTTATTCAATTCCCCAATAAATATGTTGTTTATTTATAAAATGCGACAGTAACTCAGTAAGGTAGTACAGATATTGTTTGTTTATTTGTCACTGTATAAAGCAGGGTCACTCCCTTACTGCATGAATGCAGGGGTAGGTTTCCACATATGCTAACAGTCTGCCTTCTGCCTCCACCCCAACCTGTGGTATTCTCTGAGGCTGTGATGGCATCTTACTTGAATGTACTTATAGCAGTCTGGTTCTCCTGTTTTCTGAAATCAAGGCGGATAAGTGACATGAAGGGATGGATCTACCATGAAACTAATGAAGCTTAAGCTTCAGGCCAGTAATTCCCAGAGGTGCCCCAGAAGTGACTTTAGTCCACATTTCCTAAAATATTTGGGATATTTACTGTATGAGAAAGGATTTTTAAAAAGTAATAATATTAATAATATAATGTAATTTAACACAAAATAATAGTTTAAATTAAAACTGAAAAGGTTAAACTATCATGTAGGCTAGCCATAAAGGAAAAAACTTTTCAAATTAAGGGTGTTTCTTCTAAATATATGTAATATTAATTATAAATAATTTAAAAATCTATTGACATTTATGACAGAAATTAAAAATTTTATTAAAATTATTTATCTTAGGCTAGCCTTATTTGAAAAATGACAGCATACAGTATATGCAATCATTGTAAAGGACATTGTTTTGGTAACTTTGTATTTATTTCTCATAGGTGTCTAAAATAAAAGATTATATCAACAGTGGTCTTTTCTGTGTTTTATTTCATTATTCTCTACTGCATCATGAATGTATTCAACATTTCCGTAATTTTCAGCCCCCCATAACTTGAAAACTATAAGGCATAGGAAATTTTATTCACACCAGTGACTTTGACATGTGAGATAATCCGGTATAGCAAAATCTGAGACATAGTATTTACATTTAAAAAAAAAAAATTGTGGTGATCTGTCATGGAACAACCCCACTGAAGATAACAATGGTTACCCACACCTCTCTGCTGGTTGAGAAGGGGTCCTCATAACAATTCAAGCTTATGTCAACTGGTCACGTAATGTTCATGTCCATCTAAGTAAGAAATAGAAGCAACTTAGTTTATGTCAAAATGCATGGCTTTACTACATTGACTCATTGTGTAGTCAGTTACACTAAGAACAACACAGTTGTATTATATAAAGATTACTATGTTGCAATATTCTTCTGGCACTGTAATTTATCTGCAAATATCTGCAGTGATCTGCTATCAATAATTTTAGATGGAGACTTCTGCACAGATTCTTTGAAAAACATTATGTTTAGTAAATTTGAATTACAATTAGCCACATACCCTCCACATCTGACACTAACTTTCCACCTGGGGACAAATACAGTAAAGTTCCATCAAATAAAACTTTGGATCCTTCTGACTTCATTTCTTGTTTTGTGCATTGGGAACTGATTGTTGGTTATTTTTCTTTTATGGTATTCTGACTCTTTCACCTCCCAGATCTTTGCTTTTTATTCTTTTCAGTTTAAAAACTTACTATTTTTCCCTGCTTCTGAGCACATTGTGCTTTACTACAGAGCATTAAAAATAAAGTAAAATCTATCTATCTATGAGCATTACAAACAAAGTAAAATCTATCTATCTATCTAATAACAGCGCATAGTCTTTTCATCACATGAAGTCTTCTGTCTAAAAAGGCAACTAGCTAGATGATATTGTAACATGGCATTAAAATTACATTTCATGTTCACGACTAATACATGTAATATAATTAATAATAATTGTGAATTTCCCCTTGGGATTAATAAAGTATCTATCTATCTATCTATCTATCTATCTATCTATCTATCTATCTATCTA
>JANRMT010062808.1:21310676-21332977 GCA_026402145.1 Polypterus bichir lapradei | reverse complement strand
CTATCTATCTATCTATCTATCTATCTATCTATCTATCTATCTATCTAATACACTATATGTAATTATACTGTTATTACTGATATTTTTTAATTTAACGAATTGTTACAAAAATATACAATAGCCAAAATTGTGAAAACAAATTGATGAAGTAATTAGAAAGTAAAAAAATTCTCAGTTTTAAACAAATTAACCAAGTCTTTGAACGCAATGTTACACATTTTCTTGATTTTCTCATTTTTTCCCCCTCCCTGTTTATGATCGTTTTACGTCATTCCTCTTTCTTCTGCTTATATTCTGGTCATGAGTTGATCATATCATTTGACACACAGGACACCAATGCACATGGTGCAAAGAGCTCACACATCTGAATTTTGCTTCTGTCAGGAGGATGCTGCATTAGCAGTTGTTTCAAAGGTATTTTTCTGTGACATAACCAAACTATTTAGTATGCAACTAAAAATATGCTTGCACTTAAAATGTTTCCAGTGTTTCTGTAGAAAATGTAAATAAGCCAACACCTTTTACTTGTTCATAAATATCTCTTAAAAATATTCAAAAAGAGGTCAGTGTATTATGTTGTGCGTCAGTGTTATACAAGTATAAATGTTTTTTCGTACATTCCATTCACCAGCACTGAAGCAAATTTCTTATTAGTTGGGACATATGGATCATTAAAAGTATGTTGTGGAGACCATGAGGACAAGAAAAGCAAACAGAATGCTTTGATTTTTAGCAACCTATGGATTTTATGATTACACTTTTCAGCTCTTACTGTAATTGCAATAAAAAAAAGCAAATATTCATTCCTTGTTTTTAGGCCGGGGATATACTTAACGCTATGTGACATGTGTGCTTGAGGACATTGCTGCTATGCAAGCAGTGTACTATTAATACTTGTTTGAGTACTTTAAGTAAATCTGGAGGATTCTACCAGGTGGCAGTGCGAGAAGTCATTACAGTGAGAAAACGTCTGGTTTCACTGCATTGTGAGTTACGGGAAGAAAGATGTTAAAGATAAAAATTCTTTGCATTCTGATGCTGTTGCAAGAGTGCAAAAACAAAAAAAACACAGCAACAGAGATGCAGAAAATGATAGGTGAGACCTTTAAATGTATCAAGTCATTACGATGGGGAATATGTGACGCTTGTATTGCCTATGTGAGAAATGGATGAAAAAAGCACCACGAATACATTTGCACGGCAGCATTTAAGTCTGATGATTTGCCTCAACGCATCAAACCACTCAGCAAAAGCGCACAGATTGATCCTGTTGGAGCAGCATTGCAGCTGGCGATCACAGGTTGATAGTAAATAGAGATGTTTACATCACATACCAAACCTTGAACACACACGCCACCCATATTTCTGCTGGTACTGCAGCTCACACATGCGTCTCATTAATTTCTGACAATGTGCTCAGAAGATAGTGTCAAAAGAACACTGGGAATATGTGCCAGCCATGATGCTTGTGCGTAAGCAAGTGTAAACCGGTACTTATCTGTTTCTTTTTAATTAAAGTTTAATCAGTGTATTTGTGTACAACATTAAATATTCGAATCTTAATTTTGTGGAATTGAAAACAGCACTAAATAAAGCCACTAGGACCTACGCGTATGAAAAAGAAGGAAGTGCGAGTTGCAAACCATCATTTAACCAAAAAACAAAAGGAACTTTATGAGGCAGTGCACTCGAGGAAATAAAAGTAAACAAAAACTTTCAGAGAAAAGGTTACTGGCTTTAAATACTTTTTTATTCTTGTGTGAAGTTTATTTTCTAAATAGTGTTGTGAAAGATAAAAGAGAAATTCCCTGCAACAACCCAGCTAAGGACCTTGATGATACTCCTCCTTTACCCCAACAGGAAAACAGTTTTCAGATCATTGCCATTTGCTACAACATTATTGTCTTTATTGTCATTATTGTCTTTCACAGGTGCATTAAACAAACCCAGGGAGTATAAGGAAGAAAATATAATAATTTAGAAAAGAAAAAAATGGGGTTTTAATAAACAAAGATGTCTCGAGAAATAAGGATTAATTTAATGTAATGGAAAAGAAAAACAGAATTGTATACAAGAGAAAGACTTAGCAAGCACCTAGTGTCTGGTTTGTTAATTTGGTTTTTATCCTATTTAACTTGGTACAAGTTTAAGTTTTCGACTTCTTTAGATATTTTGATCCAGAAAGATTAACCTGTTTTGATTTTTGGAAATAGTTTTAGACCTGAGCTGACATTTATTAAACTCACCCTCAGAATAACAGAACATAATAATTTACTTTTCTTTAAATCCAGTTTGGTGGATAGTCGAAAACTGTCTTCTTTTTATGTTTACAATCTCTTGTCATTAAAAAATGTCAGATATCAGGGCCAAAGCAGGAACAGAGCGTCACGATAAAGGCAAAACAACAAGAACAACATTTATTTATATAGCACATTTTCATACAAATAATGTAGCTCAAAGTGCTTTACATGATGAAGAAAGAGACAAAAAGACAAAGTAGGAATTAAAATAAGACAAAACTCATTAACACAGAATAAAAGTAAGGTCCGATAGCCAGGGAAGACAGAAAAAACTCCAGACGGCTGGAGAAAAAAATAAAATCTGCAGGGGTTCCAGACCATGAGACCACTCAGCCCCCTCTGGCATTCTACCTCACATAAATGATCCATCCTCAAAACATTTTTGTCCTGTCACACAACACCTCTGGCAAACCCCAACAGGAAATTACACAGTAAAAATAATATACCAAATGAAGGTAGATTTTTTTGAAAGGCAGTTCCACTTATTACTGTAAAATATAATCCCAATAGGTTTTGCTCTTGGAATAATTACAATTCAGCTTTAGCCAAAGTACAAACTTTTCACTTGCCTGTTTTGCTACATTAGAAAACAGACTACAAAAAGTGAATTATTGTCCTTGAAACTTAAACCAATATTGTACATTTTTCTATATTTAAGGGTTAAGTAAACCTTCTATTTTAGGTCACCCTCTGCACTCCTACCTGGTGAAGTGTTGTACACATTTTATTTCACAAAGCCTTTCCATGTTAAACGCGAGTGTCAGCATTTCTTGGATTATGACTGGGAGCAATGCATAGTATTTACAAGATGTTTAAATTCAGCTGATTGGCTCTACTTGTAAACATATTCCAGTCTATTTCACCAATCAATACCTCGGCAGTGCTGTGTTGATATAATATTCATTGTATTCAATTTTCATATTTGACCATGGTCATCAACCCCATTTATACGCTGTTGTCAGTTTATTATTAATAATTTCAGCATTCACTGCATCACCAATACATCGCTTCAAATTACTCTAATGATATAAGTTAATTATCTTTGAAGACTCGTCAGACTGCTGTTTATCAAATAACCATAGCTTATCTTTTGTCACTAATTCAGTTTAATTAATGTACAGATGAATGATTTATCTACCAAATGTCTTCTTTTTAAAAATGTGTAAAACCATGTGCCCCTGTCAATCAATTGCAACAGAATCCTCACCAGCTTGTTTCTGTCCAACTGCTGGACATAAGTTACCCAGATCATCCTCCTGGCGTATATACGAGTAGTACTACCAAAGCCATCTTGTTTACCTGTCTATTTACACTGGTTAAGTATCTGGTAAGACTCTCATGACGAGCCACCATTGTGCCCCAGCCACACTCTTACTAAGACACTGGGCCGCTCCACTCAAGTTAATGATATAGTCTCAAAGGAGAATTATTATGCCACTATTAAATGCATGCAAGAGGACTCCTACTATAAGTTGTTTATATACACTAAGTAAAGTTGCATAATAAAGTTATTTGGAATGTCTGGCTTCTTCATTTGTTATGGTTTATGCTATGAGTGATAGAAAGCTCTAGCATGTCCTTCTATTAGCCCAAGGAAATATTTAAGAAACATTGATTTTAATTACCAGCTCCAGCAAGTGCTCATTAAAACTGTTTAATACTTAAACACTATGATTGCTAAGGCTTTAGTCATTGAAAGTGGACTTAATATCCTTGCCATAAAGACAGAACTGCATCTGCTCATTTCTGCAAGCCGTTGTTGACTATGCCGATCTTTCTCCTTTTTTATATGCAGAAGGATTTCTGAGATAATCACCCCCATCCAGTCTGTTGCCATATGGCATACGCACTTTGAGTATACAGGCACTTCTTTATCAGCTTATCATCTGACTCCCTTTATAGCGCTTGTGCCACATGTAAATTTAAATCTGTGAGAAACATTTTCATTACCATGTGCTTCTTAAAACAAGTTAAAACATTTTAGTGAAGTTGTCACAAAACTATGTGATCATCCACTGCTTATATGTCTTATCTTCAAGCATGCTTCTCATTTTCTACTTTTTATTCTTCCTGTCCCTTATCTAACAAGAAACAGTTCTCTCCTAAATGATTTTATACACTGTTTTTGTACCAGATATATTTGATATATAATTCTAGATAGTTCTACTAATACTCCATAACTTTTCACAGTTGATACCTTTGCTGTGCAATATAGAAAAATGTAAATACAGCCATGGAATGACCCTAGGAAATCAAATTCTCTTCTGTAGTTTGTGTGCTTTCTACCTACAGTCTAGATTTGTCATATTTTGTGTATTTATCATGACACTCTTATTTCTGATTTTAAAAATATGCCCCACACTTAACTTTTGCAACACATTCTGAAACACAGCAAAGATACTTCAAGAACTGCACAAGTTGACTGGTATTTTTTAAAGAAAAAGAAATAGAATCAGCAACCTTGATTTTTCTATTCTCCATTTAAAATTGTTGTTAGGTGAATAAATTAATCAGATGTTAACATCAATATCATTAATTTAGTGGAAATACGCACCTCTTACCTTATATAATATGTATAGTAATTTACCCAGACATGTTGCTTGTCCTATTTTTGTGTGTTTTAAAACCCATCAAGTGTTTCAAGATCACCTTTGATGTTAAATCACAGAAAAATAAGTGCATTGATTACATATTAAGTAGAAAGAAGCTTTAAGAAAATAGTTTTGCTAATGAATGTATTTCACGAGTAGTGGCACAAGGTGAATTGAAAGAACATCTTAACAATGGGAACAAGAAAAATGCTCTATCTCAAGTATGCACTGAAAGAATAGATAATCAGTATACATACCTACTTGTATATCACAAAACTAGAGCAGTAGTTTTTAAAGACTGATGGAAACAGACTGCTCATGTAATGCAATTTAATCTCTGAGCTGGAAGTTAAGTTTAAGTTTTAGTCACCTGTTGCTGTATGCTATACAAGGTGCTGCCTTTTAAAATATTTTCTGAAGTTAAACACAGTTTACAATACAAATAAATGGAAACATTTCATCAAACTTATTTATTTATATGTTATATTTTTTGGAATTATTCATGGTTTCAATCAGAAGTTAAGACTTTAAGAAATGTGCCATTTGTTATAATTTTACTGTTATGAGGGTGTTTTTATCATTGGCACCACTTTGTAAGATTATTTTTATTGAGTACAGCTACTTTGTATGTGTTGTTGCTATAATACCATGTGGTTTATAGGCATGCAATGCATATGCTTTGCTGCCAGCGACATCATGGCAGCCATGTTATAAAAGATGGCTGCACATATAAACTAGTTTCTGAGATGTTTTGCAAAAGTAAAGGAAATGACCTAGCAACCGGAGTGTTCTTTAGAGGTCTACAACCAAAATCAGCCTGCTCCCTCACTTGAGAAACAGGCTTCATGGACTGCACAGACCAAAATGAAGCCAAGGCTGAAAAAGGGAGATGGAAGCTTTAAAACCCCTTGCACACAATAACAAATAAAAATTTCTTTATTATATATAATTTATTACAAAATGTAATTTAATACAATTATCTTGTTCTGAGCATGCCTTTCCCCCTTCAGTTGCATTTCTGTTAAGGTTGAAATTAATGGGATGCCCAAGAGAAGAGTCTTAAAATGATCAAGGAATCATAACCAGTAGACTATTAGAATGTCAAGTCAAAAACATAACATAAAAATCGTACTGGAAAAAAGTAAAAGTCAGAAACAAAGAGATCTTTAGAATGTATTTTTTAAGAAAGATAATGGTTTATTTGGAATCTGACTGAAGAGAGTTATGGTTCCATCAAACGTAGCCCAATGACATAATTCTCAAAACTTTTGGGAACACAGACATTAGATGGCTACTGTGTTACAAAATAGTGGCAACTGGAAGTAAACAAAATTAACAAAGAACTTTTTGAAAAATCAAAACTATACATATGCAGACCAAAAAACATGACAATCATGTCAGTTGTTGACTGCTGTTGGATGTTTATGTGCAAACTAGAGAGTAACCCTTTATCCATCCATCCATTATCCAACCAGCTATATCCTAAGTACAGGGTTGTGGGGGTCTGCTGGAGCCAATTCCAGCCAACACAGGGTGCAAGGCTGGAAACAAACCCCAGTCAGGGCGCCAACCCACCACAGGGCGCGCACACACACACACCAAGCACAAACTAGGGACAATTTAGAATTGCCAATGCACCTAACCTGCATGTCTTTGGACTGTGCGAGGAAACTGGAGTACCTGGAGGAAACCTACGCAGGGAGAGCCTGGGAAGCAAACCATAACCCTTTATCAGCTACATCTTATACTTCTCATAAATTACTTACCCCATATACTTTATAGTGCTGGCCAAGAAGAACTGTAATCTTATATTTTCATGCGGAATGGAGGAAAGAAAGTTTATGATTAATACAAGCCAATAGGACTAATGCTGCACAATTGCAAACTATGTGAAAAGCATCCATGGAAAAATGAAAAGAAATTCTCATATTTCTTGCATAATCCACATTATCCAATCATATTCACAAAACACACAAAATGCATGCTTTATTGCTAAAATATTCTTTAAAACTATACTTCCAGAATAATCTGTGCACATCAAAAGCAGGAAATTAAAGCCTCATAGCAGTCTCTTTTTGACTTGAAGACTGGGACTCTTGACCAATGTATGAAAGGGAAAGGTGGGTCTTCAAGTCAAAAAGTCAGTCCCATGAGGTTTTAGTTTCCCGTATATAATTCCTTTCATGGGAGTATAAGAATTTTCTTAAAAGGTAAGGCTTTTTGGCAAAATAAATATCTCTGTACTGTTCATTTTTATTAACAAATACAAAGTTTAAAAATGTTAGGATTTTGTGTTTTGGCTATCAAATAGAAAGAAATTTTCCAATACTCTGAACAGTGCTGATCTGTTGGCTCTGAATTGTGACTTGCAATGTCTACCAGTTTGTAAATATACAAACAATGTCTGTGAGCTGTGTCAGTTTTATAGACAGGTATAAGCAGGTGCTACATAAAGCATGCATACATTTGTAAACTAACAGAGAAACTACCTGTCAAAACATTTTTTAAAAGTGTCTGCCTTTTATGATTTTTCTCTCTTACTTTATTACCAGATTGATGGAGAAGTATAGAGAAGGCCAGAAGGAGTTGCATTGTGTCTTTGTGGACCTGGATGAAGTATATGACAGAGTGCTTCGAGAGGACTATTGTATGAGGAAGTCGGGAGGGGCAGAGAAGTATTTAAGAGTTGTACAGGATATGTACGAGGGAAGTGTGACAGTGGTGAGCTCTGTGATAGGAGTGACGGATGCATTCAATGTGGAGGTTGGATTACATCAGGGATCGGCTCTGAGCCCTTTCTTATTTGCAGTGGTGATGGACAGGTTGACAGATGAGATTAGACAGGAGTCCCCTTGGACTATGGTGTTTGCTGATGGCATTGTGATCTATAGCGAGAGTAGGGAGCAGGTTGAGGAGATGCTGGATAGGTGGAGATATGCTGCAAAGAGGAAAGGAATGAAGATCAGTAGGAACAAGACAGAATACATGTATGTGAATGAGAGGACGGTCAGTGGAATGGTGAGGATGCAGAGAGTAGAGTTGGCAAAGGTGGATGAGGTTAAATACTTGGGATCAACAGTACAGAGTAACAAGTATTGTTGAAGAAAGGTGAAGAAGAGAGTACAGGAAGGGTGGAATTGTTGGAGAAGAGTGTCAGGATTTGTGACAGATGGGTATCAGCAAGAGTGAAAGGGAAGATCTACAGGATGGTAGTTAGACCAGCTATGTTATTTGGGCTGGAGACCGTGGCACTAACCAGAAAGCGGGGGACAAAACTGGAGGTGACAGAGTTAAAGATGCTAAGATTTGCATTGGGTGTGACGAGGATGGATAGGATTAGAAATGATTACATTAGAGGGTCAGCTCAGATTGGATGGTTGGGAGACAAAGTAAGAGTGGCGAGATTGTGTTGGTTTGGACATGTGCAGAGGAGAGATGCAGGGTATATTGGGAAAAGTATGTTAAAGATAGAGCTGCCAGGGAAGAGGAAAAGAGGAAGGCCTAAGAGAATTTTTATGGATGTGGTGAGAGAGGACATGCAGATGATGGGTGTGACACAGCAAGATGTAGAGAACAGGAAGATATGGAAAAAGATGATCTGCTGTGGCAACCCTTAATGGGATCAGTTAAAAGAAGAAGACGACTTTATTACCTGATTGTCCTTTAAATATCCATGGGCATTCGGTTTGTAGTAAATGTGTTATTGATTTTATAAGCTTATTAATATGAGGGTAAATCAAAAAGGGCAATTTGAAAATTATGACTTGGGGTACCATAAAGTTTGTGTAAGATGGATACCTAAACAGCTGGTTTTACGCCTAAGAAGTCTACTATTGACCGCATCCTGGCACTGAGGGTTCTCATGGAGCGAAAATGCAAATATCGGCAGAGTTTCTTTGCAGCCTTTGTCAATTTTCGCAAAGCGTTCAACTCAGTTGATCGAGCTGCCCTGAGTTCACAGGATCCCCTCGAGGTTGCTGGATATCATGGCCGGCCTGTACACAGGTATTGTGAGTGCTTTGCAGAGTGGAGGCAGGACCTCTACGCTTTTCCCAGTTAATTCTGGGGTTCATCAGGGGTGTGTTCTTGCTCCTACTCTGTTCGGTGCTTGTATGGACTGGGTGTTGGGCAAGGCCGTGGGTTCCAGCGGCTGTGGGGCATCTGTTGGTAAAGAAAGATTCACGGATCTTGACTTTGTTGATGATGCTGTGATCTTCACGGAGTCAGTGGAGGCTCTGATCGGGGCACTTAAGAGACTGAGTGAGGAGTCTGAGTGTCTGGGCTTGCGATTGTCCTGAATAAAAACCAAGATCCTTTAATGACCTCTTGGGCACAACCATCAGCAGTGTGTCTGTTTGCAGAGAGAGTGTTGACCTTGTTGAGAGGTTTACTTACCTCAACAGTGACATTCATGTCCTCTGGTGACTCTTCCTATGAAGTCAGTAGACAGATTGGGAGAGCATGGGGGGGGTCATGAGGTCGCTGGAAAGGGGTATGTGGCACCCCCAATATCTATGCAAAAGGAAGAAGGTCCAAGTCTTTAGAGTCCTGGTGCTTCCTGTTTTGCTATATGGTTGTGAGACATGGATGCTATCCAGTGACCTGAGATGAAGACTGGACTTCTTTGGTACTGTGTCTCTTTACAGAATCCTTGGGTACCGTTGGCATACATTAAATGCCCCATCAGATAATATACAAGAAACTTACAAGCAGCTATTGCACTAGTGGGTGTAGGTGCTGATGTATTTTCCTGATGATAGTCAGAATGTAATGCTAGGAGTATGGTGATCAGCTTTGCTGGTATTTGCATTTACCTGTATAATTATTGTTTCATTTGTCAGCATATAACATATTGCACTTGTTTACATGGGCGGCACGGGTCATCCCTGCGTGGAGTTTGCATGTTCTACCCGTGTCTGCATGGGTTTCCTCCGGGTGCTCCGGTTTCCTCTCACAGTCCAAAGACATGCAGGTTAGGTGCATTGGCGATCCTAAAATTGTCCTTGGTGTATAGGTGTGTGTGTGCTCTGCGGTGGGCTGGCACCCTGCCCAGGATTTGTTCCTGCCTTGCGCCCTATGCTGGCTGGGATTGGCACCAGCAGACCCCCGTGACCCTGTGTTAGGATATAGCAGGTTGGACAATGACTGACTTGTTTACATTTGACTGAATTTCCAAATGTTTGCTCTTGGAAGATTGTCCAGGCTTTTTGATCTGCTTGTGCTGCTTCCTTGGAACAAACTATCACTATTAATTAGGGGTTATCTGCACATTTCACAAGTCTACTAATATTAGAGTCAATGCCATTAATATAAATTAAGACTTACAATCCAATACAGTGCACTTGCATGAGTGACTCAACTGATAATCTTACCTCATATGAAGGAGTGTTCTCTGCATTTGTGTGTGTTTCTGCCATATTAATTAGCTTGAATTCTACTTTCCTATCTTTGCTCTGATGCCTAAAGATTCCAACTTCAGAATTCATTTTTGTTGAGGCACCAGATCAAACATTTTTTGAAAGTTGAAGGATCTCTAAATGCAATCACTTTTGGGTGGCACAGTGGTTAGTACTTCCTCATTACAAATATGGAGTCTTGGGCTCTAACTTCAAGTCAGGTGCTGTCTGTGGAAAGTCTCAACATTTCTCCTTTTGTGCAATTTCTCCAGATACTCCACCTTTCCTAAAACTGCAAAAATGTGTGTACTAGCTGTAATTGAATGTGGGTGTGCCCTGAGATGTAGTGGTCTCCCATCCAAGGTTTGGTTCCAGCCTTGAGCCCACTGCTGCCAGGATGAGGTCTACCCCAAAGACTCTAAGGTGGATTAAGCAGTTTTTACTGTGGTCTGATAAGTATATAATGATTCATGTTTTCCTTTTGTCTACTTCTGTAACTGTCTATTTAAAGATATGTAAAAGATGACCTCTCGTAAGCCCATTCTAATTGTTATTTGGAATATGCTATTCCTACAGCTATTCTTTTTTAATGGAATAGAAGTGAGGTTTACTAGCATTACATTACTGAGATGTATTTTGTAACCCATTTAATGGACTGAAGTCGTGCTGACATCTTTTCAGGAATCAAGTACTACTCCAATCTAAAGTGAATACTTGTAAACAATTCCTAAAAGTTTAACTTTCATTTCATTCACCACTTCTCAGAAACTCCCATCAGGCTTGATGGTTTCATTAGTCATACCTGATGTCTGAAGCACAATGACACTTTCTTTTTTAAGAGCTTTAAACATGGACCTTATTCTTACCTTGACCTAAGACATTCCAGTCATTTCTTCCTTTGTGACTGCTTGGATTTCCTAGTGGTTTTGATATTTTTCCTTTTACATGTCTTACATGTGAACAGTACTGCAAAAAATATTTGTTATTCTTATTTGCTTTTCTTTCTCTTTCTCTGTTCGTTATAATTTCTTTTTGTTTCATGCAACTTTTTTGATTATTTTATTTCAAGGAAATAACATTCCATACAGTCAAGTCAAACACAGTCAAGCTAGAAAAAAAAGAAGGAAACAAAAACAAGAAAGCAGGAACAAACAGTGACAAAGCAGAATTCACCATCTAACCCAGCCCATACAACATCTTAGTCAAACATTTTAAATTCTATTTTTCTATTTCCTTTAACACCTCTATTTATCAGCACTGCACATCTCCTTTATATGAATTTGCTGTGCTGATTTTATTATGTTGATTTATTTTTGATAAATTATTATAATCCTGTTTGCTAACCAAAGCTGCTTGTTATAATAATGGTATTAATGGTAAAATATAAAATAAAGATTGACTTACATCAGTAAACTGTTAGGAAAACTCTAAGAAAATCTGTTGAAACAATACTTTTCCACAGTATTTTGTTACATTATAAAATAATTGACCTTAGACAATGGAGAAATGCTGTTTAAAAACATTAGATTAAATGTTTCATAAGTATAGGGTTAGTTGATGTCTTAAAAGCAAGATGTTAGCTTTGCATTTGAATTAAGTTCTAATAAGTAAAGTAGATTAAAGATAGATGTAAATTTTAGTCCATCCTCAGGTCTGAATATAAATTAACATAAAAGGCATTAGACCTATTATAAGGTTGATTAGATCTTTCACATTTAATTAATTCAACCATAAGTGCTTAAGATAAAGTTTAAAGAATGTAAGGGGAAATTACTTATATGATTAAATCTATTTCAATATAAAGTATTTGAAAACCATAAAGAAGAAAAAACTTCTAATTGCATAACCCTATACAGATATCTAACTCTGGCATTAATTCTTATTTTTCCACAGAAATGCGATTCAGTTTCAGCACACATGAAGCATGGAAATATGTAATACATGCATTTTCCAGTTATGCACCAAGTGGCCACTTTATTAGATGCACTCTCCTGAATTCATCGTCGGGGATATACTACAATTCCAGAACTTTGCAAGCCATGAGCCATGAAGTATTATCCTTCTGAAAATTCAAATTGGAAAACAGTTACACTTTTGCCTTGAGGGGGGATGGGGGGCACCTCACCTGCAGCAATGTTCAGGCATTCTGTGATGTTCACCTGTTATTTTTCAACCAAAGTGGCCCTCAAAAGCATAACCCATGCCGATACAGATCTGTTTCTGATCTTATGATCTCACTACTGCATGAATTTTTGGGAGATGTTGGCCCATTCTAACAAATTTATGAAGCTTACATTGTGGAAATGCCTAGTAATGCTGTTTCAGGTATATTTTGTTTTGGACATTCTGCCTCTGAACTTTAAACACACACATCATCCCAGCATCAAATAGAATTGTCTGCACATATAATGTTGTTCATTTGTTGAGAAACCAAACATATGCCACAAGACACATTTATTATTATAGAGTATATTTTCTAAGGGCAAACTATACAAATATAGCAGAAATGAAAGCCACAATGCAAAACACCATACAATAAATACATATGTAGATTGTTATAGATTAAAAAGTTTCCAGTAGTGGTCATAAGTAAATGACAAGTACATTAAATGTTTATTTTCAATCTAATTTTAATATTAATATGAAATGAAACCGCACAGTTTAAATGCCAGCTTTTAGGTAGTTACAAGGACATGTTAATGAATTTCCTAATTTCATACTTGGGAGTGTCAGAATCTCATTAGAAAATGTCTTGATTCATTGTATTTCATTTTTTGGATGATTACTGTTGCTATGTTTTTGTCATTATTGTCAGATTATCAAATCAGAGTTTTCTGATCATTTTCATTTTATATTATGGAATTATCATTATGTTGTTATTTTTAGTGTTAAACATTTTTATAATTATTTCTAGAGGGTGCTGGCATGTTAATAAGAGCATTGATAATGACTGCTGTCTTTGACATATGGCATCTGATTTAAGATCAACAAAGAAAAGAACTGCAACCGCATACAGAAACCCAAAGAAAAAATAAAATACAGTATTAACTTTAGGTGGGTAATTACTTCAGTAAAAATTTTGGCTATGACTTCTGTATAACATTTTGGTTTTGGTAAATATTTACCAAGCTTGTATATCAGACTACTATTTAATGACAATCCTTTTGACTCCCCCCCCCAATCCCAATAGTAACAGTACTTTTTTTCTGCTGCTCCGACCACTTCTTTCTTGGAAAACAAACATAATAGGTAGCAGTAAGTATCACTTTCAGTAAAATATTAAATGTCATTAGTACATCATATGATGCAAAAAATGCCTCTAGAATTCTTACACTTTATAACAGCTGCTAACTAAAAATATGTATATATATATATATATATATATATATATATATATATATATATATAGGGTCACACAAGTGTGAGTTGGAGACAATTTACAGGCTCAAATAAGTGTACATTCCCTCCAGACCAGGGGTTGGCGCTGCCCTCTAACTCTTTCTCCTCTCTCCCTACTGACCAACTGACGAACCTGCAACCTAAAGCCACTTCTGGTCCTCAGATGCCAACCACCTTTACTTCCTCATCGGACCTTAAGATCCCACCTCCTCCTGATGTCATTTCCAGGTCCCAGCATACCGTTCTCCACTATGTCACTTCCAGTTTACTGACAATATATACAAGCCATTTCTTATGTGCCCTCAGTTCTGTTTTGAGCTCCAGTCTGTAAAGACCTTTTTGTTATTGTTTCTGTGAAATCCTTCAACTAAACGGGGTGGATCCCCAAACCTTTAACTTGTTCAGTGTGTTCTTTTTATAATGGAGTAGTCAGCAGGATTGTTCTGAAGTTGTCCGAAGAACAGGACCTAAACACATTATTGATGAAGTTGGCTACAGAGTTACAGAGGGTAAAATTACAGCTTTACGAAACACAAACCAGGCTCGCAGAGTCCAAAGCACGAGCACAAGCCCAAGTCACCTTACAGCAAGACAGTTGCAGGCTCCTTCCCAGGTACTGTTGCAGTTACAAGAAAATGATGACATTGAAAGTTATTATCTTATGTTTGAAAGTAATGCTGCCCAACATTACTGGGAGCGAGAGGAATGGGCAAACATATTGGCCCTGTTCCTGAAAGGCGAGGCACAATATGACATGCTCAAGGCTAAGATACTTAAGCGCTACGGCACATCAGAAGGCAGGGCTGTACCATGACTGGTGATTTGATCCCACGCGGCCACAAATATATGAAGTCTGGGGCATGGGGGGACACTGGCTACTGCCAGATTAAATGACTCCAAGAAAGTCATGGAGCAGGTCGCATGCAACCTATTAGTGAATGTCATATCTGATTTCCTCTCCCAGCTGATCCATTGTCCGCCCTATAATATCATAAATTAACTAAAATTATAGAGCATCACCGTGTAGTCTGGCAATCGAAGCATGCACAGCAGTCTGCTCGTCAAACTTGGACAAGATGCATGGTCCAGCCCGAGCTGTTCCACTGCGAGACAGAGCCCACAACAAATCCTAAAGAAAAACATGCCCCAGTCCCACGTTGTTTCAAATGTGGTGACCTGGGGCACATTCTTCCAAGCTCTCCTCTAAAATACGGAGCCCATGGACTGTAGCTGGATGAGAGGAGGAAGGTATTGTGCATTGGTTAACCTCTTGTCTTGTCCTTGTACGGGAGTGGTGGTGGTAAATGGGTTTAAAGTCACTGCACTGATCAATTCCAGCAGCAACATTTCCATTGTCGCTTGCCGATACATGTTGCCACAACAATGGCTTACAGAAGCAACCAGTCTAACCTGCATACATGTGGAGATGTAGTACGAACTATGAGGGTGGCGGCCCTTCAAAATCCACCTTTCCCTGTGATACTCGGGTGAGAGTGGTCATATAATAAAATCATTTTCACACCCCTCACTCCTACTCACGCGTTAGGCCTCACTATGGATGGTGATGCTCTGCCCCAAACTGTCTCCACGCCGTGTAATCAGCCGGCAACAAGATAATTACATGGGGACTCGTTGTGATAGAGTGGGACCTGGAGAGTCTCAACTGGGAACATCACTCACCTGCGACGAGCTGCCCCCGTCAAAAACTCTGCCTATTGAGGTCTGTCGAGACCCTCTTTCCTGTTTGAGTTTCCAGTTTAGGCAAACGCCAGCCTCCTTCAAGTGGGAGCAATGGAATGACGATTCCCTTATGTTTGCCAGAAATGCAGCAATCTCTGTAGATGGCCAACGCAATGACGTTCCCATGCCTAGTGAGCCCCACTTTGTTATTAATAATGATTTTATATACAGAGCAGTTTGAAAATGAGTGTGAAGCAAGGTCCTTGTTGCTAGTCCCGCAGACCTGCGAGTTAGCTCACACCCACCTCCCAGGTGCCCATTTAAGTACAGAGAAAACATTGGAGAGAATTAAACTCCGATTTTATTGGCTGGGGATTAATGAAGAAGTCCGTCGTTTCTGCAAGTCTTGCCCAGAGTGTCAGTTACACCAGATTCAGAGAAAAGACCGTGCTCCTCTAATCCCCATTCCCCTCATAGACTTCCCTTTTGAAAGGATATTGGTGGACATTCTGGGATCCCTCAGCTCGAGGACATACAGCAGGGAAAATAAGTATCCACTTTATTACAAACTTAATTTATGAACTTTGAGTTCTTTGTATGTGTGGATTACTTGGGTTGTTATCGACATCTTGTCAAAATTTCATGTCAACAGCCCCATTAGAAAACATTGACGCGTTCAATGGTTATTTCCCTGTAATAAAGTCCACACAGATTATGCTACTCGTTTTCCAGAAGCTGTCTCTTTAAGAACAGCATATTCTAAGACTATCACATGGGAATTGGTAGGGGTCTTCACGTTGGTCCGCATTCCTAAGGAAATCTTAACAGGTCATGGGACGCCTTTCACCTCAGACATGTTCAAGGAAGTTGCCAGATTACATGGTAACATTAAGCACCTTAAGATCACATTATAACACCCTCAAACTGAGGTTCTCGTGGAGAGGTATAATTAGACTCTCAAACAAATGCTACACAAGGTGGTCAGCGTGGAAGGGAGAAACTAGGACCAATTACTCCCCCCTCATCCTTTTCGCTTATCGGGAGGTCCCAAAAGTCTCGATGGGGTTTTCCCGTGTTGAATTACTATACAGACATCAGCCCCAGGGGCTATTGGACATCCTTAAAGAAGGGTGGGAGGGAGAGGCCCTCCAATCTACAAACATTTTAGAGTATATCACACAATTACACGATAGATTTGCAAAGATTCTGCCCATTTTAAAAGAGAATGTAGAAAAGGCCCAATCAGCGCAGGCCCAGTGTTATAACCGTGAAACGTCACTATGGGAAATTAGGCCCTACCTCCCATTCTAACTTACTGGCACATTGGCAGGCCTGTATGAAGTTAAGAAGCTGAAAGTTCTTATCGACCTACAACCAAATCATCAGCTGACTGAGCGGATGTATCACATCAACCTACTGAAACCATGGAGAGAAAGAGTGGCCGACCCTCTTCCTGCTTAGCCCCACTCATTATTCACACATAAACCATCACTTAACTTCGGTCCCAATTTGGCCCCTGTTCAAAAGCAGGATCTGGAATCAGCTATCCTGTCAGTTCCGGAGGTAATTAATAAAGTACCAGGCTGGACCTTGCTGATCGCAAACAACATTATTACTAAACCCAGGGTGATAGTCAGGTAAAACACCTATCGCCTTCCGGAAGCGAAAAAAAAGAGGATACAGATGGGCTGACACCGGAAGTGACGTCATAGATGGTGGCACGTCAATCATCCTTTCTGCAGAGGGGAAAGAAGAAGAGATACTGTTATCGCTTAGCACACTTGGGTGGTCCAAGTTAATACTGTCATCATCTAAGCCCGTAAGTATTTCCCCAAGCGCACGCGTGTGCCACTGTTAAAATTTCCTTTTTTCTCAGAATTTTTTCTTCTCCTGGACATCTCTTCATTGTCTTTCTTTTCTCTAGCAGAGGTTTCCTGTAGACGGTTCATTATATAACTTCCAAAGCCATACCACTAGCAACCTATTCTGAAGATAGCACAAAATAACTGTTCCCAAAGAAAAAATAAAATGGTGTTGCAGGAAACATCAAAATATATGACTTCTTTAAAGAAATATTCAAGAGTTAGAAAAGTACAATTTCTCATTTGCCATGTTCAAAAACCCTTAAAATTCTTTTCCAAGGTCTGTGAGAAAACAAATGTATTGCAAGAAATATTTTTTAAATTCCACATATCATAGCAGATGTAAAATGAAGACCAAATTTAGAATGTAAAGAAGGTGCTGAAGCATGGCATGTAAAAGCACAATACAGAAAAATATTTGCTTGGACAGTGAACAATAAAATACCAAATTGATATGGTCATGCTTTTCTAGACAGAATCAGAAGAACTAACATCCTTGAAATACTCCAGGGTTGTGTTATTAGTATAAAAATACTAATTTTACATTTTCTTTAATAAAGTAACATTTACTAATGGAATAAACACCTCCATAATTTCTAGGAGTGAAAACTAAAAAATAAATTTAACAATTAAAGAAAACTGACAAACCTGACACAATGGAAGAATCTTTCTTCCTTGTATTACGAGTGCAATAATTTAAAGCTTATTGTGGTGCTTCCCCAAACCTATCATAACTGGCTAAGTACCAAACAATGTACAACTAATAAACTGGCTCCCCCTGAAAACATCCATGAAGAGTAAGTGCCCGAAAAACAATTTTCAAAAATTGATTCGATTACCCTAGTTAACTGTAATTTCCGTAAAGCACGAGCCCCAAAGAGTATGAAAAATTCCTAAACAATGATTATTATAATTTCACAAAGTGTGAGTAGGGATCAACAGGCATAGAGATGGAAACAAAATGCATTAACAACCAGAATGGAGACATGGGAGTCCATTAAATCAGTGGTTCTCAACCTGTGGGGCAGGCACCCCTAGGGGGACGCGAAGTAACAAAAAGGGGGGCGCGAAGACGTGAAAAAAAGAAAACAAAAATCAAAAATATGAAAAAAATCTGTTGAAACCAAAACAAATTAACTTAAACTACATTCTGATACTAGAACAATAAATATAGAGTTAGATAAATGTCGATAAAAGTAGGTATAATAAAATATGCATCTACATTTCAAAAAAATGTTGGGGGGGGGTGATTAAAACTGTTATGAAAACTCGGGTCGCAAATACTTAAAGGTTGAGAAACGCTGCATTAAATAGTGTAGCCACATACGACTGCCTAATGGCAATGCACCTAAGTAATTGGAGGACCCTTCCCCTTGAGCTCAGTTAAACTGAGAAAGAAATAAAGACAGTTAACAACTACAGAAGCAACTAACAATTAAAAGATAACTAATGAAGGACAAAATCACTAACAAAAGAATAAGCAAATACAGCAAACAACGAACAAAATGATTGTTAGGGACAGAAACGCAAGAAGATTCTAACAGCCTTCATTTACAGGGTTGAATATAGCTGCCATGATTTCAAAAGCTGACTCACAGCAATGGCCGCTTTATTGCATGAACATGTCCAAAGACACCACCACCATAATAAATGACTGGAAGAATGGAAGAACACCAGCCAGACAAAACAGTAAGAAAAATAATAAAGAAAAAAATAACACAATACACCAAACATCAGGAATATATATTCAACAAACAGGAACCTGGCAATGCCAAGTGAAAGAAAAAAAAAATATCACCAGTGTTGAAGACAACATAAATATACTTAAGTAGTGCAGACCTTAATATTGATGACATTTAAAATAAGAAACACGTTTTTTTTTATAAATAACTCTTTATAGTATTGTATCATTTCAGGCACTGAACGCAAAATCTCCAATTCAATCATACTGTGTTCTAGAATATAATTAATTACCTTCATATTTGAGAAATAAAAAAATACATAAACGTACACCAAGAAAGGCTCATGCATTTGGTATAGATGAACACTAATCTACTACTGAGAGCAACAAACAGCACACATTACTTATCAATTTTTATCAGTTTTGCTATAATTAAAGTTTATTTTTGTATCTTCTAATCCCAAAGAACTGTGCAGTCAGTCTTGTAGCAAAATATAAAATGTAAAATAAATGTGTTCTCTAAAAGTAATCGTTTGCAAAATCTAGAGAGGCATTGTTTCATTTTTAATATATGACATGTACATACAGTACAGTGCCATTAATTCATGATGGAAAACACCTTAATACACTTGTCAGGAGAGCTCTCGTTATTCAGAAAATGTATGAGGTTGGCAAACAATGCTTGCTGCTTTCTGTCTTGTTTACAGTTTTATTCTAATTTGATTATAAATTTTGAGTCAGAACATTCTAAAATCTTGATGTTGAACATAAAATAAGTAAATACACTCAGATGGTGCTTTATTAGCTCTGTCTTTCTAGTACCAGGCTACTCTTGCCTTCATAATAGCCTCAGTCCTTTAAAGCATGGATTCAGGAATGCATTGGAAGCATTCCTTAGGGATTTTTGTCCATGCTGACTAAAAAGCAAGAAACAATTCCTACAGATTTTTCAACCACACATTCACGCTTCTTGGATTAAGGTCAGGGGACTGTACAGGCTGTTGGAGTAAACTGATGTCACTGTCATGTTTTCAGAACCAGTTTGTTGTGTGCTTAGTGATATAGTGCATTATAGTGCTAGAAGTATTGATCTGAAAAAACCTATGCTGTACCTATACATGGATGCACTGATGTCCTCCTTAGAGCAAAGCAGAAGAGTTATTTAGGTTATTAACAGTGTTGTTGCTCTTGATGCATCTTTTTTATTTCATTGTGGTAACAGGACAACACTTAAGTCACAATTAAAGGTCATTCAAAGCCACTAACCCCTTCTGTCAAATATTACCATGTTATAAGGACAAACCAAAGTCCAAGTCAGAAAGAATTCAAAGCCAGTAATTATTAATTCTAAGAAAGGTTTAGTTTCTTTAGTTTGTTGGCTTATAGGGGCCTGTGTGTACCATTCAAAGCCTTATACCACTGATAAAAGGCAGATTGGATACATGGGTTCATGGAGTTTAGTCCAAAATCAGACATTACTGCTTGCATGATGCTGAAAAAACTGATTTGTCAGACCAAGCATAATTTTTTTTCCCAATTTTCAATCATCCAGTTTTGTTAATAACTTGTTCAATATAGCATCATCTATTTCTTCTTATCTGACAAGAGTGGAAAATAATGTGGCTAAGCAGTCACCGGTTTACTTCAGGGTCTTCCACTTTGGAAATTCTGAGATTCCCTTCTGTGCAACACTGTTCTACAGATCTGTTAGCCATTCTCTTCTGACATCTCTAAGGCGTTTTCCTCCACACAGCTACAACTGATGTGCAACTCAAGGGCATGTTTTTTGCTTATCACATCTTTCCCTGTAATCTCTTTAAATTGCAATGTGTGACAGGCTGATTCTAATATTTGGCTGAAAAACATCTAAACCTCTTGACCATGTCTGTATGCCCTATACAGTATATATTGAGCTGCAGTCTATACACAAGACAAGGGCATATTACTAGAGAAGAAACAACATGCAAATTCTGATAGGTAGGTCACAAGTCATTCCATAAGCCTGAGTACTAGTTGTTATATGGTGCGAGAAACAAGGAAATGATGACACCCTGAAAATTATAGTGAAGGATGTCTCAGTAATAGAAAGTAAAGTACAGCCAAGGATGTTCCAAACAGAGTGCCGACACCTCCTGATTGAATATGGCGTTTTATATTGCGTTATCGATAGAGATGGTTCCCTATCCTTACCAAAACCCCCACCATCCTCTTAATAGCCATCTTGATAGGATTCATATAAAAAAAGTTTATCAAGATGGTATTGTTGGCCCTGAATAAGGGCTGAAGAGATGTGGTTTATATTTCATGTGGTCATCACCCATTTAAAGAATACTCATATTTAAATTCTCTCTTATGTAAACGCCCCCTACAATTTTCTATCCTTTCTAAATAATGTCAGTCCATTTATATTCTAATTATCTCCATCTCCAGGATTTAGCCATATATACAGCTGTAATATTATGTTAACATGCACCTACATAGAACTCCAAATCATTTGTTTTATTTATAACATTCAAGCTTAAAGGCAAGTAGTTCTTCTTAATTGTCAATTTTATTTTGGCTTATTTCCTGTAAGCTAGTAATTTCAAAGATGTTTTATATATTTGTATTAATATTTACGTTCTTCACCATACTTAAACACTTAATCCTGACCTGATGTGCACTTGCTGCCTCCTTTCCTCTCATTTAAAATTCTTCAGATGACCTACTCATATGCCATCCTAATACTCAAATGATAGCTACCCTGGTTATGCTGTTCATATCTACTCCAACAGACACCCTAACAACGCATAAATTGCATTTCTTTATCTTGAATCAGGAATTGAATCAGATGTTAGATCTTCTCATCTCACCAGCCTTATTGGACTGTAGCTCGGCACAGACAGAACCTGAGAAAAGGCCAATTTGTTACTTCAAATCTTCGGTTTAACACTAAGAAAACGATGTGAGACTCTTTACTGCTGTGTCATGTCACATCACCCTATAGCCCCGACATAACTCAGGCCTCTGCTATCACTTCATGACTTTTCTTCAGGCTGCTTTAGAAGTGACCCCTTGGGGTTCTTCAGCCCTGCCAAAGTTAATAAATTTGACATTCAGCTTCACATAGTACTGAAAAGAAGTTAAATACTGATAACTCTGACGCTGATGTCACTGAAGAGTGTGCACTTCTTACCTTGTGCTTATATCCAACTATGACCCATCTGTCTCTGTCCTTCGTGGAACTGGAGTCTCCTGTTGATCATATCTAAAGAACACTTGACCAGGTTCCTGCAATGCAGAACAGCTTTTTTTTTAACTGTACTGGTAGATTTGCTTACCTCTTTCATAGAGGATTGTTCCTCCCAAAATTTGAAGTTACGGTACAATTTTTAATTTTTCACTTAGTTAAA
>JANRMT010062808.1:21296864-21310276 GCA_026402145.1 Polypterus bichir lapradei | reverse complement strand
TATATATTCACTATGGTCTGACCACACACCAGAATGAATAAAAGGGAAGAAAAATTTAAAAAGAAAGAAAAAAAAATCCCAGTTCCATTCCGAGTGGGGAATTATGTAGACATATTGCTTTTGGTATAAAGGAGCCCCAGTAGTGTTTCTTGACACACTTTTGCTGAATAATTCATCGGCCTAAAGTACTCAGTGTTAGTGTGTCAGAGAGAGGATGTGCAGCATTGTTCATAATAGCTTACTAAATATTCATTATGGGTTTATTAAAGGTCATGGTGATATATTTAGAGGAAAACTATGCATAGAACTGTGTTCTATGCAGTTTAAAAAGGCATCCGCTTGTAAGGCTGAAAAGACTCAGCACTAAATTTGACATTTTAAAGATTTTTTGTTTTAGATAAGTATTGTAGGATTTGAATGAAGTGCCATGACATAGCCTGAAAAATCAGCAAAATTTACAAATTAAACAAATTCTGTTTATCAGTCCATTAGAACAAAATACATACTTAAAAAGGCCTAAAAAAGTTTTTTAGTTTTAAAACATCACATAAATATTTCTTTAAGCTACAAAATGAAATATACCCCATAGTTACTTTGTGGAGATCAAAGCTGCACACGGACACCCATAATTGACATAATTGATAATTGAATTTTGTTATATTCCTCTAGCTGATGAAGAACTTTTAATTACGCTATGGTCTGCTATTAAAGGTCTGAAATGGTTATTGATGTTTGCAATCAAAAGCTTAGCTTGTCCTATTTCCTCCTGACTATAACATTGCATCTTGCAATATTTTATTTATGATTTATTTTTTTTATTGGAATATTTCTCTGAAACAGCAGACATCAATCAAGCCATTCTGGTTCCTGCTAATCTAACCTCACTTATCTAATCAATCAATCAGCTAGCATTAGAATTTCTAAGAGGATAACTCTAGAATTTTTTCTTTTTAAATCTATTTTTTAAATAACTTTTATGAAGCAGATTTCTCTTTTTGTTGTCACAGTTTGCAAAGATATTATATGCAAGACATGCATTATGAATCTAACTCAGTTTTTCTAAAATGGAAAATACTCTGCTTGATTACTTTTCCTTCACTAATCTAAAATGTGTAATAGAAATGGGATCACTGTCCAAGCTTTGCCAAATGCAGGCTGAATGTTAATCAGATCAATAATCTGATTAAATGTAAAGCGCTGTATATTTTAATAAAGAAAAAGCAAGCCTGAAAACATATAGAAGATAAATGACATAATGAAATACATTACTATCCTTTTGTTCATATGCCATCTGTGTTCTTTTATGACAGCATGACTAAGAAATATTTCTTATCACAAAACAAACTCATTGTGTGTTATTAGAAGGGATAAAGAACATGTATCAAAATCCAGGATCTGTGCTGCAGTTATAGATTTTATTAGCATAACTACTATTTTAAAAGCGTGTATGTGTGTAATGCTATTTCAGCATACATTATCATGTTTTATGGAATCATATGAAAATAGCTTACTGTCTATTATCTGGGCCCTTCTTTGTCCAGGGTTACAGAATTGGTGCTAATCCATCATGCACAAGGCTCAGACCTACAGTACCTTGGGTGGAGTTCCAGTGTATCTCTGGGCACACACACATTCCTACACCCACTTATCCCGTTTATAGTTGACAAAGGGAATCCAAATCCAGTTGCCTGGACCACTGAAGTATGCACTATTGTGTGGCCAAACATCACAGAGATTAGATTATTTGTGTACTTAGTGTCATTTTGTGAGTAAATGGAATAAAAACTGGCAAGATCATTTAGATTAAATTAAATAAACTTCATTAATCCCATGTGGAAATTCAGACGCATACAACATTAGAAACTTAAAAAACAAGTATACAAACTTACAGGACAAATTAAATAATCAATTAATAAACAAAAATAAATGAATACTGTGCAGATATTTCAAAATGAACATAACGAGTACATCGGGAGGAAGTATTGAAATGCCTGATAGCAGTGGGCAGAAAAGACCCCCAGCAGTGCTTCTTAATACACTGTGGTGGTATGATCCAAGATGTGCTCCAAGAAAGCGCCTCCTGGAGGGGATGGAGGTGATTTTTCATGATGGCATCCAATTTTGCCACCATCTTCTTTTTCTAAAACAGTGTCCTTTGTGTCAAGAGTCTGCCCTCTGATGGAGCAGACTTTCCTGTTTAGCTTTTTCAAGTATTGTGTAATTTTTGAGCTCAAGTTGCTTCCCCAGGAGACTGCAGCATATAACACCACACTGGCTACTATGGATTGATAGAACATTTCCAGCAGCTTGCTGCATACACAAAAGACCTGAGTATTCTTATGACGTATAGTCTGCTCTGGCCCTTCTTGTACAGAACTACTGTGTTGTCAGACCAGTCCAGTTTGTTATTTATGTGAACCCCCATGTATTTGTAGCTCTGCACCACTTCCACATCCTCACCCTGAATAGTGACTAGTCTCACTTGCTCTTTGCTACTTTATATTGGACATCCACCACTAGCTCTTTTGTCTTGCTGATGTTGAGTTGCAGGTTTTTGTCCCTGCACCACAAAACAAAGTCCTCCACAAACTTCTTTTACTCTCCATTATTAATGCTGACTATGATGGATGATTCATGTGAAAATTTTTGCAGGTGGCAAGCGCTGCTATTGTGCTGGACATCTGTTCTGTGGAGGATAAACAAGAAGGGAGACAGAACAGTTCGCTGAGGTGCTTCAGTATTACACACCATCATTTCTGTCCCACAGTCCCTCAGCCTCATAAACTGTTGTCTGTTGGTCAAGTAGTCCATGATCCAGAAGATGGTGGGGGCATCAAGATTCAAAGCCTTTAGCTTTTTCCCCCAGTAGATGAGGCAAAAAGGTGTTAAAGGTACTGGAAAAAAATCAAAGAACATGATTTTAACTGTGGTGCAGGCTTTGCCCAAGTAGGAGTAGGCTCTGTGGAACATATAGATGAGATCATCCTCCACACCTATATGTGCATATTAATTAGTCAGTATTTATTTTATAAATTACCTTTAACAGCAAAAGTCAGCACAAAGCACGCTATGAGTTGACTGTAACCTGAGAGTCACAGTGGAACAGTGTACAGAAGCCATTAAGGAGGCTAACAGAACGCTAGGTTATATAGCACAATGTGTAGAGTACAAGTCAAAGGAGGTTTTGCTCAAGCTTTATAATGCACTGGTGAGGCCTCATCTAAAGTACCATGTGTAGTTTTAGTCTTCTGGCTACAAAAAAGACATAGTAGCGCTAGAAAAGGTCCAGAGAAGAGTGACTAAACTCATTCCAGGGCTACAGGGGATTAAAAGAGCTGAGCACTTTCAATTTAAGATTAAAAGAGCTGAGCACTTTCAATTTAAACAAAAGAAGATTACAAGGAGACATGATTGAAGTGTTTAAAATTATCAAGGGAATTATAACAGTGGATCAGGACTGTTGCTTTAGAATTAGCTCATCAATAATACAGGAATGGAATAGGAAATTGCTAAGGCTAAGTTTTGCAGAAATGCTAGAATTTTTTTTCTTTACACAGAGAACCATAGACATGTGGAACAGATTACCAGGAAGCCTGGTAGAAAGTATGACTTTAGGGACCTTCAGATCTCTACTTGATGTT
This sequence comes from Polypterus bichir lapradei, assembly GCA_026402145.1. Lineage (NCBI taxonomy): Eukaryota > Metazoa > Chordata > Cladistia > Polypteriformes > Polypteridae > Polypterus > Polypterus bichir. Next base: position 21,306,635 of record JANRMT010062808.1, on the reverse strand, counting down.
AGTTTGGAGAAATTAGGTGGATGGTACTGGCAAACTTTGTTGGGCTGAATTGACCATTTTTGTCAGAAAAGTCTAACAAAAGAAAGCAGTTCCCCTCTCCTCCCTTACATCTGGTGAATGACAACCTCTGACACCACTCTAAGACTTGGTTCTATCAAAATGACTAGTGTTCCTTGTTCTCAACATGTGACTAAAACTTAATCCCCATGGTCATACACAAGCTCTCAAGATCAAAGCCAATTTACACTGTGTATATTTTTGCTAACATGACAATTATACATCAGTGTTTTCTACAAGCTCTGTTTTTCCCATCCACAGTACATCTTAAGACCCAGAGTTTCAAACCTACACATTTTACAGAACACTTTTAAACCATACATTTTCAGTGGTCACAAATGCTGTTTCAGTATGAACAAAAGGCTAGAATGAGTAAAACAAAGTCTGTTTTCAAATGTGCCCGTGTTAATGTTAGGTCTTAGTTACGATATATACATTCTTACTTTTGATCTAAAATGCAGTGAAAAAATTATGAACGTACTGTATTTATTTGAAATCATGGTAATGCTACTAATATCTGCTGCTTAGTGTGAATGTGAAGGTTCTTCTGAAAATCATCTCAAATCTCAAGTATGTATGTCATTGAGTGCAGCAACTCTTGTTAATTTAGTGAGAATCAGCAAAGAGAGACCCTTCAGTTAAAATGTTTGATTCAGAACCTTATGAGAAATGCTGGCTTATCTGAAGCAAAATGAAGCACAGACCAAATAATACAGGCTGGCCAAAGACCATTGAAATCTTGATGGCCAGTTACACTGAATAAATATGAAGGATAAAACACAAAGTGCTTGTTTCAGCTTGTGAGGATGATTATGTATGATAAAGCAGCATGTTTAAGTTACAACTTGTGCCCAAAGGACAGATGACTTAGAGGAATAGATCAGAGCGAAGAATCATCAGAGCGTCTTCAGAGAAAATTAAGAATGGAACAGAGGTGATGTCACAGTTTATTTATAATTAATATTTATTTGGCATAGGAAATGTAAATGCTGGTTAAGGTGCCTTAAATGTATTTTGGTACTTAAAGATTTAGGTACATTTTTCCTGAAGCCCTAAGACTATCTTGTAATATATGTTTCAGAAGTATCAGATATCAGGGCTGATGCTGCATGTCATTTACTCCATACATTTGTGGAGCAAGAGTTGTGCTTAAATATTTGGCTTTATGTCAAAATTGTTCTATGCAGGCATTGGACTGCCATTGTGTATGTTGTCTCCTGTCATGTTTACGATTTTCATGAACAGGAAATCCAGTCACAGCCAACACCTAAGGTTTGGAGGGTATTCAGTTTGGGAACTTAAGGATTCCAGTTTTTCTAATTGCAGATCATGCTATTATCTTGGACTCATCTGATCCCCACTGCACAATGGAACAGTTTAAGCAGAGTGTGATATGATTAGAATGAAAATTAGCACTACCAAATCTGAAGTCTCTATTAGAAAACAGTGTCATGCTCTAAGTAAGAAAGAAATGAGCAGCTGCCCTAGGTGGAGGAGATTGAATACCCCAGGATGTTGTTCATGAGTGAAGATAGAGATGATTGTGAGATTGACCAATAAATTTGTTCAGCAGTAGCAGTTTTTTGCATTTTATACTGGACTGTGGTGGGAAGTCCACAGGCAAAACTGTCAAGCTGTCAATCACTGGGTAGTGACTTCAACAATGAGATTAAAGTTTAAGCAGCAAAAATGAAGTTGCAGCACATGGTTGCTGGGCTTTACTTTTCATAACAGAATGAGGAGCATTGTAATTCTGGAGGATATCAGAGTAGAACAACTGCATTTGTGTGGCATGCACTTAAGCAGCTACCTTGTCCTGATAGCTTATGAGTATATCCAATTAAGGACTTAAAAAACAGTTTTGCTATTGTAGCATCCATCAGGAAAAGCACAAAGAAAATTTCAAACATGAAGAAGACGACAAAAGTTTAAATAAAAATCAATGAGATGAAAGCACGAATTTCCAAAAACACTTAAAACACAAAAAAACACTCTGATTCAGTGAGGGCCTATTTCAATCAGCCCTGAATGGACTGCAAATTTACTGCACTGTCCATGAAGGGCCAATTTGGAGTCAACAACACTGAACATGCATGTACTTTGGATGTAGGCCATAAAGAGTGTCAGATCAGTCAGATGAGCACTTGTTTATCTCCTACCCAACTCCGCATTCACTCGATTGGTGATAGTGATTTGCCATGATGATAGTGTTCTTGCAGTTATATTCCCTCCTTCACCATACATATAGTGGATTCAGTATCTATTCCAATGCCTTCACTATGTGCACACTTTGTAATGTTGTGGATTCAATTTTAAATGGATACATTTCCCATTTTTGCCAATCAATCACTCTATACCCAATAACCCATAATGACAAAGTGAAGACAAGTTTTCAGGATGGTTTGCAAATTTATTACAAATCCATCCATCATCCAACCCGCTATATCCTAACACAGGGTCACGGGGGTCTGCTGGAGTCAATCCCAGCCAACACAGGGCAGAAGGCAGGAAACAAACCCTGGGCAGGGCACCAGCCCAACGCAGATTTATTACAAATAAAAAACTGAAATCTCTTAATCATATATGTATTCAGTGCCTCTTATTGTGGCACTCCAAATTGTGGCCAGGTGTATCCTAACCTATTTGCTTTAGTCAAGAGGTTTCTAGAACTTGATTGCCGTCTACCTGTGGAAAATTGAATTGACTGGACTTAATTTAGAAAGGCACACACCTGTGTGTATAAGGTTCCACAAATCACAATGCATGTCAAGACAAAATCCAAGCAATAAAACCCAAGGAACTTTCTGTAGATCTCTGTGATCAGTTTGTGCAGAGGTATAGATCATGGCAGGGAAATAAAACCATTTCTAAAGCATTGAGTGTTTCCAGAAGCACAATGGCCTCAATAATTGTGAAATGAAAGAAGTTTGATTCACCAGAACTCCTCTTAAATTTGACCATCTGGCCAAACTAAGTAATCAGGCAAGAAGGGTCCTGGTCAGGGAGGTGACCAAGAAGCCAATGGCCACTCTAATAGAGCTTCAGAAATCCTATGCTTAGATGGGACAGCCAACCATCTCAGTAGCACTCCATCAATCAGGTGTTTATGGTAAACTGACTCAATGAAAGCCACTCATGATTAAAAGGGTAAAGAAAATATACAAGAGAGGGAGAACCATTATAGTACAACAAAGCTCCTTCTGATGGCAGGACCATTAGGAACTGGCATGGCTGTTAGAGACCATTATAACCCTATATGTACAGTACATTGCACTTTTTGAAAGGACAATAAACAGAGACACCAATATTAGAATGAGAAACTTGCAGCTTGTTGTTAAGCATACAGTGCTTCTTTAAGGACAATAGTAGTTGGGGAAGATGGGATGTAAATATGTAGAGGCCATGGAGCAAACTCCAGAGGGGGCACCATCTACTAATTATTAAAGAACACATGGTTGTAGGAGGAAACACAGAGAAGTGCTAAAACTGCTGGCAACTAAAATGATGCCTTAGAATTTTACAAGAAATTGAAGGCTCTGGCTTGTCAGGATATCAGGAGCTTCTTGAGGGAGTTGTAGTCTGATGTGTCTAGAGCAAATTAAAGGCTGTCTCAACACCAAGAGTAATTGCAGACTTGGCCAGAAATGACGCAGGGAGAAGGTTTAAAACCATCTTCATGTCAGAGACATGAATGTAAACAATGTAAAACCATCTTAATTTCATGATGTGATATGTAATTCATCCAAAAATCATTTCATGATGCTTAGAATAATGTTAGATAATGATATCAGTGTTACTAAACTCAGTGTTAGTAAGTAATCAAAGAACTTTGTACTTAATGTGGATTTTTTTCAAGTAAGTGAATCTTTAGCAAACAATATTTTAAACAACAGTAACTTCGACAGATTTTGTATTGGAGAATTTATATGGCAGAAATCAGTAATACAAACATCTCTAGCAGAGCATCTAGACATAATTATAACCTTTAGAGGTTGGCTATCATTTTATTTATAACCTTTTTTGATTTTTTAATACAAGTTTATCTGTGTGATGCCCGAATCTTGTAATTTTGGGGGGCAGCCAGTGTAGTACTGCAGGTGGAATAAAATGCAGTCAGTGTTTTTGAGATCATAAGGCTATAATCTAGATAGTACTGTAACAATCAGCCAGCAATTTTGCTGCCTATTTTGAGAAAAAATTTAATATCTTCTCAAATTGTGGTAGAAACCTTGAAAAATGTAAGCTGTTCCTAAAAATTCACCTTAATTGTTGGTATTTGCATTACAATCATGTTAGGTTATTAGCCAATAACTAAGGGAATGCAGTTTACTATAGACTACATCTCCTGGTAAGAGGCCATCCATAATTGGTATGATTTCAAGGCAATTTAATTTGCATGTCGCATATCAACATGAATCTCCAATTTACTACTTCTAATTGCTAAAATTAAAATTGTTGCTACATGTTGTTCTAAAATGCAGTAATAACTGAGAGAGTTTTTAAGTACAGTATCTATTCTTGATTAGAGCTGTTGACTTGAATGCTGATGCACTAAGGCTTGATTTCTTTTTACTCAAACTCTGGCCACACTAGTGATGCTTCTATTGACCATGCACAGACTAGAGTGAGGAAACTGGAATGCTGAAGCTAAATCAGAAGTTGACAAATTATCTAAAGAAACTCGGCCAATCCCAATATTGGTTTGTCAAATGAAAAAAATCACATTTTTACTGGTGCTGACCAATGTATTTTTTCACAAGTTACTCACATTTTTACAATTACAAGATACCTTTTTGTTGGCGGGAAGAAATATTTTATGCTTATTATAGAACACATAAAATGAAAAAACTACCCCATCCCAAAAGGGACAAATAAAATAGAGCTTATATTTAAAGATAAAGCCATTTTGTGTTCTAAGTTGTGATTTTGCTGCTTATTAAATTCAGGTCACCAATTCTATTTGCAGAGGAGTTCTTATGGTTGAAGGCAACAAGGTAAAATTATAAAAAGACATAGCTGTCAGGCATCAAAATGGAAATATTACAAGTTCTACTGAACAGTAGCTTTATTCATTCCTTGTCTGAAGCTAGAATTCTTATTTACCAATTTTCTCATGCTCACTAACTTGACAGCTTTACATTGGCCTTGCCATCTATTGATTATTTATGTTTTCCTGCCTGTTCCATGTTTGCTTGGCTGACACTCCCCCGATCACCCCTCACTTTATATATTTCATTATTGATTGCCTGCCTGCTTGCCTCTGAACCCTGGTGAGCTATTTGCTTGGGACTGTTCTTTTCTTGATCTATTACATTCACCTTTGATTTCAGAAATTGTGAAAAACAACACATGTCCAGGTAAGGTAAATGGGATTAGCATATTATATATGATTATACTATATTAGCATCCAAGTACAGTAATCCCTCTCTATATCACGCTTCGACTTTCGCGGCTTCACTCCATCGCGGATTTTAAATGTAAGCATATCTAAATATATATCACGGATTTTTTGCTGGTTCGCGAATTTCTGCGGACAATGGGTCTTTTAATTTATGGTATATGCTTCCTCAGTTTGTTTACCCAGTTGATTTCATACAAGGGACGCTATTGGCGGATGGCTTAGAAGCTACCCAATCAGAGCATGTATTACATATTAACTGCTTGATTGTTTGCTTTTCTCGTTCTCTCTCACCCTCTCTGACATTCTCTGCGTCTGACGGAGGGGGTGTGAGCAGAGGGGCTGTTTGCACAGAGGATACGGACGCTCCTCTACAAAATGCCGCTTTATCGCGGTGCATCGGCATACTTAAAAGTACCTATTGATTTTTGGATTGTTTGCTTTTCTTATCTCGCTCTCTCTCTCTGACATTCTCTGCTCCTGACGGCGCTCCTTTGAAGAGAAGATACGTTTGCATTCTTTTAATTGTGAGAAAGAACTGCCATCTCTGTCTTGTCATGGAGCACAGTTTAAACTTTAGACTAAAGGGTGTTATTTCATGTCTAGAGGGCTCTAATAATGTTAACAGTGTGGGAGAGTTTATAAGGGCTTAAAATATATAAAAATAACCATACAAACATATGGTTTCTACTTCGCGGATTTTCACCTATCGCGGGGGGGGGTCTGGAACGCAACCTTCCGAGATCGAGGAGGGATTACTGTATGTTTGTTTAGATGGACAAGGGCTACCCCTTCCATGCATACCCTTTCCATAGAGTATAAAAGTGGAGAGAAACTAAGAGTAGCTCACCAAGCTTCTTTATAAGAGAAGATTGTTCCAGGCATTCAACAAGAGATCCAGCACTGTCAAGAGGACAGATGAAGACCACAGGTTGAAAAAATCCAAACTAATTATTAAATAAAACTGTCAATATGTCTAGGCTGAGAAGACACCTAAAGAGACATGTGTCATGGTTTACCGAGCAAACCACTGTTTTCTCCAAGCACAAAGGTAGCCCTGAGATCTCTCGATACATGTATTAAAGTATTCCTGAAAGAATAAATGTCAAGAATAATTAATTTTTCAATATTCTCTACATATGCCAAAAAAGAGTTTACAAACCTTTTATTTTGATGTTCAATGTTTTGTTGACATAAGCTTTACCTTTTTAGATTGTGCTGTTTTTTTAGCATTCCAAATATTGTGCAAGACTTAAAGTGAACCATTTAAGCTTATAGTCTGAGGTTTATTTTTATGTAATGCAATTGAACACTTTAGACTAATGAAGGTCACAAAATGCTTAGGCAGCAAGGTTGTGCCTATAAAATCAGACGAAATCAAATGATGGACACATCAAACTGATAGAAGCTGCAATGATGGCTTTAACATAACATGAAGATATGATTTAGAAAATAAATTTAAGATCTAATAGTTCTTACTAAGAAATGGGTTATTCTGTATATAAACTAGAAAATGACTGAGTGACTGTTGATGAAGCTAAATAAGGCTTCTAACATTTGTGTAAGAGCCAATTTTAGGAAGTTAAAGCTTTGAGTTAAACCCATATTAGAGTTTGCTTGGTTTCAATAGAATATAAATTTCTTTCATAGTCAAACACAATGGTATAGTCTTTTCGCCCTGTAAGTTAGTATGAGATAGAACTTTATTGCTATAATTAAGATGCAGTATGACAATTGAGTCAGTTGACGTTTAAAATAGGTCTCAGTACACAGAGACTTAAAAGACCCATTTTCAATGTAGAAATTGGATAGGCATACAGTTTTCTGTTTTGAAATAGTTTAGAAACGTTCCGAAGTGATTTTGTAATGATTAGAAATGTAACACGATTTAAGCTTTGAACAGAACTTCTCTTAAACAAGAACTTTTCTTTTTTTGCTCTATCAATTTTCTGTTTTTTTGTGAACTGTTTTACTTGATGTTTTACTAAAGTTTTTAAAAAACGAAGATATTTTGTCTGTGGAATCATTTCAACGTGTCAGGCTTTTGTTAAATCCCATTTTGTATGTTAGAGCTGCTGAACTTTTGTACTTTTGGAAAAACAAAGCTACAATTTGCATTACTTCTTTGTTCATTCAATTACTTCCTTGTTTATTTTTATTTATCATCTAGTGGCCTGGCTATTGAGAAACTGAATCATCATACGAGAAACTGGCCTCTAATACTATGAAACGTACACCATGAAAACATTAACATTAAAGTTACTTGTGATGTGGAAAAAACTTTCCTCCAACTTCAAAGAGGTCAGTAATGGAGCCCAGATGAAAATGCAGAACATTTCTTTATTTGCACAGCTATGCACCAATGAAGTGAACAATCAATTAAACAATTCATCTGCATTTATACTCTTTTCTGAGTACATCACCTTATCCAATACATCACATCACCTGACTCTTAATATGCAGAATTTTATTACTCCACCAATCAACTAACACCACCAATATTTTCGGACTCGCGTCTATTCTCCCATTATTCATTCGCCTCATTAAGAGTTTAGCAGATTGTCCTATTGATCTTAGCACCGCTTCATAGGAGGGGAGTTTGGACTTTTCCATCAGTTTATCCCCTCTTTCTGGAGGGGTGTTCATTACTCATTTACCTCATTATGACCTTGGGAAATGACGTTGATAGTTTCTCTAAGAAGGAGCAGAGACCTCTTGCGCTTTAAGCTTTAAGTTGCATTTAGTAAACCCTTGAGTTACACTCAGTCCTTTTCTTTTTGTTTAATAATGAATTCTGTTATAGCTTTATATATAAATAAATTGTAAAAGATTATTATATATTAACTTAAAATTCTTTACTACCTGCCAAATATAACAGACTAGCAGAATACCCGCGCTTCGCAGCGGAGAAGTAGTGTGTTAAAGAAGGTATGAAAAAGAAAAGGAAAAATTTAAAAAATAACGTAACTTGATTGTTAATGTAATTGTTGTGTATATATATATATATATATATATATATATAGCAAAATACATATCTATATACATATCTACATATACATATATATATATATATATATATATGCATACCTATCTACATCATATATACACACACATACACATACATACATACACAGACACACACATATATATAATTTGTGTGTGTGTATGTATGTATGTGTGTGTGTGTGCGTGTATACACATACATACAAACATACACACAGGTATATATAAATATATGTGTATATATATATATATGTATGTGTCTATATGTGTGTGTATAGCTTTGATCACTGAGTGCAAGGGAAAAATAATAAAATGTAGTCTATAAGTTATTAAACAGTAAAACATTAACGTTTTAAGAAGTAAAGGTACATTGAGCACTACTGGAATGGTTGCGGGTAAACTACATTTTAAAGACGGTATAACAGAAGAGGTAAGTAGTACTAACAGCAGCTAAAATGTATATGGATCATCTCTCGGTAGTAGATCCCTTTTGAAAGGCGCTACACGACGGCTGTGGTATAGAAATTACATTTTCTATGTGAAAGTCCAAATTTCTGCCTCTAATAATGTGCCTTACCAGCAATTAAAGAAAATTAGTTTTGTGTCCTCTGCAGAGAAAGGCTTTGGTTTGGGATAAACGGAAAAAAGGTGTAAAGAAAGGAAAGTTGCCTTTTTCTTTTCTTTTATATAGTATAGAGACATGTGTTCGCTGACGATATGAGCGCCTTTTGGGGACAGTCGCGGTGGGTCTTGTGCAGACTGGTGAGACGTCCCAGCTATTAATCGGCTGTGATGGCACTGTCAGTCCTTCACTCCTGTGCGTGTCTTCATAAGAGCTGACGACCTCATAATCGTATACGTGCAAAATAAAGTGCGAAGCGCCTTAATATTATTTTGCCGCAGAAGCGCAGTCAGCGTGTGAAAGGCCGGCACAGCTATGCGCGTGCGCCGGCTGCTCGACTTTTGCTGGGCAGGAGACGCCAGTTTTTGCAGTCTCGTTCACATGATCAAAAGTCTCCGCGCTCTTTGGAGGTCATTCATATACAAAATACCCGCGGCCTCGCAGCGGAGAAGTAATGGGTTAAAGAAGTAATGAAAAAGAAAAGGAAACATTTTAATAATAACGTAACATGATTGTCATGAGTGTTGCTGTCATATACATGCCTGCCTAAATAAGTCACCCTCGCTTCGCTCTTACTTTTTTACCGTTCATTTAATCATGGCTAGTGGCGGAAAAATTATAAAATGGAAGGAGGATTACACTGAGTATGGCTTTACCAAAACAATTATTGATGGCGAATCGATTATTCATA
>JANRMT010062808.1:21268127-21286864 GCA_026402145.1 Polypterus bichir lapradei | reverse complement strand
AGAAAGAAATAGACAGAGCGTCACATGCACGTCTTCTTCCCTCTGCCTATTAAATAATAAATTAAATCGATTATAAATTAACACAAAGTAAATGAAAAAAATAAAAAAATATCGGGAAAAAAACTGAAACCACAACCTACCCCTACAGCGTTCACCGCGCTTCTGGCGTTAAAGCCAAAAATGCCGTGCACGCAGGTTGTGAGGTGTGACGCTAATTAACGCTCGTGCTACAACCGATTATATTGTTGGTATACTATAAACTATTTACAGGGATCAACACTTTTGGGGAAGTTCATAACAAAAAAAAATGAATAAATAAATAAAATTATAGATAACATTTTACACTTTGCTACATATATATATATCTACATATACACACATACATATACATACACACATACATACATACATACATACACACACATATATATACACAAATACATATATATACACATACACACACACATATATAAACATATATATACATATACATACATATCTACATATATACACACACAGCTATTTCGTATCAGTGCAATACGCTGCTTGTTAAAACGGATAACTCCCGCTCTTACGTGCAAGTCTGCGTGGATATTATGAACCATCGTATTTGTTCAAGTTCTATTTAAATTTTAAACAGAAGGAATTTTTATTTAGTCGACAGAAATATCTTTAGTAGGAATGGTAAAAACAGACAGGAATATTATTCCTGAATAAATCAACTCAAAACTGGTGCATTTGTGTCTCCCATAAAAGCAGCTTCACTTGAAATCACTTTGTGATTGTGCACGGGTAAAAACGTCCGCTGAAGTGTCAGATTCTTATTTAATTCTTCTGCTTTCTGTATCTTCTGCATTGCATTCAGGTCTTTCAGGTTACCCTGATGTTTTGTCTCATAGTGCCGTCTTAGATTAATTACAGCCACATTAGCTCCACAAATGAGACACACGGGTTTACCGGCAATGTCAGTAAACATATACTCAGCCTCCCATCGGTTTTTAAAGGCTCTATTTTCAGAATCAACTTTTCTCTTCAGCATCGTGTGGGCTAGCTTCGCAATAACTTGCAGCATCATAAGATAGACTTGATTAACGCGGTAAGTGTTCGGCAAGGCAGCTGAAGCGCTGCATTATGGGATCTGTAGTTTATTGTGTTACCAGCGCTTCATATACCCGGGCCATTAATAACAATAATACAGTATATAAAATGATCTCGCGGGCCGGATATAATTACACGCCGGGCCGGATGTGGCCCGCAGCCCTTGAGTTTGACACATATGGACTAAATAGAACTTGAAAAGATATATTTTTTCAAATGTGATCACGCAATTCAGATAGAGTTGACGCGCACTACAGCCTGCATGCCTCAATAAGTCATCCTCACCTCGCTCTTACTTTTTTACCGTTCATCTAATGAATACACTGAGTATGGCTTTACCAAAACAATCATTGATGGCGAATAAAGTATCCAATATATCATTATTCTTATTATTATTATAATAATATCATTATTATTATATATACATATATATATACCCGCGTATCGCAGCGGAGAAGTAGTGTGTTAAAAAAGCTATGAAAAAGAAAAGGGAACATTTTAAAAATAACGTAACATGACTGTCAATATACAGTATTTGTTTTGTGAGTGTTACTGAGTGTTGCTGTCATCAAGGATTTGATTATCATTATTTCTTTCAATCAGGTTCGTATTTGTAGGATGTGTTGTGTTCAAGTTACATTACGTGTTTGTCAATCGTTGTAAAGATGACAGGTTTCATTCATCGATTCGTTTCTTACTGCATCAATAAACAGCTCGTCTTCTTCTTTATCTGAGACCTGACACACTGCATGCACGGGTTTCTTTTTACACTGTCTTCCTTTAGCGGGACATTGACTTTTTCCACCGTGTGCTTTGTTTCCGCAGTAGCTGGATTTATGAATATGCTTGTATGTATCAGACGCTTCATATTTTTTGCTGCCTTTTCAATTGTGTAATTCGGTTTTTGTTCAGCGCTCTTTGGAACTGTTGCTTTTTGTCTGTGCACTGCGTTAGTTCACGTGAGCCGCTCGGTGTACATGCATCGAAGGTTCCCAGCTGTGCTGGTGCCATCTCGTGCTATGTCCATGACTGTATTTAATGTTACCGAAGTCCTGGCACTTAAAACTTTCTCTCGCAGTTTCGCTGAGTTTGTGCCAAACACCACCCTGACCATTTCATCTTCCTCTGCATAAGCACAGTCCTTCACCCGTGAATATTTAGTGGGAGTTTGCTATTGGATTGCCGCTGACGGACGGCCTTATATGGGCAGGCACTAAATTACAAACGCCAGCGGCAGCCTGTCTATGAACTTAATTTAAAGTGTAGGTTTACATCGTGCTTTGTTTCCGAAGTAGCAGAACTCATGAATATGGTTGTATATGTCACTCACTCGCTTCTTATTGTTTCGCTGCCTTCTCAATTATATAATGCATGTTTTCTTCAGCGCTTTTTGGAGGTCTTCCTGGTTTTCTATGTACTGCGTGATTACGTGGGAGGCGTGATGATGTCACACGAAACTCCGCCCCCACGGCGTTCAAGCTCATCTCCATTACAGTAAATGGAGAAAAACAGCTTCCAGTTATGTCCATTACGCGTAGAATTTCGAAATGAAACCTGCCCAACTTTTGTAAGGAAGCTGTAAGGAATGAACCTGCCAAATTTCAGCCTTCCACCCACACGGGAAGTTGGAGAATTAGTGATGAGTCAGTGAGTGAGTGAGTGAGTCAGTGAGTGAGGGCTTTGGATTTTATTAGTATAGATGCCTACATTTTGTCATTTACTACTAGAATATAAAAAAATTTTTGTTTGTTTTTTTTTTAATTTTTATTAATTTTATTACAATCATTCCATACAAATCAATCAATTTTTACAAAAAGTAAAATTGAGTTATGAACAAGTCAACCCCCACCTCTGAGAGACAGAGCAAGGCAAACGGTTTAAAATTTAAGGATTGTAAATATACCTAAATTAGTAAGTTTGATAAGCCAATACAGATGAATGCAGAAGACAAAGAAATACAAAAATAGTTTCTTCCTCTGTGCTTTAAGAACTTATTTTAAAATATTACTGATTAGATCCTGCCATTTTTTGAAAAAAGTCTGTACAGATCCTCTAACTGAGTATTTAATTTTTTCCAACTTCAAATAGTATAAAACATCGGTTTCCCACTGACTTAAGAGGAGAGTTTGGGTTCTTCCAGTTTAGTAGAATAAGTCTGCATGCCAAAAGTGTAGTGAATGCAATTTGTTTGTTTGTCTTTTTCCACTTTAAACCCATCTGGAAGAACCCCAAACACAGCTGTTAATGGATTAGGAGGGATTGTGAGACCAAGGCTGTCTGAAAGGTAGTTAAAAATTTTGGTCCAGAATGATGTTAATTTGGTGCAGGCCCAGAACATGTGACCCAGTGAGGCTGGGACTTGATTGCAGCATTCGCAGGTTGGATCATGCCCTGGAAACATTTTGGAGAGTTGTAGACGAGACAGATGTGCTCGATATATAATTTTGAGTTGTATAATTGTATGCTTTGCGCATATGGAGCTTGAGTGAATTCTCTTCATTGCTATTTTCCACTCCTTTTCTGATATATTAATTGAGAGATCTTCTTCCCAGTGTCCTCTTGGCTCTTTGAAAGGGAGGGACTGTAAAATGATTTTATACATTGCAGAGGTGGTGTCTGAGTCCTTGAGATTGAGCAATATTTTTTCCAGCATGGATGAGGGTGCAAGATGAGGAAAATCGGGAAGGTTCTGTTTAACAAAGTTCCTAATTTGAAGATAGTGAAAGAAATGTGTAGCTGGAATGTTAAATTTGGAATGTAATTGTTCATTGGATGCAAAGACGTTGTCTATATAAAGATCTCTAAGCATACCAAATTTTTTCCAGATATTAAAAACTGCATATGTTTGCGAAGGTTGAAAGAAATGTTTCTATTTTAAAAAGGTGTTTACACAGATTACTGTAGAAACAGAACACACATGAAATGCGTGTGTTCCAAATAATGACCTATTATTTCCACTCTAAAAATCCACTTCACTCCCAGATAATCAATCAAGGCATGAGCTGGGAGAAGTTCATGCACGTTCTAAGTCGGTGAGGGGATGGAATAGCCGGCTGCTTGCAGCTTGTCTTTATCGGCACATTTATAAGACAAAAGACGCTGGCGGAGAAGTGCGAACGGATTTAAGAAGCGATTTAAGGTGGGATGGATCTACAAGTTTTTCCGTAGTCTCTGGTAATTCTAGTGTTAAATGTCCTACATGAGAGGTTAAGTTAGACATAAAACTAAAATAAGTGGGAATTAAGGGTGTGTAGATGGGTGCAAAGTTGACTAAAACACAGGAAACAAAAGATTATGGATCAAGGAAACTTATCAGAATTAGGTGATGTTAAAAGTGGTGCCCCTGAGGGTGCTGGAACCACTGCTGTTTTTAATATAAGGAAGTCGTGTGGAATGGTATGAATGCAGTTGTATTTTTAGGGGATAGGTTCTTTTTTGTTGAGATGAAAGATGGTACCCTCTAGCCATGCAACAGCTGCCATGAACTTAATAAAACAATTAAAAATAACTACCCACTTCAACTTCTCTGTTCCCTTATTGATCCAATTATGGGCTCCACAATATTCATTATGCTTGATATTAGACGCGCCTATAACCTCAAGTGAAAAACCACCTTTAACACAATTACAGTGCAGCATGAATTTCAGGATTTGCCTTGTTGTTTGTCTAATGCACCAGTAGTTTTCCAATCATATATCAATGATATAATTTTAGATTTATTAGGTTTCTTTGTTTTAGTATACATTGACCACATTTTGATTAAAATGTTGAGAGATGGATATTAGTTGTATGTTTGCAGCTGGCACATACTCCCTGAAATGTAGGTACTTTAAATTGAAGCTAATGCTAGCTCAAAAGCAACCCTCCACAAACCTCAAAACAGATGGAAAAACAAAATATGCAAACATTAAAGAAATTAAGTCCTTAGCTTTTAATGCTGATTGAAATAAACAGCTGTGAAGACAGCAATTCAACATCATCAAACAAAAATCTCCACAACTGTAGGAAGACGATGATTTCTTTAGTGTTGCTAGAGCCCATCCCAGATAACATAGGGCGCAAGGCAGCTTACTACCACTGGACACGGCACCAGTCCATCGCAGGGCAAGCACGCACAATGCCCAATTTAGTGTTGCAAATTCACCTAACCTGCATGTCTCTAAACAGCGAGACGAAACCCACACATATGAGAACCCTGTGAACCCTGGTCTCCTTACTGCAAGGCAGCTGCACTGCCACTGTGTCACCCTCTAGGCTAAATCTACTTGTAAAATACAGAAACATAGAAAAACTATATAAGTAATTATACACAAATAAATTACAGTGACATACTAAAAATTGATTTGCAACAGTCTATATTACTTATCTGCCATATTTCTAAGTGAATAAAATGGGCTGCAGCATGAGAGAGTGTGAGGGTGACATCTTACCATCAAGATATGTGTGTGGTCAAAGAACAGAGTGTGGAGGTGATAACGCGCTGTATGCGTTACTGAGAACAAGCGCACATTCATCACTAAGGTAGGATGTGTGACTGCTATATTAGTCAGACATTCATTAGGCAGCTAAATAATGAGGGTACTCGTTTGTATAATTGCATATGCTTACACTAACTCTTTGCTTCACCTGAAAATACATAGAATATCAAAAGTAAATAACATTATTCTGGTATGGTTTAAACACATTTTAGGATATTTATTTAAAAATATCTACTTATTTAGTAGGTGGAATGGATAATACTGGAAATGGCGATTACAAATAAGATGAATTTATATATACCAAAAAGAATCATAAGTTGTACAAATCTCACAGCTAAATAGTACCAAGGCTTAAATAATAAATAATCTAGTAAAATTATGATAAGGCACAAATGTGAAGGGGTCTAGTTACTACAGTGATTTGAACATGGAAGGGTACCACCTTAGTGTAACACCCAGGACATGCCTTTAATTAAATTAAAAGACATAGCAGCTGTGCAGAGGGGAGCAACCAAGTGCATCCCAGGACTTAAGGACATGTCCTACTCTGACAGACTCAGCAAATTAAACGTGTTTAGTCTCGAGCAGAGGAGACTCCGTGGGGACCTAATCCATCCCGCTGAATCCGAACACAGGGTCATGGGGGTCTGCTGGAGCCAATCCCAGGGCACAAGGCAGGAACCAATCCCAGGCAGGGTGCCAACCCACCCCAGGACACACCAAGGTCAATTTAGAATTGCCAATCCACCTAACCTGCATGTCTTTGGACTGTGGGAGGAAACCCACGCAGACACGGGGAGAACATGCAAACTCCATGCAGGGAGGACATGGGAAGCAAACCCGGGTCTCCTAACTGCAAGGCAGCAGCGCTACCACTGCGCCACCGTGCCGCCCGGACCTAATCCAGGTATTGAAAAATCACAAAGGCACTGATGAAGTAGATACAATTCTTTCAGTTTAAGAGTGAATCACGTACTCGAGGACATCAGTGGAAATTAAATGGAAATGCATTTAAAAATGAAAGCCAGGAAGCACTTCTTTACATAAAGAGCTGTGGGACTCTGGAACAAACTCCCGTGACATGTAGATGAAGCAAAAGCCTTGACAACCTTTAAGTAGAATCTGGATAGATATTGAGAGAGCTTAGCTATTAGCATAACAAACAGGTTTGATGAGCTGAATGGTCTTGTTTGTCAACATTCTTATATTCTATCTTATGTGCTGTGTGACTCAGTTACAACAAGAAATACGGTTACAATAGCCCCTTCCCAGAGCCGGCTTTTCTGTCAGTCAGCAAACAACGCTAGTGAAATCCTTTGAAGAGGCCCTGTACACTAGTGTAATATTCTAGAACCCATGCCATCTTCAATTTATAGCTTTAGTTTCTGCCTTGTGACCTCACTGTTCTGTGGTAGGCTGGCGCCCTGCCTGGGGTTTGTTTCCTGCCTTGCGCCCTGTGTTGGCTAGGATTGGCTCCAGCAGACCCTCGTGACCCTGTAGTTAGGATATAGCAGGTTGGATAATGGATGGATGGATGGATCTCACTGTTGCCTGACCACCATTTCTTCCAATATATATGATTTATGTATGGAACAGAATAGCCCCCTGAACTATTGCATCACATAACTGCAGAAAATGAATTATAAACTGATCAAACTGCTGAAGCCACTAGGATTATAATTCATAGCACATTTTTAATGTCAGCATTAATGCTAATTATGAACCTATTCAAATGTGAAAGTTTTGAACTTTAACTATATACAGTATATATTTTTTATAAAGCAGCTTTTTTTTAACCACAGAGATATTATACAAGTTAGAATGAGGCTGCATGAGGATGTTCCTTCAAAATGAAAAGAAAAAAAAAAACCAAAACAACTATTCCACAGTGAAAAATATAATGTGTCTCTATTTTCTGTTTCAAATTATATTACAGATAAGAAATGACTGTCACTCATAATTACCAATTTAAAAACATAAAATTACATATAAAGCTTGCCTGAAAATCCCCATGCAATTTTGTGTAGCTGAAGAAACTTTCCTGTCAAGAGTCGCAGCTTACATTAATATGTCATTAAAATAGCTGTTGATCTGCAACTGAATTTGCTTAATGCTTAATTTTGTTCATTCTTATCAGTTTCTTCCTTCCTTAATATTCACTAAATACATTTACCATTTATTTCCTTATTTAAGTTGTTTTGTTTACTGTGATTCGAAGTTCAATTGCTTTTAACCAATGATTACAGTAATTAACAATGGCTTGATTGTTTAAATCCATATGTACACTGTAAGACAACTCATTATCGCAGGCAGGGTAGATAATTACTTGCAGCTAACCAATAGCATACAACAGGTGCCCTAACATCCAGCCAAGCTCTTAGTTATAGAGAAATGCTCTCGCTTATTGCCGACTTTTTATGCTGGCCTGTCAATGGTTGTTCATCAATGAAATTCTTAGAAAACTCAAGTTTATTTTTCAAAACATGACTTATTGAAGCATTACACAGCAAAGGGCAAAAACCTTTGACAGTGATGGAAAGACATTTAATTCAGTTTTTGTTTTAATTAAGACTGCTCTATCAAGCATTTGTTATTTATTTTATATTTGTAAACAATTATTAATTTCATGATAAAGTAAATATGGTCAGATAGCCTTTGGTAATTTCTGAAAGGACAAAACACAACTCAAGTTGAGAATTGCATATTTATCATTCAAAACCAGCAGAGATTTCTCTAAGGCTGTTACATTTCTGGTGAGCTCATACAATTTTGTGTGAAACTATTAGGAGTTCTAGATAGTCACATAAAAGTGATGTCAAAGACACACAAACAAGCATAATACAAAAAGGTAAACCAAAAAATCTGTCATTACTTCAAGCAGACACACAAGACATTGCATTTGTAATGTTTTCCATTTGCATTTGGTTATTTTAAAGAGTGCATTTCAAATCAGAGTGGTTTAAAACATTAGGCTGTATTTAAGATAAATTAAATCTTTATTAGATTTCATAAAAACTTCAATAACGGACCATTTGGATTAAAATGTCATTACATGTTAATGTGTTTATTTCATACATGTGTGAAAATAAATGAGTCCAGATATTATAAAAAGGTTTGGGGCAGCCAGAAATCTTCACCAGACTGAGTCCAAAACAGAACTGATTACATGTGGCAAAGATGGTGGCTTTATTTTTTATTTTTTTCCTTTTTATTAATTTTATTGCAATCCATACAAAGCAATCAAGTTTTTACAAAAAGAAAAATTGAGTTAAGAACAGATCGATCCCCACCCCTGAGAGAGAGAGCAAGCCAAACAGCGTGAAATTTAAGACCTTCAAACACACCTAAATTAATAAATTCTCTGTGCTTTATGAGCTTACTTTAAAATATTACTGATTAGATCCTGCCATGTTTTGAAAAAAGTCTGTACGGATCCTCTAACTGAGTATTTGATTTTTTCCAATTTCAAATAGTATAACACATCGGTCTCCCACTGACTTAAAAGAGGAGAGTTTGGGTTCTTCCAGTTTATCAGAATAAGTCTGCATGCCAAAAGTGTAGTGCATGCAATTACAATTTGTTTGTCTTTCTCCACTTTAAACCCATCTGGAAGAACTCCAAACACAGCTGTTAATGGATTAGGAGGGATTGTGAGTCCAAGGCTGTCTGAAAGGTAATTAAAAATTTTTGTCCAGAATAATGTTAATTTGGTGCAGGCCCAGAACATGTGACCCAGTGAGGCTGGGACTTGGTTGCAACGTTCGCAGGTTGGCTCTTGCCCTGGAAACATTTTGGAAAGTTTTAGTCGAGACAGATGTGCTCGATATATAATTTTAAGTTGTATAATTGTATGCTTTTCACATATGGAGCGTGAGTGAATTCTCTGCATTGCTACTTTCCACTCCTTTTCTGATATATTAATTGAGATCTTTTTCCCAGTGTCCTCTTGGATCTTTGAAAGAGAGGGATTGTAAAATGATTTTATATATTGTTGAGATGGAGTCTAAGTCCTTGAGATTGAGCAATATTTTTCCCAGCATGGATGAGGGTGCAAGATGAGGAAAATCTGAAAGGTTCTGTTTAACAAAGTTCCTGATTTGAAGATAGTGAAAGAAATGTGTAGCTGGAATGTTAAATTTGGAATGTAATTGTTCATAGGATGCAAAGACGTTGTCTATATAAAAATCTCTATGCAAGTTAATTCCAAATTTTTTCCAGACATTAAAAACTGCATATGTTTGTGAAGGTTGAAAGAGGTGGTTCTCTTGCAGAGATGCCACAGATAGAAGCTTTTCCATCTTAAAATGCTTTCTACATTGGTTCCAGATTCTAAGTGAGTGGAGCACAATTGGGTTATTAGTATATTGCCGATAACGTGTGTTTATTGGAGCACAGAGCAAGGAATACAAAGAAGTGCTGCAGGATTTTACTTCTATTGCGGACCAAGCCTGTGTATGTTCTTCTATTTGTGTCAAGGTTCTTATCGCCTGTATATTTGCTGCCCAGTAATAAAACTGGAAGTTAGGTAGAGCCATGCCACCTTCTGCCTTTTGTCTTTGTAGGGTCGCTCTTTTGATGCGTGGATGTTTTGAATTCCAAATAAATGAGGTTATTGTTGAATCTAATTGCCTAAAGAATGATTTATTAATGTATATTGGAATGTTTTGAAATAAAAAAGGAGCTTAGGAAGAGTATTCATCTTAACAGTGTTAATTCTTCCAGCTAGTGCGAGATGAAGGGTTGACCCATCAATGCAAGTCTTGTTTAATTTTTTCCATGCAGACGGCGAAATTTTGTTGATATAGAGCTTTATGTTTACTTGTGATGTTTACCCCTAGGTATTTAAACTGTGATAAATGATAAAAGGTAGAGTATCTAATCTAATATTATATGCTTGAGAATTCACTGGAAAGAGTACACTTTTATTCAGATTAATTCTGAGACCAGAGATCTTTTGAAATTCTGTGAGTGCTGCCAAGACTGCAGGCACAGAATTTTCTGGGTCCGATATATACAGTACCATATCATCTGCATATAATGAAATTTTCTGTTCCAGTCCTTCTCTGCAAATCCACTTTATCTGATCAGTATTCGACAATGTATTGCCAGTGGTTCAATGGCAATCGCAAACAGCAACGGTGACAAGGGGCATCCTTGTCTAGTACCACGCTGTAGTTTAAAGTAGTCTGAGCAAATGTTGTTGATGCAAATTGAAGCTTCTGGGTTAGTATACAGTAATTTAATCCATGCACAAATGTTCGGGCCAAACCCAAACTTCTCCAATGTAGTAAAAAGGTATTTCCATTCAATCATGTCAAATGCTTTTTCTGCATCCAATGATAATATTTCTGGGGTGTTTGGTTTAGTTGGTGAGTATATTACATTAAACAGGCGTTGAAGATTTGAAGATAAGTGTCGGCCCCTAATAAATCCAGTTTGGTCTTGTGATATTACCGAGGGGAGCACTTTCTCCATTCTTCTAGCTATGATTTTAGAGAGTATTTTAATGTCGTTATTCAGAAGTGAGATTGGTCTGTATGATGCACATTGTAATAAGTCCTTATTTTGTTTTGGAAAAACAGTGATTAGTGCTTGGCGAAAGGTTAGAGGAAGAGATTGGTTATCTCTGGCTTCTGTAAATGTTGCTAATAGGAGGGGAGCTAGCTGAGTGGAGAATTTCTTGTAAAATTCTGCAGGGTAGCCATCAGGGCCTGCTGCTTTCTCGCCTTGGAGTGACTTTATAGCATCTAGTAACTCTGATAACGCCAGAGGTTTATCAAGTTCCTCTGCACTAAAAGTGTCTATTTGTGGTATCTGTAATGTATCCAGAAATGCATTAGATTGTGTATTGTCATCTTTAAACTCAGTAGTATATAGGGATTTATAGTACTCTCTGAAAGTGTGCATTATATTTTTCTGTTCATCGATTTTATCTCTGTTCGTGTTGGTGATTACCGAGATTGAGTTGCGCACTTCTTGCTTGTGAATTTGTTGAGCTAAAAGCTTATTAGCTTTCTCTCCATGTTCATAGTAATGATGTCTGGATTTATAGATTAGTTGTTCAGTTTCTTTAGTTGTCAAGAGGTTTAATTCTGAATGTAGAGCCTGCCTTCTCCTATGTAGAGTCTCGCTTGGTAGTCTGGCATGTTCTTCATCTATTTTAGTAATTTCGCTTTTTATCTCTGCTACTTTCTTGGCTTCAGATTTATTTCTGTGGGAAGGATATAAGATAATCTGTCCTCTTAAGAAGGCCTTGAGAGTTTCCCCAGAGTATTCCTGCAGAGATCTCGGGGGATGTATTTTTCTCTAGAAAGAATTTGATTTGTTTGGATATAAATTCCATACAATTCTCGTCAGCTAGTAGAAGCCGGTTGAGGCGCCATCTGCGGGGTGAGTGTATGGGGCTTAGTAATTTTAGCTCCAAGATCATAGGTGCATGGTCAGAAATAACAATAGCATCGTATTTGCAAGATTTAATCTTAGGGAAGAAGTTATTGTCTATAAAGAAGTAATCAATCCTTGAGTAGCAATGATGTACTGGTGGGTAGAAAGAATATGTTCTTGAATTTGGGTTTAAAAACCTCCAGGGGTCTGATAAGTTGTGATCAGTTATAAACTTTGTAATTATCTTTGCGGTGTTAGATGCTGTTCCCCCTTTGGAGGAAGACCTATCTAAAAGTGGATTTAGAACACAATTAAAGTCCCCAGCCATTATAACTTTATGAGTGTTCAGATTGGGAATGGATGCAAATAAATTTTGTATAAATTCCTTATCATCAACATTAGGTGCATAAACATTTATCAAGATCATTTTACAGTTAGATAAGTCTCCCATGACCATTACATATCTCCCTTCAGGATCCAATACTACATCTGATGCTACAAATGGTACTGTTCTATGTATGAGAATTCCCACACCTCTAGTTTTCTTCGTAAAACTAGAATGGAACATTTGGCCAGTCCAGTCTTTTTGCATCCGGAACTGATCCTTGCTTAGTAAGTGGGTCTCCTGTAAAAATACTATTTTAGCATTTAGACCTGTTAGGTGAGAGAGTACTTTCTTTCTCTTTAATTCGTGATTCAGGCCTTTTACATTCCAGCTTATGAAGTTAACTGTCCCATCATGGAGACACCGATTCTGAGTTTTTGATGTCATTTTGTAGTCTTAACTGGAAGTGAGACAGCTTCGGCCTTAATTTCCTATTTCCCCTAGAGTTGTTGCCCTGCAGCTTATTATTACGTTGGTAGTTATAATTATAAAGATTAATAGGATAGATTAGGTATAGATCAAGCCTGCTCTCTTTCTCTCCCCCCCTTAACCCCCCACCCTCCCTTTTTGCCTCCCCAAGTGAGGCTAAAGCCCACTTCACACAGTCCCAGTCCTCTGACATACCCAGAGACAGAGCACGTCCAAAGCAAAACAAGCCCCCATGCAGTGGTGTTTTAGGGTTAAAAGATAGAGATATCTATTACCAATATAGTCTTAAAAAAAAAAAAAATAATAATTTTGCACTTAATATATATATAGTCTTCAGCAATTTTAGTGCATTAAGATGATACACCCAGATAATAAACCCGGGGGATGGTGTTAAAAATGTGTCCAGAATAAGCATAACAAGTCTTAATGCAGTAATAGCAATAACAATAAACCAAGGGTATGATATTGAACAGTCTCGTTTAGGGTAGAGATGAAATAATTAGCTTAAAAAAAAAAAAAAAGGGGAGAAAAAAAAAGAAAAAAGAAAAAGTAATTAAGCAAAATAAAACATAAACAGATAGTGCCCTAGTAATACTAAGTAATAATGAGAATATATGAGAATATATGCTGATAAAAACCCGTATTTTAAACAAATAGATCAGACAGTAGATTATTAATCCTTGCTTTATCATTAACCGCCATGACTCACTATTATGTATAAGAATAGTCCCAGGATCAGCTTTCTTAATTCCTTTTCTGCTTCTTCCTTGCTAGCGAAGACATAGAATTGAGCCTGCCATTCTACTTTCAGTTTTGCCAGATACAAGAGGCTGTATTTGACCCTGGCTTGCCGTAACCGCTGTTTAATGTTGTAGAAGGCTGCACGTTTAGTAGCTGTTGCTGGAGAGAAGTCAGAGAAGATACGAATGTGGTTATTTTCATATATAATATCTTCCTTGTTTGTGAGGAGTGCAATCACCTCTAGCTTAAATGATAATCTTTCAAAACGAATTATAAAAGATCTGGGTCTGGGTCTAACGGTGTATGATCCGCGTACGCAGTAAGCCTCTGCTATCTCAGATTCTGCTTTAAAGTCGTCCCCAGTAATTTTGGAAAAAAGTTCAGCTGCGAATTTCACAGGGTTTGAACTTTCTCGATTCTCAGGCAGACCTTCAATTCTGATTCATTATACCTTCTGCTTCCATCTTCCAAAGCAGCCAGTCTGTCTCCGAGTTTTTTGCATTCTGAGCTGACATTTACTGCTTTTTCCTCAGCACTGGCAGCTAAATTTTCAGCTATTTCAATCCAAGTCGTGAATGTCTCCTTGAGATCCTCCAATTAATCAGTAAGCATGCTCAGTTTAACCAAGTTTTCCTGAATGTGTTCTTCAATTTTACCCAGCACCTGTTGCAGCTCAAGTTGCATCTCTTGTCGCAGCCTTTCATTTGCCTGTTGCAGCCTTTCATTAGCCTGTTGCAATTCCAGCCGCTGCGTTTCGCTTGCCTGTTGGAATTCCTGTCGCAGCCATTCATTTGCCTGTTTCAACTCCTTTCTCACCTCCTGTCTCATTTTTTCATTTGCCTATACCCTTGCTTTCTCATTAGCCTTCTCGATTTTCTTTATATCTTGCATGAGCACAGCGAGCATCACCTGCAGTTTAGACATTTCAATTGTGCTTTCTTGTACCGTAGATGAAGCAGCAGACTCTACTGTAGCCGGTGTCCCCGCTGCTCCCGGCTCACGTGGAGTAATTGCAGCCGCGGACTTCAAGGCCTTTTCCAGTTTCAGGTGATCTTCTCCGATCGTCAAGCTATCGAGATCTGCACTCACGATCGTACCTTCGCTCCCCTTTTCGCTCTCAGCCGGCGACGATGTAGCGGACCGTGGTCCCGAGGAGTCTATACTTTCGCCCATCTGATCCAGGTCTGTCTCTGAAAGTCCGTATCT
The DNA here is from genome assembly GCA_026402145.1 of Polypterus bichir lapradei. Lineage (NCBI taxonomy): Eukaryota > Metazoa > Chordata > Cladistia > Polypteriformes > Polypteridae > Polypterus > Polypterus bichir. Next base: position 21,272,143 of record JANRMT010062808.1, on the reverse strand, counting down.
TGAACTAGGGCTTGCTGATCTTAGCTTGCGTGTAGCTTTAGTTTTCGATTCTTTTGGACCCCCCTTCTTGTTGGCCATGTTTATATGTGCTTACATATACTGTAGCAGTCTCTCTCGGGTTGAATAAATACAGGATATCTAAGGATAATAAGCAAATAATATGGAAAATAACACCACTGCTAGCGGGGCTCCACTTCAGATGTCCATCTCTCGCATCGGACGAGACCAACTTTTGAAAGATGGCGGCTTTAAAGGCCTGCATAGGAAGTGACTTCATCACAGGTGACGGAGCCGGAAGTGACGTTGTCTGGACCGCAAGTGACAACATCAAAGGGGACGGACCCAGAAGTGACGTCTTTGGAGGCCCCGGAACCTTGAAGGATTTCCTCGGAAAGGTCTGCAGGGAACTGAGAAAGACAGTCAGTGCACCCTGCCGCCCCCTGGTCGGATGTTTTATTACAGTTATGTTAGCCCTTTAGCTGCCTCCTACTCGCATGTGTGTGACACATGATATAGAATTTTAAAATTCTGAAGTGATACAATATATTTAGTTACTATTAATCCATATTTCAAATTTGGATTTCTTCTCTGTATTTTAATATCTTTGTAAGTTAATAGAATATCAAAATGTATAAAATTACCTCTAACTTTCAGTTTGCTAAATGTTCAAGAAAATTTTGATTGAGTAATATTATTTAAACTAATTCTTGAGCTATCATAGTAAAAGCTATTCCTTTATCTATCCAATTTCATGGCACAATTAGTCTAATGTCGTATCACAGAGAGCTGGAGAACATCTTAGCATAGGCCACAAAGTAGGAACGAACCATGGATGGGGAGACAGTCCTTCACAGGGTGCACTGTCTCACACACACGCATTTAGTTAAATCAGACAATTTAATGCATACATTTCTCAGATGTAGAAGCAAAGGAGTTTATCAGGGAAAACCCATCATGCACAAAGGGGCCACGTAAAATTCATGCATTGACCAGAGGTCTCATTTATAAAACTTTGCATGGATTCAAGTGTGAAAATATACTTGTGCCAAAAAAGAGGAAAATATGCACAGCGCAAAAAAAAAAAAATAAATAAAAACCCTGATTTATAAAACATACTGTATGCACAATTTCCATTAGAAATTAAAGTCATCTTGTAAATGTGCTTACCTGAATAATGCCTCGAACCCTACCTGGATTTCATCTTGAAACAACCATACATGCTGATCAACATCATACATTTTACATCACATCTTATTGTTTATAGTGCTCTTACCCTGAGTACAGGCGCAATCAAAATGCAGCAGAACCTCATTGGCTGGTGGAGCAGCCTCCTTCATAATATACTGAGTTGTATGTTGTCCTCTGCAACTGAGATCCAACAGCAAGTGTGGCATTGCAGTGGCTGTCCTCTGCACTCTGGAGGTCATGGGAAGGCATAAGATGCCAGTGGCTGAGCGGGTAGCCACTATCACCTGGCACATGTAAATGACATGATTACTGTTACAATGACAGGCCAAATAAAAAATTGAGGGTTCGGCCAGTTACCTTACCAAAAAGCCAGCCACCACATACCAACTTGTCTGTAAAAGCTAATTTGCCTCAAAATAAATTAATCACAGGTTGACCCAGGTTATTGAGCCACAATGTTTGTCCGTCTCATCTTGGCATCATAGATGACTCATGTATTAATAAAATGTCACTGTTCACAGTTAACAAAAGCAGCTTCATTCAGATTATGTACCCTTATTACAATATGAGTTTTTATGTTGGCAAAAACATGTTATGTTTTATGTACAGTATATACATCTACTTCTTACAAAAACTGAATGTAGTGACTCACAGATTAGTTAATGGCTTACAGCACAGTGGGTATGAAGGAGTGAAACTTGGCCGAGATGTTGTAATTGCCCAATTTGTCTGAAATATGAATGAATTAGAGTTGCCATTAATATACACTAGTTTACCCATCAATTTTGCTTTTATAAATCCTGACTTGTGTGGAAAGTTGCATACACACAAAAAGAGGCCTGAAAAGTATGAATCCAGGTGACAAGTCCCTAGTTTTCTATGCGGTGGTGTCTTTGTTAAATCAATTCTTTTGGAACTATAACATTAATTTACCTAATAATATCTGTCCCTCTTTTGCTAATGACTAGCAAAACATGCAAGTTCTTGCATCTTTCATGTAAAAAAAAAACAAAAAAAAAAACAGTGCAGTGATAGCACCTGGTGTCAAAGTCAGACCATTTGGATACTCTCCGATATCATCCATCCATCCATCCATCCATTATCCAACCTGCTATATCCTAACTACAGGGTCACGGGGATCTGCTGGAGCCAATCCCAGCCAACACAGGGCACAAGGCAGGAAACAAACCCCGTGCAGGGCACCCACCGCAGGGCGTGCACACACACACACACATACACCAAGCACACACTACGGACAATTTAGGATCACCAATGCACCTTACCTGCATGTCTTTGGACTGTGGGAGGAAACCGGAGCACCCGGAGGATACCCACGCAGACATGGGGAGAACATGCAAATTCCACGCAGGGAGGACCTGGGAAGTATCATCATCATAATCTGAGAAAATACATCCTTACTTATTTGAACACTAAGTAGAGTGAAAGCCTTGCAGCCACAACACTGCTCAGGAAAATAACATATATTGGTATGATCTGCCTAAATACAAATGGAAATACCTCGGCTTTGAGGTGAAAGGACAAGCCACAAAAACATGGAAAGAATACATGGACTACTGCACACTATATGTCTAGTAGTAGTGCTGACAACCATGGTGATTACTGGTCCGTATAAGGCAAGCAAACAATTGAAAAAACAATTTCCCACAGACATATCAAATCTTTTCATACCAGAATTCTGTACTTCTTTGAAACAGCAGCAACATGCAAAAGGAGTACATGTGGGTTTTTGTGTTGATAAGAATAACTTATGAACATGGGGTTCCTCCTATTTTTAGCTTTCTAGACCTAAAAAAAAAATAATTTTAGGCCATTTTGGAACCACACTTTGTGCAGGAATATACTTAAGAATTAAACTATAGGTGTCTTTAACTTCTTTAACAAGTGCTTCTTATCATTTTTACTGTACATGCCACATTAACCGACCCCAGGGATTCAATACGAGGGGTCAAAGTTACTCTTTCATAAAACTTTGAAAAAATGGGAATCTATAATATATTGGGACTGATGATCATGAATTACTGGTGGTCCTAGCCCAAAAAAAAAATCACTCCCGAGAAAGTGTAAAATGATAAATTTCAAACATAAGCATGTGGGCTATCATTTTAGACTATGTTAAGATCAGTGGTTATGAATATGATGTTATTTTTGATCCTTTAATAGGGATCTAGCTCTCTATGGACCACTATTAGAGGGTGAAAAGTGACAAATTTCTATTACAATTGAGAATATTTAGGCTTTAAACATTGTGAAATGAATAGCCTTGACACACGAAAAAAAGGTTTGGGGCTGCCACCCATATTCTTGAATCCAGGCTGCAATTGACAATTATTAAGTACATATGTGTTTCAGAGTTAAATCCAGAACAGAACTGACTAAGCACGATGTGGTCTGATTTTTATGGCTGGATGGTGGGAGTGACATCTTTCGGTGGCTAGAACCGGAAGTAATGTCTTCTTTGGATTTGGGGAACTGGAAGTGTCATCTTCGGGGACAGAATCAGGCAGAATTTCCCGTATTTGGCCTGCCATGGAATTACCTTCTATTGGTCCTTTTAGCTGCCTCCCATGAGCATGTGTAACACCATTTAAATTGAAGCACATATCTATATATATCTATCTTATATATATATATATATATACTAGCAAAATACCCGCGCTTCGCAGCGGAGAAGTAGTGTGTTAAAGAAGCAATGAAAAAGAAAAGGAAACATTTTGAAAATAACGTAACATGATTGTCAATGTAATTGTTTTGTCACCGTTGTAAGTGATGAGTGTTGCTGTCATATATATATATATATATATATATAT